>JAUIMM010000170.1:5000-623333 GCA_031769625.1 Taudactylus pleione
CATTCACCTGACTTTGTTATACAGTGCCCCCATTCACCTGTCTCTTCTACACAATGCCCCCCATTCACCTACGTTTCTTCTACACAATGCCCCCATTCACCTAAGCCTTTGCTATACGGAACCCCCATTCACCTAAGCCTTTGCTATACAGTTCCCTCATTCATCTATGCCTTTGCTATACAGAGCCCCCATTCACCTAAGCCTTTGCTATACAGAGCCCACCATTCACCTAAACCTTTGCTATACAGTGCCACCATTCATCTATGCCTTTGCTATACAGAGCCCCCATTCACCTAAGCCTTTGCTATACAGAGCCCCCAATCACCTAAGCCTTTGCTATACAGTGCCCCCATTCATCTATGCCTTTGCTATACAGAGCCCTCATTCACCTAAGTCTTAGCTATACAGAGCCCCCATTCATCTATGCCTTTGCTATACAGAGCCCCCATTCACCTAAGCCTTTGCTATACAGAGCCCCCATTCACCTAAGCCTTTGCTATACAGAGCCCCCATTCACCTAAGCCTTTGCTATACAGAGCCCCCATTCACCTAAGCCTTTGCTATACAGAGCCCCCATTCACCTAAGCCTTTGCTATACAGAGCCCCCATTCACCTAAGCCTTTGCTATACAGAGCCCCCATTCACCTAAGCCTTTGCTATACAGAGCCCCCATTCACCTAAGCCTTTGCTATACAGAGCCCCCATTCACCTGTCTTAGCTATACAGAGCCTCCATTCACCTAAGCCTTTGCTATACAGAGCCCCCATTCACCTAAGTCTTAGCTATACAGAGCCCCCATTCATCTAAGCCTTTGCTATACAGAGCCCCCATTCACCTGATACTCCACTACACATTGTCCCCATTCACCTGACTTTGTTATACAGTGCCCCCATTCACCTAAGCCTTTGCTATAGAGAGCCCCCATTCATCTATGCTGTTGCTATACAGAGCCCCCATTCACCTAAGTCTTAGCTATACAGAGCCCCCATTCACCTAAGCCTTTGCTATACAGAGCCCCCATTCACCTGACCCTCCACTACACATTGTCCCCATTCACCTGACTTTGTTATACAGTGCCCCCATTCACGCGTCTCTTCTACACAATGCCCTTATTCACCTACGTCTCTTCTACATAATGCCCCATTCACCTAAGCCTTTGCTCTACAGTGCCACCATTCATCTAAGCCTTTGCTATACAGTGCCACCATTCATCTAAGCCTTTGCTATACAGAGCCCCCATTCAACTGACCCTCCACTACACATTGTCCCCATTCACCTGACTTTTGCTATACAGAGCCCCCAGTTACCTAAGCCTTTGCTATACAGAGCCCCCAGTCACCTAAGCCTTTGCTATACAGAGCCCCCTGTCACCTAAGCCTTTGCTATACAGAGCCCCCATTCACCTAAGCCTTTGCTATACAGTGCCCCATTCACTTAAGCCTTTTCTATACAGAGCCCCCATTCACCTAAGCCTTTTCTATACAGAGCCCCCATTCACCTGATCCTCCACTACACATTGTCCCCATTCACCTGACTTTGTTATACAGTGCCCCCATTCACCCACCTCCACTACACAATGCCCCCATTCAAATGCTCCCATTCAACTAACCCTCCTCTACACATTGTCCCCATTCACCTGAGTCTCCACTACACAATTCCCGCATTCACCTGAGCCTCTGTTATTCAATGTCCCCATTTGACTAAGCTTGTGCTACACACTGCCCCCATTCACCTGACCCTCCCTACACATTGTCCCCATTCACCTGAGTCCCTGCTACACAATGAGCTACTTCACCTGAGCCTCTGTTGCATAATGCCCCCATTCACCTAAGCCTGTGCTACATAATGCCCCCATTCACCTGAGTCTCCACTATACAATGCCCTTATTCACCTGAGCCTCAGATACATAGTGCCCCCATTCACCTGACCCACCCCTACACATTGTCCCCATTCACATGAGTCTCCGCTACACAGTGCCCATTCACCTGAGCCTCTGTTACACAGTGCCCCCATTCACCTGACCCTCCACTACACAGTGTCCCCATTCACCTGAACCTCCGCTACACAGTGCCTCCATTCACTGACCCTTCTCTACTCAGTGCCCCCATTCATCTGATCCTCCGTTACATAGTCCCTCCATTCACCTGACCCTCTGCTATACAGTGCCCCCATTCACCTGAGCCTCCGCTGCACAGTGCCCCCATTCACCTGAGCCTCTGCTGCAGTGCCCCCATTCACCTGAGCCTCCGCTGCACAGTGCCCCCATTCATCTGAGCCTCCGCTGCACAGTGCCCCCATTCACCTGAGCCTCCGCTGCACAGTGCCCCCATTCACCTGAGCCTCAGCTGCACAGTGCTCCCATTCACCTGAGCCTCCGCTGCACAGTGCCCCCATTCACCTGAGCCTCCGCTGCACAGTGCCCCCATTCACCTGAGCCTCAGCTGCACTGTGCCCCCATTCACCTTGTCCATTTCTATACAGTGCCCCCATTCACCTTGTCCATTTCTCTGCAATGCCGTCATTCACCTGAGTCTCCTGTACACAGTGCCCCCATTCACCTGAGCCTCAGCTACTAAGTGCCCCCATCCACCTGAGCCTCCACTGCACAGTGCCCCCATTCACCTGACCCATTGCAATACAGTGCTGCCATTCACCTGAGCCTCCACTAAACATTGCTGCAAGTCACCTGAGCCTCAGCTACACAGTGCCCCCATTCACCTGAGCCTCAGCTACTAATTGCCCCCATCCACCTGAGCCTCCACTGCACAGTGCCCCCATTCACCTGACCCATTGCTATACAGTGCCGCCATTCACCTGAGTCTCCACTAAACATTGCTGCAAGTCACCTGAGCCTCAGCTACACAGTGCCTCCATTCATCTAACCTTCCACTATACTGTCCAGTATGGCCCTCTTACATGGTATGGCCCTCTTACACGGTATGGCCCTCTTACACGGTATGGTCCTCTTACACGGTATGGCCCTCTTACACGGTATGGCCCTCTTACACGGTATGGTGTCGGCTGATGCTGTGAATATTTGTATGTGTCTGGATCACAATTCTTGAGAGAGGACCAATTAAAGGTCTGAAACGTCGACATACTGTATCTGCAACCATTTATGACAAGACGAGATATTAAAGATATATGAAGCTGTACTGTATCTAGTCTGGTGAGTACCCTCTTATGATATCATCATAGATGTATCTATTTGATCTTTATATATATATATATATATATATACAGTATATGTGTGTGTGTGTGTCGCAGGGGCATAGCCAAAACTTTGAGTACCCCACATTCTCAAGTGGCCCCTATCCCCTTCTAGAGGGAGACTTCTCCCCACAGCAGTGGTTTATTTTCTGTGCCATGGTAATGACCTAGTACACATTAACCACACATTGCCCCCAGTTCTTTTTATGTCACAATGAAGTGCCCCGAGTTAGCAATATGCCACATTGTAGTGCCATACTTACCTATTTTAATTAACTCCTCTTTGGGAGAAACCATTAGGCCCCACCCACATCATGGCAAAATGCGCAGTTTGTGGGTCCACGAGGAGGGGGCAGCGTTAAATGATGCGGTTTGTATCATTTTACCCCCGCTGCCATTCCGCCACCTGACTAAGAAGTGGGCGGGAAGCAAGAGATCCGCCTACACTTCTGGGTGTGTGTGGGGGGGGGTTACCTGACCCCGCTATATCACCCACATTAATGCACGCTCATAACTATTCCACGCTTGCATCCTCTTTTTCAAAAAGAGAGCCTGATACAGAGTTGTACAACTAATATGCACATGCAGCAGGAGGCGTCTTCTGCGAGACCATCGCCCATCTGAGTGACCCCGAGGTCACACTGCCCCTCGCACCTCCGTAGCCGAGGCCAGGAAGTCTGCGTCGGAATATTCAAAATTTATATTTACACAAGTGAAATGATAGTCCTATTCACCGTACACGTCATGGAGGGCTTGTCATGGACTGCATCACGTATGACGTGCCTACATGCACCTGGCTAGTTTTAAATCCTCTCTGGAAAGTCAAAGGCTGAGCTATTACCTGCAAAACCCTACATGCACCCTCCTATACTGTATGTATTACATATGGGCATTACATATGCCATAAATATAAGGCATGAGCTGGCAACCCCGGGAGCGGATGTAGTCATGAAGATTAGTGACAATGTCGACATTCATAATCTTCACACCAGGTCGATTAAAATGTGGACACCTGAAAAATGTCGACAGTAAAAAAAATAGAGTTAGTGTCACCATTAGGGTTAGAATCAAAGTAAAAACACATTGCCGACACGTCACTAATGTCGACATAATGATCATGGTGACAATCTCCTGTCAACCTAATGAATGTCGACATCCAGACCGGAGACATGATACACCGAACACATTGAGTTGAGGATCATTAGGAATGAAATGAAAAATGAAATAAAACATAATAACAGCTTTGCAGGTCTGCCAGGGTCAGGCTCATCCAGTCTGAAGACATTTGGGCAGCAGTCACAACTGGATGTGACTCCCTACAATCCCTACACAGAGCTGATTGTCCTACAAGGGCATTCGGAATATTACGGCTCCCGTGCATTCATTGTGGAGATGACAGAAAACTATCACAGGGGGTTCAGCACCACGGACAGAGCCAGCACTCATCCACCCCACGTGTCCCGGCCTCGTCTGCTGGGCTGAGAACACATGCACTCCCTACTGCAGAGTACCAGCGTTCATACAGACCACACAGCAGCACCATGCAATGAGATAGGAGGCAAGCACAAGGCTATAATAATATACTACAATTATGCAAGAGACGACTTGCTCAATAGCCACGGGAATTCCCAGTACCTTTTATTGCACAATATAAAATGACCCTTATTTGCTGAGATACATGATGGCCAGTCCCTAGGAAGAAATACAGGGAGGCATTCGGCTGCGCTACGCCCGGGGAGCAGATCCCTCAGCCAGATCTCCTGCTCTGTGTCCAATGCATGCTCCTTCTATGTAATAAATGTAATTCCTTCCTGTGATCAGGCTCTGGGCACTATCTCCGGAGCTCCCTCCCAGCTCCCCCCCTTCTATCCTCTTACCAGCAGCCTCTGACGCACGCAGCGCCCCAGCCAACCAGCGGCCTCTAGGAGGAGGGCCGGAGAGGCAGCTGCATAAAAGTAGGCGCAGATCCGTGTAGAGAAAGAAAGCGATTTGTGCGCGACTATCTGCTGAGTGCGTGTGTCCAGCCTGGCTATCGTCTCTGCAGGCACAGGTGAGAGCGCTCTGGCTGCATCCACAGGAAGGTTTCCCTTTGCATTACCAGCTCTGCCACCAGACCAAGGACTTCCTCAGTGCAATCACTGAGTGCATCCTCCACTTCCAAGCAACTGCATTTCCCGACTGCAACTTGCAGGACTCACATCCTCAGACCTACATTGCACTATCCAGACTATACCTGAGTCAGCTGTCAGCCTTGGGAGCCCATCTCCCAGCTTTGCACACTATGTCACTGAAGGGTATTAAGGTAGTATCTGTAGAAGAATAGTGTCCCATACAGTGAGTGCTCTGAGTAGTAGTGCACATACCCTGGTTGGACTGATCACCTGATGTGTGTCTCCTGAGATCTCCTACAGGGGGGAGAGAGTTTAGTATTTGTCTGGAGACAGCAGGTGACATTGCCTATCGGTGTGCATCCTGATCCTGTCACATGCTGAGTTATTACAGGTATCTGACTATGAACTTTCCTAAGTGACTTTTTGCAACTGGGGAACGGTCACCTGAAAGAGGACATCTTGTTGGAGAGTGGTTTCCACTAGGGAGCAGAGATCACCCTCCTGCATAAAGCCACCAGTACAGTTCTGCAGTCATGGATCCCGCCAAGGCGAGGGCATTGCCAGAGAAGAAGCCAATGAATTGCAATGGTTTCGTGGCTGAGGAGAAGAAGGACTCTCCCGCAGCGTTGAGCCTTGTGGATCTGGGTAGACCTGGGGTCAGCACGCCACCACTGGACAGCTGGAGAGAAGAAAGGACCCGCAGTGAAGAAGACAACGAACTGCACCTCCCCTCCCTGGCAGCAGCCTACGGCACCATCCTGAGGTCACTGGGTGAGGACCCGGGTAGGCAGGGGCTGCTGAAAACCCCCTGGAGAGCTGCCACAGCCATGCAGTACTTCACCAAGGGCTACCAGGAGACCATATCGGGTGAGTACTTCATCATAGCGCTGTCTCAGGTAAGCTGTAGCTCTGCAGCCACTGTGGGACTACTACAGAGTCCAGCATGTCTTGCCAGCTGCCACAGGGCACAGTTTGCCTAAGCCTGCCCCAGGGAATACACCGCAGCATTAAGATGAATAGATTCTAACATTGAATGTTATTTTTAAAAGTATTGAATGTACTTATAAGTATGTCTTGTCTAATTGCTCATTCCCTTGCCAGATCATCATGTCGTGCTAATTACTATACATGTAAAACCTACATTTTACACAACAATTTTTTTCTTTTTACACAATATATGAATTTCACGGTTCTTCACATAACATAAGATCATGGACCATGGACAGGACATGGAGAAACTTTTGCACAAGAGTTTTGTACAGTTGGGGCCCCTGGTGTGCGGTGATACTATTTTATTATGTCTCCTATTTCCTTCCACTCCTGCAAATCATACAGAAGCTCTGCTATTCTATGCGCAATATGCTGGCACTGTATAGCATGTTAGTAAATATATTAGTAACGCAGTGACCGTGCTGTGTTATGCAGCGCATTATAGATTATCACAACTAACATAAGCCACCAATGTCGGTGCCTAATTCTACGTTCCTGGTGGCCTTTTTTTCTCTAATAGGAGCAAAAGTTTCCTTGAGGTTTTTTATTACGAACATATAAATCCTACCCTATATTTATCCACTTTCTTTAGACACTATCTAGTAGAGTATACATAGCACCTGCCTCTATTCTGAGGCTCCTGCCATGTCTGGGTGGTTAGCTGTAGTGAGTCCTCAGCTAGTCCAGTCGGCGCCCTCCGCCATGTCATCTCGCCAGCGTATTGCGATTGAACAGAGCAGTGCAAAAATCTTGTCTTACTATTCTGATCAAACCCAATGACGCCGGGCTTGTGATGTAGGGGCCGAACATGGACCAAAAACAGGCTACAGCTGGCCCCAATGATGGAGGACCTCCAAGAGAGGGACGCACAATATGCAGTTTTCTATAGCAAATGTTTAAGTACAGAATAGCGGTTATTAAGGTCAATTTTGTACATATAGCCCTTAGAGAATAAAGAAAATCTCCACTTAAATAGATGTTTGTTATAAAAATTACTTTAGGTGTTTGGGAACGTAAAGGTCATTTTCTAAATATTATTTATAATGCTTCTGTTGCATTATGGTTGAAAACCAGAATTTGCATTTATTAGTAATTAGGATTAAAGGGTCTTTACATTTTCAATATCAATTTTATTAAATCTCCCTTCCCAGCATTAGTAATTTAGGAGAAATCTGTACTTTTGATACACCTTTGGAAATATGTTTCTTAAGTATCTCCTTCCATGAGCTGGAGCCCCGGCAAAATGGCTGCATTCATCATGTCTCCGGCAAAATGGCTGCATTCATCATGTTTCCGGCAAAATGGCTGCATTAATCATGTCACCGGCAAAATGGCTGCATTCATCATGGCTCCGGCAAAATGGCTGAATTCGTCGTGTAATACAGAAGCAGGTGGGAGCGGAGTGTGGGGGGTGCAGGGAAGCGGGGCAGCATCAACGTCCGTACCCCATATTTTGCATTGTGGCCTCGTCATGCACCGTTCCACACTTGGATTATTATTTCAAATATATTCTTACTGCATTAAATTGATGTAGCGTTCTCCTGTTTCCTAATCTGTTGTTTCCAAACTGCACTTTATATGAGGAAGAATAACAAAAGAAAAGAAAAACTTGTAGCTAGCCCCCACCCATGTACCATATCCAATCTTATACACATAATACAGAGAACAAGGAGGAGACGTGAAGTACCAACTCGGCAACTGCTCAGGATGATGGGAGATGTAGTCCATGACAGTCTCACCCCTGATACCTTGTGTAATAGAGAAATAACCAGTGTATAGAGGGAACTTTCATGTGGCTGCTGCCAAACTACAATTCCCATCATCCTCTAACCAGTGTCTGGTTTGCTGGCTGTCTGAGTCGCTTCCACTTGCCAACCGCCTGCAGGTTGTAGACCTCTGCCCTTGATCAATAGACTGTACTGATACAAGATCTACATCGGAGCTGGTTACATTTTAACCTGACAAGGCATCGGTGTGAGTCGCTGATCAATACAGTAAGTTATAGGGCTGCTTTAGACAGAGTTAGTTATAAGTAAACATTACTGCATCACAGTAGGTAAAAGCGATATTGTCGCCAGGATTCTGAAGTCCCGGGGGTCCCGATGCAGAGCTGCTCGCAAATCAGGCGTAATGTACTTTTAAAATAAAGCGGGTGGTGTATCAAGGCTTTGAGAGAGATAAAATGAAGAGATAAAGTGAAGAAAGCGATGAAGCACCCACCATTCAGCTCCTAACTGTCAAGTTACAGGTTGTATTTGGAAAATGATAGTTAGGAACTGATTGGTTGGTACTTTATCTCTCTCCAGCTGTTGATAAATCTCCCCCCAAAGTTGCACACCAAAGTAGCATATCTAAGCCCATATGCTGAGGCGGATGCATCGCGAGATACGTGCAGGTCTCCACCAGTCGCATATGCGCCCGGTTTACGCCAGGTGTACGTCACAGTCTTAAACCAACATTTTTAACCAATGATTGCAACATATGCATTCGCTACTAGGCATCAATAGAATTAGGGGTCTATGTACTATGGACCTGATTCAGACCCGCTCGCAAGCGGGTCGATAGTGGTGCATTGCGCACGCAAGCCCCGTAGCGAGTGAGAAATTCACTCGTTCCGGGGCTCGGTACAAACGGGGCGGCTGTCGATGTTGATCGACAGCTCGCCCTGTCTTGTAGGGGGGTTGGCTGGACAAACGGAGGCGTTCCTTAAGGAACGCCTGCCGTTTGTGGGCGGCCCTACTGACATCACCAGTGATGTCAGTAGTGAGCTTCCTGCTCTATAAGAGCAGGAAGCTCTCTGGGGTTTGCGGGAACGAGACCCTACCACAATGGTCTTGTCCCAAGCCCGATGGTCACGATGGTCGCTCGCAAAAGCTGTTTGTGGTCACCAACAGCTTAGCGAGCGGCCAGGAGGCCGGGTTTTAAAAAAATAGGGGCCGCCCTGATTCAGAGCGAGCGCTCGCTTTTTGCGAGCGGCTCTGAATCAGGCCCTATGTTCATAATACTATGTACTGTGGATGGAGATAAAGTACCAACCAATCAGCTCCTAACTGTCACTTTACAGACTGTGTTTAAAAAATGACTGGAGGTGATTGGTTGGCACTTTATCTCTCTCCAAGGCTTAGTACATAGACCATAGATCAATAGTAGTTTGCCGGCAAACTTGGGGGAGCTGTGACGCACTGCAAGCGTACCTAAGTCCCCTCTCACTAACATAGACATCACCAGACGCTGGGTTTCATCCCTGGTAATGCTCTGCCAGGCCTCTACTGCAAATGTCTTCAGTTCCTGCTTTTTCTTGGGGCATTTTCCCTTCAGTTTTGTCTTCATCAAGTGAAATGCATGCTCAATCGGATTCAGGTCAGGGGATTGACTTGGCCATTGCATAACATTCCACTTTTTAGCCTTAAAAAACTATTTGGTTGCTTTTGCAATATGCTTCGGGTCATTGTCCATCTGCACTGTGAAGCACCGTCCAATGAGTTCTGAAGCATTTGACTGAATAGGAGCATATAATATTGCCCGAAACACTTCAGAATTCATTGTGCTGTTTTTGTCAGCAGTCACATCATCAATAAATACAAGGGAACCAGTTCCATTGGCAGCCATACATGCCCACACCATGACACTACCACCACCCTGCTTCACTGATGAGGTGGTATGTTTTGAATCATGAGCAGTTCCTTTCCTTCTCCATACTCTTCTCTTCCCATCACTCTGGTACAAGTTGATCTTTGTCTCATCTGTCCATAGGATGTTGTTCCAGAACTGTAATGGCTTTTTTAGATGTTGTTTGGCAAACTCTAATCTGGTCTTCCTGTTTTTGTGGCTCACCAATGGTTTATATCTTGTGGTGAACCCTCTATATTCACTCTTGTGAAGTCTTCTCTTGATTGTTGACTTTGACACATATACACCTACCTCCTGGAGAGTGTTCTTGATTTGGCCAACTGTTGTGAAGGGGTTTTTCTTCACCAGGGAAATAATTCTTCTGTCATCCACCACAGTTGTTTTCCGTGGTCTTCCGGGTCTTTTGGTGTTGCTGAGCTCTTCTGTGTGTTCTTTCTTTTTAAGAATGTTCCATACAGCTGTTTTGGCCACACCTAATGTTTTTGCTATCTCTCTGATGGGTTTGTTTTGTTTTTTCAGCCTAATGATGGCTTGCTTCACTGATAGTGACAGCTCTTTGGATCTCATATTGAGAATCGACAGCAACTGATACCAAATGCAAATGTCACACCTAGAATCAAGTCCAGACCTTTTACCTGCTTAATTGATAATGAAATAACGAGGGAATAGCCCACACCTGTCCATGAAATAGCTTTTGAGTTGATAGTCCCATTACTTTTGGCCCCTTAAAAAGTGGGAGGCACATATAGAAACCGTTGTAATTCCTACACCGTTCACCTGATTTGGATGTAATTACCCTCAAATTAAATCTGAAAGTCTGCAGGTAAAGCACATCTTGTTTGTTTCATTTCAAAGCCATTGTGGTCGTGAATAGAGGCCAAAATATGAAAATTCTGTCAATGTCCCAATATTTATGCACCTGACTGTATATGTATATTGTGTACCGGTATTAACCAGTTTTATTATTGCTACATGGAATGCTATTGTTATATACATTAAATCCTTTTCATCCTTTTAAATATTGCATTGTGTTTATATACATTTATATACACCATAGAGGTACTATGGGAAGCGCCAGAGGCTTTGTTGTGTATTCATCTATTGTCTTAGGGAAGGTGAGCCCTCATTTTTTTCCCTCACAGGCAGCACCCCATATGACCGAGAGATACAAGCGCTACCTTCATACTTTTTCTCTTTTAGTACATAGACCCCTTAAATCTTAATACAGCAGAAACAATCCTCTGTCTCGTGTAATGAAAAAAAAAAGAAAAGTAGAATGATACGTTGCCGTAGGCAGCCTGTGATACCTCAGCTGAGGGCTCTGTAGTGCTGAAGGTGGCAGCCTGTGATACCTCAGCTGAGGGCTCTGTAGTGCTGAAGGTGGCAGACAGGGAACCAGGCTGCCAAGATCACATAAAACAGTAGAAGGAGACAGACACGCTCTGGGGAAGATGGGGGTGGGGGTGAACTGATGAATCTCTACATCAGAGAAAGGAAAGACTGAGATTTGGGTGGACACACATGAAATATATATACTAGCTGTTGTTCATTGCTTTGCCCGCCGTGAATTCTGCCAACATTTTTTTTATTTGTAGTTTAGTTGCATTGCTTTGCATAGGGGGCCCTGGAGCGGGAGTATCCCACGTGACCAGCAGCGCTATACAGACTGGGGGCAGCAGCGTCTTCACCCACCTCTCACACCAATGTCACTGTGTGCCCTGTGCACAGACTGCTATGTAACCTCTCCTATTCACCCACCACTCACACCAATGTCACTGTGTGCCCTGTGCACAGACTGCTATGTAACCTCTCCTATTCACCCACCTCTCACACCAATGTCACTGTGTGCCCTGTGCACAGGCTGCTATGTAACCTCTCCTATTCACCCACCTCTCATACCAATGTCACTGTGTGCCCTGTGCACAGACTGCTATGTAACCTCTCCTATTCACCCACCACACACACCAATGTCACTGTGTGCCCTGTGCACAGATTGCTATGTAGCCTCTCCTATTCACCCACCACTCACACCAATGTCACTGTGTGCCCTGTGCACAGGCTGCTATGTAACCTCTCCTAATCACCCACCTCTCATACCAATGTCACTGTGTGCCCTGTGCACAGGCTGCTATGTAACCTCTCCTATTCACCCACCTCTCATACCAATGTCACTGTGTGCCCTGTGCACAGACTGCTATGTAACCTCTCCTATTCACCCACCTCTCATACCAATGTCACTGTGTGCCCTGTGCACAGGCTGCTATGTAACCTCTCCTATTCACCCACCTCTCATACCAATGTCACTGTGTGCCCTGTGCACAGGCTGCTATGTAACCTCTCCTATTCACCCACCTCTCATACCAATGTCACTGTGTGCCCTGTGCACAGACTGCTATGTAACCTCTCCTATTCACCCACCTCTCATACCAATGTCACTGTGTGCCCTGTGCACAGGCTGCTATGTAACCTCTCCTATTCACCCACCTCTCATACCAATGTCACTGTGTGCCCTGTGCACAGACTGCTATGTAACCTCTCCTATTCACCCACCTCTCATACCAATGTCACTGTGTGCCCTGTGCACAGGCTGCTATGTAACCTCTCCTATTCACCCACCTCTCATACCAATGTCACTGTGTGCCCTGTGCACAGACTGCTATGTAACCTCTCCTATTCACCCACCACACACACCAATTTCACTGTGTGTCCTGTGCACAGACTGCTATGTAACCTCTCCTATTCACCCACCTCTCATACCAATGTCACTGTGTGCCCTGTGCACAGGCTGCTATGTAACCTCTCCTATTCACCCACCACTCACACCAATGTCACTGTGTGCCCTGTGCACAGATTGCTATGTAGCCTATCCTATTCACCCACCACTCACACCAATGTCACTGTGTATCCTGTGCACAGACTGCTATGTAGCCTCTCCTATTCACCCACCACTCACACCAATGTCACTGTGTGCCCTGTGCAGAGACTGCTATGTAACCTCTCCTATTCACCCACCACTCACACCAATGTCACTGTGTGCTCTGTGCACAGACTGCTATGTAACCTCTCCTATTCACCCACCACTAACACCAATGTCACTGTGTGCTCTGTGTACAGACTGCTATGTAACCTCTCCTATTCACCCACCACTCACACCTATGTCACTGTGTGCCCTGTGCAGAGACTGCTGTGTAACCTCTCCTAGTCACCCACCACTCACACCAGTGTCACTGTGTGCCCTGTGCACAGACTGCTATGTAACCTATCCTATTCACCCACCTCTCACACCTATGTCACTGTGTGCCCTGTGCACAGACAGCCTCTCTCTCACTCCCCCTCGTAACAGCCCCCTCCATCACAGCCCCTGGTTTCCCCCTCATCACAGCTCCTCCATCACAGTCCCTCATATCCCCCTCATCAGTCACTTCCATCACAGCCCCTCATATCCCCTCTTCCTCCCCCTCCATCACAACCCCTCATATCCCCTCATCCTCCCCCTCCATCACTGCCCCTCTGACTCCCCCCATAACAGTCTCCTACATCACAACCTCCTACTCAGACTCAGGGCTGCTGAGAGCCGCGCAGGGCCCGGGGGAAGGGGGCGTGACCAAATCGCGGGAGGCATGGCCACGCCCCCTTAGGCTTAAAAAATTTGCATATAAATCATTTTTCAGCACCGCTGCGCTCTAGGGAAGCGGGCGCTGTGTGACCCTCAGCTCCGTGGCATGCCATGGGGGGCGTTCTCAGTGTGATCGCTCCCCCCACAGGCATAGGAGACTGTCTTGGCTGCTGCTTATCAGCCGAGTGCAGTCTCCCACTGCAGCCCAGCACATAGCAGCATGTGCTGGGCTGCAGTGAGTTATGAGGGAGTGGGGGCTGTGCCGGATCCGGGTGCCCGCCGGGCACCCCCAGCAAGCCCGGGCAAACAGTACCCACTCCCCCCGCCTCCCCTGCTCATACTTACCTGCTGGCTCCAATAGCGGCAGTAGAGTACTGTCGGCAGGGGACAGCTCTGGCAGCAAAGTTGGCGGTCGCCCTCCTGAGCGCTGCGGCGTGACTGCGCAGGCAGCTGTGACAGTCTGCCCGGAGGCCGCTTTACATGTCACTGGCTGGGTCAGGGTGCCCTCCTCTAGGTGGCGCCCTGCGTAACAAATGTATATGTAAAACCTCCCTCCCTGCAAAATCTGGTCGCCAGGCTGCAAAATTTGGTCGCCATGGCGACCTGGCCCCCGGGATTTGTCGAGCCCTGACTCACACCAATGTCACTGTGTGCCCTGTGCACAGACTGCTATGTAACCTCTCCTATTCACCCACCACTCACACCAATGTCACTGTGTGCCCTGTGCACAGACTGCTATGTAACCTCTCCTATTCACCCACCACTCACACCAATGTCACTGTGTGCCCTGTGCACAGACTGCTATGTAACCTCTCCTATTCACCCACCACTCACACCAATGTCATTGTGTGCCCTGTGCACAGACTGCTATGTAACCTATTCTATTCATGTGACCGGTAGCACAAAGCACCTCTCCCCCCCACCCCTTACCGGCCGCACTCATGGTGCCGCACCTATCTCCCCAATGTCACTATGTGCTCTGTGCACGGACTGCTATGTAGCCTATTCTATTCATATGACCGGGACTTAGAACAAACAGACACAACGTTCCTATTATATTAGTATAGATAAGGGAGGCACGCTATGTAGGCTTTATCTTATGGATCGATGTGCTGATTTTCTTAAATTAGACAAAGTAGTCCTGAAATCAGCACGGGTAGGTGAGGCTCCACTGACTTCCAAACTTACCAGAGAACTATTAAATTCCTAAAGGACTCAATTGATCCTGAATGAATTTCAGAGCCGGCGGCTGCTAGGGGCGTCTGGACTTCAGCCGACCTCTCTAATTAAGCCCCTATTTCCGCCTGACCGTCCAACAGTTGGATCCATCCAGTTTGGCCAGCGCAGCGTATGGACAAATTGAATACAGGTTCTGGATCCCACGGTGTGGCTCATTTGTTGGTTAGCGGCAATGGTACCATGACCACGTGACGAGATGAGCAGCAGAATGTTGGGTCGGAACAGTTTTCTGTTACATACAGAAGATTCATCTTTTATTTGAATGCTGCGTCCAACAGAGGTGGACAAACTGTGGTAGTCTGGCTTTAGGAGGACTACAGAACCCAGCAATACCCATTGATAAATTTATTTTGCTGATGAAAGTGGGAAACCTTTAATTTACCTTCTTTGCTTTAACAGAAATGTATTTTAAAGTAATACTTTCTCCCCAACTTTTCCTCAGACGCTTCACCTTACGGGTGTTATAGTGAGATTCACCTTGCTGGAGCACTCCCAGAGAATGAGAGTGTTTCTATATAGAGCGTTGTATGTAAATTCCCCATCTCTCAGACCCTGCATCAGTAGTGCCCCATCCATCTCTCCGCACATCCTTTCATCCTCCTGTCACTTCCCAGTCAGCCTCATAAATGGCTTTGTGTGTGTGCTCTATGCTGCCCGGCACCTGGTGTCTGGCGTATGTCTCGCTGGATGTATGCAGGTGTAAGCTCTTAGCACTGCCTGATAATCATATTAAATAGGTGACGTAAACAGCTACACTAACCATCAACAATCATTTCAATCCTAGTCATTTTTAATACTTTAACAAGCAGTCCTCTTAAAGCATGATGGACGATGTATACCAATGGCGCCTGCCAGACGTGATTCTCGTCATCGCGGTCTCTTACCTGCCCGTGTCTCCCATTGTTTTTGGTAGAACTAGTAGTATTTCTCGGGGGTCCAGGAGGACTATCACTATCAGAAATCCAGGAGACGTGCAGATCGTCGGCATATACAGGTTGAGTCTCCCATATCCAAATATTCCGAAATACGGAATATTTTTAGCGTGACTGAGATAGTGAAACCTTTCATTTTTTTGATGGTTCAATGTACGCAAACTTTGTTTAAAGCACAAAATTATTAAAAATAAAGTATAAAATGACCTATAGGCTGTGTGTATAAGGTGTATAAGAAACATAAATGAATTTCATGTATGTACACAAACTTTGGGCCTGATTCAGAGCCGCTCGCGCTGTGCGTTCGCAAGCGGCCCGATGTTCTGCGTATGCGTACGCTTCGTTGTGCGCGAACTACACACTGCGTTTGCAACCCTCTCGCTCGCCCATCAAAGACAGCCCAGAGTAATGAGTGACAGGAGAGGCCGTTTGTGGGTGGTAACAGGGGCAGGACACTAATAACGGGAGGTTGGAGATGCGAACGCAGGCGTGCCTGTGTTTCAACGCCATTTTATTAGAGGCGTGCATAATTAACAGGCAGCGTCATAGTACACGTCACTTGCCATTTTTTTACACTGATTTCCTCGTAATGCTTGCGGCAGGGTAAAGCTACCTCAAGCGCTGCGTTCACATCCGATGGTGCTCGATGTACCAATGTTTTAATACACTTCCAGGAGATGATGTGTGCTGGGGCGCGGCTCTGCCTGTGCGATGATGCGTACGCATACACAAAGTGGCCGCTTGCGAAGACATGGTGGGCGTGCTAATGCCTTGGCGAGCGATCGCTTTCCGTGGCGTCACTTTGAAAAATTTGCATACGCATCTAGCGAGCGTACGCAGATAGCGAACGGGTCTGAATCAGGCCCTTTGTTTGAGCCACAAGATGATTGAAAATACTGTATAAAATGACCTGCAGGCTGTGTGTATAAGGTGTATATGATACATAAATGCATTCTGTGTTTAGATTTGGGCCCTAATCATAACACATTTCATTATTAAATGCAAATATTCCAAAATACGGAAAATATTCCGATATCCAAAATACCCCTGGTCCCAAGCATTTTTGATTTGGGAGACTCAACCTGTATATTCTAAAGTATCATTACAAATTTTATTCCACCTTTGGATGTCTTCACTGGTTTATGTAATTCCCTGATGCATCCTTTACTAAATGCATGGTGCATTCTGTGCTTTTCAGCCACGTATTTACAGTGTACAACGCAAAGATGCTCTCTAGTTACAACTAATGCAGCCACCTACATGCATAACCGGATCATCCATTACATGGGTATTGGGGGGGGGGGAGTGCAATGGTGTATTTATCATGGGTGCAGAGCGTATAGTGCTCACATGCTCATTTTGCAAGAGAGGCCCGGTGCCACACACTCTACTCCCAGGACAGAGCAATTAGTTACTGCGGCACCTCCTCTATGCTTGCGTCCATCAGCACCGTCATTCAGACGATATCGTTAGGCACCGTACAGGACCTGTGCCAGAGTCATTGATTTCTTACGTCATATTTAGGCAGAAAATGGCGCTGCTCGGAGCAAGTAAGGGTGGTGGCCCTCTGACATGTGACCCCAAAGCTCTTAAAACACCCCTAGTGGGGCCCATATTAGAGTAACCTGTTTTTAGGGGGGAATTGTTTTGGTTTTTTTTACAAATGGCATTATGGCCCCATAATGTATTAAGACAGCTCTGACTGTATAGTTGAAATGCATGGGTAAGAAGCACAGAATGAAGCTGGCGAATGAGAGCGAAGAATATTGTAAAAGTGTCAGGGTGAGATGCACAAGCCAAAAACTTAAAGATAGTTGTTTGATATTTCCCTTTAAACCAGGGTTTTTCGCCTTCAGTCCTCAAGTATCCCCAGCAGGACAAGTTTTAAGGATGTGTGGGTGGAAAATAGGTTAACTCACCTGTGAATGGTTACATAAATACTGAAAACATGGCCTGTCGGTGGTACTTGAGGACTGGAGTTGAAAACACAAGCCGAAATCGGCCAACCCTTCTATGTTTAGGACAGATGAACGTTCTCTCAAGAGCCTATGAGTTTGGGAGTTTACTTAAATAAAATTGGGTTTTCCTTTATGGAAGAAAGACAAAACCGACAACTCGTCACTAAAGTTGTCCATGGACAGTAGGCAACCATCGATGGTGATCGTTATACCAGTCAATGACTGGGGTCCAAAGGTTATTTCCCAGGTCTTCTTCCCTGGGTGCATGCACGGTCACGATTTCCTTCCATCACTTGATAGAAACCATAAAAATTACGTAAATATTGGTTATTTAGATGTACTGCATGCCATAGGCGAGGATTTCCTAATCGATGGTGAGTTTTCAAGGCTTTCTCTATATCCAATTTTCTCTCTCAATTGATTGACTCAGATGGATGGCTAGCCCCAGACTAACCCCTTCCCTCCGTCTCAGGGCTTAGAGTGACCTAGCAGCTGCCAGTAAGCAGGCACAGCACATCAGGAGGCCATGACAGCACTCATTAGAGCACGGGCACTGTTTTGTGATGTCAGATCTGTGTCCCTGATTCTGACATTGTAATGGACATCAGAAGACGATGGTTAGCAACCATCGATGTTCACGGCTTGTCAGATTTGTTTCTTCTATTTGTTGCAGGGATCACGATGGTTGCCACTATTGTGTGTTTTGTTGAAGCGGTGTCTGCAGCCCAGCACTTTTGCGTATGTGCAAATTTATGGCAGTGACTGCGCATGCACTCAAAATAACCATTGATGTTGTACCTTGCGATGGTCACATAACCATCGCATGGCCTGTCATTATGGCATGTAACCAAACCTGCCACTGTTCATTCCATAGTTTGACACATAGGAGGTGAGACTGGCCTGATGTTCCATGGCCGATCAATATTTTTTATCCAATTCCCTTTCCCTACCTTTAGGGAAGGCCATCGATGTATAACCACCATTGATGGTTTCCACTAATGGTCAACGGTTTTGTCATTGATAGTGGGGTCTGCTGTTCCTTCGCCATCGATGACTGAGAGCACAGCAATGTCTTCTCTTCTTCCGTTGCAGGGGCCATGCTGCCCCCCTTCCCTGACGGGCCTGCCATGCTCCGCACATAACTGTGCCCCCCAATGCAACTATAAGCCGCTGCTCCCCAAAATGGTCAACATGCAATAGGTGAACAGGTGCAAAAGGTCGACAGGGTTAAAAGGTCTATCGGTTCATGTGGTCGACACAAAAATGGTGGACACATTTTTTTATTTTATTTTAACCCTAACCCCCTCCCCCTAGTGCCTAACCCTCACCCTAACTCCTAACCTTAAAAATGTTTGTTGGATGACAAAAAGTTGCCAATTCTTTTTCGACCATTGCTGAGTTGACCATATGAACCTGTCGACCTTTTAACCCTGTTGCCCTATTGTCAGTCGATCTTTTGTCCATGTCAACCTATTTGGTGTCAACCTATTACTTGCCACCCTTCTAACTATCATCCGTAAAATTGTAGGGATGGGCGTTGATCCCTGATCTTTACAAAGATCGATTTCCAGGCCCCGTAAGTCACTTACAGCAGCGATATAATTACCTGCTCCCCGGCAGTGAGTGTCTTGTGTAGACACCTCCTGCAGGATTGCATATTTTAGCATGCTTGCTGCGTACAAGGATTTAGCGGCGGTGCCATTGCCGTCCACCTCTGAATAAGCCCCAGAGATTGCAGATACATTTCTAAGTGTGTAAATATTATATAGCTCAGCATCTGGGTGCAGCTTGAAGTCTCATTGAAAAAATTTGAAGGAGAAGATGGAGAATTCCAGGCTACACACCATGGGGAAAGTGTGCAAATCATTCTCTCAAAAGAGAAGGGACTTCGGGGTAATTCCTTTTTCTACTTCAGGGTCCATAGGGTATCCACAGGATACCTTGGGTATAGGTGTGACGTCAGTCGCTGGGCACCATAGAGTTAAGCTTTTCAGCCTCCCAGGATGCACTAGGGTCCCCCTCCTATACCCCGCCCCCGAACCAAGGCACCCCAGTTGAGTTTGGTGCCCGGCCGGCGTCGGGTGCACCTG
Organism: Taudactylus pleione; assembly: GCA_031769625.1. Taxonomy (NCBI): domain Eukaryota; kingdom Metazoa; phylum Chordata; class Amphibia; order Anura; family Myobatrachidae; genus Taudactylus; species Taudactylus pleione. The sequence goes on from JAUIMM010000170.1 coordinate 24,777, forward strand.
TCGGAGTGGGGGCTAGAAGAGCCCCTGAAGCTTTCTTCAGTGCAGCTGTGGCTGCACATCTGGATGTACAGCATGGACAGTCAGTCCTGACGTCCATGCTGTCTTCCCTACACCCCCGCCGGTACCAGAACGCCGGTACCGATCCGGGGATGCTGGTGAGCATCTGGGGTCACAGCTAGCGGTGACCCCAGATGTTCCGGACCATGGCCGGATCCAAGGGGGACAAAGGTAAGCAGCGGGGTCCCGCGGTGGGTCCCCGCTGGTCACATGGTCCTAAGTCCCCAGGCAGGGGGCTCCCTGGGGACTGGCTGCAGCATGGAGCCAGGCGACCAACCTGCGCTTTCCACTACCCCCTGGGACAGCGGACCGAAGCAGAGCGGTAGCGCTGCGGCGTCCCAGGGGTTAAATGCATGCCAGGGGAGCGCGCCTTCCCTGTCTCACAGCCGGCGCCTCCCCCGCTGCACACAGCCCTCTCTGCATGCTGCCGACTGGTCCTGTGGCAGCGCTCCTCCCCCAGGCCAGCCTCCTCTCTGCTCCTCGGCGGCCATCTTCTCAGAACGCATGGTGAACGCTGCTGGAAGCGCTGGACGGAAACATCGTGGTCTGGGTCCCCCCGCATACCTCTCCTCCGCTGTGGCTCAGGTCTGTGTATGCAGCTCTGTGTCCTACCAGGCCCTGTGTCTGTGTAGTTGAGTGATCAGCGCTGTTAGTGCAGGAATTGTTATTTCTCTGCATTGTATGTGACTGTGCTAGCGCTGCCTGTAACTTTTCTTCTCTAAACTGTCAGCTTTATTACTGTCCCTGTTCTTTCTGCTAAAGCCCTTGCGGTGCGGTGCTGCAGGGTGGTCTCTCGCCTATTTAATACTTAATTGGTGAGAGAGGTCACATACATGGTGCCATCATGTCTGAAAGTGATTTTCCCCTCCGGCTACAGTGTACCACGTGCAAAGTACCGTTAGCGGAGGGGGAGGGTAGCGCGGAGGGCCTTTGCCGGCAGTGTTTGTCCATGGCGCGGCCTATTACGGTTACAGCACCGGTACAGGAGCCGCCCTGGGCTTGTTTCGCTCAGGCGTTAACAGCTTTAGTGGGTCAGTTAGCTCCGCAGCCCGCGTTTACTCCGATGGGTTTGTCCCAGCAGTCTGTGGTGTCGTCACCCATGCAGGGGTTCCCACGACAATTGGTGGTACCCCACAGTCTCCCTATTTCCCCGCTCCCGGGTTCTCAGGAGCCAGCGTGGGTTAACTCCCTGACGAGTTCTGTACAGCACTTGTCGGATGTGTTGCAAGGGGAGTCTGTGATGTGGCCTCATAAAAGGCCGGTGGTGTCTCTGTCCGCTCCTTATGAGGATGACGAAGGGACGTCTGATGATGGGGAGATTCTGGATCCTTACGATCAGGAACCTCTCCATACTAAGGACGCTGATGCTAAGTCCAAAGTATATATTCCTGGACTTATTCGGGCGGTCCGCACAGCCTTGGTGATTGAGGACGAAGTTCCCCCAGCGGCTAAATCTAAGTATGCCTTTTTCAAAGATGTGAAGGGCGATGCCACAGTCTTTCCTCTTTCGGGTCAGTTGGTGGACCATTTAGAGGAGGCGTGGAAACAACCTGGCAAAAGATACCAGCCGCAGAGACGCCTGGCGGTGGCTTATCCGTTCGCGGATAATTATTTTGCTAAGTGGGAATCTCCTCCACAGGTGGATTCTCACGTGACCCGTCTTGTCCGTAGTGCCACATTGCCGATGCCATCCATGTCCTCCCTTAAGGATGCTACGGACCGCAAGGTAGAAATCTGCCTGAAGTCCGCTTATTCCCTTGCAGGGGGGGCAGCACGGCCGGCTATGGCCATTTGCTGGGTTGCCAGAGCGATGGAGCGCTGGGCGGATTCATTAGAGGCTTCTTTTGAATCCGACTGTCCGGCCGAACAGGCGGAGTTGATTGGCAATCTCCGTGATCCGGCCACCTACATCAACGAGGCGGCTCTAGACATTAGTACTCTGGTGTCTAGAATTTCTTCAGCAGCGGTAGCTGCTCGTCGCACCTTGTGGCTGCGATCCTGGAAGGCGGACGCAGATTCCAAGAAAGGTCTGGAAGCGTTGCCGTTTACCGGAGAAGTTCTCTTCGGTCCGGATCTGGATAAGATTGTGGCCACGCTGGCGGCAGCCAAATCTGCTTGTCTCCCGTCGGCCGCTGCTCCTTCTGGTTCTGGACCATCGTCCTTTCGGTCATCTAGGGCCCAGGGCAGGCCCAAACCACAGTCGTTTCCTCGACAGGCTGGCCCTAAGAAATCGGTCAAGCCCCGGAAGCAGGCATGGAGTACCAGACGTCCGGCCCCCAAGCCAGATGACAAGCCTGCGGCCTGACGGTCCGGGCCTCCCTTTGGGGGATACCAGGGTGGGAGGCCGCCTGCTACAGTTCGCCCAGTGTTGGTCGACCACTACGACAGACACTTGGGTTCTGGAGGTGGTTTCCCACGGATACGCCCTCTCCTTCCGGCACAGACCCCCGGCTCGATTCTTCACCACGGGTCTACCATCAGACCGGAACAAGGCTACGGAGCTGCGGAAGGTATTGCACACTATGCTCCAGGCTGGAGTTATAGTGCCTGTTCCATTCTCCCAGAGGGGCCAGGGTTTCTATTCAAATCTATTTTTGGTACAGAAACCCAATGGGTCATATCGTCCGATTCTCAACCTCAAAGCACTCAACAAGTCTTTGCGGGTCCCGAAGTTTCGGATGGAGACCCTACGGTCCATCATTCTAGCGCTGGAACCTGGGGACTACATGGTGTCATTGGACATACAGGACGCTTACCTGCATGTCCCTATTCTTTTGCGCCATCAACAGTTCCTCAGGTTTGCAATCCGCAGCGACCACTTCCAGTTTCGGGCGTTACCTTTTGGCCTGGCAACAGCACCACGTGTTTTCACCAAGGTGATGGCGGTCATGGCGGCTTCTCGGCGGCTGCAGGGAGTCCGCATGTTGCCGTATTTGGACGACCTGTTATTGGTGGCAGGATCTCCAGAGCTCCTGTTACGCCACTTGGACCTGACCATTGCACTGCTGCAACGGCACGGCTGGCTAATCAACTGGCAGAAGTCCACTCTAATCCCGTCTCGGAGGATTCTGCATCTTGGAGCCTTATTGGACTCGGGAGAGCAAAGGATCTTCGTGACGGAGGACAAGATCTCTGCTTTACAGTCAAGGGTGCGCAGTTGTCTGCACAGCCGCCGGGTGTCCTTACACTCGGCGATGAGGTTACTGGGCTCCATGGTGTCGGTGTTCGACATGGTGGAATACGCCCAGTTTCACTCCAGACCTCTGCAGCACCTGATCCTGTCCAAGTGGAACGGGCTGCCTCAGTCTCTGAAGTTCCGGACGATTGTGCTCACCCCGGAGGTTCGCCTGTCCCTTGCGTGGTGGTTACAGACGACCCACCTCAACAAGGGACGTCCGTTCTGGGTTCCAAATTGGGTCCTGTTGACAACGGACGCCAGTCTTCGGGGCTGGGGAGCAGTTTCGGGTCCACACTTGTTCCAGGGCAGGTGGACGCCGACAGAAGCGGAGCTTCCAATAAATATCTTGGAACTCCGTGCGGTCTTCAATGCTCTCCAGCAGGCACAGCGGTTTCTCCAGGGTCGCCCGGTGCAGGTCCAGTCGGACAACGCTACCACCGTGGCCTACATAAACAGGCAAGGAGGAACTCGCAGTCGGGCGGCTCTCGTAGAGGTCTCTCGGATCCTGGTTTGGGCGGAGCGCAATCTTCCGGCCATATCAGCGGTCTTCATCCCAGGAGTGCTAAATTGGGAGGCGGACTTTCTAAGTCGCCAGGACGTTCATCCGGGGGAATGGTCCCTGCACCCGGACGTTTTTCAACTAATGGTGGACAGGTGGGGTCTTCCAGAAATCGACCTCATGGCGTCCCGGCACAACAACAAGTTGCCGGTGTACGGGTCTCGCACAAGAGACGAAGGGGCGTCTCTGGTGGATGCTCTGTCCGTCCGGTGGACGTTCCGGTTCGCATACCTGTTCCCTCCGGTCTCCCTTCTTCCACGGGTAATCCGGAAATTCAAACAGGAAGGAGGGACGCTCCTGTTGATAGCTCCCGCGTAGCCCAGACGGCACTGGTTCTCAGACCTTCAGGGTCTGTCCGTGGGCAGTCCTCTGCGGTTGTCGCTACGACCGGACCTTCTGTCTCAGGGTCCTTGCCTTCACCCAGACCTGACTCGGCTGTCTTTGACGGCGTGGCTGTTGAGACGGCCATGCTGAGGTCCCGGGGGTTTTCCAGCTCTGTGGTGCGTACCATGTTACGAGCTCGGAAACCGTCTTCCGCGAGGATATACCATCGCGTGTGGCATACGTTCTTCCAGTGGTGTCGACCGAGAGGTTATGCACCGCACGAGTTTCGTCTGTCTCGGATTCTCGCCTTCCTGCAAGCGGGACTAGATCATGGGCTTCGCCTTGCTTCTTTGAAGGTACAGGTTTCGGCCCTATCTGTCTGGTTTCACCGTAGGATTGCTACAATCCCGGATGTGCGCACCTTTATGCAGGGTGTTCTCCGCATTCAGCCGCCCTTTGTTCCACCTGTGGCGCCTTGGGATTTGGCTGTGGTCCTGAGGGCTCCCCAAGGACCGCCGTTTGAACCACTGGGCTCAGTAGATCTTAAATGGCTAACAGCTAAGACTGTTTTCCTTCTGGCCATTGCTTCGGCCAGACGTGTTTCTGAGTTAGGGGCTCTTTCTTGTAGACCCCCTTTCTAGGTTTTTCATGGGAACAGGGCAGTGCTCCGCACTCGGCCCGAGTTTCTTCCCAAAGTTGTTTCCCAGTTTCATGTTAACGAGGAAATAGTTGTTCCGGCCTTTAACTCACCGGGTCTTTCCGTGGGTGAGGCCTCTTTGGATGTTGTGCGGGCCTTAAGGACTTATGTGGACCGCACTTCTTCGTTTAGGAAGTCGGACGCTTTGTTTGTCCTCTATGGCTTCCGTAAAAAGGGTTGGCCTGCTTCAAAGCAAACTTTGGCAGCCTGGATCCGTATGGCTATTTCTGAAGCTTATCTTCATGAAGGCCTACCGGTCCCTCCTTCTCTGAAGGCTCATTCCACTAGGTCTGTGGGTCCTTCGTGGGCAGATCGACGTGGTGCCTCGGCAGTTCAGATCTGCAAGGCTGCTACGTGGTCCTCTGTCCATACCTTCGTCAGGTATTACAGGTTTGACACCTTTGCCTCTCAGGATGCTTCCTTCGGGCGGCGGATTCTCCTTTCTGCACAGGAGCGTCCCCACCCTTAAAGGATACTGCTTTGGGACATCCCCAAGGTATCCTGTGGATACCCTATGGACCCTGAAGTAGAAAATATGAGATATGGTAAGAACTTACCCTTGTTATCTCTATTTCTACGAAGTCCATAGGGTTCCACAGGACTCCCGCCCTGTCGCACCTGTGCTGCAGATGGGCTTTGCTCTGGTCACCGGTTTTCCGTCTCCCTCTGGTGAGAATGTGATTCTTGTATGTGTCCAGATCTTTGTTCTCTCTCTTCCTTCTCCTCCTCCGGCCTAGGGCTTGGTAACTAACTGAGGTGCCTTGGCCCGGGGGCGGGGTATAGGAGGGGGACCTAGTGCATCCTGGAAGGCTGAAAGCTTAACTCTTTGGTGCCCTGCGACTGACGTCACACCTATACCCCAAGGTATCCTGTGGAACCCTATGGACTTCGTAGAAATAGAGATAACAAGGGTAAGTTCTTACCATATCTCATATTATTTTGCAACAGTTGTTTGAATCACTATGTTAAAAAAAACAACTTTGCTCATATTTCTGAGAACGCATCTCATCAATGCACGTTGAACCAGTGATAATCCAGAGGCATGAGGCGAGTCTCTAGTGGCTACAAGATGGCTTCCTCCATTGTGTTTAGTGACACACACGTGCACTTTATGTTCTTTGCTTTTTAAAAACATTGCATTCTAATTTGACTGCTTGATGCTGGCTGACGATCCCACCTCCCTTTATCCGACACGTAAGAAGGAACAAAACGACATTCAAACAGTGATTAACTTAATGAGAGAAGGAAAATGACGCAAATTTGCGTTTCCACGGTTACCTGTGCGAGGCAGACAGGACACAGGAAATTAAACCGTCCTGTTATCACATTCTGTGCTGTTCGTAGATCCGATCGCAGAGGCAGGAAATAACAAGCTGCCGAAATAGCCATTAAATATCAAAAGTCAATATTGTTACCTCGCTGTCGCCACAACCCTCCCCCCCTCCCGCCCAACACCAAAAGCCAACATCTGTTCTGAGCAAACGGCTGGCTGGGGGGATGGAGGAGAGCGCGGGGACAGCGTTATCATTCTGAGCTGGTTGGATGACAGGTGATGACAAGCGACTGTCCTTTCACGAGTCTGTGTGTATAGTATGTGCGCACAGATACATCAGTCACAGAAACAACGCGCCTATGCCGATGAATGCGTATACAATAGTTATTTATATTTATTATTTCTAAAGTACATGAATATCCAGCCATGCCATATATCACTTACTTGCTTTGCGTCCATCCACATAATGAGGTACACAACATTCCCCGTAAATATTGCATATTATACAGCAGATGTCAATTTGCGGCGGATGCACTACACGATCGTCTCACGGTTTTTAATTTTCATTCCATTCGGACAATGGGCCTGATTCATTACCGTACGCAACTTCGAATACGCACGCAATCGGTCGATTGTTGCGTTCTGTGCATGCGTATCAATCGTAGTGTGCATGCGCGAACTAGCTATTGTGATCGGGACTGCGACCGCAGCGACTACGCAGACCCATCGCAGAGTGATTAACAGGAAGCACCGTTTGTGGATGGTGACGGGACAATGGGGGGTGGTCGGGGAAACGCAGTTGTGCCGTTGCAGGGGCACTGCGATAGCCTACGCAGTTTGAGGTCTCATAGCCTGCGTGGTTGTTAGCAATTTCTGAGAAAGGTCAGGGCTTGTGGTTTCGCTATATTCTAAGTATTACGGCTGTGTGTAAGGTAAAGTGGGCGTCCTTATGTAGTGCTGAGTTTGCATTGCGATCGCATTGGATTAGCATGCTATCGCAGCTGAACTGCGTGCGTTCGCATTATTGCGATCCGTAGTGAATCGTTGGGAAAGAAGAAGTTTTTGCTACATAATTCTTTGCTGAAAGCGGGGGTTTGGGGTGTCTTATTTATATTTAAATCTTTGCGCGCTTTCTTTTTTTCTATTACAGCCGCTCATACTGCGCCGTTGCTGGTAGTTCCACAAGCGCCTGCAAACACAAACATTCAATGGCTGACAGAGGATGCTGCGCCATATTTGCCTCTCTGGTGGTCCTTATTTTTAACAGTTAACCAGGAAACCCTTACCAGAGGTGTCGGAAAGAGCCCTAGTGCTACCACGGGGGCCGATGAGTGGGGGTAACTAAGGGACCCCTGGAGTAGCACCAGGATCTTCTAGGCACCAGGCATAACCAAGCTCCCTCATATAGCCGCACCCCACCCAATAGTCTAATTTACCATAATGAGCTCTAGCTGTGTCCACTCCGCTAGCCGTGCCGCCCATGTCCGAGCCCACACAATGACATGGGGCTGCTAGGCTCTTGGATTGGGGGCGGCTTGCTCATTTAAAAAAATAAAAAGATTGAGGGGTCTATTTACTAAGCAGTGTTAGGAAACAGAGTGAAAAGTGATAAGAAACTGATAAGGTTCCAGCCAATCAGATCCCAACTGTCATTTTTCAAACACAGCCTGTGAGATGACAGTTAGGAGCTGATTGGCTGATACCTTATCACTGTCTTATCACTTTTCACTCTGTCTCCTAACACTGCTTAGTAAATAGACCCCTCAGTTGCAAATCGTCAGTATCACCTCCCCTGGCCGGTGGGTCCCAGGTAGACTTTTATAATAATTGTCGCATCCTTACACCAGAGTTTTTCCATCAATTTCAATGTGGTTTCCAGCATAATATTAATACCCTACTGCATGTAAAGAAACACCCCACAAAAAGACACGTTGCCCTTAATGCCTGCTACGTGTGCTCCTGGTGACGGTCGGGTACGGTGAGCTATAACCTGTGTCATAAATGCTCTCTGCTCTGTCTGCAGTATCCAGGTAACACTGAACATTTCTCCAATGAATTCACCTTAATCTATTGCAGACGTGCTGAACGACGCCATCTTCGACGAGGACCACGATGAGATGGTGATCGTGAAGGATATTGACATGTTCTCTATGTGTGAGCATCATTTGGTTCCCTTCGTTGGAAAGGTAAAAATTAGGCACCAGACGGTTTGGTACCTTTGGAGCGGTTAATGCAGCTCCGTGAATGCACCTTCCCCCCCCCCCCCCCGGCCACCGCGCTCGCTCCTCTACAAAGTGACGTTCTTTAGACGTCGAAGTCCTATTAGGCAGCGGGGTTGAAGAAGAAGAACATCCTATGAGAACCAATCGACAGGGCAATATTTCCGCATCCTTGTCGGATACCAAGTGAAACAACATCTGACAGGATGACAAAGATTTTTGGTCAACAGCCTCCAACTTTCCCAACGTTCTGTCGGGTGTTGTTAGTCTGAAAACCTCCATCCATACAGCTCCTGACATTGCGTTCTAAGTCATTTTATACAACAGACAGAGCCTGGAGGCGTGCTTTGAAATAAATCTAATATAAAGCTGGGGCAGACCTGGTACCACACTGCAAATTAGTGTGGATGATAATTTGTAAACAAATGCAATTCTTCCCAATGGCTGCACGAATGCCCCGGCGTCCTGAGTTTTTAGTTGTCTTTGCTTAGAATCTGAACCGTAAAGCAGATACAATTAAAGCGGAACGGTCACCGGATTCTATTCTCTATATAGCACATGTTACGGTGTGATGTACTTAAGTTCCTCCGCCTGTCATTCCATTATTTCTCCTCTTTCCAGCAAGCTGCGTCTTTATACATGGCGTCATGTGTGTAATGGTATGTTTGTGATAAACCTTCACCCCGTCTCTGTCTCCCCCCTACAGGTGCACATAGGTTACCTACCAAACAAGCAAGTGCTGGGGCTCAGCAAGCTCGCAAGGTGAGTGAGACTCCACATTCATTACATTTATCAGACATGGGGGAAGCCGGCATCCCAGGCACTTATAGGGGCGGCAGGGGACATTTATTAGGATGAATAGACCGCTCCTGTCTAAGTAATGAGCAATGATAAAACGGAGCTCAATACCCACTGTGGAAAATGGGATTTTAAAATTGGTTGACATTGATTCTTAGGGGTAAATTTACTGATGGGAGTTCTATTTAAGAAGTGATGTTGCCCATAGCAACCAATCAGATTCTACTTCTCATTTATCTAGCACCTTCTAGAAGATAATACCTGGAATCTGATTGGTTGCCATGGGCAACATCACTTCTTAATAGAACTCCCAGCTTAGTAAATTTACCCCTTAAAACGATATATGGAAACCTGGATACATTTGTTTTTAGAATGTAGAATTACACACACATTAAATGTGTATGTATGTGTGTATATATATATATATATATATATATATATATATAAAATATATTAGAGAAACAAAAGAGCATGAACATGTATAATATGTACCATGCCTATAGAAAAGCATCATACACTGTCAAAATCCCTTCACGGAAAATACAACATACTATAAATTAAATCAGACTTTTTTCAGCTTTATTTAGACAACATGGGTGGGATGCAGCAATCTCAGAAATGTGGTCATCCCCCCTCAAAAATGCCATTTTGGGGGTTTGACCGCATTTCTCATATGGGTAACGCCATCTTCAGAGTGATGTGAGAGGGATCCAATCAGATCCCTCCCAGCACCCCCCCGCGGCGTGTCTGTAATTCTTACCGTGAGAGCTGTCCTTTGCGTTTCTACTTCAGGGTCCATAGGGGGTCCACAGGGTTGACCTTGGGGTTGCCCTAGGGGTATAGCTGGATCTGGATCCACGGGCACCACGCAGTTAAAGCTTTGCTGCTCCCAGGATGCACTTGGGTCCGTCCTCCTCTATACCCCGCCCCGGCCACAGGCACCTCAGTTTTAGTTGGTGCCCGGCCGGAGTCGGGTCACCCTGTCGCAGTGGGGCTGCAGGAGCAGCCCCTAAGCTTTATTTTAAAAGAGAAATTTTTTATTTTTTTCTACTTTTTTTTTACACTGTTAGAGCGGCAGCATCAGACTGTCCTTTAGGACGTCCACGCTGCCGCTCCTTCTCCCCGCTGGCGCCGCGACGCCAGTACAGCTCTGGGGATCGCGGCGGGACCCCAGAGCCTGTACTAGCCGGGCTCTGGGGACTCCCTTGACTGCTGCCGGACGCGACGGGGATCAGGTAAGCTACTTCAATGCAGTCAGGAGCCTCCGGTCTCTGGGGACCGGAGGCGCTAGCGGCGGCGGCGGGCTCCCCCTCAATTGAGGAATACCCCGCGTGTCCGCTAGACCACCAGGGTATCAGGCTGGTAGCGGGACCGGCAACCCGGGGGTTAATTGCTAGCCAGGGGAGGCAGCCTTCCCTGTCTAGCGGCTCCTCCCCTCAGCTCAGCGCGCCTTTCAACTAGGAGTCTGGCGTCGCTGAGCTGCTCTTATCTCTCGGCCACTCCTCCTCTGAGGTCTCCAGCGGCCATCTTTACTGGCACATCGCAGACTCCCAGGCGGTATCAAGTGGACCGGTCCCCCTGTGTACCTCTCCCCTGCTAAAAGACAGTGTACACAGCGCTATAGCCCTCCCAGACACTGAATCTGGGCGGTTGATTGTAGCGGAAGGTGCAGTGAGTATAACTTTTCTGCATTGTATGTGACTATTGCTAGTGCTGCCTGTCTGTGACTTATTCTCCTTACTGTCAGCTTATAACTATCCCTTTCCTTCTCCTACGGCCCGGCAGGTGTGTGGGGGAAGGGCGTTTTTCTGAGACCCTCACTTATATAAAACACGTATTTGTGGGGTCAGTCACATACTGTTGTGTGCTACACAGTACCATATCTGGGCTGTTGTGTCGCATACTGGTGAGTGCGCGGGTGTTAAAACCGTAATTCCTCTGGTGATACCTGTTTCTTGTGATTTACGGTATCATGTCTGATGAGGAGACTGAGCACTCTGTGGCTCCTGTGCTATTTTGCTGCAGACGCTGTGCTGCTGGAGTTGATGGGGAGGACTTATCTCAGGATGGTCTGTGCGGGCGGTGCAAGCTGGTACCGGGCCCCTCCAACCCCCCTGTATCACAGGACCCTCCTTGGGCGATGTTTTCACAGGTGCTGGCGTCTATTGCGGACCGGTTATCGGTCCCATCAGCGGTCCCTTCTAGGGCGTTACCGCAGCCCACCATCCCCCATTCCCCGAGGGTTCCACAAATGTTGCGGTCTTCCCCCGGGGCCCAGACTGTGGGTCCTTACTCGGGACTGCCTGTGTATGTGCAGTCTTCCCCAGGGACGCGTCAGTCTGTAGTGCCTTTGCAGAGTTTTGCTCCGACGACTCCTCCGCCTTGGGTGGATGTTCTATCCAGCTCCGTACAGAGTCTGGCGGCTTCATCCTCGGCGTTTCAGTCCATGTTGCAAGGTGATGTGCCACCAAGGGTGTCTAAACGTCCGGTTGTGAGTTCACTAGCTGCGCAGTTGTCGGACTCGGAAGTGTCCTCAGATGATGGAGAAATCCATGAGGACTCTGACTCTGATGTCATGGGGCAGGAGGTGGAAGCTAAGTCCTCCATTAATGTTCCAGCCTTAGTTAGGGCGGTGCGGGCTATCCTACATGTTGAGGATGATGCGCCGGCTCCTAGGTCGAAGTTTCCTAATTTTAAAAAGGCCAAGGTGACCTCAACTGTGTTCCCCCTGTCTGATCAATTATCGGATCATATGGCGGCGGCCTGGCAATTACCTAGTAAGAGGTTCCATCCACAGAAGAGGTTGGCGGCGAACTATCCTTTTCCTGAAGCTCATTGCAGGAAATGGGAAACTCCGCCGGCGGTGGATTCCCACGTTACCCGCTTGATCAAAAGCGCGACGCTGCCATTGCCGTCTATCTCCTCTTTGAAGGATCCCACGGACAGGAAGGTGGAGACTTGTTTAAAGTCCATTTATTCTCTTTCCGGGGCGGTGGCTCGCCCGTCCATGGCTATCTCCTGGGTGGCTAAAGCCATTGAGGCATGGGCCAATGCCTTGGAGGATACCTTTCCTGATGAGGCTCCGGATATCCAGAGAGCGTTAGTGGGACAGATGCGGGATGCAGCTTCCTATATTGGGGAAGCGTCTTTGGATGCCAGCCTGCTCACTTCTAGGGTGTCGGCTGCAGCGGTGTCTGCTCGGCGCTCCCTGTGGCTGAGGTCCTGGAGGGCTGATGCAGATTCAAAAAAGGGTCTGGAGGCCTTGCCTTTTAATGGTGATTTACTATTTGGTCCGGATTTGGACAGAATAGTGGATACTTTGGCTAAGTCCAAGTCGGCTTTTCTCCCTTCGGCCTCTGCGCCGGCTAAAGTGAGGAGCTCTGCCTTTCGGTCCTTTCGGGTTCAGGGTAAGGCCAAGGGCCAGTCCTTCCCGAGACATTCGGCGACCAAGGCCGCACCCAAGCCCAAGAAGCAGGCATGGAGTGCTCGGCGCCCTTCTTCCAAGCAGGAGGATAAGCCTGCTGCCTGATGGGACGGGCCTCTCTCTGGGGGACCCCAGAGTGGGAGGCCGACTTCTCCAATTCGCCCAGTGTTGGCACAATACCACCACGGATGCCTGGGTTCGAGAAGTAGTCTCTCAGGGGTACGCCCTGTCTTTTCGGTTCAGGCCGCCCCACCAGTTTTTCTGTACGAGTCCTTCTCTGGACAAGACCAAAGCTGGTCAGATTCAGGTAGCTATAGAATCCTTGCTACAAGCAGGGGTCATTGTTCCCGTTCCGCAGTCTCAGCGCGGGACGGGGTACTATTCTACTCTGTTTCTGGTACAGAAACCCAATGGTTCTCATCGCCCTATCCTGAATTTGAAGTCTCTGAACAGATACCTCAGAGTTCCCAGGTTCAGGATGGAAACGTTACGTTCCATCATTCTGGCGATGGAACCCGGGGATTATATGGTCTCCCTCGATATCCAGGACGCCTATCTCCATGTGCCCATAGCACCGGCACATCAGCGGTATCTGAGGTTTGCTATCCTGAACCATCACTACCAATTTCGGGCGTTGCCTTTTGGCCTTTCCACGGCTCCGAGGGTGTTCACCAAGGTGATGGCGGTTATGGCTGCCCACCTTCGGGGTCAGGGTCTACGTCTGTTGCCGTACCTGGACGATCTTCTGCTGCTGGCGAGCTCCCCGGAGGTGCTTCTTCGACATCTCCACCTGACCATTGCTTGTCTTCAAGCACACGGGTGGTTGATAAACTGGAAGAAGTCCTCCCTGATTCCATCACAGCGGATGGTTCATTTGGGAGCCCTGCTGGATTCTCGTCAGCAGCGGATTTTCCTGACTCCAGAGAAGGTCTCCTCCCTGCAGCTGCGGATACACAGTTGCCTGAGCAGTTGCCGCCTGTCGGTCCATTCAGCTATGAGAGTTCTGGGGTCCATGGTGTCGACATTCGACATGGTGGAATTTGCCCAGTTCCATTCCCGGCCCCTGCAGGGGCTGATTCTATCGGAATGGAACGGGTTACCTCACCGGATCCGCTCTCAGATGCTGGTGTTGTCCGCGGAGGTTCGGCAGTCTTTGGCTTGGTGGCTTCAGACGGTGCATCTGGTCGAGGGGCGCCCCTTTTGGATCCCGGACTGGGTCCTGCTCACGACGGATGCCAGTCTTCGGGGTTGGGGGGCAGTGACCGGCTCATTATCGCTTCAGGGTCGTTGGTCCGCGGAAGAAGCACTTCTCCCCATCAACATCCTGGAACTGCGGGCTGTGTACAGGGCCCTGCAGTCGTCCGGCCCCGCTCTTCACGGAAGGGCGGTTCAGGTGCAGTCCGACAACGCCACCACGGTGGCGTACATCAACCACCAAGGGGGAACTCGCAGTCGGGCAGCAATGTCGGAGGTGTCTCGCATTCTTGCTTGGGCGGAGTGTCACGTTCCAGCGATCTCGGCAGTCTTCATTCCCGGAGTCCTCAATTGGGAGGCGGACTTCCTCAGCCGTCACGATGTGCATCCCGGGGAATGGTCGCTTCACCCAGAGGTGTTTCAGCTACTCGTGGACAGGTGGGGGCTGCCGGAGCTGGACTTGATGGCCTCCCGTCACAATCACAAGTTGCCCGTTTACGGGTCAAGGACAAGAGACGCAGGCGCCTGTCTGGTAGACGCTCTGTCGGTGAAATGGACGTTTCACCTGGCGTATCTGTTTCCTCCGATATCCTTACTTCCTCGGGTTCTGCGGAAATTCAAGCAGGACGGCGGCACGCTCGTGCTGGTGGCTCCGGTGTGGCCCAGACGTCCTTGGTACTCCGATCTGAGGTGCCTCTCCATCGACGCTCCGTACCTTCTTCCTCAGCGTCGGGACCTGTTGTCTCAGGGGCCCTGCCTTTACCCGGATCTGGGTCGGCTGTCTTTGACGGCGTGGCTCTTGAGACAGCCGTCTTGAGGTCTAGGGGTTTCTCCAGTTCAGTGATTGGTACCATGCTTAGGGCACGCAAGCCTGCTTCCGCGCGGATTTACCACAGGGTGTGGCGCACTTATTTTCAGTGGTGTGAATCCAGAAACTATGATCCGCAGGTGTTCCGGGTTTCCAGAATCTTGGAATTTCTTCAATCGGGTTTGGACCTCGGCTTACGCCTGGCCTCTCTGAAGGTTCATGTGTCTTCTTTGTCCGTGTGGTTTCAGCGACGGATTGCTACACTGCCAGATGTTTACACCTTTTTCCAAGGTGTTCTCAGGATCCAGCCTCCCTTCGTGCCTCCGGTGGCTCCGTGGGACTTGACGGTGGTACTGAGGGTCTTGCAGGGTCCTCCTTTTGAGCCGCTTGAGTCGGTGGAGCTCAAGTGGCTGACGTTTAAGACCATTTTTCTTCTGGCAATTGCTTCGGCCAGGAGGGTTTCAGAATTGGGGGCGCTTTCCTGTCGCCCTCCTTTTCTGATTTTTCACCAGGACAGGGCAGTGCTCCGCACGCGTCCTGAGTTTTTGCCCAAAGTGGTTTCAAAGTTCCACATTAATCAGGAACTTGTTGTGCCAGCTTTTCAGTCACCTGATCTTTCTGCTGGTGAGGCTTCCTTGGATGTGGTCCGGGCACTTAGAATCTATGTGGACCGGACTGCTTCGGTTAGGAAGTCGGATTCTTTGTTTGTCCTCTTCGGTTTTCACAAGAGGGGTTGGCCTGCCAACAAGCAAACGTTAGCCCGTTGGCTTCGTTCAGTTATTTGTGAGGCTTATGCGCAGGAGGGTTTACCTGTGCCAGCCTCTGTTAAGGCTCATTCCACTCGTTCTGTGGGTCCCTCTTGGGCTGCTAGACGTGGCGCCTCCGCTGTTCAGCTGTGTAAGGCGGCTACTTGGTCTTCAATTCAGACGTTTTTGAGGTTTTATGCGTTTGACACCTTCGCCTCTCAGGATGCATCCTTTGGGCGCCGGGTACTCCTTTCAGCACAGGAGCGTCCCCGCCCTTAGTTGAACTGCTTTGGGACATCCCCAAGGTCAACCCTGTGGACCCCCTATGGACCCTGAAGTAGAAAACAAGAGATATGGTAAGAACTTACCTTTGTTATCTCTGTTTCTACGAAGTCCATAGGGTCCACAGGGCGCCCGCCCTGACGCACCTGGCTTCAAATGGGCTGTGTGGCTGGTCACCGGTTTTCCGTCTCCCATTTCTGTGAGTATGGTTTCTTGTGTGTTCCAGTCTTCCTTCTCTCTGTTTAGTCTCCTCCTCCGGCCTTAGCTGCTTACCAACTGAGGTGCCTGTGGCCGGGGCGGGGTATAGAGGAGGACGGACCCAAGTGCATCCTGGGAGCAGCAAAGCTTTAACTGCGTGGTGCCCGTGGATCCAGATCCAGCTATACCCCTAGGGCAACCCCAAGGTCAACCCTGTGGACCCTATGGACTTCGTAGAAACAGAGATAACAAAGGTAAGTTCTTACCATATCTCTTGTTTTTTGTTCATGCGCAATTAACGCCAGCATGCATGCGAAGAGTGACGGGAAGCATCGTATGCAAATGGCGAGGCGTCATATCACCCCATAACCCTCCACATAAAAGTGAAAAGAGCATTTACACAAAACCATATTATTTCATTACTGAAATACCTGGTTTGTATAAGTGATCATATCATTACCCTTAGAGTAACCTTCGTAAACTTGCTCAGGTACAACCAATGACCTGCAGATCACCCCCTGCCATCAGATGTAGTGGTGCAGATGACTTCGGAATAAAACAGTCTGCTCCTTTATGATCCTAATACTAGTGGTGCATTATAATGCTAAGAATTCACCATGGTTGGAAATTTGCACGGCCATAAATTGTTATGCAAATTGTCCGCTAAACACAGTGGTGAGAGCCGTAATCATGAGAATGCAACCCTTCCATTTATTAGGAACCAATGCCATCACTGTGAATTCAGCCCGTCAAATAGCCAAGAGACCTATCAAAGGACAACCACATGCATATGCTGCCCCGAAATAGCCAATAATGTAATATTCTAACAGAGCGAAACCATTTCAGATGTCCTGCAGCACTACCCACTGGTCCAAAGTGGTATTACCGCATCTTTGATGTATCACAGGGCAATGAGAGCTTATTGTATGTACTATATCAGGTTTTAAGCTGCATACACAGACAACGATGTTAGTAACCAACGATTTTAGTGAACGTTTTTCGTTCAGATTTTCCCTTGAAAAAGTGAACGAAAATCGTTGACTAAAAATCGTTGGTTACTAAATTAATGAACGATTTTCAAAAACGATGAACGATTTTTTAATCATGCATACAGTGAATGGAAATCGTTCATCGTTTATCGTTCATTCTGCACAGCATGAACGATTATCTGAACGAAAATCGTTTGTTGGACAGTCAGAATGGACAATGAACTACAACATCGTTCAGCTTAAAAAGTTGAATGATTTTACAAACTATGTAATGATAACGACGTCGTTATAGTTAAATCGTTCAAAAAATCATTGTGTGTACGCACCTTTAGAAAGAATCCACAAATTCAATCCAAGACGAGTTACATTTTTACCCTGCGAGCATTAATTTCACACTGTCCGCAGAGACTTCCGCTATATAAGAATATACCATTTCACAAACATTATTCCTTAACAATGGTTTATAAAGGATTACTTGCTAAGATTTATTTATTTAATTCAACATGTTATCCATAACAGGGGTAAATTTTCTAAGATTCGTGTTGGTCCCGATTTGATCTGTTAACAAACACGGGCAGGAACGATCAAAATCAGGAGGTTTTTTTTTAAATAATATCTGGTATTTACCTAGCTCCCGTGTTTTTCAGGATCATGTTTTCCGATGGTATATTTGATGGTTCCTGTCCGTGTTTAATCCCCTTGTTTACTACCCGTGTTTCCATCCCGAACAAGCAGCCTGCACATATCAGTGAGAAATGTGAAGGCTGCTTGTGTGGTTTTATTGTGAATAAAGGGTTAATTATATTTTTTAAAAATTACATCGCCCCCCCCCCCAAAAAAAAAAGTATAATTAGCCTCGGGCATCTCAGCCAGTCCTGGTATCTAAAAATATGGGGGGAAAACCGTGTAGGGTTCCCTCGTATTTTAGGGACCAGCACTGGGCTGCTGAGCCAGTCCTGGTTTAAAAATAGGGGGGAAAATTGCATAGGGTTCCCTCTATTTTTTTTTTTTTAATTCTTTATTTATTCAAGGAAAAATAGACATTAATAAAAAATATGCAATATACAACAAATGTTACTGTAATTTTTCCAGAATTTTGAGAAAAGAGAAAATCCAAATAAAAATTCAAGACATAGGGTGGGGAGAGGGGGGGCATAAACAGGTACAAATCAAACAATACGTATTGCCAAAATACATAAATATAAAGAAATATGGCTTACCAGAGTACAAAACAAATGAACTGATGAGGAGGACCTGATGGAGGCAAGGCAGGCACACTAAGAGCCCCGAAAATACAAAGGTAGCACCAAACCAGGGGAGATGAGCTATGGTTGCCTCTTAGAAGCCAGGGGCGTTCCCCCTATTTTTAAAACCAGCACCGGGCTCAAATCTGTCCGGGGTGTAATGCCACAGCCAGGGGACCCTTTCACCGGGTCTCCCCGGCCAGAGCGCTCTGATCTGTGTATGTTTCTGCTAGACATGCGGCTCAGGAGGGGGCCTATTTGAAACTTCTATTTGGGCACCGAGTTTGCTAGTATTTTTGGCTGGAAGTTAACTGTGATTTTGCCTGTGATTAACTCTAAAGATACGGGAAATACTCCCGTTTTTGCTGTAGTAAGTTCCCGTGTTTGAAAACAATGACTCAACACTTCCGTACAGCCACATTCAAACCAACACAGTTCTTAGTAAATTTAGCCCACAGTGTCTCAATTTTTTTTTTTCAATTAAATTTGACATTTAATACCACAGAGGCTCCTGGCGATACAACCAGCAGAAATATTTATTGTGGATTTAATAGGAAAAAGGAGGAAGATTTTTACATTGACTAACCATGGGGAATATTTGATAGAAGGTCAGATATCCTTACTTTATATTTCCTCAGAAATAGGTGGAATTGTGTATACTAGTCCTATAGGTGACAACTATTTGTTAGCGCGTGAAGTACACTAAACTATAATGAGCAGTTGTACAATCGCTCACCATACAGATTTATTTGCAGGATAACCAATGTCAATAAAGAACGCCACCCCTCCCCCATCCATGTTCCCAAAATTACAAATATAGCATAAATGTAAAAATAAAGGGGGGGGGGCGCCCTATTTTGCTTCTTGGGTTTCAAGTGATCTATTTAATGAGCTAATAATAATTTATTCATTATATCTTTTTTTTTTCCCCAATGGGTGCTACCATATATCGGAGAAAGTCTGGCTCACATATCAAGTCACATCAAATTTATGAACCTCAAACTGCAGACGAGTGAATCCTTTTCATGAGCTAATCCTCTTCAGTTGCACACGTGCTAATCTTTGGAACTACCCCCAGAAAATCACTGAATTTCTCCTTTAGCACTGCGCACGTTTTAGCGACTTAGTAGAAATTCCTTTAATCCCACCACAGAATACACAGCACGACTGTCATGGCGGCTTCCTGATGTACTGTAGGTCCAAATAAAATATCCAGTAAAAATGTTTGTAAAAGCAGAATTTGTAATGCCAAAGTGTCAGAGGCCTAACACAGGATAAAGTTCAGTATGGTGACGGTGGTTTCATTTTCGAATGCGCTTTTTAAATATAGTTACCCCAGGAAAATCTCAGTAAACATTAATAGCAACAGTGCCACTAGCAGCTTCAGAAAAGGGGAGAGAGCAACTTAAAGGTTATGTGGAAACGATCCGAATGCCAAAATTTTGCATGTTAGCGTGTTGACATAGCGATTTAACAATGTCCACATTTTGGTGTCAACATAATGACTATACCACTAAAACCACACTTATTATTACAAACTTTGCACTAAGCCGCATTAACCAGACAGTTGCTTTCATGGCCTAACATGAACTAAACATATAAAAGTCAGTTATACCCCTTTTACACCAGAGCAAAAACCTGGGTTATTGCTGGGTCTACCCGGGTCGCCGCTCAGTGTAAAAGGGTCCCTGAAAAATAACCCGGGTCAAGTGACCAAGCAATCCAACCCAGGTAGCTACCAGGGTTGGACCCAGGATTGACCCGGGTAATGGTGCAGTGTAAATGGTGCGACCTGGGTTATCCGACCTGGGTCATGCCTAAAATGAGCTGATTGGTGGTTGTGGAGCAGTCACCTCCCACTTTTTATGACCTCAAAGGTTTAGAAGGGCAGACCTGAGTTCAGTGTGAACAGGGCTGACCTGGGAGTAACCCAGATCGAAGGTGCATTGTAAATGGGGTCTGACCTGGGTCTGACCTGGGTTGGAACCATGTCCAAAAACCCAGGTCGGACCCGGGTTTCTGGTGGAAAAGAGGTGATATTGATCGCTTGCATCCAAATGCGCTTTCAGTAAACGAGCTGCAATGTTTCCATCATTGTAATTAGCCGCATCCAGGGGCACGGATGGAAACTGGTGCGCATGAAACCGCATATAAGGTGTTTTCCCACATCAACCAGACTCTCTGGTTTCAGTGTTACGCATTAGAAAACGAAAGCTATGTCCAATTATTTACTGTGGGTTAAGCACCTTTTATACACAGCAGCTTATGCAGAGTGTTCAGGACGTGTTCCAGCTCATATGATTATCTGTGTCACTCCGACAGTCTAGCACGGACATAATCCGCAGTGACTCAGATTATCGTGCTATGATACTTCCCCGCTGACATCACTGAGCGTTGTGTCACCTGCCAGCTCACAGCACCCAATTACAGACTCTAATAAGGGAGGGGGCACTTTGTTATTTATTTATTTTTCTCCCTAATATATAATCAGACAGGTTCTGTGGCCCATTCAGGGGCATTTTCATGTAAGAGTCATGCTTTAGTGTACGACACCGTCTGCAAACTTGCCTTTATGGTTTTCACTTTGGGAAAGTGAAGGTTATAAACTGACCTGGTTGGGTAGAATCCACTGTACTGTGTTACTCTGTACAGCATATTCTCAGGGCATCCCTTTATGGTGGAATTTTCATTGAATTTTAATTTCAACTTTTTATTTCTCAGATAGCACAATTAGGCTGATATCCAATTAGCAGCGAAACATTTTTTGGACGCAATAAAACAAGTTTTCTTTTTCGACGATTTTCGGGTCTTTTTTTTTGCTATATATTTTTTTGTGGCATTAAAGTAAACCCCGTTTTTTACGTCCGAAAAGTTTCTGTTTTTCTCACAAAAACACGTAGGATCCGCAAAAAGTCGTTGAACTATGTAATCTCACTGCAGCGATCGGGAGAAAAATGGTTGCTCATCACGGATTTGAGTCCCCGAAATTCCCGATAAGTGCCGGCATTGGGGCTAATTGGATAGCCCCGAGTGAGCTAACTAGCGGCAGTAATTTACTGCGGCCAATACCGGCCATAGAATTAAACGATGTAACCCTCCCCGTGGACCGTTTTGCCCTCCTTTTGTATTGCCCGCAAGGACTGCGCTCTCCCTGGCTACCAGCCGTGCAGTGAGCTCTGTAGGCTGCCACAGTGAGCCCAGGTACCTCCCAAATTCTCTGCAGTCGAGACAAACGTGGCAACAGCAGGATAGTCCCATAACATAGGGACTGTCCTGCCGACATCGGGAGTGTTGAAAGCTGTACAGCTGAGGGAGCCCATGGGGGGTGTCCCCACATATAAACTTTGGGGGCCCATTCAAAAATGTGCCAGGTGTCCCAGCAACATTCTAGTTATTCCCCTTGCTTGGCGCACAGCCCCGCGTCCATGTGGCAAGGGGTCACACACAGGGTTAAATGTTGCGTGTACTGTGGGCACTTCAGACCGACAACTTTTTAACCGTTTCTCGGCTAGACAAGAACTGCAGGGAATTGCGCTTTGCACCTGCGATTCATGGGCCGTCTCTGCTTGGGGCTTGGCGCTATCGCCTGAATCCTGCGTTTCTGATTAACTGATTTTTGTTTCTTTTTCTTTTTTCTTAAGGATTGTGGAAATTTACAGCCGGCGACTACAAGGTAAGGAGCTGGACACGGTGCAC
This sequence comes from Taudactylus pleione, assembly GCA_031769625.1. NCBI lineage: Eukaryota > Metazoa > Chordata > Amphibia > Anura > Myobatrachidae > Taudactylus > Taudactylus pleione. Next base: position 46,463 of record JAUIMM010000170.1, read on the forward strand.
TTAATTGTTTTTGACATCCCCAATACACTCGCAGCCGGTTACTCAGTTGTTCTAAATATAACAGGTCCGTGGATGGGGACAGGCAGTATGTATAGTGAGTCAGACAGAATCTGCTTATGATAAAGGTCACCATTGCTGCGGCTGCAGAGTATCTCAGATTATATTGTGGAGGTTTACACAGCGCAGATGAGGCATCTTGTACAGCAGTGATGGGAGCGCCCTTTATACAAACATGAATTATCCTGACAACTGCCCTTTACATAATGCTAGTGACTGAGCATAGACGCACTATTACAGATCACTGGGGTTTTATGCTAAGATTCCGGCTGTTGCTTGCAGACAGACTGCGGGCTGTTATTGTAATGGTTCAGATAGGGTCAGGGCAAATTTCTGTTATCACATGTCATATCCGGTACGCCTGTGACCCCAACCTCGGCTGCGATCCCAACGGTGCGTATTAGTTTTAGGGATAAGTACCAGGGGGAAGGTTAGGGTTAAGCTGTGAGATGGAATGGTTAGGGTTAGGTTGCGGAGTGGAGTTAGGGTTAGGCTGTGAGATGGAATGGTTAGGGTTAGGTTGCGGAGTGGAGTTAGGGTTAGGCTGTGAGATGGAATGGTTAGGGTTAGATTGCGGAGTGGAGTTAGGGTTAGGCTGTGAGATGGAATGGTTAGGGTTAGGTTGCGGAGTGGAGTTAGGGTTAGGCTGTGAGATGGAATGGTTAGGGTTAGGTTGCGGAGTGGAGTTAGGGTTAGGCTGTGAGATGGAATGGTTAGGGTTAGGTTGCGGAGTGGAGTTAGGGTTAGGCTGTGAGATGGAATGGTTAGGGTTAGGTTGCGGAGTGGAGTTAGGGTTAGGCTTTGAGATGGAATGGTTAGGGTTAGGTTGCGGAGTGGAGTTAGGATTAGGCTGCCAAAGGGGAAGGTTAGGGTTAGGTTGCGGAGTGGAGTTAGGGTTAGGCTGTGAGAGGGAATGGTTAGGGTTAGGTTGCAGACGGGAGTTAGGGTTAGGCTGTGAGAGGGAATGGTTAGGGTTAGATTGCGGAGTGGAGTTAGTGTTAGGCTGTGAGAGGGAATGGTTAGGGTTAGATTGCGGGGGGGAGTTAGGGTTAGGCTGTGAGATGGAATGGTTAGGGTTAGGTTGCAGAGGGGAGTTAGGGTTAGCTGTGAGAGGGAATGGTTAGGGTTAGGTTGCGGAGTGGAGTTAGGGTTAGCTGTGAGAGGGAATGGTTAGGGATAGGTTGCGGAGTGGAGTTAGGGTTAAGCTGTGAGATGGAATGGTTAGGGTTAGGTTGCGGAGTGGAGTTAGGATTAGGCTGTGAGATGGAATGGTTAGGGTTAGGTTGTGGAGTGGAGTTAGGGTTAGGCTGTGAGATGGAATGGTTAGGGTTAGGTTGCAGAGGGGAGTTAGGGTTAGGGTTAGGCTGTGAGAGGGAATGGTTAGGGTTAGGTTGCGGTGTGGAGTTAGGATTAGGCCGTGAGATGGAATGGTTAGGGTTAGGTTGCGGAGTGGAGTTAGGGTTAGGCTGTGAGATGGAATGGTTAGGGTTAGGTTGCGGAGTGGAGTTAGGGTTAGGCTGTGAGATTGAATGGTTAGGGTTAGGTTGCGGAGTGGAGTTAGGGTTAGGCTGTGAGATGGAATGGTTAGGGTTAGGTTGCGGAGTGGAGTTAGGGTTAGGTTGTGATATGGAATGGTTAGGGTTAGGTTGCGGAGTGGAGTTAGGGTTAGGCTGTGAGAGGGAATGGTTAGGGTTAGGTTGCGGAGTGGAGTTAGGATTAGGCTGCCAAAGGGGAAGGTTAGGGTTAGGTTGCGGAGTGGAGTTAGGGTTAGGCTGTGAGAGGGAATGGTTAGGGTTAGGTTGCAGACGGGAGTTAGTGTTAGGCTGTGAGAGGGAATGGTTAGGGTTAGGTTGCGGGGGGGAGTTAGGGTTAGGCTGTGAGATGGAATGGTTAGGGTTAGGTTGCAGAAGGGAGTTAGGGTTAGCTGTGAGAGGGAATGGTTAGGGTTAGGTTGCGGAGTGGAGTTAGGGTTAGCTGTGAGAGGGAATGGTTAGGGTTAGGTTGCGGAGTGGAGTTAGGGTTAAGCTGTGAGATGGAATGGCTAGGGTTAGGTTGCGGAGTGGAGTTAGGATTAGGCTGTGAGATGGAATGGTTAGGGTTAGGTTGTGGAGTGGAGTTAGGGTTAGGCTGTGAGATGGAATGGTTAGGGTTAGGTTGCAGAGGGGAGTTAGGGTTAGGGTTAGGCTGTGAGATGGAATGGTTAGGGTTAGGTTGCAGAGGGGAGTTAGGGTTAGCTGTGAGAGGGAATGGTTAGGGTTAGGTTGCAGAGTGGAGTTAGAGTTAGCTGTGAGAGGGAATGGTTAGGGTTAGGTTGCGGAGTGGAGTTAGGGTTAGGCTGTGAGATGGAATGGTTAGGGTTAGGTTGCGGAGTGGAGTTAGGGTTAGGCTGTGAGATGGAATGGTTAGGGTTAGGTTGCGGAGTGGAGTTAGGATTAGGCTGTGAGATGGAATGGTTAGGGTTAGGTTGCGGAGTGGAGTTAGGGTTAGGCTGTGAGAGGGAATGGTTAGGGCAGGGCCGCAACTAGGGGGAGGCTGGAGGTGCACGTGCACCGCTGTACCCGGTGCCAGTGACCTCCAGCCCGGCGCTGCAGAGAGGCTCCAAGGCTGATGTCCGCTGGTAAATTACTGTCTTGCCCCTGGTGACAAAAATCCTAGTTTCTGCCCTGGTTAGGATTAGGTTGCGGAGTGGAGTTAGGGTTAGGCTGTGAGATGGAATGGTTAGGGTTAGGTTGCGGAGTGGAGTTAGGGTTAGGCTGTGAGATGGAATGGTTAGGGTTAGGTTGCAGAGGGGAGTTAGGGTTAGGCTGTGAGAGGGAATGGTTAGGGTTAGGTTGCGGAGTGGAGTTAGGATTAGGCCGTGAGATGGAATGGTTAGGGTTAGGTTGCGGAGTGGAGTTAGGGTTAGGCTGTGAGATGGAATGGTTAGGGTTAGGTTGCGGAGTGGAGTTAGGATTAGGCTGTGAGATGGAATGGTTAGGGTTAGGTTGCGGAGTGGAGTTAGGGTTAGGCTGTGAGATGGAATGGTTAGGGTTAGGTTGCAGAGGGGAGTTAGGGTTAGGCTGTGAGATGGAATGGTTAGGGTTAGGTTGCGGAGTGGAGTTAGGGTTAGGCTGTGAGATGGAATGGTTAGGGTTAGGTTGCGGAGTGGAGTTAGGGTTAGGCTGTGAGATGGAATGGTTAGGGTTAGGTTGCGGAGTGGAGTTAGGGTTAGGCTGTGAGATGGAATGGTTAGGGTTAGGTTGCGGAGTGGAGTTAGGGTTAGGCTGTGAGATGGAATGGTTAGGGTTAGGTTGCGGAGTGGAGTTAGGGTTAGGCTGTGAGATGGAATGGTTAGGGTTAGGTTGCAGAGGGGAGTTAGGGTTAGGCTGTGAGAGGGAATGGTTAGGGTTAGGTTGCGGAGTGGAGTTAGGGTTAGGCTGTGAGATGGAATGGTTAGGGTTAGGTTGCGGAGTGGAGTTAGGGTTAGGCTGTGAGATGGAATGGTTAGGGTTAGGTTGCGGAGTGGAGTTAGGGTTAGGCTGTGAGAGGGAATGGTTAGGGTTAGGTTGCGGAGTGGAGTTAGGGTTAGGCAGTGAGATGGAATGGTTAGGGTTAGGTTGCGGAGTGGAGTTAGGGTTAGGCTGTGAGATGGAATGGTTAGGGTTAGGTTGCGGAGTGGAGTTAGGGTTAGGCTGTGAGATGGAATGGTTAGGGTTAGGTTGCGGAGTGGAGTTAGGGTTAGGCTGTGAGATGGAATGGTTAGGGTTAGGTTGCGGAGTGGAGTTAGGGTTAGGCTGTGAGAGGGAATGGTTAGGGTTAGGTTGCGGAGTGGAGTTAGGGTTAGGCTGTGAGATGGAATGGTTAGGGTTAGGTTGCGGAGTGGAGTTAGGGTTAGGCTGTGAGATGGAAGGTTAGGGTTAGGTTGCGGAGTGGAGTTAGGGTTAGGCTGTGAGAGGGAATAGTTAGGGTTAGGTTGCGGAGTGGAGTTAGGGTTAGGCTGTGAGATGGAATGGTTAGGGTTAGAGTGCGGGAGAGGTGGGTTAGAGAAGGGTTGGAATACTTACCTGAATGCATTGGGATTTCCAACGTCGGGATTCCACTGCCAGGATTCTGACCACTGGTATCATCAGCGCCGGCATCTCGTACTCAACCCCTTCAGAATAACAGCGGCATAAAGTATTTTATGTGAGGAGTTTACGGATCTTGTAGCGTCGATGAAAAATATATACTATGGTGATATGTGCATTTGTGCGTCCGTTAGCTGAATTGCACTTTCAGTTGTACTAAGTAATAAAATCTAAAATTAAACATCAACCACAATTATAATTTTTTTAACTATAAAAAAACTATGTTATATTAATATATTGTATAGGATAACTAACGGCGTCTCTGCAGTATGATGATTTATGTGTCACTAAAAGTCCTGTGAGTATATATTTGATGGCAGATAAGAACCACTCGGCCCATCTAGTCTGCCCTTTTTTACCTTTTAGTAACCTCAACCCTATGTGATCCTCAGTTCTGTGTAAGGATATCCTTATGTCCATCCCAAGCATGTTTAAATTGCTCTACTGTCTTAGCCTCTACCACCTCTGATGGGAGGATATTCCACTTATCCACTACCCTTTCTGTGATGTCATTTTTCCTCAAATTTTCTTTGAACCTACCATCCTCCCTCCAGTTTTAGTGCATGTCCTCGGGATGGGTACGGGATGCTGGCGCTCGGGATACAGATGGTCAGAATCCCGACGCTGGCAGCCCGACAGGATTAGGATACCGACACCTGTCCGTCAGTTTACTAACCCTCCCCGATGCCTAAACCTATCCTCCTTCCCTAGTGCCTAAATCTAACCCTATTGCCTCTTAATAATAAAGCATTTTGTGTTCCGTGATTTTCATTTGTTACACAACATGAAACATAGTCTGTGACTCTGCAGTACTACTTCTGTTCTGAGAGTTGTATAGTGGAAGGAGCAGGGTCACTAGCAGCACAGAGTATATCAGGAGATGAGTGATGTGTTAGTGAGGACAGCGCTGCATGTGACAGGGGCAGTGACATGATGTGAGGAGGGGAATGGAGGCAGCAGGAAGTCACAGACTGAGAGTTATATAGTGGGAGGAGCAGGGTCCCCAGCAGCACAGAGTATATCAGGAGATGAGTCATGTGTTAGTGAGGACAGGACTGCATGTGACAGGGGCAGTGACATGATGTGAGGAGGGGAATGGAGGCAGCAGGAAACCACAGACTGAGAGTTATATAGTGGGAGGAGCAGGGTCCCCAGCAGCACAGAGTATATCAGGAGACGAGTCATGTGTTAGTGAGGACAGGGCTGCATGTGACAGGGGCAGTGACATGATGTGAGGAGGGGAATCGAGGCAGCAGGAAGCCACAGACTGAGAGTTATATAGTGGGAGGAGCAGGGTCCCCAGCAGCACAGAGTATATCAGGAGATGAGTCATGTGTTAGTGAGGACAGGGCTGCATGTGACAGGGGCAGTGACATGATATGAGGAGGGGGGATGGAGGCAGCAGGAAGCCACAGACTGTGCTGCTGGGGACCCTGTTCCTCCCGCTATATAACTTCCAGACTGTGCCTCCATTCCCCTCCTCACATCAGGAGATGAGTCATGTGTTAGTGAGGACAGGGCTGCATGTGACAGGGGCAGTGACATGATGTGAGGAGGGGAATGGAGGCACAGTCTGGAAGTTATATAGCGGGAGGAACAGGGTCCCCAGCAGCACAGAGTATATCAGGAGATGAGTGATGTGTCAGTGAGGACAGGTCTGCATGTGACAGGGGCAGTGACATGATGTGAGGAGGGGAATGGAGGCAGCAGGAAGCCACAGACTGAGAGTTATATAGTGGGAGGAGCAGGGTCTCCAGCAGCACAGAGTATATCCGGAGATGAGTGGTGTGTTAGTGAGGACAGCGCTGCATGTGACAGGGGCAGTGACATGATGTGAGGAAGGGAATGGAGGCAGCAGGAAGCCACAGACTGAGAGTTATATAGTAAAAGGAGCAGGGTCCTCCTTCCTTTATTAGATACCATCACATGTTCACTCAAACACGAAAACCCCTGGGCCATGGAGCTTACACTCTATAAAGGCTATGTAAGTACAATTCACCCTATTAAACACCTATTGCGATGCAAAATACAAGTTGATCCAAAATGAAACAGCACCTTGAAATATTCACCTCCAGGCTGTAGCAAATTAGAAGGGATAGTCTCGTCTGTCCACGTCTCCAATGAAAGGGGAAAGACATTATGAGAAAGATATAAAGGCCTTTCTGCTAGTTAATGAGCCACAAAACAGTTTTTTTCTTTACCCCACACAATATTGCTAACAAGCAGCAATAAGTGAAGTTATTTGATCCCTTTCGTTTCAAAAACATTGAATTAACTGACAGAACAGAAATACTTAGGACATGTAAAGTATCAAGTTGGGGTTTAGCACCAATCACATTGTTGTTCTGTTATTTTCCACAGTTCAAGAACGCCTTACCAAACAGATCGCCATCGCAATTACCGAAGCCTTAAAGCCCGCCGGGGTGGGAGTGGTTATAGAAGCTACGTAAGTCTTCTTTTCTCTTTATTTAGATCTCCTTATTGAGATGACTGCGTATACCAACACAACCGACTTTGTACAATGTCATCCCGGCGACACTGACCATAAATACAAGCACTGCGATAGCGTATAGTGTAGTGGGCACAACCGATTGGTAGGCGCACTCTCTCCAAATGGCAGAGTCTCATTATCATCGTTATTAGCAATATCAGCTTATCGTGTCACCAATTTTACTTAGTGCTCTACGGATAATACATTTCATTTATATCACTCCCTGTACCATTCATGCTTACAGTTTAAATTACCAAACACACATGTGTTAATTGTGTCAGAGGAAACCCACACAATCATGTGGAGAACGTATAAACTCCACACAACCGAACCGGGAATTGAACTCATGACCTTAGTGATGTGAGGAAGTAATGCTAACCACTATGCCAATATAATGCTGAATCTTCCTTATATACAGCATAATATAGGAAATAAGGACTCAGCATTGAACAGTGAGCAACTTCTTACATGTAACAAAAGGCAGAATACTGCTACAGCTTGTACGGTAACCTCCCAGCACCCTCTTCCCACCTGGTTATAGGTAGAAGTAGTTTCCCTGACCAAGCACATCTGACGCCTCATCACCCGCTCCTATAGTCTGAGTTGCACTTGTTTTCCGTTCTCTGCTACATGAGGACGCTCAATATATGGCGCCTAAAGTCTCACAGCGCCGCAGAAGGAATGGTCAGACACGTGATTACATAAGTAAGAATGTAACATTCCAGAATAACAGATTATTTACTAAAGAGGAAGCAAAAAAACGAATTTTTATTTAGATCATTTACAGAATTAATATTGGCACAAAAATGCTACATTGCATGAGAAAATTCCATAGCATAAAATATACTACATAAATATAACAATATACCGAATTATTAAAATGCAATGCCATACAGTACAGTGCCACGTCAGTTGAAAAAAGTGTAATATATTCATCAGGTCGAGGGGTCAACATAACACTTAGAACAACAGACTATATAATCTTTGTCTATTAGAGTAGGGGGGCTCTCTTTGAGGCCTATTCATCAAGGTGAGTGGGTCCTTTACACATGCGGAAACGGCACTTTCAGAGCTTGACTGCGGGTATGAGTGCCATCTTCAGATGGTGTTAGCCCACTGAGCCCTGCCCCTTCCTATTGGATTGCGAAGAGGGACCCATTCTGATCCCTCCGTCTCCGCCCCTGGCAGAGCATATGTGTGACCTAAATTCGCCCACGTGCAGCAACATTGCCGGTAGAAAACTAATTAGTGGATGCTAGGGATCGCGGTACAGCTATATTTCAGCTGTCCCTACACCGGCCATTCAGTATTGCTCCAGTCACTGGAAGTTACATATATACATGTATCCCTCTTCACAATCAGGATCTTCTTCCAGTAGATAGGAGCAGTGCTCCTGCAGTCAAGGACCAAAAACTTCCAGGAGACTAATGGGGCCCATACATCTTCAATCAATTGGGTCACTTCTCCATTCAGCAAAGGACTGGGTCGGGGGATTGTGAAAGTCCAGCATCAATTTGCTGATTGTGACCCAAAAAGTATTGGAATCTTTTTTTTTTTTTTTTAACATGTTGTAATTTCCCAACTCCCCAAGAAATCGACTATCGTCATAGACCAACGATTGGCGGATAAGATTGGTATCAGGGAATTGCCCGGCAGATGTACATAGAGAATAGGAGCTACAATGTACAAATATATTTATCTTACTGGTCCTCTATAAACTTCTCAGATTCTGCAACATTGATTCAGTATTAGCCCTAGCTGCCTGCCAATTCCTAAGGTGGTGCTGATGAACGGCATTTCGTGTGGTGGGTACACACCGCACGATCTGGTGACAGCCCGTCCGGTATGTCGTTCATCGGCACCATTGAACTTGCTGGTGTCGGCAGCTGGATCGCTCCGTCGTCCGTGGAATGACCCCCGTGTCGGGAAGCTGGGACGTGCATAGTGGGTATACACTAGAAGATGTGCCCGTTATGTCTGCCTGATTCGCAGGATTGGACAACTTATCGTCTAGTGTCCAGAGAGCAGCCGGCCAGACCCCAGACCACTATCTTTTGCAGCTCACATTATAGAGGGCTCCCGAATTCTGAAGCTCAGACACTGAATACCGCATGAATATAGTTTGTTTTCTGTGGGTTTTTTTTTTTTTTTTATAATAAAGAAGCAGAAGATTTAACAAGAGATTACAAATCATGGTATAATCAGTTAGGCAATTAAATAAAAGAATAACAATGAATGAAAAAGGTGCTATGGTATATGTGATAGACACATGTCATATTACATGAATATTACTGGTAAAATATTCAACACATTGTTCCAGATTCAAATAATAATTTGTGTTGTCTGGTTGTGTTTAGACATATGTGTATGGTAATGAGAGGGGTCCAGAAAATGAACAGCAAGACTGTAACCAGCACTATGCTTGGCGTATTCCGAGAGGACCCCAAAACCAGAGAGGAATTCCTGACGCTCATCAAGAACTAATTCCAGTGCCAAAAAGAGCCCGACGTCTACTGTAGGGATTGTGCTGTCTGCTGGATCTGTCCGTCCGTGTCCTCATCTGGTCCAATCGCCTTCGCTTAGTCTATTGTCCAACCACGTCGAGGAACACCGTGATTCATAATGAGCATTTCTGTGTACTGTTTAATTGTTCTGGTGTTTACATTTCTGAGGTGACCTATCAGAGGAAAGCCGGTAACTAGATCATGGGAGGGGGCATACATATATGGTCCATGGGGGGACGCAACCTCACTCATTCACATGTTTACATTAAACCGGTCTCCCTCAGAAGGCATTAATGTTCTCTATTGTTGCTGCTTCCATCTGCTAGAGAATATCAACGGTTCCAATTCCCCTGTTCGTGAAGCCTGGAGGGGTAAATGTGCTGTGCGATTTCCTCTTTGGCCAACAAAACCCACCATAATGACCCTGAATAGGAGTGTAACTACTGAGGTCAGATTTGTGGCATGAGAAACCTGCAGGGGAGACAAAGGCCTCATCGTGGTCGTTGCAAACATTGTGGGGCACTGGTGGTCCCCACCAAGAGATGAAACTTCTCTCTGCAAGTCGAGGACAGAATGGGGGGCAATTGCCCTTTCGTTCCCTTTGCCAATACTCACCTGTAAACTACCGGTATGTCAGGGTGTTAGATGGAAAAATCTTGTCCAGGATAAATAACTTGGCCGAAAGCACAGCGAGCCATTTTACCTCAGACATACATTGTATAGCAGCTATAAGGTAGATGGCATTCCACTGACGTCTCTGAAGAGGCAGTGTGTACTGTATCTCATAACTTGGTTACGTCTCTGTCACATATATATAATGTGTTCATGGTGTTTTTATTGATTCAGGACCAGTCCCCGAGCCTCACTACATTATTGTTCTGTACAAACAAAAGCGTCAGGTCATTTACGGTACTTAGTCAGCCTCTCACAGTATTATTCTCTTGTTACTGCCTCATGTATTTCCATTATAACACACAACGACCCGGTGCCATTAACATCACTTAGTGAATTTGTAAGCAGAAATATTTTTTCCAGGTCACAAAATGGCCGGTTCCACTGTGCATCCCACCCACAAAATGGCTACCTTCGCTGGGTGTGGGCAACCTATAGACTTAAAACAGGGCAGTATGAAAAGCTGAAGAAAAAAAAAAATACCCCAAAAGAAAATACATTTGTCATTTCCACAACTTAATGTTTGAAATAGCTTTTATATACTTTTCTGGTTTTATTAAAAATTTTAATTTGCCTGCAACCTTCATTTCAGAGTCAGACTGTTTCAATCAAACCAGTAGTGAGTAATAAAACATGGGGTTCTGCCATCAGTACACTGGGCATTTCCCAGCTCAGCGCCCCAAAATGAAGTACATAAGGACAGACAATGGTTTTGCAGCCTGATCCGAAATTCTATGTTTGGGGGATATATTTTAAAACCGATTGTAACCTTCAGGCTTAGTCGGAGACGGCGTTTATTAGCTTTCTAAGTTATTAATGCGTGGGTGGCCTTTATTTGAATTTTAAATTACATATCTATATATTCCATTATATCTATTTTTCTATCTCTTCTCACTCTTTTTCTGCCTCTGCAGCGTTGTTTAAATAGTGTAGTATTTATTTGCTTTGTCTAATCTCTTAGTGGATGGAATGTATTATTCCAAGTGATTATGGAGAGGCGACATTATAAAACTGCTTTTTTGTTACTGTAAGAAACATCTGCATGGATGTCATTATGTTCTTATGTGGAATTTCTGTCCAAATTCCATTCCGTCCTGTGGGTGCTGGTAGTGGGTTACGAACAGATTAAAGGGCATCTCCACCTGAAGAAAAGAGGATTGAGAGGGGATGTATAAATGTACATTTGTCTGTGACCCACAGGCTACAACAAGATGGCTGCCGCCTAACTAGATGTTTGTAAGTGAATGAGCATTTTAGACATTGCTAGAAAGGAGAGGAATTTATAAACCATAATGTTCATGCAAAGGATGAATAAGAAAATGTAATTTACCAATGTGATATAAATGTGTATGGGAACTGTAACACAGTGCTGCCAATGTGTTTATCTGACGATCCCAACTGTATGATGAATCTTATGTTCAGCACAATTAATAAAGCACAGTTATTACCAACAATTGTGTTATGTGAAGGCATTCTCATGTACTAACGTCACTATAGAGCTGCTTTCCATCGCATTATGACGTGATTTAAATGTTCAGTAAAACAAATCACTCTGCACAGTGTGAATTCCTTGTGTATATGCATTTATTATACTGAGCTGCCGCCGAGATCTCTCTTGTTAGTGGGATACAGAGATGGCTCTATTTCCAGTTATAAATATCTTAGACTTATATTTAAACCAAGTGGACCCAGTAGGTGCTCTATAACAGTGTGTCTGTTCCTGCCTTCTCTCTGTGCTTGGTCCTGTAAAACTGTGTTTATTTGCCTGCATACATAATATTAACTTTGCACACGTTTGTAATTTACAGTGTATTTGGGTTGGTGTTATGTCTAATTGCCAGACATGTGGCACAAATCTCAGCTCCATAAACACATTGCTCATCTCCTATTACTATTACTAGTCACATGAGAGACGTCACTGTCAGCCATATTGTGCAAATTACATTACAGGACCCAACAGTGCCATAAAGTAAAATGTAGGTACAGCTGTAACGTATCTTTCCCTTTTTTTAAAAAATAATAGCAATGACAGAAGGTATCGTCAGCCACACACCTCACTGCCAGCCATGTGGCACACACCTCACTACCAGCAACAAGGCACACATCTCACTGTCAGCCACACACCTCACTGCCAGCCACGTGGCACACATCTCGACGCCAGCCACATGTCCCATAACTCGCTGCCATCCACGCGGCACACATATTGCTTCCAGCCATACGGCACACAACTCGCTGCCAGCCACACATCTCGCTGCCAGCCACACACCTCACTGCCAGCAACAAGGCACACATCTCACTGTCAGCCACACACCTCACTCCTAGCCACGTGGCACACATCTCGCCGTCAGCCACACAACTCGCCGCCAGCCACATGTCCCATAACTCGCTGCCAGCCACGCGGCACACATATTGCTGCCAGCCACAAATAATGAGGCTCATATCTGACTTAAGCCGGGATGTACTAAAGTAAAAATGCAGTAAAAACCCAGTTTTCAGGGTTTTTACCGCATTTTCATATGTACTAATCCCCGGCCACCCGATTTTCAATGCAGAGGGTAACGCCAAATTTTTCTGGCGTTACGTTATAGAAGCCTATGGGTTTCTTACCGCATCCTGGTCCCCGCCACCACGCAATCGCCCAGTACCTCTCACTGCCGGCCTCAATCACCTCAGCCTCCTTTTACGCATACACATTCTTCCAGAGGCGCCCTGCAGCTGCCTAAGTTCGCTTAGTGGTCACGCCGGCCCTGGTCTCAGTACTTGCTCTGGCTGTTACAGAGTGTAAACTAAAGCTAAAAGTACATTCTCAGCATCTTAATGTATGGCCTGTTCATCATCAGACGCTATGCAGCAGAAACACTGATGCATCTAGCAGGTATGGCATACACAGACCTTTCTAGTCCATTTGTGTAACCCCCTGATGCATGTGTAACAGGATTAATAAGAGTTGTGCAATATTAGCAACTTATTGTCATTGCTGATGTCTGCAGACCGCAAGACCTGAGGAAAATTACCGTTATACACTGTGGAAAGCTGGAAGTTTTAGCAATGAATGCCGAGGGTGATTGCAGGGCCACATTAACAATGGGTGTGGTCAAATTGATCACAGATCGAACCACACTGTGCTGGGATCCGGGGGCCGGGATTTGGCCAGGACGATTGGAGCAAAGGCGTTTGTAGGCTAAACCCCAACGGTAGAAGCACACAAACTACAGCAGCAGGTGCTATAATCATCGGCTTGCTATGGGTTACAGCAGTGATAAGCAAACTGATACACTTCATGGGGGTGCATGGGCGGCCTTCTAGCCCTCAGAAGGGCCTCCCATTACACCTCTCCCTTGCGCCTCAATATCAACTCCAACTCTGGGCGCCTGCGCAATGTGACTTAGACGCACGTACAAAAGAAAAAATAGCTCCACTGCATCCGACATCCCCTCTGCATCCAACTCAGAATCGAGCCCATTATGTGCAGTGATTTCCACAGATGTTCTGCATTGTGTGTCTTTAAGTTAGAATTGATCTTTCCACCTTTGCTCACCGTTATCAGCGACGGCTGAAAACTTAATCAAGATACAATGATATGAAATTAATTTGCTCTCAGTGATATGGAGGCTTCGAGCACCATAGTCCAGAGGTCATTTGAGGACAAATAATAAAAAAAAACTTAGCGTAACGCGCTGTGTATTCACCCCATAAACACAACATGCAGAGAGTTTGTAACATGAGATCTGTGTATTGTACTGAAGTAATCGGTCAGGATATCATATCACAGAATGGGATAATCGGTCAGGATATATCACAGAATGGGACAAGGAGCCCAAACGTATTAGCCTGCGAGCTGCAGGACGCCATGAGATTTCTGCTATTTAGCCGCTAGATTTAAAGTGGCAATTTTTTTAAGTCAAAATCAGAAGTCTGGAAAACCAGGTGAAATGCGTTGGTCGTTCTCTCTACACTTTTATTGCCCTATAAAATGGCAGAGGCTAAAAAATTCTCGCCAGCATTACAGCAGCGATCTCCAGGAGGATGGCATAAGCACAGACTTTTTGAAGAGTTAACAAAGATGACTTATATGGTGGATTCCGATTTTTATTGGTGTATTAGTGATTGTTTTTTTTTGTATGTTTTTGGCCATGTCATTATACCTACCTTCGTGCAGTTTTGTTCTACGTTTATGTACATTTTCTTCTCTAGGTCGTCTTTTTCGTTTGCAACTTATTTTCCTTGGCTAATCTTCCTTTTATTGAATGTATATTTTGCCTTATTCAATTTGACACGCAGTTGATTTTTGGTACCATTGTCTATTCACTGTATTTGTTATCAAACGAAACAAGGCAATTTGTATCCTCTGTACGAAAAATGTTCTTACTTGAAATAAATAAACCACTTATGTGAAGCTCTAGAGGTCTGTGGTTATCGATGACATCAAATTTCCATTTAACAAAATAAGTGTGCACCACACAGAGATATAGGGGTCTGTGTACATAACCTTGGAGCGTTATAAAGTGGACGGAGATGAAGGGGTCTATTTACTAAGCCTTGGCTGGAGATAAAGTACAAACCAACCAGCTCCTAACTGTCATTTTTCAAACACAGCCTGTGACATGACAAATAGGAGCTGATTGGCTGGTATTTTATTTCCGTTCACGGGCTAGTATAAAGACCCCAAAGTACCAAGCAATCACCTCCTGTCACTTTAGAGGCTGTGGTGTCTATTTACTAAGCCTTGGATGGAGATTAAAGTGGACAGTGGTAAAGTACCAACCAACCAGCTCCTGTCATTTTTCAAATACAACCTGTGACAATGAAGTTAGGAGCTGATTGGCTGGTACTTTATCTCCATCCAGGGCTTCGTAAATAGACCTGTTTGAAAAATGACAGTTAGGAGCTGATTGGTTGGTACTTTATCTCTCTCCTAGGCTTAGTAATCTCCCCTTTTGTCTGCTTCTTACACCCACCTTTCTCCACCCCACTAACTGCGCCAGGCGCATTGTCTCTCCAATTGTAAGCACGATTATGAGCCTGGAATACCCACATACGCTTTTACAGCATTTCTTTCCCCACATCCTCCCCCGTTACATGCCGTAATCACTACCACTATATCACAGCAAGCGCAGATCCCCCCTCTCCCCTCTTGTTTTAATACCAAATAAGGCCACGTCCAGATCAACTTTGTGGTTTTTTTTAAATGCTATAGGATGGGTGAGGGTGGTTCGGTGGCAGACTATCGTTACATCACCTTGTGGGGGCTATGGGGGTCAACTCCAACCCGGTGCCAATCTGTGTGCTCCACCTATGGATCCTGCTGGGTGTCCCGCCCTCTCCCCCACACCTCAAAACCCACCATTAGGCCTCTCAAGAAATGAAGCCTAGTGGGGATCTTTGTTGTATTTAAGATGGATTGCAAGCTCCACAGCGGCAAGGATTTATGTGAAGGGTTAAATATTATCTGTAAAATCTGCTGTGTAATATGTAGGCGCCTTATAAAATACCAGGTAATAAATAATATTCTGGCAGTGTCTAGGAATAAGAGGTAGCACTCGCCATGCCTGTATCCAGTGTTTTATAATCCACAATACAGACAGGAGGTTACCAAATTGCTCAGATATACAGTACTGCAAAAATAAATAATAATGATGATGATGATGATAAATTAAACCCAATATATCCCTTAGCAGGCAACGGTTAGAGAGACAGAAGCCAGTTATAACCAGTAAGCGGGCAGACTAAGCACCCTGGCCCCATCCATATGTATAATGGTGTTTCTGTCACTCAGATCTAGACACTTGTCAGGACTCAGAGAGGGGCTACAGGAAGGTGACTGCTCCCGGGGGAGGGGGGAGAGACACTGTGATGGCAGCCTCTGGTCTATCTTACTGAGCTATAACAGACCCTGGTCTCATCAGGACATCTCACATTCCCTGCACCCTCACTCGTGCATTATACAAATCACCATGGCAACACCGCGAGGGATGCCAAAGACTCGTCATGTATGAGCATGTAATATTATCAGCCAGAAGACAAAGGAGATGTACTAAGCTCAAGTGGAGAGTGATAACCAACCAGCCACTCAGCTCCCAACTGTCATGTTACAGGCTGGGTTTGAAAAATGACAGTTAGCAGCTGATTGGCGGGTGGTTTGTCACTCTCCACTTTATCACTTTTCAGAGCTTAGTACATCTGGCCCATGTGACTTTTTACTGGGGTAAAGGGCCTCATCACTATTAGCTCATTACTGTTTAATAGCCAAGAGGTTACCCCTCTACCCCCTTGGCAGGCAGACCTAGCACCAGTCCACCACCCTTGCTTCCCACTGCTGCTGCTTCCTCTTGTGGAGAGGAGTGTGGCAGACTGTGCTGGGATCAGCTGTCTGACCCCAGCACCAGCACAGCTGCGGCAGTGGGTGGAGATGTGACCCCAACGGGGCACATCAGCGGTCGGAGCTGGGACGGGGGTCTCTGCGCACAGCGCCAGGTAAGTAGAAGAAGTGGCAGGGATTTGGCGCTGCCCACGAGCCAATCACAGCTATAGTAGGCGGCTGCGGCGAGCCTGTAGCGGCTCGCTGCATCATAGCCCTGCCCACTTGCGGTGTCTTATATTAGACGCTGCGGAGCGAGAGAGGTCAGTCTGGCGGTGTAGAAGGATGAGAGAAGACCTCCTGAAAAGACGGCAGCGAACGCAGAGGCAAGTGCCACGGCAGACATAGAAGAAACCAGAATTCACCACGGTCAACAAAGAAGATGAACAGCGGGAAGGACGTGGAGTCGGAGGCGTGGCAAGCACTTCTTCGGCCGCAGAAGAGGCCAGAATATGGTTTATGGCTGATGTTGAATGTTTTTCCTATCGATGGGGGGAAACCATCTGGTTCTCCCCGATAGAAGGGAAAAACATTCAACATCGTCCATAAACCATCAATGATTATGAATCATCGATGGTTGATGCCAACCCTATTCAAAATGCCATCCCTATTCAAAAGGGCTAACAAAGCTCCCCAGTGCAGCCTCTCCCAACTTACCGGTAGGCGGCCTTGGGCCACCTATATTAACAAGAACCCTCCCTAGACCATCAGGGCAGTCAGGTGCTAGGCCCGTGGGCACAGTCAGGCATTAGCCCTGGGGGTGATTAGAAGAACACTGGGCCTGGGTTGCATAGCCATGAGCAAAACCTACAGATTTTAATTGCTCTTTAGGCGTGAATGGCCTGGGCACTAGGCCCAAGTCACAAACGTGCCACTGATAGTCAGGAGGCCCATATTGCTGATAAGGTGACCTGGGCACTAGGCCTAGGTCACCTTGGTGCCCAAAGTAGCGTGGCCCAAGAGCCCGAGCCCCATAAAGACAGGGACACTGAGCATTAGGTTTCCCATATGTGTCCTCTGGTAGACAGGCCAGTGCCAGCGGCCTGAGCTCTGCAAAGTACTCCTGGGTTTTAGGCCCAGGGGATTCTAAGTATAATCAGGAATGTCAAAAAAGCCTGAACCCCATGGTAAGTGGCCCTGGGCAGTAGGCCCAGGTCACTAAAATTATAATTGGATAGGTGGGCCCCTGATTAATTATATATATATATATATATATATATATATATAAACACACACACACACACGCACGTAGAGGTGATAACGCTGCGTGACAAGATTGCGTTAATATCCGGGGCATTCCGTTGTCACAGGTGGGACATTTGCACTGAGGTTTTCTTATCAAAAGATAATATGTATATTTACATTATGGTAGATAACATACAGTGCATGTTATTAAGCAATGTGAATTGTAACTTTATTTGTATAGTTAGGTATGCCATTATTGATTTTCAAATGTGTCACGGGTGGGACATAAAGTAGACATACAGTCTCTGTGATTGTACAGGTGGGATAAAGTTTATATTTACCCATTGTGACGCAAGAACTTGGTGTAGAATATGTTACAATAAAGCAAGAAAGTATTATTAGTTTTAGGCAAAATAATGATTATATATTTTGTCACAGGTGGGACCACCCATTGTATGTATGTATGTATGTATAGTATGTATGTATGTATGGTATGTATGTATGTAAGTATGGTATGTATGTAATGTATGTAATGTATGTATAGTATGTATGTATGTATGGTATGTATGTATGGTATGTATAGTATGTATGTAATACAAACGGTGCATTTCTATTGCTATATAATCATTTTTTATCACATAACATGTTACACTTATTACAAATATTGTTTAAAGTATAGGGTTTTTTTTTACATTCCACTTTTAACCCTGTTCAAACACATCTACCATAGCAGGAAACTAATAACATATTCTGCCTCTCACTTTAAGAACTGGTGTATGTAACACTGCAATAATCTGAGCATGTCCTATGCCGCTCAGGACTCTATAGCCATACAGGGGCCTAATTCACAGATGGACAGAGTTACAGAGCCGCACACAAGCGGCTGCAATTCCATCCATCTTACTGTAAATGTAGAAGGAGGTGTCAGACACCTGCAATCACCATAGTAATCAACGTTGGCGATGGTCGCCCCTTTGGTCAGACTGTGGGAGCTGAAGCCTCCCATAGCCTCACCAGTTGCTGGTCACGTTAGGGTCCAGGAGTCTGCATCCACCGACGCAGACCCTGGAATCGTCCCTCCCCGAAAGCCTTTAACCATCAGATATGTCCATTTATCATTGGATGAAAGTACATCTCTGAATCAGACCCATGGGGCGATTCAATTGATGCGCGGCGCCCCCCGCTGGCCGTCTATAGTAATGGGAGTCTATCAGAGCAATTCAATGGTTTCTCTGATAGACGGCCATTAGCCGCGTCAGTCACATTTTTTTTTTTACTCACAGCCTCTGGAGGTGCGAGAAAAAATGTGTTAAATTGACCTTAGTTTAGTTTAAGCGGCCAAACCCAGACTTTGGACGCCCAATCAAGCGCTTTAGACGGGTTTAACCGCTATGCGCGGCTAAACTCGAAGCGGTCAGGCGTGTAAACTACTAATGGCAGTCTATCGAAGAAACAATTGAATTGCTCTGATAGATGCCCATACTATAGATGATGGGTGCGCATCAATTGTATCATCCCCTCAGTGCATCCGGACCCTAAGCACACAGCCAAGATATCACACGAGTGGCTTCAGGACAACTCTGTGAATGTCCTTGAGTGGCCCAGCCAGAGCCCAGACTTGAATCCGATTGAACATCACTGGAGAGAACTGAAAATGGCGCTGCACCGACGCTCCCCATCCAACCTGATGGAGCATATGAGGTGCTGCAAAGAGGAATGGGCGAAACTGCCCAAAGATAGGTGTGCCAAGCTTGTGGCATCATATTCAAAAAGACTCGAGGCTGTAATTGCTGCCAAAGGTGCATCAACAAGGTATTGAGCAAAGGCTGTGAATACTTACAGTATGTACATGTGATTTCTTAGTTTTTATTTATTTTTTTACTACATTTGCAAAAATCTCCAAAAAACTTTTACACGTTGTCATTATGGGGTATTGTGTGTAGAATTTTGAAGACAAAAAAATTAATTTATTCCATTTTGGAATAAGGCTGTACCATAGCAAAATGTGGAAAAAGTGAAGCGCTGTGAATACTTTCCGGATGAACCGTAGTTAATATCCCAGTGGTCAGGATGCTGCTGTTCAGAATGCAGACACCAGCCAGACACAAGTATTGGAATTAGGGGGAGGGTTAGGGGTTAGGCCCCGGGGGTGTGTGGGAGGGAGGGGGTGTGTGGGAGGGAGGGTTAGGCACTAGGGGAGGGTGAGGGTTATGATACCTACCTGCAGGTGTCGGTAACTTAACCCAGTCGGGATGCCAGCATCCGGATGCTGAGCACTGGCATCCCGTACCCGACCCATATACAATGTCTGCATAGCACTTGTCACGGACGCTATGGACTCAGCGCGCTGTGCACCACCATCCATTATCTTATTTGTTACAGTGAAAACACACTTACATGTGGACTCTACATCTACGATCTTCCCTGATATTGTTCCCAAGATTTAGGCCTAGCTTAGGTGTTACCTCCATCAGGTAGCCCTCCCCTGCCAGCCCAGGTGCTCTATCTCATCAAGTTCCCCTGTATGTGTTCCTGTCCCAGAAAGAACATTGTGTTACCACCCAGCCATAGCCTGGCCTGGCCATCGGCACTGTCTCTAGTTCAAAAACAAATGCCAATCTTGACTATGTAAGAAGAATAATCAACAATTAATTTTTAGGTTCACTAATACTGATATTTAATGAATTATGGCATTGATTTTAGTTTGATCTTACAGAAGTATCTAGAAGCCATTTTTCAAGGAACTTCTCAGGGCAAATGCCTTCCTCCTTTTCCGGTAGGCCAACAAAACGGACATTGTTCCGCCTAAGACGCCGTTCCATATCTGCTAGTTTCCTGTGGACCGCAGCCATCTGAGAGTCCAAGGAATCCACCCCGGCCCCTAGTGAGGACACTTTATCTTCCAGCGTAGAAGTGCACGTTTCCACCTCGTCCACGTGTTCACGAACACACTGGAGATCATGATGAATAAAGGACAAGTCAGACTGCACCTTTCCTAACTTGTCTTTCACCTAGCAGCCACAGCATCAAGGCTAGATAGCAGCAGCAGAGGACTGCACCAATTCTGATTCATCTGGAGGGGACGCAGGTGGGGATCCGTTCCCCTGTCCATCAGCAGGCAGGGGCTGAGCATTAGATGTTCTTGAAAATTTCTCTATCGTGGTCATAATCCCTATAATGAGGTGGCTTGGAGATACAATAAACTGTTGAGACTTAGGGACATATACAATTGGGAGAGAGTTTTTTTCCGCAACAAAAAAATCATGTGGACCTCCAACCCAATTGTGGAATACCGCGGGAATGCACGCTCCCAATACCCGCAGTATTCAATTAAAAAAGATAAAATAAAAACAAGAGATATGGTAAGAACTTACCTTTGTTATCTCTGTTTCTACGAAGTCCATAGGGTCCACAGGGTTGACCTTGGGGTATAGGTTGGGAACCAAATCCGGGCACCACGCAGTTAAAGCTTTTAGCTCCCAGGATGCACTTGGGTCCACTCTCCCTATAACCCCGCCCCCCAGCCAGAGGCACCTCAGTTTGTAAGTAGCCAAAGGCCGGAGGAGGAGAGAAAAAGAGAGAGAAAACTGGAACACTCACGAACCATACTCACAGAAATGGGAGACGGAAACACCGGTGACCAGTACCACAGCCCATTTGAAGCCAGGTGCGTCAGGGCGGGCGCCCTGTGGACCCTATGGACTTCGTAGAAACAGAGATAACAAAGGTAAGTTCTTACCATATCTCTTGTTTTCTACTTCAGGGTCCATAGGGGGTCCACAGGGTTGACCTTGGGGATGTCCCAAAGCAGTTCAACCAAGGGTGGGGACGCTCCTGTGCTGAGAGGAGAGTCCGTCGCCAAAAAGGAAGCATCCTGAGAGGCAAAGGAAACCAATGCCTAGAACCTTAAAAAGGTGTGGACAGAAGACCACGTGGTCACCTAGTAAGGCAAAACAGCCGAGGTGCCACAGCGAGCCGCCCACGAGGGTTACCTGGCCCGAGAAAAAACAAGCCTCAACTACAGAAATGCCCACCCATGGGTAGGCCCCTGAGGAAGACATACGAGGCCATCCAGCCAACACTTCATTATAGGCCGGCCATCCGTTCCTGTGAAAACCAGAAACCGCAGACCACCGATAAGGAGTCCGATTTCCATAAGGAACTTGAACGGATCACATAAAGCCAAAGAGGCCGGACCACAGTCAATGAGACCACACCAGCCGAGAGGACTGGGGACTGAATGGCCGTACCACAAGTTCCAGAATAATATGGAACCTAAAAACCACTCTAAGAAGAAACACAGGGCGAGAGCAACTCACACCCTGACATGATGCCCTCCAGAAGAGGGAGCCACATGAGAACGCTCCCAATTCAGACACTCTCCTGGTTGATATAAACACCCTGAGAGAGAGAGAGAGCTTAAACAATAGACCATGTAATGGCTATCACAACCAGCGGTTCCATTGACTGTCCCCGGAGGGAACAAAGAACCACTACTAACTTCCAAGGAGTCCCTAGGGAGGACAAATGGAGGCATAATCCAGAAAACACTCCAAAGGATGAACTGGATACCAGAGTGGAGCGATTCCATATCTTAACCACACCGACAGTGTAGAGATCCGCACTGTCAGGAAGGCCAGGCCGAGGGTGAAACCCAAGCCAGTCGGAAGGAATGCCAGAATATCTGGAAATCCTGGACACCGGAGGATCGTATCGATAGGTACGATACCATAAGAATTATGTATGCCACAGTCCGTGGCAGATCCCAGCAAAGTCTGGCCTATCTGCTCTAAACATCTCAATGAAGACAGAGCCAGGGAAGCCCTAGGACCACAGTAGGGGCGCAGTCAAAGACAAACGATCCAGGTCCAGGGAAAAACAAGGACCCTGAGACAACAGGTCCAGATAGTGAAGCAGTAGGAACGGAGCATCGATGAGGAGACTCCGAAAATCTTAGTACCAGTGATGTCTGGGACGAACTGGAGCCCCCAGAAGGAAAGCCCCTCCATCTCAAATTAAACTTCCGAAGACCTCGAGGAAGAAGGGAGGACACAGATACACAAAGTGGAAGGACCACTTCACTGACAAAGAGTCACTGAAGGTAGCTACAGTACTCCTAGAGCTGGACTGTAACACCGGCAATGTGTGCTAGAGTCAGAAGGCCATGGTGATCAATCACCTCAGGGAGGCCCCCTCTGCTCACCAGGAGTTTAAACCTCTCTTGGAGAAGAGACTAGTCCCCGGGATGCACGTCGTGACGGCTGAGGAAGCCCGCTTCCCAATGGAGAGCTCCGGGAATGAACGCTGCAGAGTTGGCCAGGAGAAGACCCTTGGACCATGTCAGAATGTATGACATTCCTGTCATTGCCACCCAACTAACAGTGTTGCCTAGATGGAAGCCACTGTGGTGACACTGTCGGACTGAACCTATTCAGGTTTACCGTGACATATGGGTTAGGCCAGAGTGAAGGCCCAAGACAGATTAAAGTTCCAACAAGTTAAGTGGTAGGGCTGAAGCGACAGACGTCCAGCTGCCCCGAAACGAATGCGGACCAGACACTGTCTGTAGCAAAGAATACCCTGGACGAGATGGCCATAGCCACCCGGACAGAGACCGACTCGCCTCCAGAGAGAGCATCATCGTACGAACAGCGATCCGATGGAAAAAAAACTCGATCCATCCGGAGAGGAGTCAATTATGGCAAGGCCTGGAATGGAACTGAGCACATTCCACCCTACCAAAAAGTAGACACTTTGGTAGACCGCGTATCACCAAGAGTAATGACATATGTCGACTGCGTAGACATCCGCACACTCCAAGTTGAAGAGCTGAGATCTTTTCTTACGCCAGAAAAATTCTCAGACTCTGAGAATCCAGCAGTGCTCCCAGATGAAGAATACCCTGTGAGGGTTGCAGGGAGGGCTTTTTCTCCGTTGACTAATTATCTGTGCCGAGAAGAAGCCACGGTTATCCTGACCTGGCGGTAAAGTACCTTGGTGATCCTGCTAAAAGCAGGAGGCCGCCCAGATAAAGGAGCATTCGGATACACTGAACAGGTGAACTGTCAGAAAATCAATAAAGCTGGTAGACCCCGGTGGAGTTGAGGACAGTCCCAACAGGCAGAGCCCGAAACTTGCAAGTGTTGCTGTGGCACAGCAAACCTGAACCCATGCAGATGAGAGGGCTCTGTATGTACCCGTAGGTATGTATCCTGAATATTCAGATATACCATAAAGTCCCCAGGCTCCAAACCTCGGATGATGGAGCATGGAGGATTCCACCTGAGTCCAGGCACCCTTGGAATCTGATTCAGGGATTTGAGAGAGTATAGGCAAATGAGGACCAGTCAGTCACTGCCCCAGAAAGAAAGTAGAACAACCAGTCCCTCGCAGAGATAGTGAGGCTGGCCAAAATAGCTCTGCTTACCGCAAAGACACTATAGCTTTCTGGGTTTGTAAGGCCCTGACCGGGTCTGAAGAAGGGCCCATGTAACAACGCCTGTGAGGAGGCCGCCTGAGCAATGAGAGGCCGTTGAGAATTAGTATCTCACTCTGGAATCCCCCAGATGTAGACCTGTCCCGTCAGGCTGAAGGTTTATCCTCAGGCGTAGAAGCAGGGTCGTCCGGAAGTCCAGGACTGCTCGGTACTGAATATGGTGGCCCCCGTGGAGGCCAACAGCCTAGGAAAAAACAGGCCTTTAGGCTGACCCTGAGGACAAAAAGACTTAACAGAGTTAGGCCGAATGTAGTGGGAGTAGCTAAAGACGGTATCTCTCCATAAGTGATACTGCCAATGATGCAACAATCTTGTCAAGGTCAGGACCAAACAAGATCTTCCCAATGGAAGGAGTCTGCACCTCTGCTTTCCCATAACGCAGCCATAGGGTATTGCGGCGGATATAGTCGCAGCTGAAAACCTGAAAGTTAGAAGCCCGGCATCCAATGTAGGTAATCCCATACATGACAACTGCATATTTTATGTGAGCGGCAAAAGACATTTGAACCCCATGACGTGTTGGAGGGGAAAAACGTTACAAATGCATCAGCCCAGTATGCAACAGTATTAACCAACCATGCGATGGCCATGGTAGGACGGGCAACAGGCCCTGAAAACGAGTACATTGATTTCAGGCAAAGTTACCACCTATCGATCCGTAAAATCTGTTCAGGATGGAAGGCGTATTAATGCCTGTAACCCGACGATTATTAAATCCACCTCAGAAGGAGATTTCTATTACTTGTGAGGACCCTCAGGGAATGGGAAACAGGAGGCCTTTGTGACCGCTCGTATCTGGCGACAGCCAGACTCCTGCCATGAGATCCACCCGCTGGGCAGAAACGGGGAATGTATGATACAGGTGCAGGATCGACATTCTCTATATCCAGAATGAACCTAGCTACCAGCCCCAAAGCAGGGATAATAATACTTGAAATCGGCTCCCCCCATGTGAGAGGGTAAGAGCCGAAAACACCATCCAGTTCACGGCAGAGCCACTGGGAAGCAACCACAGGGGCGTATAACACGCCATTTAGTATTTCGTAGAAAACGACATCCACCAGGGTGGCCGTTGTGGTAATCCCTGCAAGGGGAATGACAGACCGATGTGGTACCGGAGGTAATTCATGTACTGTGAAAAACCCTGGCGGGGAGCGATAGTCTGTGACACAGGGGTAAAGTGCAAGAAATTGCAACATACCCCGAGTTGAAAAGGGCAGTATGGTGAAGTAACCCCAAGCGAGTTACGACAATGAGGCCCGTCCGGCGATCCTCAAAGGAGAGGATCCTGAGAAATAAACCGCCCAAGGGGGTCGTGCAAGGGGCCCGGCACCAGATGGTGCCGCATACATAAACCTTTCTGAGTCAAATCCTCCGCACTAATACCTGCAGGCCATGACCTGCAGAATAGCAATAATGGGTGCAGTATCGTGTGCAATCTCCTGGTCAGATATATTTGACTATCTTGACGGAAATATTAAGCAGCGCCATACCGGTCCTGACTGACGCTAAGATTAGCTGCAGGGACCCATTATCAGCAGCTCAGCGACGCCAGACTGTAGCATTGAAAGGCGCGCTGAGCTGAGGGGAGGAGCCGCTAGACAGGGAAGGCTTCCTCCCCTGGCTAGCAATTAAACCCCCGGGATGCCGGCTCCCGCTGCCGCTATAATCCCTGGTGGGCTAGTGGACATGCGGGGTATGTCTCCATGGAGGGGGAGCCCGCCGCCACCACTAGCGCCTCCGGTCTGTCCCCAGAGACCGGAGGCATAAGGCTGCATACACACGTGGATCACCGCAAGCGGTGACCACGCGACTTACCTGTCCCCGTCGATCCGGCAGCAGCCCAGGGATTCCTCCAGAGCCCGGCTAGTACAGACTCTGGGGTCCCGCTGCGATCCCCAGATCTGTACTGGCGTCGCAGCGCCGGCGGGGTGTAGGAGCGGCAGCTTAGACGTCCATTGGACAGTCTGATGCTGCCGCTCTGAAGAGTAGTAAAAAATAATAAAATAAAACTCTTTTTAAAATAAATATTAAGCTTAGGGGCTGCTAAGCAGCCCCCCTGCAGTAACGGTGACCCGACTCCGGCCGGGCACCAACTTAAACTGAAGTGCCTCTGGCTGGGGGGCGGGGTTATAGGGAGAGTGGACCTTTGTGCATCCTGGGAGCTAAAAGCTTTAACTGCGTGGTGCCTGGATTTGGTTCCCAACCTATACCCCCAAGGTCAACCCTGTGGACCCCCTATGGACCCTGAAGTAGAAACACGGGCGCAGGGTTTTCAGCAGTCATCTCCCTTCCATGTTTGCACTGGGGAGGGGGCTGCTGGGGGACCATGGAGCTGCTGGGAGGGGAGATGGCTGCTCCGGGGGGGGTGCTCAGACAAATATTGGGGTCACACTCATACACACATTGTCACACACAGTGCTCACACTCACACAACATACTTACACACACACACAGCTGCAGGAGACCAGATCCAGACACTGGAGAGAGAAGACAGCACTGCGGAAGGTGAGTATTTACTGACTAAGCTAATTGGAAACTTCCAGTTGCTGAATTGGTCATTAGGTGGGGTGCCATCGGGGTCCCAGAGCATTTCCTGATCATTATTCCTAAAAATACAGATAAGTGGTCGTGCTCTGGAGGCATATACTGTACTTGTATACTTTCATTTTTACTCCCCAGGAGAAGACCGGGGTGGAGAAGCAGGTGGGGGGTGGGGCCTGACATTTTGTCATTAAGCCCCACCCTCTAACCATAAATTGCCGCAAATAGCGCATATTTAAATAGGGGATGGGGCCAAATAACTAGATTCTTGTAGAATGGCTTCTTTAAGCCCTGCCCCCTACTCAGAGACCCCCGATCTCCGTGCAAGTTCTCCCCATTCTGCACACTTCACTAGGAAGTGAGCAGGAATGCAGGAGAAATCCCTACTCTACCAGAGGGTGCGGTGGGGTTACCCGAAAAATCGCGAGTGTACCGCCACTTCCGGGAGAGTAGGCATGTCTGGGGGTGCTACAAAAAAAACAAGAGATATGGTAAGAACTTACCTTTGTTATCTCTGTTTCTACGAAGTCCATAGGGTCCACAGGGTTGACCTTGGGGTTATAGCTGGAACAGGATCCATGGGCACCACACAGTTAAGCTTTTAGCTCCCAGGATGCACTTGGGTCCTCCTCTATACCCCGCCCCCGAGCCACAGACACCTCAGTTGGTAAGCAGCCTAGGCCGGAGGAGAATATGGAACAGAGAGAAGGAAGACTGGAACACACAAGAAACCATACTCACAGCAATAGGAGACGGAAAACCGGTGACCAGCCACACAGCCCATTTGAAGCCAGGTGCGTCAGGGCGGGCGCCCTGTGGACCCTATGGACTTCGTAGAAACAGAGATAACAAAGGTAAGTTCTTACCATATCTCTTGTTTTCTACTTCAGGGTCCATAGGGGGTCCACAGGGTTGACCTTGGGGATGTCCCAAAGCAGTACAACTAAGGGCGGGGACGCTCCTGTGCTGAAAGGAGTACCCGGCGCCCAAAGGATGCATCCTGAGAGGCAAAGGTGTCAAACGCATAGAACCTCAAAAACGTTTGAATTGAAGACCAAGTGGCCGCCCTACACAGCTGAACAGCAGAAGCGCCACGTCTAGCAGCCCAAGAGGGACCCACAGAACGAGTGGAATGAGCCTTAACAGAGGCTGGCACAGGTAAGCCCTCCTGTGCATAAGCCTCACAAATAACGGAACGAAGCCAACGGGCTAACGTTTGTTTGTTGGCAGGCCAACCCCTCTTGTGAAAACCAAAGAGGATAAACAAGGAATCAGACTTCCTAACCGAAGCCGTCCGGTCTACATAAATTCTAAGCGCCCGGACCACATCTAAGGAAGTCTCACCAGCTGAAAGATCAGGGGACTGAAAAGCTGGCACAACAAGTTCCTGATTAATATGGAACTTCGAGACCACTTTGGGCAAAAACTCAGGACGAGTGCGGAGCACCGCTCTGTCCTGGTGAAAAATCAGGAAAGGAGGGCGACAGGAAAGCGCCCCCAATTCAGACACCCTCCTGGCCGAAGCAATTGCCAGGAGAAAAACCGTCTTAAATGTCAGCCACTTGAGCTCCACCGCCTCAAGAGGCTCAAACGGAGGACCCTGCAGGACCCGTAGCACCACCGCCAAGTCCCAAGGAGCCACAGGAAGCACAAAGGGAGGCTGGATCCTGAGAACACCTTGGAAAAAGGTGTGAACGTCTGGTAGTATTGCAATCCGCCGTTGAAACCACACGGACAAGGCGGACACATGAACCTTCAGAGATGCAAGGCGTAAGCCGAGATCCAATCCTGACTGAAGAAATTCCAAGATCCTAGAAACTCGGAACACCTGAGGATCATAAAGTCTGGACTCACACCACTGAAAGTAAGTGTGCCACACTCTGTGATAAATCCGTGCTGAAGCAGGCTTGCGTGCCCTGAGCATCGTACCAATAACCGAACTGGAGAAGCCCCGAGACCTCAAGACGGCTGTCTCAAGAGCCACGCCGTCAAAGACAGCCGACCCAGATCCGGGTAAAGGCAGGGCCCCTGAGACAACAGGTCCCGACGTTGAGGAAGAAGGTACGGAGCGTCGATGGAGAGGCTCCTCAGATCGGAGTACCAAGGACGTCTGGGCCACGCCGGAGCTACCAGCACGAGCATGCCGCCGTCCTGCTTGAATTTCCGCAGAACCCGAGGAAGCAGGGATATCGGAGGAAACAGATACGCCAGGTGAAACGTCCATGTCACCGACAGCGCGTCCACCAGACTTGCACCTGCGTCTCTTGTCCTTGACCCGTAAACGGGCAACTTGTGATTGTGACGGGAGGCCATCAAGTCCAGCTCCGGCAGTCCCCACCTGTCCACGAGTAGCTGAAACACCTCTGGGTGAAGCGACCATTCCCCGGGATGCACGTCGTGACGGCTGAGGAAGTCCGCCTCCCAATTGAGGACTCCGGGGATGAAGACCGCCGAGATCGCTGGAATGTGACACTCCGCCCAAGACAGGATACGAGACACCTCCGACATCGCTGCCTGACTGCGAGTTCCGCCTTGGTGATTGATATACGCCACCGTGGTGGCGTTGTCGGACTGCACCTGTACCGCCCTTCCGTGAAGAGCGGGGCCGGACGACTGCAGGGCCTTGTATACTGCCCGCAGTTCCAGGATGTTGATGGAGAGAAGTGCTTCTTCCGCTGACCAACGACCCTGAAGCGACAAAGAGCCGGTCACTGCCCCCCAACCCCGGAGACTGGCATCCGTCGTGAGCAGGACCCAGTCCGGGATCCAAAATGGGCGCCCCTCGACCAGATGAGCTGTCTGAAGCCACCAAGCCAAAGATAGCCGAACGTCCGGAGACAACACCAGCACCTGAGAGCGGATCCGGTGAGGTAACCCGTTCCATTCTGATAGAATCAGCCCCTGCAGGGGCCAGGAATGGAACTGGGCAAATTCCACCATGTCGAATGTCGACACCATGGACCCCAGAACTCTCATAGCCGAATGGACCGACAGGCGGCAACGGCTCAGGCAACTGCGTATCCGCAGCTGTAGTGAGGCGACCTTCTCCGGAGTCAGGAAGATCCTTTGCTGACGCGAATCCAGCAGGGCTCCCAAATGAACCATCCGCTGTGATGGAATCAGAGAGGACTTTTTCCAATTTATCAACCACCCGTGTGCTTGCAGGCAAGCGATCGTCAGGTGGAGATGTTGAAGCAGTACCTCCGGGGAGCTCGCCAACAACAGGAGGTCGTCCAGGTACGGCAGTAGCCGTACATTCTGGTTCCGAAGATGTGCGGCCATGACCGCCATAATCTTCGTGAACACCCTCGGTGCCGTGGAGAGACCAAAGGGTAGCGCCCGGAACTGATAGTGGTGTTGAAGGATAGCGAAGCTCAGATACCGCTGGTGTGAAGATGCTATCGGAACATGGAGGTAGGCGTCCTGGATGTCCAGGGACACCATGTAATCCCCCGGTTCCATCGCCAGAATGATGGAACGTAACGTTTCCATCCTGAACTTGGGAACTCTGAGGAATTTGTTCAGAGACTTCAAGTTGAGGATAGGGCGATGAGAACCATTGGGTTTCTGCACCAGAAACAGACACGAATAATACCCCGTCCCTCGTTGTGATAGAGGAACGGGAACAATGACCCCTGCTTTCAGCAAGGACTCTATAGCCTCCTGAACCTGTAACGCCTTGGTCTTGTTCTGAGAAGGACTTGTGCAGAAAAACTGGTGGGGTGGTCTGTGCCGAAAAGACAGGGCGTACCCCTGGGAGACCACTTCTCGAACCCAGGCATCCGTGGTGGTATTGTGCCAGCACTGGGCAAATAGAAGAAGTCGGCCTCCCACTCTGAGGTCCCCCAGAGGGAGGCCCGTCCCATCAGGCCGCAGGTTTATCTTCCTGCTTGGAAGAAGGGCGCCGAGCACTCCAGGCTTGCTTCTTGGGTTTAGAGGCCGTCTTACTCGCAGACTGTCTCGGGAAGGACTGACCTTTCGCCTTACCCTGAACCCGAAAGGAACGAAAAGCCGAACTCCGAACCTTAGCAGGCAGTGCCGCCGAAGGGAGGAAGGCCGACTTGGATTTAGCCAGGGTGTCCACTATTTTGTCCAAGTCCGGACCAAATAGTAATTCCCCATTGAAAGGTAAGGCCTCCAGACCTTTCTTTGAATCAGAGTCCGCTCTCCAGGACCGCAACCATAAGGATCGGCGGGCAGACACCGCTGTAGCCGATACCCGCGAGGTCAGCAGACTAGCATTTAAAGAAGCTTCTCCAATGTAAGAAGCGGCGTCCCTCATTTGTCCCAACAACGCCCGCTGGACATCCGGAGCGTCGTCCGGGAAGGTATCTTCCAATGCATTGGCCCACCCCTCAATGGCCTTGGCCACCCAGGAAATGGCCATGGACGGTCGGGCCACCGCCCCGGAGAGGGAGTAAATAGACTTTAAGCAAGTCTCAACTTCCCTGTCCGTGGGATCCTTCAGCGAGGATATCGACGGTAATGGCAAGGTGGCGCCCCGAGTTAAACGGGTGACATGGGAATCCACCGCCAGTGGAGTTTCCCATTTTTTACAATGTGCCTCAGGGAAGGGGTAATTAGAAGCCAACCGCTTCTGAGGAAGGAATCTCTTACTGGGCGCCTGCCAAGCTACCGCCATATGATCCGTCAACTGATCCGACAGGGGAAACACCGCAGAAGCCACCTTAGTTTTTTTGAAACTAGGAAACTTCGACCTAGGAACCGGTGCCTCATCCTCTATAAGAAGAATAGCTCGCACCGCCCTAACTAGTGCTCGCACATTAATGGACGACTTGGTATCCATTTCCTGGACCGAGGCGTCCGAGTCCATGTCATCAGGGACCTCCCCATCATCTGAGGAACCCTCTGAGTCCGATACCTGAGCAGCCCGTGTCATGAGTGGGCGTTTAGAAATCCTAGAAGGCATGTCAGTCTGCAACATTGACTGAAAAGCCGAGGAAGCGGCCGCCAAATTTTGCACGGAGTTGGAGAGCACATCCACCCATGGTGGAGGCGTCGCCATAGGGGCCTGAAAAGGTACCACAGGCTGCTGCGGCACAGGGGAAGCCTGTATATACATAGGCAACCCCGCATAGGGACCAACTGATTGAGACCCAGGAGGACTCCGCAATAACTGCGGGACACCCGGGGAATGGGGGATGGTCGGCTGGGGCACCGCCCTAGTAGGGAGAGCAGTCGGGACCGACAGACGGTCCGCAATAGACACCAGCACTTGAGAAAACATCGCCCACGGTGGTTCCTGCGCCAGAGAAGGTCTGGATGGACCAGGAGCCACCTGGCATCGACTACACAGGCCATCCTGTGACAAATCCTCCCTATCTACTCCTGCAGAACAGCGTCCGCAGGAGGCCAACACCGGAGCCACTGAGCGCTCAACCTCCTCGTCTGACATGACAGAATATATTATATATCTGGCACCAGGGTAGAAGTAAAACGCACTCACCGGTGTGCTGAACAACAGCCCACAATATGGCACTGAGTAGCACACAACTGTATCTGACGGACCTCACAAATACGTGATCTATATAAGTGAGGTCAGTAGAAACGCCCCTCCCCCACACACCTGCAGGGCTTGTAGGAGAAGTAAAGGGATAGGTATAAGCTGACAGTAAGCGGAAAATAAGCACAGACAGGCAGCACTAGCAAAAAGTCACATACCATGCAGGAAGATATACTCACTGCACCTTTACACTACAATCAACCTGCCCAGATTCAGTGTCTGGGAGGGCTATAGTGCTGTGTACGCTGTCCTTAATCAGGGGAGAGGTACACAGGGGGACCGGTCCGCGTGCTCCCTGAGATCTGCGCTGCCACTGGGAAAATGGCCGCTGGAGACCTCAGAGGAGGAGTGGCCGAGGAATCTGCAGCTCAGCGACGCCAGACTACGTGCTGAAAGGCGCGCTGAGCTGAGGGGAGGAGCCGCTGACAGGGAAGGCTTCCTCCCCTGGCTGGCCATAACCCCAGGGATGCTGGCTTCCCACTTGCCGGTTATCCCTGGTGGTCTAGTGGTCCCACGGGTTATGGGGGGGCCCGCCGCCACTGCCAGCAGCCTCCGGTCTGTCCCCCGGACCGGAGGCTAAAGGACTGCATTTAAGGCATTCCGCGCGCCGCCGCTAGCCAGCGACGCGCGGCTTACCTGAATCCCCGGCGACTCCGGCAGCAGTCCTGGGAGGTAGACAGAGTCCGGCTAGTACGGACTCTGTCCTCCCGCCGCGATCCCCAGATCAGTACTGGCGTCGCGGCGCCAGTCGGGGATCAGAGCGGCAGCGTGGGCGTCTGTACAGACAGCCCTTCGCTGCCGTCTGTAGTAAAAAGATTAAAAATAAATAAAATTTAACTTAAAATAAAAAGCTTCTGGGGGCTGCTCCTGCAGCCCCCCTGCGCGGTGACCGACTCCGGCCGGGCACCAGCTTACACTGAGGTGCCTGTGGCTCGGGGGCGGGGTATAGAGGAGGACCCAAGTGCATCCTGGGAGCTAAAAGCTTAACTGTGTGGTGCCCATGGATCCTGTTCCAGCTATAACCCCAAGGTCAACCCTGTGGACCCCCTATGGACCCTGAAGTAGAAAGAAGAACTACCGGCGCTCAAATAAGCGAACGATTTTTGCTATTCTCGCACCTAATTGAATACGCCCCAAAGATGCTCAGTAAACTTCTGTAACTGAACTCTGATAAGAGGGATAAATACACATTAGGCTGCTGTGGGCTCATTCTGTCAGGAGGCTCAGACACCCCCAAAAGCTGCTGCATGTAAACTCCGGCAGGAAAGAGATATACACAGTAGGCTGCTTGCAGACAGTCTGTCAGGAGGAACAGACACACAGAAAGCTGCTGTAGGTGAATTCCAGCAGCGATTACCACAGGCTATTGGATCTCCAAAATTGCCGCTTGCACTGTGACTCAGAAGGTAGGAAGCTGTCTTACCAGGATGCAGGCAGGCTCTGAGGAGGCACAGAAATGGCGAGCCAAAGTCACAGGGGGTGCAGGGACCCAGACCGCTAGGTGAATGCTGCGCTGAGATGCAGGACAGCCGCTCGGTGAAGCGGGGGTGGGCGCCTGCATCTTCCATGCTCATGCACTGCTGCAGATTCGGCCACAATCAAAAACAAAATTATATGTCACTCAGTAACACAGGTACAGACTGGGCTGACCCTTTACACACAGTAAGAGACACGGAGCAGCGTTACTGTGTGTAAGGGGTCAGCCCAGTCTGTACCTGTGTTAGTAAGAGACACAGAGCAGCGTTACTGTGTGTATGGGATCAGCCCAGTCTGTACCTGTGTTAGTAAGAGACACAGAGCAGCGTTACTGTGTGTATGGGATCAGCCTAGTCTGTACCTGTGTTGGTAAGAGACACAGCAGCGTTACTGTGTGTAAGGGATCAACCCAGTCTGTACCTGTGTTAGTAAGAGACACGGAGCAGCGTTACTGTGTGTAAAGGGTCAGCCCAGTCTGTACCTGTGTTAGTAACACTGCTCTGTGTCTCTTACTAACACAGGTACAGACTGGGCTGACCCCTTATATACAGTAACACTGTTCTGTCTCTTACTAACACAGGTAGACTGGGCTGCCCCCATACACACAGTAACGCTGCTCTGTGTATCTTACTGACACAGGTATAGACTGGGCTGACCCCTTACACACAGTAACGCTGCTGTGTCTCTTACCAACACAGGTACAGACTAGGCTGATCCCATACACACAGTAACGCTGCTCTGTGTCTCTTACTAACACAGGTACAGACTGGGCTGATCCCATACACACAGTAACGCTGCTCTGTGTCTCTTACTAACACAGGTACAGACTGGGCTGACCCCTTACACACAGTAATGCTGCTCTGTGTCTCTTACTAACACAGGTACAGACTGGGCTGCCCCCTTACATACAGTAACACTGCTCTGTGTCTCTTACTAAGACAGGTACAGACTGGGCTGCCCCCTTACACACAGTAACGCTGCTCCGTGTCTCTTACTAACACAGGTACAGACTGGGCTGCCCCCTTACACACAGTAACGCTGCTCCGTGTCTCTTACTAACACAAGTACAGACTGGGCTACCCCCATACACACAGTAACACTGTTCTGTGTCTCTTACTAACACAGGTACAGACTGGGCTGACCCCTTACACACAGTAACGCTGCTCCGTGTCTCTTACTGTGTGTAAGGGGTCAGTCCAGACTGTACCTGTGTTAGTAAGAGACACGGAGCAGCGTTACTGTGTGTAAGGGGGCAGCCCAGTCTGTACCTGTGTTAGTAAGAGACACGGAGCAGCGTTACTGTGTGTAAGGGGCAGCCCAGTCTGTACCTGTGTTAGTAAGAGAGACAGCAGCGTTACTGTGTGTATGGGGGCAGCCCAGTCTGTACCTGTGTTAGTAACACTGCTCTGTGTCTCTTACTAACACAGGTACAGACTGGGCTGATCCCTTACACACAGTAACGCTGCTCTGTGTCTCTTACTAACAGGTACAGACTGGGCTGACCCCTTACACACAGTAACGCTGCTCTGTGTCTCTTACTGTGTGTAAGGGGTCAGTCCAGTCTGTACCTGTGTTAGTAACACTGCTCTGTGTCTCTTACTAACACAGGTACAGACTGGGCTGATCCCTTACACACAGTAACGCTGCTCTGTGTCTCTTACTAACACAGGTACAGACTGGGCTGATCCCTTACACACAATGACATTGCTCTGTGGGCCTGATTCACTTAAGATCGCTATTCTGCTTATGCGCACACAACTGCGTTGCTAATATCAGGGGTGATATTTAAATGTTTGCATTCACATTGCGATCACAGTCCGACATAAGGACGCGCATTTCCCCATACTCACAAACGTATACTTGGTCAACATAGAGAAACAATCGGTAACATAGGACAGTTAAGCCCAGACCTTACTCAGGAATTGCTTACTTCAGCGCACACTATGAGGCCTCAGGTATCGCAGTGAATAATTTATGCACGCCGCCGTCCCAAAGCACTGGAACGCCTGCATTTGCAAGACCACCCTTACATGAGACCCCCACTATTCTTCTGATTGGAGGACAGGACCGGTGACACAGCTGAAGCATGAAGCCACGCCAACTTCTGCAGATTACTTTTTAGAACTTACAATGAAGTCAGTAAAGTGTTGGTGACATATTCCTGGATTTCACATGAAACAGAACCTTTTATTTTTTGTCCTCTGTGGTTGTAGAAACAACAAAAAACAAAACCATGTTTGTGACTTTGGCCCCTGGTAGAATGTGCCAGTCTCCCTTCCTTAGCATGGCATGTTCCCATACAAGCCGGGGCGGAGATGGCGGTGGTCTAGAGTCGCCCTGTTATAGGGAGGATGACCAGTCTTGGTATATACGCTCACTGAGAGAGAACGGACTGAGGGGGTCACCATTCTTCGGCCATGACACTGTTACCAGTTGTTGTAAAGCTCTGATAGACTGATAGGAATGAGGCCTTTCCATTGACATCTTCCAGGGCTGGTGCATATTACAGGAGGCAGCAGATGAGAATACGTAGGAGCCGAAAAGGTTTATTGCTCTATATATAGATCAATCCTATCCACACTGAGTGTAAAACTTCTGCCAGGTCCAGGTTTACGCTGCTCGCAGGTTGTGTGGAGCTTCTCTGTCGCCACCTGCTGGTCAGAGATCCACACTGCACATTTCTGTGCTTTAGAAAACTAGATCTTGTAACAAACATTAGTTCAGGTACAGACTACGAGCGGTCACCAGTCATAATAATTAAATAAGAAACGTGTCCAGTGTCATCAATTTAGCAGAATGGAGACATACTCTTCATAAGAGTGTCTCCCGGAGCCCACGGAGAGAAGCTGACTGTCCTGCAGAGCATCCTCGCTCAGGTGTAGATGTTCTGCAGTGTCACTGTGATCTGGAATAGGAAGACAAAGGGTAAAACATACACACGTACCACCACTTTCTGGTTCTCACAGAGATAAAATATGTTACCCACCTTCAGGCAACTTTAGTGTATTGGCTTTCACATGTCCCCTTTTACCAAATATGTATGTTTGTCCATCTTTCCTGTTTTTCAGTCATGTCTTTATATCATCCAGCAGGGTTATGATGCTCTGCTCTATTCATAAATGCATCCAGGAAGTGTAAAAAACAAACAAAACTCCACATGATGATATAAAGATATGGCTGAAGAACACAGAAGATAGAGATGTGTCTGTGTACATCTTTGCTACAGCCGCACTAAAAAGCCCCTCACTGCGAGCCAGGTCCTCTGAGACTGCTAGCGACTGGCGTATTTTATTGCCAAACATGCCTCTAAGTCGCAATGCGATGCAACTAAGAAGCACTAACAGAATGTACGGATTCATTTAATATGCGACACTTGTATATCTGTCTGATACCGAGTCTCTAAATCTGTATATAGTGCTACAATGTAGCGGCAGCAGCTTTATTCATTCCAAGTTCCGTTGTGCTTCATATACAGACTCAGGAGCACACAGATATACAGGTGTCACATATCACATTACTCAGCACAGTATCCCATATACAGACTCAGGAGCACACAGATATACAGGTGTCACATATCACATTACTCAGCACAGTCTCCCATATACAGACTCAGGAGCACACAGATATACAGGTGTCACATATCACATTACTCAGCGCAGTCTCCCATATACAGACTCAGGAGCACAGAGATATACAGGTGTCACATATCACATTACTCAGCGCAGTCTCCCATATACAGACTCAGGAGCACACAGATATACAGGTGTCACATATCACATTACTCAGCGCAGTATCCCATATACAGACTCAGGAGCACACAGATATACAGGTGTCACATAACACATTACTCAGCGCAGTATCCCATATACAGACTCAGGAGCACACAGATATACAGGTGTCACATATCACATTACTCAGCACAGTCTCCCATATACAGACTCAGGAGCACACAGATATACAGGTGTCACATCACATTACTCAGCCCAGTCTCCCATATACAGACTCAGGTACACACAGATATACAGGTGTCACATATCACATTACTCAGCGCAGTCTCCCATATACAGACTCAGGAACACACAGATATACAGGTGTCACATATCACATTACTCAGCGCAGTCTCCCATATACAGACTCAGGAGCACACATATACAGGTGTCACATATCACATTACTCAGCGCAGTCTCCCATATACAGACTCAGGAGCGCACAGATATACAGGTGTCACATATCACATTACTCAGCGCAGTCTCCATATACAGGTGTCACATATCACATTACTCAGCGCAGTCTCCATATACAGACTCAGGAGCACACAGATATACAGGTGTCACATATCACATTACTCAGCGCAGTCTCCCATATACAGACTCAGGAGCACACAGATATACAGGTGCCACATATCACATTACTCAGCGCAGTCTCCTATATACAGACTCAGGAGCACACAGATATACAGGGGTCACATATCACATTACTCAGCACAGTCTCCATATACAGACTCAGGAGCACACAGATATACAGGTGTCACATATCATAGTCACTTAGATGAATTTTCGGCAAAAAAAAAAGATGCCTGATGCTAGCAAAGTATCACAGGACCTGGCAGTTCACCCACGCCAGACAAATCATGCTGCGTGAAGTATTGAGGATAGATGTATGAGGACACTGTATTCGGTAAATGTTGCAGAAAAGATTATACAGTAAAGTGACCTGAAGGTGGGCAACCCCTTGTACACTGCCATCCCCTCCAGCAGGCAGAGGAATGTAACTCTGCTGTGAGAGGGGGCGCTCACCTTCCTTTCTCCCCGTGTGATGTTTCCGAAAATGAGCGTTTCTACTTCCACTCTGAGAGA
Organism: Taudactylus pleione; assembly: GCA_031769625.1. Lineage (NCBI taxonomy): Eukaryota > Metazoa > Chordata > Amphibia > Anura > Myobatrachidae > Taudactylus > Taudactylus pleione. The sequence continues at coordinate 84,732 of JAUIMM010000170.1, forward strand.
AGTTCTTCCCACACACCTGACACTGGTGAGATTTCACACCTGAGGGGGACAATAGATTAATCACGGGGAACACGGTACGTGGCATGAAGACTACGGAATGACCCTTCCTCACCTGAATGGACAACTTGGTGCTTTCGGAGACTGGAATACTCAGCGAACGAGCGGCCACATCCCTCGGTCTCACACAGAAATGGTTTCTCCCCTGCTGGCAGTAGAGTCATGAGTGACAACCAATCACAAGCAGCGTTACACACATCGCTACCAGCACTCACCGGTGTGGATGCGCAGGTGGTTCTTCAGATTGCCCGCTGTAGTAAACTGCTTGCCGCAACCAGGCTCCGAGCACAGGAACGGCCGCTCCCCGTTGTGAGTGCGCATGTGGACTTTCAGCCTTTGGAGCACATAGAAGCTTTTCCCGCAGCCGTCCGCAGGACATTTGAATGACCGGTCATTTCTGAAACCGTGTGTGAGAGACAAGTTACCATTGGGAGGTTACCAACGTTTCGGGGTATTTGCACCCCTTCCTCAGGACAACTTACTATGTTGTCCTGAGGAAGGGGTGCAAATACCCCGAAACGTTGACTCACAAATAAAAATAGTACCCTCAAAGGAGGGAGTTTATCAGTCTCCGAGTGCCGTCTGAATACTGTCTGCACATATATGGTCACACTCTATAATAGCTAAAGGGTTATTTAATTATTTAATTTAATTTCTATTAATATCACAGAATATTGGTTATATCCATTACTGACAGCTGTAAGGGGGGGTATTCAATTTGGTGCAAGAATAACAAAAATCCTGCACCTGCGAGGCTTTTCCTGCCCCTGCGAGGTTTCTCCGCTATTCAATTAGGTGCAGAGTTTTTCCATTTTTGAGCTCCAGGAGGTATTCCCACCCCCCCACCCCCCCCCCTCGCACTTCCATTTACTCTCTGGGCTGTATTCAATTAGACGCGAAAAGCAGTTTTCCGCAGAAAAAAAGTATCGCGGGTGATGTCATTTCGCCAGGCGGAAAAGTATCGCCGTATTCAATTCTATGCAGAAACGCAATGTAATAGGCGAAAAAGATTTGCCCAATAGGTGGTGAAAAAAGGTGCAGAATTGGGGCTTTGGGGTGCAAACGTCAGGAAACCACTCAGCACCCTTGGGATAACGCCCCAAAGCATAACTGCGTCAAAAAAAATAAAAAATTAACAACCCAAAAAATTACTTTGAAAAAGGGGGCAAAAAAGTACAAAGCGTGGGTAAATCTTAAATACTAGCGAAATAAGCTTTTGGGGTGTCCGCAAGAATGGGGAGGTGTTTTTTTGGATTGCAGGTGCTTGCTGAAGGTGCGTTTTTTAAAATGTCACTTTTGCGATTTTTAACCATGCTTGTACCCATTTTCATGTACCCCAAATTTGCTGGGACTAGCTATTTTCTCCAAAAACCCTGCTAAATGCTATTCTTCACCACTTGTGCAAAGACGCTAATTAGCATCTAATGAGAGCATTTAAGTACCCAAAATATCTCAGCAGGCCTATTTGGGGGCATCTACATTGATCTCCAATGTTAGTGCATCTTTTTGGGGGTGTCAGGCTGGTTTCCCCAAATCTGACAGCACTTTTCGCCTGTTTGCGTTTCGCCGGATCCAGTCTTCGCTGCCTTTGGCATTGATTAGGGCGAAAAGCTGGGACGTGCACAAACAGTTTTCACCTCCAAAACACGCGAACACCGGCGAAAAGTATGGCAGGCGAAACCTTTCCGACTTTTCGGGGCTAATTGAATATGCCCCTATGTACCATACCCTGTTCTCTTCTAGGTTTAATATACCCTTTGCGGCACCAAACGGACATGGAGAATCGGACGCGGCCTATCTGTGCAGGAGGTCACAGCCATAGGTAACAAGCTGCGCCGTCAGCACCACACCTCTCTATAGTCTGATGCTCCCCTCACATCCCACCTGCTAAGGAAATCCGCTTCCAGACCATCACCTTCAGGGCGAGTGCTGGAGCCGGACATTCTGTGATGTGAATGGGCGTAAATGTCAGTGCATGCTGGTATTAGGCTGCTGCCACACCAAGCACCATCATTACTACATAAAGCGATAAGAGTGCTTTAGCCATAGGGCTCCGTTCCATCTCTTTTCCCAGAATCGTTTATATTCCATTCCCCGGGTATAGTGAGCAGAGATCGCGATTAACTAAAAAAAATGTGGGTCCCAAAGATCCCTCACTTTTAAAAATTGGGGTCCTACTCCACAGTTTGTGGGTCCCAACACAATTTATGAAAACTTGCTATAGCGAATATTTTGCACTGAGAATGACATGGGAGGAGGGCACAGCAACGGGGAGAGTACACAGGAGAGCAGATGGGGTACAGACGTGGTGAGAGGGGAACAGGGGGCACAGGAATGGAAGGGGGAGAGTACAAAGGAGAGCAGAAGGGGTACAGCGACATGGTGAGCAGGGGAACAGAGGTGGGTGGGGAGAGTACACAGGAGAGCAGAAGGGGCACAGCGACGGGGAGAGTACACAGGAGAGCAGATGGGGTACAGACGTGGGGAGAGGGGAACAGGGGCACAGAGGTGGGTGGGGAGAGTACAAAGGAGAGCAGAAGGGGGTACAGCGATATGGCGAGCAGAGAACAGGAGGCACAGAGGTGGGTGGGGAGAGTACACAGGCGAGCAGGAGGGGCACAGCGACGGGGAGAGTACACAGGAGAGCAGGAGGGGCACAGCGACGGGGAGAGTACACAGGAGAGCAGGAGGGGCACAGCGACGGGGAGAGTACACAGGAGAGCAGATAGGGTACAGACATTGGGCGAGGCGAACAGGGGCACAGGTGGAAGGGTAGAGCACTTCCCATAGATTTCTATGGGGGATGCGATGCTGCCAAATTTACCATCATCCGGAATGCGATCCATCCAGGGAGTGTCCCCTGCAGCTAACGCCATCTGATGGCGTTAGCCCCTGTAGCCTATGGGCTACACTGTGAATAATCTGCTGGGAGAACGTTTCTCCGGAAACCCTCCCTGGCAATGGCGGCCGTGCATGTGCAGTCAGCGTGACTGCGAATGTGCAGTAGCCCCGGCATCTCTACGTACACATCGCAGGGACTGGCACCTTCCGGACCCCCTGCATGTGCCAGATTATACATTCTGGCAATAGAATCGCATCTCGCAGCGCTACCGTGGGCGGTAATGTCATGCTCAGATCACATTGTAATTGCGATAATTAATAAATGGGGCTCTAAGCAATCGTATTGTGATGGACAGTTTAGGAAGGGGTCGTCCACTTTGGCCTACGGTCACTTATATCCTTCCCAACCTCACACTACACTAGGCTCGGGCACAGGAAGAAGGAAGTGACTGAGGGACGTGCTTGCAGTCTCCTCAGTAACAGATCCTCAGTACAGATTGGTGGATCACACGTATGGTGGCTACGGTGAGAAGGCCTGGCTGCATTTGTCCCATTACCGCGGTTTAGGCTGCAGGGTTCAAACTATTATTTGCTTAGTGACCCAGAAACCTAATTCCCCCGGTGCAGATACAGATAACAGCAAACTGTGAAAGGTGCTAGAACCAGCAGTGCAGTACCAGCAGTGCAGTTCAGTGACGATAACCAACCTGTGAGTTTTCAAGTGATATTTCAGGTGTGTCCGATAGACGAAGGAGCGCTCACAGCCGGGGAAGGAGCAGCGGAGGCGCTTCTCAGGGTGTGCGGCTGCTGCGTCAGCCTCAGGGGAGCTGCTCAGCGTGCTGTCAGCTGGGAGAGATCAGATAAGAGACGTGTGTGATACAACCACCGCGCATCTATGGGGGAGGATAGTGATTTACAGCTGCTTTACTTATGCCCTGAACAATTCTGACTCTACCCAGTACTGTCCTCAAATCACTGCAGGGAACGTGCGGCTTGTCGTCAAAACAAGGAGAGTCCAGCAAACCAGCCAGTGCTATGGAGCTGGTGGCATCAACAGGGAAAGGGGAAGGGTGCTGTACCCATGGAAATGGGTCATGCTTTATACTATGCCATCACATACAAACTGGAGCAAGTGGCTGGCGCCTAGAGGAAGTAAACTCCTATGTCTGCAGCCAAGGAGCAGATCGAGGCCTCATAATTGGGATGCAGTCAGGAAGCCGACGGTCGAAATGCCAACCGCCGGCTTCCCGACTGTCAAATCCCGGCAGGGGTCTAATGATCATTATCCCTATGCCGGGAGTCCGGCATAGCGGACGAAGGCAAGCCGGGCGGCGGGATCGGACAGCCGCGCAGGGGGTAGGGTTAGGTTTGGGGCTCCCGGGTGGGACTTAGGGTTAGGCACCCCCTGGGAGGGTTAGGGTTAGACTAGGGTAAGTTAGGGTTAGGCAACCTCGGGGGGAGGTTGGGGTTAGGCACCCCCCCGGGAGACTTAGAATTAGGCTGCTGGGAAGGGGGTTAGGGTTAGGCACTAGGGGGGAAGGTTAGGGTTAGGCACCCCTAAGGGAGGGTTAGGTGGGGAGTAGGGTTAGTTTTACTTACCTTAATCCCCTGTCCGGATCTTCACGCCTGCCGGTCTTCCGGCGTCGGGATTTGAACCGCCATAGGGCGGGTGGTCATTTATAAAGATTGCTCATAATTTATCCCTCAACAAACCTGCAGTGCAATGAATTTCTCCTCCGGGGCTGACAAAGGGGCCAGACGGATTATATAAAGGGTCATTACTACCCAATTAATATAGAACCACAATAATGCAATCACAATAAATCAGATGGTGCCGTCTGCCTCTCTCATTAATGAGCTATATACAGTATAAACTTAGAGAATGTCCGTGAATGAATGTAGAGATCATTAAAATATTAGTTTGGTTTTTTTAGGCTATACCACAATGCAAAGTTAGATGGAAGTCAGTGTCCTGGTGTTATTGTTACTCCTTATTTACAGACACAAAGGTTTATAACCCAAGGGATGGTAACCATTCACTTCACAGTTTCCGAAAAATGAAAATATGACTTATAATAAAGTATAAAACTAAAACAGCTAAAAAAAGATTAAAATATAAAACATAAAATAAGAACAGCCCAACAAGGTCACTCTGCAACGCGTTTTGCAGATGTGGCTGCTACATCAGGCAGTGGCCAAGGGCATATCTGTGAAACGCGTTGCAGTGTGACAAATGAACTATTCTTGTTTTAGGCTTTATTTTTCCATGTTTTTAGCTTTTTGTTTTTCATTCTTATATTTTATTTTTAATACTTTGTCCTTCTTTTACTGAAATAGTGAAGTGAATTGTTACCTTCCATTGGATCAAACACATTGTGTCTATTTATTTATTTTATTTATTTATTAACAGTTTCTTATATAGCGCAGCATATTCCGTTGCGCTTTACAATTGGAAACATTAATAGAACAAAACTAGGTAATAGACAGATATATAGGTAGGAAGGCCCTGCTGGCAAGCTTACACTCTATAGGGAAACAGGCATTGATACACAAGGATAGGTGCAATATATTGCATTTTGGTCCAGCCAGAATGCACAGTTTCTTAGTTGGCTGCATGATCCAGTCACACAGGAATATCGACCAAATGTCATGAGGATGTGAGAGAAAGACGATGTGTGAGGGTATGTGTGGACTGTGAAAGGGGATGTAATTACATATGGAAGCTATGAAGGTTATGTGGGAGGTTCTGGAATCTGATAAGCTTGCCTGAAGAGGTGAGTTTTCAGGGAACGCTTGAAGGATTGGAGACTAGAGGAAAGTCTTATTGTGCGAGGTAGGTTATTCCATAGAGTGGGTGCAGCGCGAAGAAAGTCCTGTAACCGTGAATTGGAGCAAGTAATGCATGGGGATGAGAGACGCAGATCTTGTGCTGAGCGGAGAGGTCGGGTTGGGAGATATTTTGAGATGAGTGAAGAGATGTATGTTGGTGTGGTTTGGTTAATAGCCTTATGTGTAAGTGAAAGTATTTTGTATTGAATACGGTAGAAAACCGGCAACCAATGGAGGGACTGACAGAGCGGGGCAGCAGAAGAACGTTTCGCAAGGAAGATAAAGGTGCCCACACACATACCGATGTCCTCACGATACGATTTTATGGCCAATTTCCTCATGAACTTTCACGGGAGCTCCCTTGCCGTCGTGATCACGATTTGGAGTTAAAAATGTCCAATCTGACTAAAGATCTATCTTGCAGCCAATGCATTGTATCCCAGATTGGCTAATCTGCCCTACAGCACGGCAGATCAGAAGATGCGATGTACGACGAGCGGGGACGCGCATCGGCATCGTGCTCGTGAGTATAAACTCACGATTTGTACCTTTTTTTAACCAATTCGTAGTCACGATTCGTCGAAATCGGCCAAATCGTGTAAAATGTCGCTATGTGTGTGGGCACCATTAGCCTTGCAGCTGCATTCATAATGGATTGTAATGGTGATAGCCTGTTTTTGGGAAGACCAGTAAGGAGGCTATTGCAATAGTCAATGCGGGAAATAATGAGTGCATGGATTAGAGTTTTTGCAGTGTCTTGTGTGAGATATGGTCGAATTTTGGATATGTTTTTTAAATGTATGTAACATGATTTTGAGACAGATTGAATATGGGGAACAAAGGACAGTTCAGAGTCAAGGATGACACCAAGGCAGCGAGCTTGTGGGGTGGGGTGGATGGTCGAGGTATCAACAGTGATAGAGAGATCAGGTAACTGTTATTGGCCGGTGGAAATATAATTAATTCTGTTTTAGAAATATAAATAGGAGTGACAATAAAATCCACATTAATTCACGGACATGCTCTATATACATAGCTCATTACTGAGAGAGGAAGACAGCACCATCTGATATATTGTTGTCCTTGGTGAGTACTGACCCTATGCATAATATCTGAGCCCATTTGATAGCACCGGAGGAGAAATGTATTATGTCACACACATTACACCGCCTTCATATCCTTAGATCTGAGGAAGTCTGCAGAAAGTCATAAACGTACAGTTCCCTATATGGTGCCAGCACACATCGCAGCCCGTACAACAGGCTTAGCCTGATCGCCGGGTAGGTAGCGCCACTTACCGTTACTGCTGCTCTTTGCGCTTTTTGCCAGTTGAGCCCGAGTGGCAGCAATGAGACTGTCATGAGCCAACTCCTGAACCCGCAGGAACCAAGGGGTGCTGCTGTCTGTGCAGTCATTGGACAGGAAATCATTCCCAGAATCCTCAGCTTCATCCTGAACAAAGACTAAGTGTTCAGAAGGGGAGCCTAGTCCTAGGAGGTAAAAGTAACATTATAATTCATCAGCATCATAATACCATGTGTGCTAACCCAAATACAGAGCAGAATACCTCCAGGGTACCTGCTACGGCTCAGTCTATGACTGTAGTAAGTGCCATAGCTTACAGAGAACAGGTGGGAGAGTACCAAAGTGCTAACTCCTCAGCCAATGCGTACACTATCATAACTATCTCAGGTGACGAGGGGGTGATTAAGCAGAGTAATAGCAGAGTATAATACACAGTGACTAGTAATGTATAGGGTTAGGAGGTATAATATCTGTTGATATAGTGGTCAGTAATCAGTGTAGTCACAGGCAGTACAGATGTGTCTTCTAACATCCCATCCAATCGCGCTACAAACGTGCGCACGCATCACGGTATAAAGAGTGTAGTATCAGTATAATACAGAGTGACTGGTAATGTAATGTATGGGGATAGGAGGTATAAGCAGTGTAGTAACAGTATAATACACAGTGACTGGTAATGTATGGGGATAGGAGGTATAAGCAGTGTAGTAACAGTATAATACAGAGTGACTGGTAATGTAATGTATGGGGATAGGAGGTATAAGCAGTGTAGTAACAGTATAATACACAGTGACTGGTAATGTACGGGGATTAGGAGGTATAAGCAGTGTAGTAACAGTATAATACAGAGTGACTGGTAATGTAATGTATGAGGATAGGAGGCATAAGCAGTGTAGTAACAGTATAATACACAGTGACTGGTAATGTAATGTATGAGGATAGGAGGCATAAGCAGTGTAGTAACAGTATAATACACAGTGACTGGTAATGTATGGGGATAGGAGGTATAAGCAGTGTAGTAACAGTATAATACAGAGTGACTGATAATGTAATGTATGGGGATAGGAGGTATAAGCAGTGTAGTAACAGTATAATACAGAGTGACTGGTAATGTAATGTATGGGGATAGGAGGTATAAGCAGTGTAGTAACAGTATAATACAGAGTGACTGGTAATGTAATGTATGGGGATAGGAGGTATAAGCAGCGTAGTAACAGTATAATACACAGTGACTGGTAATGTAATATATGGGGATAGGAGGTATAAGCAGCGTAGTAACAGTATAATACAGAGTGACTGGTAATGTAATGTATGGGGATAGGAGGTATAAGCAGTGTAGTATCAGTATAATACATAGTGACTGGTAATGTAATGTATGGGGATAGGAGGTATAAGCAGTGTAGTAACAGTATAATACACAGTGACTGGTAATGTATGGGGATAGGAGGTATAAGCAGCGTAGTAACAGTATAATACAGAGTGACTGGTAATGTATGGGGATAGGAGATATAAGCAGTGTAGTAACAGTATAATACACAGTGACTGGTAATGTAATGTATGGGGATAGGAGGTCAGTAAGCAGCGTAGTAACAGTATAATACAGAGTGACTGGTAATGTATGGGGATAGGAGATATAAGCAGTGTAGTAACAGTATAATACACAGTGACTGGTAATGTATGGGGATAGGAGGTATAAGCAGTGTAGTAACAGTATAATACAGAGTGACTGGTAATGTAATGTACGGGGATTAGGAGGTATAAGCAGTGTAGTAACAGTATAATACAGAGTGACTGGTAATGTAATGTATGAGGATAGGAGGTATAAGCAGTGTAGTAACAGTATAATACACAGTGACTGGTAATGTATGGGGATAGGAGGTATAAGCAGCGTAGTAACAGTATAATACACAGTGACTGGTAATGTATGGGGATAGGAGGTATAAGCAGTGTAGTAACAGTATAATACAGAGTGACTGGTAATGTAATGTACGGGGATTAGGAGGTATAAGCAGTGTAGTATCAGTATAATACAGAGTGACTGGTAATGTAATGTATGGGGATAGGAGGTATAAGCAGTGTAGTATCAGTATAATACATAGTGACTGGTAATGTAATGTATGGGGATAGGAGGTATAAGCAGTGTAGTAACAGTATAATACACAGTGACTGGTAATGTATGGGGATAGGAGGTATAAGCAGTGTAGTAACAGTATAATACACAGTGACTGGTAATGTAATGTATGGGGATAGGAGGTATAAGCAGTGTAGTAACAGTATAATACAGAGTGACTGGTAATGTAATGTATGGGGATAGGAGGTATAATCACAGATAGTATGGAGGTCAGTAAGCAGCGTAGTAACAGTATAATACAGAGTGACTGGTAATGTATGGGGATAGGAGATATAAGCAGTGTAGTAACAGTATAATACACAGTGACTGGTAATGTAATGTATGGGGATAGGAGGTCAGTAAGCAGCGTAGTAACAGTATAATACAGAGTGACTGGTAATGTATGGGGATAGGAGGTATAAGCAGCGTAGTAACAGTATAATACACAGTGACTGGTAATGTAATGTATGGGGATAGGAGGTATAAGCAGTGTAGTAACAGTATAATACACAGTGACTGGTAATGTAATGTATGAGGATAGGAGGCATAAGCAGTGTAGTAACAGTATAATACAGAGTGACTGGTAATGTATGGGGATAGGAGGTATAAGCAGTGTAGTAACAGTATAATACAGAGTGACTGGTAATGTATGGGGATAGGAGGTATAAGCAGTGTAGTAACAGTATAATACACAGTGACTGGTAATGTAATGTACGGGGATAGGAGGTATAAGCAGTGTAGTAACAGTATAATACACAGTGACTGGTAATGTATGGGGATAGGAGGTATAAGCAGTGTAGTAACAGTATAATACATAGTGACTGGTAATGTAATGTACGGGGATAGGAGGTATAAGCAGTGTAGTAACAGTATAATACACAGTGACTGGTAATGTATGGGGATAGGAGGTATAAGCAGTGTAGTAACAGTATAATACATAGTGACTGGTAATGTAATGTATGGGGATAGGAGGTATAAGCAGTGTAGTAACAGTATAATACACAGTGACTGGTAATGTAATGTATGAGGATAGGAGGCATAAGCAGTGTAGTAACAGTATAATACACAGTGACTGGTAATGTATGGGGATAGGAGGTATAAGCAGTGTAGTAACAGTATAATACAGAGTGACTGGTAATGTAATGTACGGGGATTAGGAGGTATAAGCAGTGTAGTAACAGTATAATACAGAGTGACTGATAATGTAATGTATGGGGATAGGAGGTATAAGCAGTGTAGTAACAGTATAATACAGAGTGACTGGTAATGTAATGTATGGGGATAGGAGGTATAAGCAGTGTAGTAACAGTATAATACAGAGTGACTGGTAATGTATGGGGATAGGAGGTATAAGCAGTGTAGTAACAGTATAATACAGAGTGACTGGTAATGTAATGTATGGGGATAGGAGGTATAAGCAGTGTAGTAACAGTATAATACACAGTGACTGATAATGTAATGTATGAGGATAGGAGGCATAAGCAGTGTAGTAACAGTATAATACACAGTGACTGGTAATGTAATGTATGAGGATAGGAGGCATAAGCAGTGTAGTAACAGTATAATACACAGTGACTGGTAATGTATGGGGATAGGAGGTATAAGCAGTGTAGTAACAGTATAATACAGAGTGACTGATAATGTAATGTATGGGGATAGGAGGTATAAGCAGTGTAGTAACAGTATAATACATAGTGACTGGTAATGTAATGTATGGGGATAGGAGGTATAAGCAGTGTAGTAACAGTATAATACACAGTGACTGGTAATGTATGGGGATAGGAGGTATAAGCAGCGTAGTAACAGTATAATACAGAGTGACTGGTAATGTATGGGGATAGGAGATATAAGCAGTGTAGTAACAGTATAATACACAGTGACTGGTAATGTAATGTATGGGGATAGGAGGTCAGTAAGCAGCGTAGTAACAGTATAATACAGAGTGACTGGTAATGTATGGGGATAGGAGATATAAGCAGTGTAGTAACAGTATAATACACAGTGACTGGTAATGTATGGGGATAGGAGGTATAAGCAGTGTAGTAACAGTATAATACAGAGTGACTGGTAATGTAATGTATGGGGATAGGAGGTATAAGCAGCGTAGTAACAGTATAATACAGAGTGACTGGTAATGTATGGGGATTAGGAGGTATAAGCAGTGTAGTAACAGTATAATACATAGTGACTGGTAATGTAATGTACGGGGATAGGAGGTATAAGCAGTGTAGTAACAGTATAATACACAGTGACTGGTAATGTATGGGGATAGGAGGTATAAGCAGTGTAGTAACAGTATAATACATAGTGACTGGTAATGTAATGTACGGGGATAGGAGGTATAAGCAGCGTAGTAACAGTATAATACACAGTGACTGGTAATGTATGGGGATAGGAGGTATAAGCAGTGTAGTAACAGTATAATACACAGTGACTGGTAATGTAATGTACGGGGATAGGAGGTATAAGCAGTGTAGTAACAGTATAATACACAGTGACTGGTAATGTATGGGGATAGGAGGTATAAGCAGTGTAGTAACAGTATAATACATAGTGACTGGTAATGTAATATATGGGGATAGGAGGTATAAGCAGCGTAGTAACAGTATAATACACAGTGACTGGTAATGTATGGGGATAGGAGGTATAAGCAGTGTAGTAACAGTATAATACACAGTGACTGGTAATGTAATGTATGAGGATAGGAGGCATAAGCAGTGTAGTAACAGTATAATACACAGTGACTGGTAATGTAATGTATGAGGATAGGAGGCATAAGCAGTGTAGTAACAGTATAATACACAGTGACTGGTAATGTATGGGGATAGGAGGTATAAGCAGTGTAGTAACAGTATAATACAGAGTGACTGGTAATGTAATGTACGGGGATTAGGAGGTATAAGCAGTGTAGTAACAGTATAATACAGAGTGACTGATAATGTAATGTATGGGGATAGGAGGTATAAGCAGTGTAGTAACAGTATAATACAGAGTGACTGGTAATGTAATGTATGGGGATAGGAGGTATAAGCAGTGTAGTAACAGTATAATACACAGTGACTGGTAATGTAATGTATGAGGATAGGAGGCATAAGCAGTGTAGTAACAGTATAATACACAGTGACTGGTAATGTAATGTATGAGGATAGGAGGCATAAGCAGTGTAGTAACAGTATAATACACAGTGACTGGTAATGTATGGGGATAGGAGGTATAAGCAGTGTAGTAACAGTATAATACAGAGTGACTGGTAATGTAATATATGGGGATAGGAGGTATAAGCAGCGTAGTAACAGTATAATACAGAGTGACTGGTAATGTAATGTATGGGGATAGGAGGTATAAGCAGTGTAGTAACAGTATAATACAGAGTGACTGGTAATGTAATGTATGGGGATAGGAGGTATAAGCAGCGTAGTAACAGTATAATACAGAGTGACTGGTAATGTAATGTATGGGGATAGGAGGTATAAGCAGTGTAGTAACAGTATAATACAGAGTGACTGGTAATGTAATGTATGGGGATAGGAGGTATAAGCAGCGTAGTAACAGTATAATACAGAGTGACTGGTAATGTAATATATGGGGATAGGAGGTATAAGCAGCGTAGTAACAGTATAATACAGAGTGACTGGTAATGTAATGTATGGGGATAGGAGGTATAAGCAGTGTAGTAACAGTATAATACATAGTGACTGGTAATGTAATGTATGGGGATAGGAGGTATAAGCAGTGTAGTAACAGTATAATACACAGTGACTGGTAATGTATGGGGATAGGAGGTATAAGCAGCGTAGTAACAGTATAATACAGAGTGACTGGTAATGTATGGGGATAGGAGATATAAGCAGTGTAGTAACAGTATAATACACAGTGACTGGTAATGTAATGTATGGGGATAGGAGGTCAGTAAGCAGCGTAGTAACAGTATAATACAGAGTGACTGGTAATGTATGGGGATAGGAGATATAAGCAGTGTAGTAACAGTATAATACACAGTGACTGGTAATGTATGGGGATAGGAGGTATAAGCAGTGTAGTAACAGTATAATACAGAGTGACTGGTAATGTAATGTATGGGGATAGGAGGTATAAGCAGCGTAGTAACAGTATAATACAGAGTGACTGGTAATGTAATGTATGGGGATAGGAGGTATAAGCAGCGTAGTAACAGTATAATACAGAGTGACTGGTAATGTAATGTACGGGGATTAGGAGGTATAAGCAGTGTAGTAACAGTATAATACAGAGTGACTGGTAATGTAATGTATGAGGATAGGAGGTATAAGCAGTGTAGTAACAGTATAATACACAGTGACTGGTAATGTATGGGGATAGGAGGTATAAGCAGCATAGTAACAGTATAATACACAGTGACTGGTAATGTATGGGGATAGGAGGTATAAGCAGCGTAGTAACAGTATAATACACAGTGACTGGTAATGTATGGGGATAGGAGGTATAAGCAGTGTAGTAACAGTATAATACAGAGTGACTGGTAATGTAATGTATGGGGATAGGAGGTATAATCACAGATAGTATGGAGGTCAGTAAGCAGCGTAGTAACAGTATAATACAGAGTGACTGGTAATGTATGGGGATAGGAGATATAAGCAGTGTAGTAACAGTATAATACACAGTGACTGGTAATGTAATGTATGGGGATAGGAGGTCAGTAAGCAGCGTAGTAACAGTATAATACAGAGTGACTGGTAATGTATGGGGATAGGAGGTATAAGCAGCGTAGTAACAGTATAATACACAGTGACTGGTAATGTAATGTATGGGGATAGGAGGTATAAGCAGTGTAGTAACAGTATAATACATAGTGACTGGTAATGTAATGTACGGGGATAGGAGGTATAAGCAGTGTAGTAACAGTATAATACACAGTGACTGGTAATGTATGGGGATAGGAGGTATAAGCAGTGTAGTAACAGTATAATACACAGTGACTGGTAATGTAATGTACGGGGATTAGGAGGTATAAGCAGTGTAGTAACAGTATAATACACAGTGACTGGTAATGTAATGTACGGGGATTAGGAGGTATAAGCAGTGTAGTAACAGTATAATACAGAGTGACTGGTAATGTAACGTGAGTTACCTGATCTAGCTAGATTGAGGAGGATGAAGGAGGAGTTGTCGTTAGCAGGAAGGTCTTGTAGCAGCGATGAAGGCTCAGTGGGGGAAAGCAATGCTCTGCTCTTGTCCTCTCTGGTGTCTGTGCTGTGGTCAATATCCACCTGGAGACTGTTCAGTAATCCTCCAGCTCTGGGCCCCTTAGGTGCTTCTGGCGCGGAGCGAATATCCTCTATCAGAAACCCCCCAACAAAAGGGTCATTATATTTACCGACTCTCACAGGTAAAACAGCATTTGCAGTGTAATGTATGTACATGTCACAGAACACAATGGAGCAGAATCAATTAGCGGCACAGTCACTTCCCTGAGTAAAGTGCCCAGAACCAAGCAACTACAGACCGGCGCTCAGCCCACAGCCGGCAGGTAACCCCAGCCTCGGGGCCTGACTGCGGCTCTGTAAATGAAGAGCACTGGGCGCTTTACCTGGGGGAACAGACCGCGCAGATCCACCTGCAGCTGTTATTTTTTGTTTTTTAAAAGATTCTGGAGACAATGTATTGATAGAATCGATCCAAAAATCCCGGTAATGCAGCAGAGATAAACGTACAGTTTCCCGGTGATTCCCGCAACACCAAGCACGCCTCAGTTTCTTCTTTTAGTCGCACTTGCGTGACAATAATATCAATCTCGTAGCAGATCTTTTTTTTATTATTGTCTGAATTAAATACAGCATTGTGATCCAGCATGGATCCGAAAAGATCGATACTGGGCCCCCGATTGGCCACCCCTACATAGAAAGCCACATGACTGCCACCCGATGATCTACAACTATATATAGAATTTTAAAATAAATTCATAGGAGTAAATTTACTAAAGTGAGAGTTTTTAGAAGTGGAGATGTTGCCCATAGCAACCACTCAGATTCTACTTATCTAGCACATTCTAGAAGATAATAGCTAGAATCTGATTGGTTGCTATAGGCAACAACTCCACTTCTAAAAACTCTCACTTCAGTAAATTTACCCCATAGGGTAATAATATGCAACTGTGGAATATCCTCTGTAAATTATTATTTAAATTGTATTTAAGCTTTTATCACAAATAAAAATACAACAGAAAGCCCTACCCCACCACCCATTTAGAAGTACCGTGCACATCTCAAGTACAGTAACAAACTAATTAATGATTATTGTTTATATGTAAAAGCGCAAACATATTACGCAGTGCTGTACATTGAGGAGGGTCAGAATGCAAAGTCAAAAATTACATACTATAGAATACATAAAGAGAAGTTAAAAGGTACATAAGAATGATACGCCTATAGCAATTATATATGAAATGTAGCACAAATCAGTCCGTGTAATTGCCATGTTCATGCTGCACACTCAGAACTGGCCGCATTCACAGACAAATCACATAGGGCGGTATCCAATTAACACAGATATATTTTCGGGGGCAAAAAACTGGGCTTTTTCTCCGATAATTCAATTTTTTTGACGATTTTTGTTTTCACCCTACCCGATTTGTTTCAGGCGAACAAATAGGATAATTCGCCTGGAAACACAAAGGATACGTGATAAGTTCACGGACGTGTGTTTTCGCCTTTTCCCTGGAGAAAACAGGGCACTTTTCTGGGATTATCTTTCAGGACCCAGCAGGTCCCGAAAAAAAAAAATCCCTGATAAATGCCAGCGTCGGGGCTAATTGGATAACCCGGGGGATCGAATAGCGCCCAAATAAAGTTCGGGGCTAATTAGACACTGCCCATATACTTCGCTGACCCAGACTTACAATACTCAGACACCTGAAGAATAATACAGGCTGCCTGTTACTGGAGTAAGAGAAGGGGATTTAATTATATTTTACTTTTCGATCAAAAAGGAAAGGGAATTGGTTTCTATTTTTAGAAGAAAAAAAACAGCAGCACCTTCAGCTGAATGTCACCTTAGCGGGAAAAAGAACACGCCTGCGGTAACATTTTGTGTAGTTGCGCAAGTAAAAATAAAGAAATAAAAGCGTCCGTGCTATACTGCAGCTCTGAGGCCCAGGAAGGAGCCATCACCGCGGTTGGAGAAACAAACCGCAGAGGTGTACGGGCTGAGCTGAGGAAGATGTTTTGCGCGCCTAGACCACCAGAAGTCCCGCTATGCGACCCAAACGTAGAACTTACGCAGGATGTATAAAAACTGGGGCATCACGATCATTTTTAGATTCAGTCTCCCTACGGCAGACAAAGGTCATTTACACCAGTGTTATTCATCCACTGCGCTCGGCCAATGACGGTCACCTCTCTTCCCAACGAATTACCTCCTCCCACTCTCATCTCCAGCGCTGCTCCTCATACACTCTATCAGGCTCGCCCCGCGGATTATATCTCAATTCGTTATAATTCATAGAAAGATTATTAAGGCGTAATAACGGTATACCTATCTAGAACCCTCTTTTCTGATTCTAAATGGGATTAGAAGGTGAAGATTGCAATATGAAAGGGTATCAGGAAAGTCCAAGTCAGGGTTCATTATTATAATTGCTACAAACTCTAGTGTCTCTCTTCAATGTGAATTATTCCCCTGATGGCGGTGTTACCTGGCAGCAGTAATGAGCCGCATTCTGACGTCTCGGGCAGCAGAGACAGACAGCTCAGATCTTTACACTCCGTCTTAACAAGGCCTTCTCCCAGCGGGATGGAAACGTTCTGCACAAATTCCACCAACAGCTGCAACACATCAAGGAGAGGACACAATGTACCAGGCTAAAAGCAGACGGAGTGAGCGACATACACGAGACATCTGGGACACACAACAAGCAATGCAGACGTCACCTCCCCACCTTTACCTCGGCCCTCCCCACTGGCACAGTAGCACATTCACCAAGCCGGCTCCTGCGCTCATTGGCGCTTCACATCACCTTCCGGTCCCTAGCACAGCCTCCGTTCTGCAGCGCCTTTTCTTTCCACAAACCCTACTCCCACTGTGGTGTAGCGCCAAGAGAGAAGTTTTACCTGAGGCAGTAGCATAAGAGAGGCAAGTCCCCAGTGACAGTAAAGGACACTTACCTCTGGTTTAGACTCTAGCTCATCAGATAACATTGGGGCAGCTCCAGTATGTGACAGACGCAGAGAGGAGGTCTCCTGTAACAATGCAAAGTCATTCACACAAATCTGAGGAGAGGATTCTAACATCATATAATAATAAACAGGTTTGGCTGAGTATGTATGATAATGAACACAACATGGGGAGTAGGGGAGAAAGGGCAGGTAGAGGACAATGAGCACAGGTGGAGGTGGGGGGATAAGATTCAGCACAGGTGGGGGATAAGATATTGAGCACAGTTGGCGGAGGGGGGATATGATAATGAGCACAGTTGGCGGAGGGGGGATATGATAATGAGCACAGTTGGCAGAGGGGGGATATGATAATGCGCACAGTTAGAGGAGGGGGGATATGATAATGAGCACAGTTAGAGGAGGGGGGATATGATAATGAGCACAGTTAGAGGAGGGGGGATATGATAATGAGCACAGTTAGAGGAGGGGGGATATGATAATGAGCACAGTTAGAGGAGGGGGGATATAATAATGAGCACAGTTAGAGGAGGGGGGATATGATAATGAGCACAGTTAGAGGAGGGGGGATATGATAATGAGCACAGTTAGAGGAGGGGGGATATGATAATGAGCACAGTTAGAGGAGGGGGGATATGATAATGCGCACAGTTAGAGGAGGGGGGATATGATAATGAGCAGTTAGAGGAGGGGGGATATGATAATGAGCACAGTTAGAGGAGGGGGGATATGATAATGCGCACAGTTAGAGGAGGGGGGATATGATAATGAGCACAGTTAGAGGAGGGGGGATATGATAATGAGCACAGTTAGAGGAGGGGGGATATGATAATGAGCACAGTTAGAGGAGGGGGGATATGATAATGAGCACAGTTAGAGGAGGGGGGATATGATAATGAGCACAGTTAGAGGAGGGGGGATATGATAATGAGCACAGTTAGAGGAGGGGGGATATGATAATGAACACGGAGTGGGGGTGATGATACACGTTTACAGAGAGCACCGGCTGTAGGGGCCACACAAGAAATGTTGGGGGCCCATGCAGGGGGCTGCGCTGTCTCCCAGGCACGCACCTCCCACCAGAAGATTCTCCGTTCCCCTCGTCTCCGGTTCTCGGGGTTTTCTCCTCCTTACAGCTGAGACTCCTCCGGTCACCGTACTAATAGTATCCTCGGAGTCACGGAGAGCGTACGGAGGCCGATAGGGTCACCGTACCCAGCATGGTGCCGGAAGTAAGCAGAGCGCCAGGAGAATAAAGGGGGCCGGAATTTCATCTGTCAGTGTGTACCGCAGCCGGAAGTTTCTCCCACAGTGTACGGAGGCCGGAAGTATCTCCCACAGTGTACGGAGGCCGGAAGTGTCTTCCACAGTTTACGGAGGTCGGAAGTGTCTTCCACAGTGTACGGACGCCGGAAGTATCTTCCACAGTGTACGGAGGCCGGAAGTGTCTTCCACAGTGTACGGAGGCCGGAAGTGTCTTCCATGTTGTACGGGGGCCGGGGGAGGACAGAGATCTGTAACCTTCTGTCATTAGTATGAGGCTGTTCAGGAGCCTACTCATCTCCCATGGCAAAGTGGCCCGGCGTATGGGGCGGGGGCCCCGCTCCAGGCTGGACATGCTGCGGAACCTCCTCACGGCGCTGGTCAGACATGAGCGGATAGAGACCACCTGGGCCCGGGCGGACGAGCTGCATTTCTATGCCAACAAGGTGCCTGGGGAGGGGGAGTGGTAATATGTGTCCTATAATATCCACCTCTGACATGTGTCCTATAATGTCCACCTCTGACATGTGTCCTATAATGTCCACCTCTGACATGTGTCCTATAATGTCCACCTCTGACATGTGTCCTATAATATCCACCTCTGACATGTGTCCTGTGTTACTATTTGGATCTCTGTGCTGCTGCCTGGGAATGGAGAGCCCCCACCCTGGTTCCTCTTATTAGCTGAGCATTTATGTCTGATGTCCACCATGTCGTGTCAGTCTGTGTGGAAAAACGTAGCCCGGTAATGGGGTCTTCTCCCTCTCTGGCTCCTTGTGTGTAGGGTATAGAAGGGATTGGTGCCGTACATTAAACGTCACTCACTATGTTATCGTTTTTTGTTTCAGATCATTGATTATGGGAAATGTGGCGATACGGATGAGAAAGCCATGAAGATGGCTGACTTCTGGCTGACGGTACCTCTGATAGTTTTATTTATATTCTCAATATTGGTTTTCTCTAATCACCTGCAACAAACAAAGGTTTTACCCCATAGGGGCAGATTCAATTAGCCGCAGTGTTAACTGCCTGGGTAATGCTCCGGATTTAACGCCTGGAGCTAGTCAATTACCGGGCAAACCTGCGGCTAACATGCGTTGATTCCTGAATAAGTGCCCGGAATACATGGGTTACCACTCGCGTTAAACCCCTTTTGTGATTCTGGAGCATTTACAGATCAACTGATCCAAGTTTTAATCACTTTTTTTTTTATCTTACATTCCCCAATTTTTATTGCACACTGTATACTACATGGAACATCAAAGCTGACCACAAATCTTTATTGGGCCCGAGGGTTATGTCAGGCCCCACCCCCTCTTTTCCGTTCAGTCCCCCGCTCCGTCACGCCTTCCCTCCTCATTCCCGGCAGCCGTTCCCGGTCTCCTCGATGTGGAATCCTGGGCGCACGCCCCAACAGCTCTCACTGCGAGGAACAGAACTTGTACAATTATCATATAGATAAGGCACTTGTGAGTATACAAAAACTCTCAGGATAGGAATGAGATATTGGGGGGGAAAAAAAAATAAAAAAGTAGTAATTTTGTTGAAACATAACAGGCATTCATTTAATATACAACATGTCTAGGGTTAGGGAAGACAACATGTCATGGCCGCAGACTCAAAACAATTTAGAAATACATTTCCAAAAAATAAAAACATAACTGAAAATTTTTCAAAAATGTTGTATTTATTCCTTGATGTTTTAAGATTGTCCGTACCAAATTTCAAGTTGGGATCTCTGTGGGATCTTATATTTTTAGTCATTTCTGTTTATAGTAATGTGAAAGTTTCTAGATGTCACTCAATTTTCCAGTCAATTATTTAACACGAATGAACATTGCGTACAGGGATCATCCTACGTGTACGAGGTAAGCTGCTCAGTTAGAAGGTATTCCTTCCTTCCAAAATACACATGGGGTAATGGTGAGCTCAGCGCTGCAATGTGTGTATATATAATCCTGACAGCGGCAGGGGTGAAGATCCAGATCGTTAATTAAGGTAAGTATCGCTAACCTAACCCTCCCTTAGGGATGCCTAACCCTAACCTCTCCCCCAAGTGCCTAAACCGAACCCCCCTCTTCCCTGCAGCCTAACCCTATGTCTCTGGGGGGGTGCCTAACCCTAACCTCCCCCCGGGGGTGCCTTATCAGTCCCCCCCCTCCCGTCACCTGGCCTAACCCTCCTGGGGGGGTGCCCTAAAAGCTAACTAACCCCCCCCCCCACCCCCCTTCCCCCTACTGTGGCTGTCCGCGCCCGGCTTACCTTCGTTCGGTATGCCGGGCGTAGGTCTAATGACTCAACGGGATTTCACCGCCTGTCATAAGTACCTTGCCGGGATTAGACAGTCGGGAAGCCGGCGATCGGCATTCCGACCGTCGGCTTCCTGACTGCATCCCGTATGTTGATATGTTACGTAATAGTATTGACCCTGTATAGATGGTGTGTTACTTTAAAATAAATTATGGCAACAGTAGTAAGGATAACAAGCAAAATTCTTTAGGTAAATGAAAACAAGTTTAATAAAGATTGTCTAAAACCATCAAACACAGAATAAATGTAAATTCACATGTGTCACGTATAGCGGGATAAGCCTGATGTGGCGTATCCTCATGGCTTAAATTTGAACACTGCCCCCCCTAGGGGTTGGATTACTGTAGTTCTTGCCACGGTAAACGTGGTTCAACGGATCTACGTAATAGTCTCCTAATCGAGATATGCAGCGTCCCGCTATCTGTTGGTGGAAATTAATTGCAGTCTATATGGTGTTAACGTTGCCTGGGGTGTTTCCAGGGCAGATCAGAGGGGGAGCCAATTGGGCTGGAAACAGGGACTCTGGACTGGGATATACAACAACTAATGCCTGTGTACGTGCCACGTCTTTGCTGCAGACTGTGCCCTGTACTCATGGACCATCAGCTGTGTACTTCTCTGCCTGGGGAGGGTAAGTGACTATCTCCCCCGGGCTCCCCCTCCACTGTTAAGCTACAGATCCACTAGCCGATATTAACGAGTGATTGCACGATTACGACATCGTAATCATGCAATCGCTCATTAATCGTGCATGAAAATGTCAGAAACGACCAGCGATGCGCGCACCAGCTGGTCGTCTTCGATATCAATCATCGCCTGAACATGCACGTCATACTGCCGATTAGTGCAGGAATTGATTTTCTTTGCATTGTATGTGACTTCTGCTAGCGCTGCTACCTGTACTTTCATTTTCTACTGTCAGCCTTTTCACTGTCCCTGATCTTTTTCTGCTAAAGCCCTTTGCGGTGCTGTGATTGCAGGGTGGTCTGACACTATACTAACGCGTATCAGTGAGAGGGGTCACATACTTACCATCATGTCTGAGAGTGACTTTCCTCTCCAGCTTTTGTGTACTACGTGCAAGGTACCTATAGCGGAAGGTGAAGGTAGCGCGGAGGGGCTATGTCGGCAGTGTTATTTATTGGCGCGGCCAAATACTGTCACGGCCCCGGTACAGGAGCCGCCCTGGGCTTGTTTTGCCAAAGCGCTTACAACCCTCGTGGGCCAGTTAGCTCCGCAGCCTGCGTTCTCACAGATGGATTTGTCCCAGCAGTCGGTGGTGTCGTCACCCATGCAGGGTTTCCCGAGACAATTGATGGTACCCCACAGTCTCCCTATTTCCCCTCCCCAGGTCTATCAGGAGCCTGCGTGGGTTAATTCTCTTGACAAGTTCTGTACAGCACTTGTCGGACGTGTTACAAGTGGAGTCTGTGTTGTGGCCGCATAAGTGGTCGGTGGCGTCTCTGTCCGCTCCTTATGAGGATGACGACGTGACGTCTGATGATGGGGAGATTCTGGATCTTTCGGACCAGGAACCTCTCCGTACTAAAGAGTCGGACGCTAGGTCCAAGGTTTATATTCCTGGACTTATTTGGGCAGTCCGCACAGCTTTAGTGATTGAGGATGAAAATCCTCCGGTGTCAAAATCTAAATATGCCTTTTTTAAGGATATTAAGGGTGACGCCACAGTGTTTTCTCTTTCGGGTCAATTGGTGGACCATTTAGAGGAGGCGTGGAAACACCCGGGCAAACGGTATCAGCCTCAGAGGCGCTTGGCGGTGGCTTATACGTTTGCGGATAATTATTTTTCAAAGTGGGAATCCCCTCCACAGGTGGATTCCCATGTGACACGCCTAGTCCGCAGTGCCACATTGGCCATGCCCTCCATGTCTTCCTTGAAGGATGCTACGGACCGTAAGGTAGAGATTTGCCTAAAGTCCGTTTATTCCCTTGCGGGGGGGGGGGCAGCTAGGCCGGCTATGGCTATTTGTTGGGTAGCCAGAGCTATGGAGCGCTGGGCTGATAATTTGGAAGCGTCTTTCGATTCCGACTGTTCGGCTGAACAGACCGATTTGGTAGGCAATCTCTGGGACTCGGCCACTTATATCAATGAGGCGGCCTTGGATATCAGTACCCTGGCGTCTCGGATTTCTTCGGCGGCTGTCGCTGCTCGTCACACCTTATGGTTGCGATTTCGGAAGGCGGACGCTGATTCCAAGAAGGGCTTGGAAGCTTTACCTTTCAATGGAGAAGTCCTCTTTCGTCTGGATCTGGACAAAATCGTAGCCACGCTGGCGGCAGCCAAATCGGCATGTCTTCCGTCTGCTGCGGTTCCTTCCGGTTCAGGTACGTCGTCCTTTCGGCCTTACAGGGCCCAGGGTAGGCCTAAAACACAGTCCTTTCCCAGACAGGCTGGCCCCCAAAAAATCGGCCTGGAGTACCAGACATCCGGCCCCTAAGCCCGATGACAAGCCTGCGGCCTGACGGTCCGGGCCTCCCTTTGGGGGATCCCAAAGTGGGAGGCCGCCTGCTGCAGTTCGCCCAGTGTTGGTCGGTTACCACGACAGACACTTGGGTTCTCGAGGTGGTTTCTAACGGGTACGCCCTCTCCTTTCGGCACAGGCCCCCGTCTCGATTCTTCACCACGGGTTTTCCTTCAGACCGGAGCAAGGCCATAGAACTGCGGAATGTTTTGCACACTATGCTCCAGGCTGGAGTTATAGTGCCTGTTCCATTCTCCCAGAGGGGCCAGGGTTTCTATTTCAATCTGTTTTTGGTGCAGAAACCCAATGGGTCGTATCGTCCGATCCTCAACCTCAAAGCACTCAAGTCTTTGCGGGTGCCGAGATTTCGGATGGAGACCCTACGGTCCATCATTCTGGCGCTGGAACCTGGGGATTACATGGTGTCGTTGGACATACAAGACGCTTACCTGCATGTCCCTATTCTTTTACGCCATCAACAGTTCCTCAGGTTTGCAATCCACAACGACCATTTTCAGTTCCGGGAGGTTACCTTTTGGGCTGGCGACAGCACCACGTGTATTCACCAAGGTGATGGCGGTCATGGCGGCTTCCCTGCGGCTGCAGGGAGTCCGCATGTTACCGTACTTGGATGACCTTCTGTTGGTGGCAGGATCTCCAGAGCTCCTTCTACGCCACTTTGACCTGACCATTGCGGTACTGCAACGGCACGGCTGGTTGATAAACTGGCAGAAGTCCACCCTGATCCCGTCTCAGAGGATTCTGCACCTCGGAGCCTTATTGGACTCCGGACAGCAAAGGATTTTTGTGACGGGGAAAAGATCTCTGCCTTGCAGTTGAGGGTGCGCAGTTGTCTGCAGAATCGCCGTGAGTCTCTGCACTCGGCGATGAGGTTACTGGGCTCCATGGTGTCGGTATTCGACATGGTGGAATATGCCCAGTTTCACTCCAGACCTCTGCAGCAATTGATCCTGTCCAAATGGAATGGACTGCCTCAGAGTCTAAAATCCCAGACGATGGTGCTCACTCCGGAGGTTCGCCTGTCCCTAGCCTGGTGGTTGCAGACGACCCATCTCAACAGGGGTCGTCCGTTCGGGGTGGCGAATTGGGTCCTGTTGACAACGGACGCCAGTCTGCGAGGCTGGGGAGCAGTCACGGGTCCACACTTGTTCCAGGGCAGGTGGACTCGGGCGGAAACAGAGCTTCCAATAAACATCTTGGAGCTCCGAGCGGTATTCAATGCTCTCCAGCAGGCACATCGAGTTCTCCAAGGTCACCCAGTGCAGGTCCAGTCGGACAACGCTACGGCCTACATAAATCGGCAAGGAGGAACCCGAAGTCGGGCGGTTCTCGTAGAGGTGTCCCGAATCCTAGTTTGGGTGGAGCGCAATCTCCCGGCCATATCAGCAGTCTTCATCCCGGGAGTCCTAAACTGGGAGGCGGACTTTCTCAGTCGCCAGGACGTTCATCCGGGGGAATGGTCTCTGCACCAGGACGTCTTTCAACTTCTGGTGGACAGGTGGGGTCTTCCAGAGATCGACCTCTTGGCGTCACGGCACAAACAGCAAGTTGCCGGTGTACGGGTTTCGCACAAGAGACGAAAAGGCGTCTCTGGTGGATGCTCTGTCCGTCCGGTGGACGTTCCGGTTTGCTTATGTTTCCTCCGTTTTCCCTTCTTCCACGGGTAATCCAGAAATTCAAACAGAAAGGAGGGACGCTCCTGTTGATAGCTCCCGCGTGGCCCTGGAGGCACTGGTTCTCAGACCTCCAGGGACTGTTCGTGGACATTCCTCTGCGGTTGCCGTTACGTCCGGACCTCCTGTCACAGGGTCCTTGTCTTCACCTGGACCTGAATCGGCTGTCTTTGACGGCGTGGCTGTTGAGACGGCCATGTTAAGGTCCAGGGGGTTTTCCAGGTCTGTAGTGCAAACAGTGCTAAGGGCTCGGAAACCATCCTCTGCAAGGATATACCATCGTGTGTGGCATACGTTCTTCCAGTGGTGTCGGCCGAGAGGTTATGCTCCTCGGGAGTTCCGTCTGTCTAGAGTATTAGCTTTCCTACAGGCGGGACTGGACCATGGGTTTCGCCTTGCGTCTCTGAAGGTGCAGGTGTCTGCCCTGTCCGTCTGGTTCCATCATAGGATTGCTGCAATCTCTGATGTGCGCACCTTTATGCAAGGTGTTCTCAGAATTCAGCCACCTTTTGTTCCACCGGTGGCGCCTTGGGATTTAGCTGTGGTCCTGAGGGCTCTCCAGGGACCGCCTTTTGAACCACTGGGCTCAGTGCACCTCAAATGGCTGACAGCTAAAACTATTTTCCTTCTGGCCATAGCTTCGGCCAGACGTGTTTCTGACTTAGGGGCTCTCTCCTGTAGACCCCCTTTTCTGATTTTTCATAGGAACAGGGCGGTGCTGCGCACTCGTCCTGGTTTCCTTCCTAAAGTTGTTTCCAGTTTTCACATCAACGAGGAAATCGTTGTGCCGGCTTTTAACTCACCTGATCTTTCAGTGGGTGAGGCCACTTTGGATGTTGTGCGGGCCTTAAGGATTTATGTTGACCGCACTTCTTCGTTTAGGAAGTCGGACGCCTTGTTTGTCCTCTATGGCTTCCGTAAAAAGGGGTTGGCCTGCTTCAAAGCAGACTTTGGCAGGCTGGATTCGTATGGCCATTTCAGAAGCTTATCTTCATGAAGGCCTTCCGGTTCCTTCCTCTGTGAGGGCTCATTCCACTAGGTCTGTGGGTAATTCGTGGGCTGCTCGACGTGGTGCCTCTGCAGTCCAGATCTGCAAGGCTGCCACATGGTCCTCGGTCCATACCTTTGTGAGGTATTACGCGTTTGACACCTTTGCCTCTCAGGATGCTTCCTTTGGGCGGCGGATTCTCCTTTCAGCACAGGAGCTTCCCCACCCTTAAAGGATACTGCTTTGGGACATCCCCAAGGTATCCTGTGGATACCCTATGGACCCTGATGTAGAAAATAGGAGATATGGTAAGAACTTACCTTTTGTTATCTCTATTTGTACGAAGTCCATAGGGTTCCACAGGACTCCCGGCCTGTCGCACCTGTGCTGCAGATGGGCTTTGCTCTGGTCACCGGTTTTTCCGTCTCCCTCTGGTGAGAATGTGATTCTTGTGTGTGTCCAGATCTTTTTTTTTTCTCTCTCTTCCTTCTCCTCCTCCGGCCTATGGCTTGGTACTTAACTGAGATGCCTTGGCTCGGGGGCGGGGTATAGGAGGGGGACCCTAGTGCATCCTGGGAGGCTGAAAACTTAACTCTATGGTGCCCGATGCCTGACGTCATCACCTATACCCCAAGGTATCCTGTGGAACCCTATGGACTTCGTATAAATAGAGATAACAAAGGTACGTTCTTACCATATCTCCTATTATTTAATATAAAATATAGAATATTGAATAAAAACGGTCTGTTATCAATGGATATCTATATATAAAACACACAAATAAGACCATATATTGTATGGAGAGTGACCAAAAAAAATTGGTTTGCACTGTGCCTGTAAATGAGTTACATAATGGTGAGAAACACATATCTGGGGTACCTCATATTGCGGAGACCATGTGACCGGCGCGGCTGTGCACTGGGCTGCTGTATTCTGCACCAGCAGTCTGCGGGTGTGTGACTGTGCCCCCTCCCTGTGACAGCGGCTATCGGAGACTCTCCAGCAACAGGGGATTACACCATTCCGGCACGCGGCAGCATTTACCACCAGAGCGGCTGATCACCGGCACTGATATTCCCTGGCAATTGTAGGCTGCACATCCTCTCTCTGCACGGCGGTACTCACCATCGGACCATCGGAGTGGCATTCCGGACACTGCCCTTCGGTTCCAGTCTGATATATTTGAATTATATCTAACAGGTCAGCCCGCATTTTACACAGTGTACTGGTGATTTCAGCCCATAAACTGAGGCTAATCTAAGTGCTTTGAATTACTGATTGTGTTCAATTGACACTGTTTCTATATCAACCATTCAGGACTCATTCATCACCTCAACAACATTGCATACTAATGCTAGGTTGATTATCACATGTACAGTGGAGAACGATTGAGACATTTACATTTTTCATCTTCAATTCCTAATTTTTCCATTTTGTGTTTTTATAAAGTACTACAATTAGGCCTTTTTCTTTTTCTGGATTTTCAATAGGATATGAGGTACCTCAGATATGTTTCTCACCATTATGTTACTCATTTACAGGCACAGTGTAAATCAATTTTTTTTGGTCACTCTCCATACAATATATGGTCTTATTTGTGTGTTTTATGTATAGATATCCATTGATAACAGACCGTTTTTATTCAAGATACTATATTTTATATTAAATATTATTCATTGGTTATTCCATTGCGCTTTCCCACAATATTGTTTGTTTTCTCCATTTAAGGGGTCAGCCACCCTTTAGAAAGCTGCATAGGAACAACATTCTTCTCCTACATAACCACAGCGCCCATTTGTGTTGTGTTTGTGTTCCACTTTAGAGACTCGCCTGCCTCTAGGTGTGGCTGAATCCCTCCTCCTCCTCCCCGCGGTCTGTGTCCTCCGGTGTACGGCAGCAGTCTTTAGGCTCCGGTGTCTGGATTCTCCTGTCATTCCTGGTCACGTGATCGGGCCAGAGTTAGATCAGCTCTGCGGTGGTCAGTGATGGGAGTAAACTGTAGCCGGCAATGTAGATGGAAGTGTAGTGTCTTCAACGCGTTTCAACCCGTTAGGGTCATCCTCTGGGAGAATTGGTCATATCAATTATAAAAAATCGCCGACCACTTTTTCGGGCTCGTTACTTTCTTGATCTTGGCAGCGTTTCTCTTTCATAAATTGGTTTCATTCATTGTCATACTTTGGAGACGGCAGCATATAAAGGTGCATTATTTTAATTATTTTGACAAATGTTCAAGCAGAAAGATCCAGGGGCCTGGCTTTGGTAGGGACTTGGCCTTGCATGCATTGACAATACAGTGATTTGGGAAATGGCTGTATACACGGGAGGTACCCATACCTCAGCGCGTGGCTGTATATACTCGGGAGGTACCCATACCTCAGCGCGTGGCTGTATATACTCGGGAGGTACCCATACCTCAGCGCGTGGCTGTATACACGGGAGGTACCCATACCTCAGCGCGTGGCTGTATACACGGGAGGTACCCATACCTCAGCGCGTGGCTGTATACACGGGAGGTACCCATACCTCAGCGCGTGGCTGTATACACGGGAGGTACCCATACCTCAGCGCGTGGCTGTATACACGGGAGGTACCCATACCTCAGCGCGTGGCTGTATACACGGGAGGTACCCATACCTCAGCGCGTGGCTGTATACACGGGAGGTACCCATGCACCAGCGCGTGGCTGTATACACGGGAGGTACCCATGCCCCAACACCAGCACGTGGCTGTATACACGGGAGGTGAAACTGCGCCTTGTGTGCGGTTCTCCCTCCATTGCTGCCCTCTGTCCCATGAAGGGGTGAATCTTGGTTTCTTTTCCCTTTTAAATTACTAAAAATCACTTGTGTAAATGTTCGTGTCAATGGTTTTCTCTGTTCTTCCAGGAGAAGGATCTCATTCACAAGCTTTTCAAGACTCTGGTTCCGCGCTTCAGTTCAGATAATGGCAACTACGTAAATAGGTTCCAGATACCAACCCGAGAGAACCTGGACCGTGCCAAGATGGCTGTTATAGAATACAAAGGAAACCCTCTCCCACCGCTACCGGTTCGTAAGAGGGACAATGACAAGACTCTTATAAACCAGCTTCTATTGGGTTATCGGCTAGAACATGCTGTGCAGACACCAGTATAGCCTTCGGGTAACGTCCTTCTACTTGTCCCCTGGAGGCCTGGAGCCATCTCCTGATTATACTATGCACCCTGTGGTCATCCCTCTGCTGCTGCTGACGGTCAGGGGTGGACATGTTTATTTCCTCATCAATAAAACTGTTTTGTCTAAGCTTCATTCCCCAAGATTGCTGGCAGTCGCCCGTCAGGCTGTAGTGGGTTTGTGTAGCGATAACTCTTAATGGTCTGAAACGAGCACAAGAACGGAGCAAGTGTCGGGTGATTTTATTTTCTGTATGTTGTATTTGGTGTTTATTCTTATACACAGTTGCAGTTTTGTTTTTTTGTTTTTTTATCGGATATATTTTTCAAAATACAGTTTGCCCCCTCCAACGCAAATGATAACATTACAGGACGTCCAGTATTGCTGTGTCTACAGTAGCTCAACCCTGTAACCGGACCCTCCAGCTTGAAAACCAAACTTGATGTCTCCTACAAAAGAACATGGGGGGGAGCTCCTAGTGCCTGAAGCAATAGCGTACAGCTTTAGGTCATTGTTTCTAGACACGGAACTTTGAAAAACTTGGTCTGATTGCTTATCTGAAGAAACACGTGATCACAACACAGATCCGTCCACACCTCTCCTATACCCATATCCTAAAAGAGGCAAATTCCATGGGTGTCTTAGGAAAAATTCTCAATGTCGACATGGACTTTAGGTCGACAAGCAATATGTCATCATTTTTGTAAGGTTGACAGCTTTTTCTTTCTTTCTTACATGTTTTCATTTTTTAATGTCGACACGTCGCTTGTTGACTGAAAGTCCATGTTGACATTCAGAACCTGCCGCCACTCTCTTGTTGATATTCGGATTACAATCCCTCCAGTGTAATACTGCTAAAAACACCTCTCATTGCCAAATCACAGGCTTGATTAAAATGTGCTCACAGGGTCACATGATAAAGCAGCTAATCTGATTGATGCTCCCAGTATCAACAACCCTCTCTGCTATACCACAATCCACACATGGGAAACAGAAACATGGCATGCCACCCAACGCGTTTCGTTTGCAAGTGCAGTATTGCACTAGTGGAATTTGCCTTTTTAGGATGTGGATATTGATGAGGTCTGGACGGCTGTGCGGTGTGATCACGTTTCAGACAAGCAAACATATCAAGTTTTTCAAAGTTCTGTGTATAGAAACATTTACCTAAAACCGGACGCTATTGATTCGGGCACTATGAGCTCCCTGTTTTATATCTTTATTGAAGTTTCCAAAGCAAAACCTTTTTATCTATCATATTCGGCTTTTATAGTGTAACAGATTTGTTTTGTATTGTTAACGCCAAATGTGAGCTAATCTGTGTTCTCAAAATGTAATGGTGCCATGCAGTGGCTTGGGATATTGGCTATGGCGTGAGTAGAAGAGAGCAGATTGGGGTGGGCAGGGAAACATGCAGAACACCCCCGTCGCCACAGGGCATCTTACCTCTTGCCCAATATTGCCCCACATATTTGAATTAGTTGGTATAAGTAGGAGTTTTATAGTAAGAAATGGACTGAACGTCTATCCAGACTACAATAGCATAGCGCCGCTAGTGGTCATATCTGTAAGCTGGGTACACACTTATCAATGCGTGTACCCAGAACTGCGGCTGCTACACATTACACAATCTGGTGCCCGCCATGTCAGGCATCGGCTCCATTCACCTGTCTGGCGTTGGCCCCTACATGCAGGCTGACGGAGAACGATCCAGATGGACGACCTGCGAGAGCGTGCATGGTCTTCCACAGTGGGTACACATTTCCCGATGTGGACGATATGTCGGGCCTATCTGCCGGATGGGGCGACATATCATCTAATTTGTACCCACCTTAATATATTGTGCTTAACACTCGCTTGGCTTTTCCAATAAACTGTGTCCAGTAGTTGCTGCCAGCTTCAGCAAGGACACGTGTTGATGGCACTAATGACTGTAAATACACTCAGGCAGGGCCATAAAGAGCGGTTTGTGACCAGGCCGAGGGGGTGGGGGAAACATTGTTGCTGCCCAAGTGGCAACCTTCTCTGGCTCGTGGGGTGCCTGAAATGGCATCCTGGGGCGGAACTTGGCACCCATGTACCTGGCTGCTCCTAACCCGGCCCCCCCTCTTCCTGACGTCACATGATCTGGGGCAGGTGGTGGTGTCCAGTGCAGGGTGTGGAGGTGCTGCCCCTTGCTCCTGCATTCAGACGCTTGTTTTACAATGGTGTTACCTGTAACATTGAGAAAATATAGAATATTGATTTCTGTATAGACCCAATCACTGTCCTCAGGGCTCCCCAACAGTTCAGGTGTTAGAGATATCCATGGTTGAGCACAGGTTATTTAATTAGTACCTCAGTCACTTTGATTTAATCACCTGTGCTCAACCATGGATATCACTAAAACGTGAACTGTTGGGGAGCCTTGAGGACTGCGTTTGGGAACCTCTGGTATAGCCTATGTGGTGTATATATACACTGGCCACACAAGATATTTCATGGACTGGGATTAATGATGATTGCACTTATAGTTCATCAAGTATCCTGCAAATTTCCAGTGTGTACTGACAGTCTATTGTCTATCTGGGATATTTAATTTACCAGCTGTTCATGCTGCAGCGACTGACGGTGAGACTGAACGTAGCGTAGAGCCTACATAAGCGCATCTGTGTATCTGCCTCGCAATCATAGCATGACTTGTATGTATATGTTATAATAGGTGTTTATTGTCTATAGTGCAGAAATCTATCACGTGGGTCCTTCAAACCCAAATTCCAACTCTAGCCTGAGATCAACTGCACCCGCCGGGAATGTGTACGCGGCACCGCAGTAAATAAGGGGGCAACTCCGATACTATACACCCAGGCTAACATACATTCACCAACACACATGATAAAATAAAGAATACAAATGCAAGAAAAGGATGTGATCTCACCGTGAATAGGTCGGGCTACACTGTCGCAACAGCCGCATCAGTGTATGCATCTCTACAGATGGTAATAGCAGTATATCTTTGCATACAGCACGTTCACTCAGACGTATAAATCCGTCCCAGATCACTCTCGCTAGTAAAAATCAACCTTGTTTATGATCTCTGAACGATCTTGAGACCAGGGAATTGCGTAATACGTATTTAAAAAGGATCACGTCAGCCTTTGAAAAGTAATAAATTAAATTCCCCCAGCCAGCTCGCGGTTACGGTAAGTAGCCAGCTGCCAGAATGGCGCAATTTGACACATTTACACCCGGACTACCCCCCCTTTGGTGCCGCCAGCGAGCGTCAGTGCTCGGAGGAAATGGGCTGGGCATGTACTTGGTTTCATAGCCGGCTGCTGGTCTCCTAACGTTTATAAAGGTCAAATATGGACAAAATTTTCCCCGACCACGATGTGCCCAAACCCATTTTACTATTTTTTTAAATAAAGCTCTACCAAAATCAGCGTAAGCTCCACCTTTTATAAGGACCATGAATCTTGGCATTATGGGGAGTTAGGAGGTATGTAATTGGCAAAAGCATTCCTCTATATATATAGATTTCCCTGAGAATCGTTCTTGCATGAAGAATCGTCATATGGAGAAAGGTTTGATCTGTTTCAGTATGGTCTCGTAGGTGAAGAACACCACCATGTTGACAGGGAAGGCTCTGAGGCAGTTCAATGTGAGTCCTTTAAAGAGCACGGTGGCCCCTTCCTTCTGTACACTGTCCGTGACGCAGTGAATGACCCCTCTGTACCTCCGCTGTGTGACTCCATCCACCTGCAGACGAGCTTTAATCACATCCATTGGTGTGGCTATGCCCCAAGCCACCACCCCTGCGAGACCACCGGCCAGCAGGATGCCCATTAGTTCTGTAAGACAAAGCAGAGGACGTTGTTACTGAAGAGTATTTGTCTCTTCTACGCTGTGGAAGTTGCCACTTTGGAGACTGAACCAATCTCTGTCGGATTGTAAATTCTCAATTCACTAGTAACCAATGATGTCGCAGGAGGATAACGGAGCCTGATCAAGACTTCATGGGGTTCTAGGCAAGGTGCTGGACAGAAAATAAAACACCTGACATACAAACAAGATAGAGTAATCTGGTTCCCTCTGTGCCAGCTGGACCCTACGTGTGATCTTAGGATGATAGTGGATAATTTGCCTCTAGGGCACAGGGTCTAAATTCATTAGTGATATCACAGAGAAAATAACCCGATGAGCACCTGTCTTGCTCTTATGACGAGAAAATGTAATTTAGCCGCGCCCCCTCCTCATGGTCCCCCGATTGGCAGCAGTTAACCACTTTCACCCGCCAACATGACCCCTCCCACCAGGTACGCAGTGCTCTGCTCCTGGGCTTGCCATTCACACACCCTCCAACATGACCCCTCCCACCAGGTACACAGTGCTCTGCTCCTGGGCTTGCCACTCACACACCCTCCAACATGACCCCTCCCACCAGGTACACAGTGCTCTGCTCCTGGGCTTGCCACTCACACACCCTCCAACATGACCCCTCCCACCAGGTACACAGTGCTCTGCTCCTGGGTTTGCCACTCACACACCCTCCCGCCAGGTACACAGTGCTCTGCTCCTGGGCTTGCCAGTTCATCTCTGATTGTTGTCACACGTGTTCATACATACACATATATATATATATATACATATATATATATAGATATAGATATATATATATATAGTTTTTTTTTGAGAGAGTGAGTGTGTTTTGCACACATGCATTATGTATATTCGTTCAGGGTGCTTGGTCATATATTATGTATAGCCAAAAAGAAGGAACCAGAACAGAACTGGTAAACCAGCACACCAATCTCATATGCAAAAAAAAGGTTTTATGACTTAATTTCAAAAATATATCAGTTCACAAAAAGTGCTAAACAGTGCATATCAGAAAAAGAGTACTTATCAGTGACCGGGCAGTGTGAACCGACATAGCAGTATCAAGATAATTGGCACGACAGCTGTTTCGGTGCCCTCCGGCACCTTCCTCCTGGGGCATATGTATATATATATATAAAATCATATATCCCGACTTGTTTTATCCTGGCTTGCTCAGGTTTCCAGTTGCTTCAAGTGAATAGAGATCCCAGCTGGTACATTCTGGGAGCTGCTACTGGGAAAAGGACGGACAATGGAGGACAGCTTGTAGTTTTCCACTCATTGCTATTCAGCATTTCATGAGGATACGTTTACACTGCGAATGTCCCCTGCATTCTTGAAAACAACATTAGCGTAGAGTTACCCAGCATGCAAAGCAAACCAAGATACAATTTTTGTGTATAAGCATACACTGCTCCCCCCCATACTGTCACACTGATGTTATGTGGCCGGGCTATTAGGTATAAGCATACACTGCTCCCCCCCATACTGTCACACTGATTTTATGTGGCCGTGGTATTAGGTATAATCATACACCGCTCCCTCCCATACTGTCACACTGATTTATGTGGCCGGGCTATTAGGTATAATCATACACCGCTCCCTCCCATACTGTCACACTAATTTATGTGGCCGGGCTATTAGGTATAAGCATACACCGCTCCCTCCCATACTGTCACACTGATGTTATGTGGCTTGGCTATTAGGTATAAGCATACACCGCTCCCTCCCATACTGTCACACTGATTTTATGTGGCCGGGCTATTAGGTATAAGCATACACCGCTCCCTCCCATACTGTCACACTGATTTTATGTGGCCGGGCTATTAGGTATAAGCATACACCGCTCCCTCCCATACTGTCACACTGATTTTATGTGGCCGTGCTATTAGGTATAAGCATACACAGCTCCCTCCCATACTGTCACACTGATTTTATGTGCTCGGGCTATTGGGTATAATCATACACCGCTCCCTCCCCCATACTGTCACACTGATTTATGTGGCCGGGCTATTAGGTATAACCATACACCGCTCCCTCCCATACTGTCACACTGATTTATGTGGCCGGGCTAATAGGTATAATCATACACCGCTCCCTCCCATACTGTCACACTGATTTATGTAGCCGGGCTATTAGGTATAAGCATACACTGCTCCCCCCCATACTGTCACACTGATGTTATGTGGCCGGGCTATTAGGTATAAGCATACACCGCTCCCTCCCATACTGTCACACTGATTTATGTGGCCGGGCTATTAGGTATAACCATACACCGTTCCCTCCCATACTGTCACAATGATGTTATGTGGCTGGGCTATTAGGTATAACCATACACCGCTCCCTCCCATACTGTCACACTGATGTTATGTGGCCGGGCTATTAGGTATAATCATACACCGCTCCCTCCCATACTGTCACACTGATTTTATGTGGCCGGGTTATTAGGTATAACCATACACCGCTCCCTCCCATACTGTCACACTGATTTTATGTGGCCGGGCTATTAGGTATAAGCATACACCACTCCCTCCCATACTGTCACACTGATTTATGTGGCCGGGCTATTAGGTATAATCATACACCGCACCCTGCCATACTGTCACACTGATTTATGTGGCCGGGCTATTAGGTATAAGCATACACCGCTCCCTCCCATACTGTCACACTGATTTATGTGGCCGGGCTATTAGGTATAAGCATACACCGCTCCCTCCCATACTGTCACACTGATTTTATGTGGCCGTGCTATTAGGTATAAGCATACACAGCTCCCTCCCATACAGTCACACTGATTTTATGTGCTCGGGCTATTAGGTATAATCATACACCGCTCCCTACCCCATACTGTCACACTGATTTATGTGGCCGGGCTATTAGGTATAACCATACACCGCTCCCTCCCATACTGTCACACTGATTTATGTGGCCGGGCTAATAGGTATAATCATACACCGCTCCCTCCCATACTGTCACACTGATTTTATGTGGCCGTGCTATTAGGTATAAGCATACACTGCTCCCCCCCATACTGTCACACTGATGTTATGTGGCCGGGCTATTAGGTATAAGCATACACCGCTCCCTCCCATACTGTCACACTGATTTTATGTGGCCGGGCTATTAGGTATAAGCATACACCGCTCCCTCCCATACTGTCACACTGATTTTATGTGCTCGGGCTATTAGGTATAAGCATACACCGCTCCCTCCCATACTGTCACACTGATTTTATGTGGCCGGGCTATTAGGTATAAGCATACACCGCTCCCTCCCATACTGTCACACTGATGTTATGTGGCCGGGCTATTAGGTATAATCATACACCGCTCCCTCCCATACTGTCACACTGATTTTATGTGGCCGGGCTATTAGGTATAAGCATACACCGCTCCCTCCCATACTGTCACACTGATTTATGTGGCCGGGCTAATAGGTATAATCATACACCGCTCCCTCCCATACTGTCACACTGATATTATGTGGCCGGGCTATTAGGTATAAGCATACACCGCTCCCTCCCATACTGTCACACTGATTTTATGTGGCCGGGCTATTAGGTATAATCATACACCGCTCCCTCCCATACTGTCACACTGATTTATGTGGTCGGGCTATTAGGTATAAGCATACACCGCTCCCTCCCATACTGTCACACTGATGTTATGTGGCCGGGCTATTAGGTATAAGCATACACCGCTCCCTCCCATACTGTCACACTGATTTTATGTGGCCGGGCTATTAGGTATAATCATACACCGCTCCCTCCCATAATGTCACACTGATTTTATGTGGCTGGGCTATTAGGTGTAATCATACACCGCTCCCTCCCATACTGTCACACTGATTTATGTGACCGGGCTATTAGGTGTAATCATACACCGCTCCCTCCCATACTGTCACACTGATTTATGTGGCCGGGCTATTAGGTATAACCATACACTGCTCCCTCCCATACTGTCACACTGATTTATGTGGCCGGGCTATTAGGTATAAGCATACACCGCTCCCTCCCATACTGTCACACTGATGTTATGTGTCCGGGCTATTAGGTATAAGCATACACCGCTCCCTCCCATACTGTCACACTGATGTTATGTGTCCGGGCTATTAGGTATAAGCATACACCGCTCCCTCCCATACTGTCACACTGATTTATGTGGCCGGGCTATTAGGTATAATCATACACCGCTCCCTCCCATACTGTCACACTGATGTTATGTGGCCGGGCTATTAGGTATAAGCATACACCGCTCCCTCCCATACTGTCACACTGATTTATGTGGCCGGGCTATTAGGTATAAGCATACACCGCTCCCTCCCATACTGTCACACTGATTTATGTGGCCGGGCTATTAGGTATAAGCATACACCGCTCTCTCCCATACTGTCACACTGATGTTATGTCGCCGGGCTATTAGGTATAAGCATACACCGCTCCCTCCCATACTGTCACACTGATGTTATGTGGCCGGGCTATTTGGTATAATCATACACCGCTCCCTCCCATACTGTCACACTGATGTTATGTGGCCGGGCTATTAGGTATAACCATACACCGCTCCCTCCCATACTGTCACACTGATTTATGTAGCCGGGCTATTAGGTATAAGCATACACCGCTCCCTCCCATACTGTCACACTGATATTATGTGGCTGGGCTATTAGGTATAAGCATACACCGCTCCCTCCCATACTGTCACACTGATATTATGTGGCCGGGCTATTAGGTATAAGCATACACCGCTCCCTCCCATACTGTCACACTGATTGTATGTGGCCGGGCTATTAGGTATAAGCATACACCGCTCCCTCCCATACTGTCACACTGATGTTATGTGGCTGGGCTATTAGGTATAAGCATTCACCGCTCCCTCCCATACTGTCACACTGATTTATGTGGCCGGGCTATTAGGTATAAGCATACACCGCTGCCTCCCATACTGTCACACTGATTTATGTTGCCGGGCTATTAGGTATAAGCATACACCGCTCCCTCCCATACTGTCACACTGATTTTATGTGGCCGGGCTATTAGGTATAAGCATACACCGCTCCCTCCCATACTGTCACACTGATGTTATGTGGCCGGGCTATTAGGTATAAGCATACACCGCTCCCTCCCATACTGTCACACTGATGTTATGTGGCCGGGCTATTAGGTATAAGCATACACCGCACCCTCCCATACTGTCACACTGATTTTATGTGGCCGGGCTATTAGGTATAATCATACACCGCTCCCTCCCATAATGTCACACTGATTTTATGTGGCCGGGCTATTAGGTATAACCATACACTGCTCCCTCATATACTGTCACACTGATTTATGTGGCCGGGCTATTAGGTATAAGCATACACCGCTCTCTCCCATACTGTCGCACTGATTTTATTTGGCCGGGCTATTAGGTATAATCATACACCGCTCCCTCCCATACTGTCACACTGATGTTATGTGGCCGGGCTATTAGATATAAGCATACACCGCTCCCTCCCATACTGTCAGACTGATTTATGTGGCCGGGCTATTAGGTATAAGCATACACCGCTTCCTCCCATACTGTCACACTGATTTATGTGGCCGGGCTATTAGGTAGAAGCATACACCGCTCCCTCCCATAATATCACACTGATTTATGTGGCCGGGCTATTAGGTATAAGCATACACCGCTCCCTCCCATACTACCACACTGATTTATGTGGCCGGGCTATTAGGTATAAGCATACACCGCTCCCTCCCATACTGTCACACTGATTTATGTAGCCGGGCTATTAGGTATAAGCATACACCGCTCCCTCCCATACTGTCACACTGATTTTATGTGGCCGGGCTATTAGGTATAAGCATACACCGCTCCCTCCCATACTGTCACACTGATTTTATGTGGCCGTGCTATTAGGTATAAGCATACACAGCTCCCTCCCATACTGTCACACTGATTTTATGTGCTCGGGCTATTAGGTATAACCATACACCGCTCCCTCCCATACTGTCACACTGATTTATGTGGCCGGGCTAATAGGTATAATCATGCACCGCTCCCTCCCATACTGTCACACTGATTTATGTAGCCGGGCTATTAGGTATAATCATACACTGCTCCCCCCCATACTGTCACACTGATGTTATGTGGCCGGGCTATTAGGTATAAGCATACACCGCTCCCTCCCATACTGTCACACTGATTTATGTGGCCGGGCTATTAGGTATAATCATACACCGCTCCCTCCCATACTGTCACACTGATTTTATGTGGCCGGGCTATTAGGTATAATCATACACCGCTCCCTCCCATACTGACACTGATTTTATGTGGCTGGGCTATTCGGTATAAGCATATACCGCTCCCTCCCATACTGTCACACTGATTTTATGTGGCCGGGCTATTAGGTATAAGCATACACCGCTCCCTCCCATACTGTCACACTGATTTTATGTGGCCGGGCTATTAGGTGTAATCATACACCGCTCCCTCCCATAATGTCACACTGATTTTATGTGGCCGGGCTATTAGGTATAAGCATACACCGCTCCCTCCCATACTGTCACACTGATTGTATGTGGCCGGGCTATTAGGTATAAGCATATACCGCTCCCTCCCATACTGTCACACTGATTTATGTGGCCGGGCTATTAGGTATAAGCATACACCGCTTCCTCCCATACTGTCACACTGATTTATGTGGCCGGGCTATTAGGTAGAAGCATACACCGCTCCCTCCCATACTGTCACACTGATTTATGTGGCCGGGCTATTAGGTAGAAGCATACACCGCTCCCTCCCATACTGTCACACTGATATTATGTGGCCGGGTTATTAGGTATAAGCATACACCGCTCCCTCCCATACTGTCACACTGATTTATGTGGCTGGGCTATTAGGTATAAGCATACACCGCTCCCTCCCATACTGTCACACTGATTTTATGTAGCTGGGCTATTAGGTATAAGCATACACCGCTCCCTCCCATACTGTCACACTGATTTATGTGGCCGGGCTATTAGGTATAAGCATACACCGCTCCCTCCCATACTGTCACACTGATTTTATGTGGCCGGGCTATTAGGTATAACCATACACCGCTCCCTCATATACTGTCACACTGATTTATGTGGCCGGGCTATTAGGTATAAGCATACACCGCTCCCTCCCATACTGTCACACTGATTTTATGTAGCTGGGCTATTAGGTATAAGCATACACCGCTCCCTCCTATACTGTCACACTGATTTTATGTGGCCGGGCTATTAGGTTTAATCATACACCGCTCCCTCCCATACTGTCACACTGATTTATGTGGCTGGGCTATTAGGTATAAGCATACACCGCTCCCTCCTATACTGTCACACTGATTTTATGTAGCCGGGCTCTTAGGTATAACCATACACCGCTCCCTCCCATACTGTCACACTGATTTTATGTAGCTGGGCTATTAGGTATAACCATACACCGCTCCCTCCCATACTGTCACACTGATTTATGTGGCCGGGCTATTACGTATAAGCATACACCGCTC
The DNA here is from genome assembly GCA_031769625.1 of Taudactylus pleione. Classification (NCBI taxonomy): domain Eukaryota; kingdom Metazoa; phylum Chordata; class Amphibia; order Anura; family Myobatrachidae; genus Taudactylus; species Taudactylus pleione. The sequence goes on from JAUIMM010000170.1 coordinate 125,290, forward strand.
CCTCCCATACTGTCACACTGATTTATGTGGCCGGGCTATTAGGTATAATCATACACCGCACCCTGCCATACTGTCACACTGATTTATGTGGCCGGGCTATTAGGTATAACCATACACCGCTCCCTCCCATACTGTCACACTGATGTTATTTGGCTGGGCTATTAGGTATAACCATACACCGCTCCCTCCCATACTGTCACACTGATGTTATGTGGCCGGGCTATTAGGTATAATCATACACCGCTCCCTCCCATACTGTCACACTGATTTTATGTGGTCGGGCTATTAGGTATAAGCATACACCGCTCCCTCCCATACTGTCACACTGATTTTATGTGGCCGGGCTATTAGGTATAAGCATACACCGCTCCCTCCCATACTGTCACACTGATTTTATGTGGCCGTGCTATTAGGTATAAGCATACACAGCTCCCTCCCATACTGTCACACTGATTTTATGTGCTCGGGCTATTAGGTATAATCATACACCGCTCCCTCCCATACTGTCACACTGATTTATGTAGCCGGGCTATTAGGTATAAGCATACACCGCTCCCTCCCATACTGTCACACTGATGTTATGTGGCCGGGCTATTAGGTATAAGCATACACCGCTCCCTCCCATACTGTCACACTGATTTTATGTGGCTGGGCTATTAGGTGTAATCATACACCGCTCCCTCCCATACTGTCACACTGATTTATGTGACCGGGCTATTAGGTGTAATCATACAACGCTCCCTCCCATACTGTCACACCGATTTATGTGGCCGGGCTATTAGGTATAACCATACACTGCTCCCTCCCATACTGTCACACTGATTTATGTGGCCGGGCTATTAGGTATAAGCATACACCGCTCCCTCCCATACTGTCACACTGATGTTATGTGTCCGGGCTATTAGGTATAAGCATACACCGCTCCCTCCCATACTGTCACACTGATGTTATGTGTCCGGGCTATTAGGTATAAGCATACACTGCTCCCTCCCATACTGTCACACTGATTTATGTGGCCGGGCTATTAGGTATAATCATACACCGCTCCCTCCCATACTGTCACACTGATGTTATGTGGCCGGGCTATTAGGTATAAGCATACACCGCTCCCTCCCATACTGTCACACTGATATTATGTGGCCGGGCTATTAGGTATAAGCATACACCGCTCCCTCCCATACTGTCACACTGATTTATGTGGCCGGGCTATTAGGTATAAGCATACACCGCTCCCTCCCATACTGTCACACTGATTTATGTGGCCGGGCTATTAGGTATAAGCATACACCGCTCCCTCCCATACTGTCACACTGATTTATGTGGCCGGGCTATTAGGTATAAGCATACACCGCTCCCTCCCATACTGTCACACTGATTTATGTGGCCGGGCTATTAGGTATAAGCATACACCGCTCTCTCCCATACTGTCACACTGATTTATGTGGCCGGGCTATTAGGTATAAGCACACTGATGTTATGTGGCCGGGCTATTTGGTATAATCATACACCGCTCCCTCCCATACTGTCACACTGATGTTATGTGGCCGGGCTATTAGGTATAACCATACACCGCTCCCTCCCATACTGTCACACTGATTTATGTAGCCGGGCTATTAGGTATAAGCATACACCGCTCCCTCCCATACTGTCACACTGATTGTATGTGGCCGGGCTATTAGGTATAAGCATACACCGCTCCCTCCCATACTGTCACACTGATGTTATGTGGCTGGGCTATTAGGTATAAGCATACACCGCTCCCTCCCATACTGTCACACTGATATTATGTGGCCGGGCTATTAGGTATAAGCATACACCGCTCCCTCCCATACTGTCACACTGATATTATGTGGCTGGGCTATTAGGTATAAGCATTCACCGCTCCCTCCCATACTGTCACACTGATTTATGTGGCCGGGCTATTAGGTATAAGCATACACCGCTGCCTCCCATACTGTCACACTGATTTATGTGGCCGGGCTATTAGGTATAAGCATACACCGCTGCCTCCCATACTGTCACACTGATTTATGTGGCCGTGCTATTAGGTATAAGCATACACCGCTCCCTCCCATACTGTCACACTGATTTTATGTGGCCGGGCTATTAGGTATAAGCATACACCGCTCCCTCCCATACTGTCACACTGATGTTATGTGGCCGGGCTATTAGGTATAAGCATACACCGCTCCCTCCCATACTGTCACACTGATTTTATGTGGCCGGGCTATTAGGTATAAGCATACACCGCTCCCTCCCATACTGTCACATTGATGTTATGTGGCCGGGCTATTAGGTATAAGCATACACCGCTCCCTCCCATACTGTCACACTGATTTTATGTGGCCGGGCTATTAGCTATAATCATACACCGCTCCCTCCCATAATGTCACACTGATTTTATGTGGCCGGGCTATTAGGTATAATCATGCACTGCTCCCTCATATACTGTCACACTGATTTATGTGGCCGGGCTAGTAGGTATAAGCATACACCGCTCTCTCCCATACTGTCGCACTGATTTTATTTGGCCGGGCTATTAGGTATAAGCATACACCGCTCCCTCCCATACTGTCACACTGATTTTATGTGGCCGTGGTATTAGGTATAATCATACACCGCTCCCTCCCATACTGTCACACTGATGTTATGTGGCCGGGCTATTAGATATAAGCATACACCGCTCCCTCCCATACTGTCAGACTGATGTTATGTGGCCGGGCTATTAGATATAAGCATACACCGCTCCCTCCCATACTGTCACACTGATGTTAAGTGGCCGGGCTATTAGGTATAAGCATACACCGCTCCCTCCCATACTATCACACTGATGTTATGTGTCCGGGCTATTAGGTATAAGCATACACCGCTCCCTCCCATACTGTCACACTGATTTTATGTGGCCGTGGTATTAGGTATAATCATACACCGCTCCCTCCCATACTGTCACACTGATGTTATGTGGCCGGGCTATTAGATATAAGCATACACCGCTCCCTCCCATACTGTCACACTGATGTTATGTGGCCGGGCTATTAGGTATAAGCATACACCGCTCCCTCCCATACTGTCACACTGATTTTATGTGGCCGGGGTATTGGGTATAATCATACACCGCTCCCTCCCATACTGTCACACTGATTTATGTGGCTGGGCTATTAGGTATAAGCATACACCGCTCCCTCCCCCATACTGTCACACTGATTTATGTGGCCGGGCTATTAGGTATAAGCATATACCGCTCCCTCCCATACTGTCACACTGATTGTATGTGGCCAGGCTATTAGGTATAAGCATATACCGCTCCCTCCCATACTGTCACACTGATTTATGTGGCCGGGCTATTAGGTATAAGCATACACCGCTTCCTCCCATACTGTCACACTGATTTATGTGGCCGCGCTATTAGGTAGAAGCATACACCGCTCCCTCCCATACTATCACACTGATTTATGTGGCCGGGCTATTAGGTATAAGCATACACCGCTCCCTCCCATACTACCACACTGATTTATGTGGCCGGGCTATTAGGTATAAGCATACACCGCTCCCTCCCATACTGTCACACTGATTTATGTAGCCGGGCTATTAGGTATAAGCATACACCGCTCCCTCCCATACTGTCACACTGATTTTATGTGGCCGGGCTATTAGGTATAAGCATACACCGCTCCCTCCCATACTGTCACACTGATTTTATGTGGCCGTGCTATTAGGTATAAGCATACACAGCTCCCTCCCATACTGTCACACTGATTTTATGTGCTCGGGCTATTAGGTATAACCATACACCGCTCCCTCCCATACTGTCACACTGATTTATGTGGCCGGGCTAATAGGTATAATCATGCACCGCTCCCTCCCATACTGTCACACTGATTTATGTAGCCGGGCTATTAGGTATAAGCATACACTGCTCCCCCCCATACTGTCACACTGATGTTATGTGGCCGGGCTATTAGGTATAAGCATACACCGCTCCCTCCCATACTGTCACACTGATTTATGTGGCCGGGCTATTAGGTATAAGCATACACCGCTCCCTCCCATACTGTCACACTGATTTTATGTGGCCGGGCTATTAGGTATAATCATACACCGCTCCCTCCCATACTGTCACACTGATTTATGTGGTCGGGCTATTAGGTATAAGCATACACCGCTCCCTTCCATACTGTCACACTGATTTTATGTGGCTGGGCTATTCGGTATAAGCATATACCGCTCCCTCCCATACTGTCACACTGATTTTATGTGGCCGGGCTATTAGGTGTAATCATACACCGCTCCCTCCCATACTGTCACACTGATTTATGTGGCCGGGCTATTAGGTATAAGCATACACCGCTCCCTCCCATACTGTCACACTGATATTATGTGGCCGGGCTATTAGGTATAAGCATACACCGCTCCCTCCCATACTGTCACACTGATATTATGTGGCTGGGCTATTAGGTATAAGCATTCACCGCTCCCTCCCATACTGTCACACTGATGTTATGTGTCCAGGCTATTAGGTATAAGCATACACTGCTCCCTCCCATACTGTCACACTGATTTATGTTGCCGGGCTATTAGGTATAATCATACACCGCTCCCTCCCATACTGTCACACTGATTTTATGTGGCCGGGCTATTAGGTATAAGCATACACCGCTCCCTCCCATACTGTCACACTGATGTTATGTGGCCGGGCTATTAGGTATAAGCATACACCGCTCCCTCCCATACTGTCACACTGATTTTATGTGGCCGGGCTATTAGGTATAAGCATACACCGCTCCCTCCCATACTGTCACATTGATGTTATGTGGCCGGGCTATTAGGTATAAGCATACACCGCTCCCTCCCATACTGTCACACTGATTTTATGTGGCCGGGCTATTAGGTATAATCATACACCGCTCCCTCCCATAATGTCACACTGATTTTATGTGGCCGGGCTATTAGGTAGAATCATGCACTGCTCCCTCATATACTGTCACACTGATTTATGTGGCCGGGCTAGTAGGTATAAGCATACACCGCTCTCTCCCATACTGTCGCACTGATTTTATTTGGCCGGGCTATTAGGTATAAGCATACACCGCTCCCTCCCATACTGTCACACTGATTTTATGTGGCCGTGGTATTAGGTATAATCATACACCGCTCCCTCCCATACTGTCACACTGATGTTATGTGGCCGGGCTATTAGATATAAGCATACACCGCTCCCTCCCATACTGTCAGACTGATGTTATGTGGCCGGGCTATTAGATATAAGCATACACCGCTCCCTCCCATACTGTCACACTGATGTTAAGTGGCCGGGCTATTAGGTATAAGCATACACCGCTCCCTCCCATACTATCACACTGATGTTATGTGTCCGGGCTATTAGGTATAAGCATACACCGCTCCCTCCCATACTGTCACACTGATTTTATGTGGCCGTGGTATTAGGTATAATCATACACCGCTCCCTCCCATACTGTCACACTGATGTTATGTGGCCGGGCTATTAGATATAAGCATACACCGCTCCCTCCCATACTGTCACACTGATGTTATGTGGCCGGGCTATTAGGTATAAGCATACACCGCTCCCTCCCATACTGTCACACTGATTTTATGTGGCCGGGGTATTGGGTATAATCATACACCGCTCCCTCCCATACTGTCACACTGATTTATGTGGCTGGGCTATTAGGTATAAGCATACACCGCTCCCTCCCCCATACTGTCACACTGATTTATGTGGCCGGGCTATTAGGTATAAGCATATACCGCTCCCTCCCATACTGTCACACTGATTGTATGTGGCCGGGCTATTAGGTATAAGCATATACCGCTCCCTCCCATACTGTCACACTGATTTATGTGGCCGGGCTATTAGGTATAAGCATACACCGCTTCCTCCCATACTGTCACACTGATTTATGTGGCCGCGCTATTAGGTAGAAGCATACACCGCTCCCTCCCATACTATCACACTGATTTATGTGGCCGGGCTATTAGGTATAAGCATACACCGCTCCCTCCCATACTACCACACTGATTTATGTGGCCGGGCTATTAGGTATAAGCATACACCGCTCCCTCCCATACTGTCACACTGATTTATGTAGCCGGGCTATTAGGTATAAGCATACACCGCTCCCTCCCATACTGTCACACTGATTTTATGTGGCCGGGCTATTAGGTATAAGCATACACCGCTCCCTCCCATACTGTCACACTGATTTTATGTGGCCGTGCTATTAGGTATAAGCATACACAGCTCCCTCCCATACTGTCACACTGATTTTATGTGCTCGGGCTATTAGGTATAACCATACACCGCTCCCTCCCATACTGTCACACTGATTTATGTGGCCGGGCTAATAGGTATAATCATGCACCGCTCCCTCCCATACTGTCACACTGATTTATGTAGCCGGGCTATTAGGTATAAGCATACACTGCTCCCCCCCATACTGTCACACTGATGTTATGTGGCCGGGCTATTAGGTATAAGCATACACCGCTCCCTCCCATACTGTCACACTGATTTATGTGGCCGGGCTATTAGGTATAAGCATACACCGCTCCCTCCCATACTGTCACACTGATTTTATGTGGCCGGGCTATTAGGTGTAATCATACACCGCTCCCTCCCATACTGTCACACTGATTTATGTGGCCGGGCTATTAGGTATAAGCATACACCGCTCCCTCCCATACTGTCACACTGATGTTATGTGGCCGGGCTATTAGGTATAAGCATACACCGCTCCCTCCCATACTGTCACACTGATTTTATGTGGCCGGGCTATTAGGTGTAATCATTCACCGCTCCCTCCCATACTGTCACACTGATATTATGTGGCCGGGCTATTAGGTATAAGCATACACCGCTCCCTCCCATACTGTCACACTGATATTATGTGGCCGGGCTATTAGGTATAAGCATACACCGCTCCCTCCCATACTGTCACACTGATGTTATGTGTCCGGGCTATTAGTTATAAGCATACACCGCTCCCTCCCATACTGTCACACTGATGTTATGTGTCCAGGCTATTAGGTATAAGCATACACTGCTCCCTCCCATACTGTCACACTGATTTATGTGGCCGGGCTATTAGGTATAATCATACACCGCTCCCTCCCATACTGTCACACTGATTTATGTGGCCGGGCTATTAGGTATAAGCATACACCGCTCCCTCCCATACTGTCACACTGATATTATGTGGCCGGGCTATTAGGTATAAGCATACACCGCTCCCTCCCATACTGTCACACTGATATTATGTGGCCGGGCTATTAGGTATAAGCATACACCGCTCCCTCCCATACTGTCACACTGATTTATGTGGCCGGGCTATTAGGTATAAGCATACACCGCTCCCTCCCATACTGTCACACTGATTTATGTGGCCGGGCTATTAGGTATAAGCATACACCGCTCTCTCCCATACTGTCACACTGATGTTATGTCGCCGGGCTATTAGGTATAAGCATACACCGCTCCGTCCCACACTGTCACACTGATTTATGTGGCCGGGCTATTAGGTATAAGCACACTGATGTTATGTGGCCGGGCTATTTGGTATAATCATACACCGCTCCCTCCCATACTGTCACACTGATGTTATGTGGCCGGGCTATTAGGTATAACCATACACCGCTCCCTCCCATACTGTCACACTGATATTATGTGGCCGGGCTATTAGGTATAAGCATACACCGCTCCCTCCCATACTGTCACACTGATTTATGTAGCCGGGCTATTAGGTATAAGCATACACCGCTCCCTCCCATACTGTCACACTGATTGTATGTGGCCGGGCTATTAGGTATAAGCATACACCGCTCCCTCCCATACTGTCACACTGATGTTATGTGGCTGGGCTATTAGGTATAAGCATACACCGCTCCCTCCCATACTGTCACACTGATATTATGTGGCCGGGCTATTAGGTATAAGCATACACCGCTCCCTCCCATACTGTCACACTGATATTATGTGGCTGGGCTATTAGGTATAAGCATACACCGCTCCCTCCCATACTGTCACACTGATTTATGTGGCCGGGCTATTAGGTATAAGCATACACCGCTCCCTCCCATACTGTCACACTGATTTATGTTGCCGGGCTATTAGGTATAAGCATACACCGCTCCCTCCCATACTGTCACACTGATTTTATGTGGCCGGGCTATTAGGTATAAGCATACACCGCTCCCTCCCATACTGTCACACTGATGTTATGTGGCCGGGCTATTAGGTATAAGCATACACCGCTCCCTCCCATACTGTCACACTGATTTTATGTGGCCGGGCTATTAGGTATAATCATACACCGCTCCCTCCCATAATGTCACACTGATTTTATGTGGCCGGGCTATTAGGTATAATCATGCACTGCTCCCTCATATACTGTCACACTGATTTATGTGGCCGGGCTATTAGGTATAAGCATACACCGCTCTCTCCCATACTGTCGCACTGATTTTATTTGGCCGGGCTATTAGGTATAAGCATACACCGCTCCCTCCCATACTGTCACACTGATTTTATGTGGCCGTGGTATTAGGTATAATCATACACCGCTCCCTCCCATACTGTCACACTGATGTTATGTGGCCGGGCTATTAGATATAAGCATACACCGCTCCCTCCCATACTGTCAGACTGATGTTATGTGGCCGGGCTATTAGGTATAAGCATACACCGCTCCCTCCCATACTGTCACACTGATGTTAAGTGGCCGGGCTATTAGGTATAAGCATACACCGCTCCCTCCCATACTATCACACTGATGTTATGTGTCCGGGCTATTAGGTATAAGCATACACCGCTCCCTCCCATACTGTCACACTGATTTTATGTGGCCGTGGTATTAGGTATAATCATACACCGCTCCCTCCCATACTGTCACACTGATGTTATGTGGCCGGGCTATTAGATATAAGCATACACCGCTCCCTCCCATACTGTCACACTGATGTTATGTGGCCGGGCTATTAGGTATAAGCATACACCGCTCCCTCCCATACTGTCACACTGATTTTATGTGGCCGGGGTATTGGGTATAATCATACACCGCTCCCTCCCATACTGTCACACTGATTTATGTGGCTGGGCTATTAGGTATAAGCATACACCGCTCCCTCCCCCATACTGTCACACTGATTTATGTGGCCGGGCTATTAGGTATAAGCATATACCGCTCCCTCCCATACTGTCACACTGATTGTATGTGGCCGGGCTATTAGGTATAAGCATATACCGCTCCCTCCCATACTGTCACACTGATTTATGTGGCCGGGCTATTAGGTATAAGCATACACCGCTTCCTCCCATACTGTCACACTGATTTATGTGGCCGGGCTATTAGGTAGAAGCATACACCGCTCCCTCCCATACTATCACACTGATTTATGTGGCCGGGCTATTAGGTATAAGCATACACCGCTCCCTCCCATACTACCACACTGATTTATGTGGCCGGGCTATTAGGTATAAGCATACACCGCTCCCTCCCATACTGTCACACTGATTTATGTAGCCGGGCTATTAGGTATAAGCATACACCGCTCCCTCCCATACTGTCACACTGATTTTATGTGGCCGGGCTATTAGGTATAAGCATACACCGCTCCCTCCCATACTGTCACACTGATTTTATGTGGCCGTGCTATTAGGTATAAGCATACACAGCTCCCTCCCATACTGTCACACTGATTTTATGTGCTCGGGCTATTAGGTATAAGCATACACCGCTCCCTCCCATACTGTCACACTGATTTATGTGGCCGGGCTATTAGGTATAAGCATACACCGCTCCCTCCCATACTGTCACACTGATTTTATGTGGCCGGGCTATTAGGTATAAGCATACACCGCTCCCTCCCATACTGTCACACTGATTTATGTGGCCGGGCTATTAGGTATAATCATACACCGCTCCCTCCCATACTGTCACACTGATTTATGTGGTCGGGCTATTAGGTATAAGCATACACCGCTCCCTTCCATACTGTCACACTGATTTTATGTGGCTGGGCTATTCGGTATAAGCATATACCGCTCCCTCCCATACTGTCACACTGATTTATGTGGCCGGGCTATTAGGTATAAGCATACACCGCTCCCTCCCATACTGTCACACTGATTTTATGTGGCCGGGCTATTAGGTATAATCATACACCGCTCCCTCCCATACTGTCACACTGATTTATGTGGTCGGGCTATTAGGTATAAGCATACACCGCTCCCTTCCATACTGTCACACTGATTTTATGTGGCCGGGCTATTAGGTATAAGCATACACCGCTCCCTCCCATACTGTCACACTGATTTTATGTGGCCGGGCTATTAGGTGTAATCATACACCGCTCCCTCCCATACTGTCACACTGATTTATGTGGCCGGGCTATTAGGTATAAGCATACACCGCTCCCTCCCATACTGTCACACTGATGTTATGTGGCCGGGCTATTAGGTATAAGCATACACCGCTCCCTCCCATACTGTCACACTGATTTTATGTGGCCGGGCTATTAGGTGTAATCATTCACCGCTCCCTCCCATACTGTCACACTGATATTATGTGGCCGGGCTATTAGGTATAAGCATACACCGCTCCCTCCCATACTGTCACACTGATATTATGTGGCTGGGCTATTAGGTATAAGCATTCACCGCTCCCTCCCATACTGTCACACTGATTTATGTAGCCGGGCTATTAGGTATAAGCATACACTGCTCCCCCCCATACTGTCACACTGATGTTATGTGGCCGGGCTATTAGGTATAAGCATACACCGCTCCCTCCCATACTGTCACACTGATTTATGTGGCCGGGCTATTAGGTATAAGCATACACCGCTCCCTCCCATACTGTCACACTGATTTTATGTGGCCGGGCTATTAGGTATAATCATACACCGCTCCCTCCCATACTGTCACACTGATTTATGTTGCCGGGCTATTAGGTATAATCATACACCGCTCCCTCCCATACTGTCACACTGATTTTATGTGGCCGGGCTATTAGGTATAAGCATACACCGCTCCCTCCCATACTGTCACACTGATGTTATGTGGCCGGGCTATTAGGTATAAGCATACACCGCTCCCTCCCATACTGTCACACTGATTTTATGTGGCCGGGCTATTAGGTATAAGCATACACCGCTCCCTCCCATACTGTCACATTGATGTTATGTGGCCGGGCTATTAGGTATAAGCATACACCGCTCCCTCCCATACTGTCACACTGATTTTATGTGGCCGGGCTATTAGGTATAATCATACACCGCTCCCTCCCATAATGTCACACTGATTTTATGTGGCCGGGCTATTAGGTATAATCATGCACTGCTCCCTCATATACTGTCACACTGATTTATGTGGCCGGGCTAGTAGGTATAAGCATACACCGCTCTCTCCCATACTGTCGCACTGATTTTATTTGGCCGGGCTATTAGGTATAAGCATACACCGCTCCCTCCCATACTGTCACACTGATTTTATGTGGCCGTGGTATTAGGTATAATCATACACCGCTCCCTCCCATACTGTCACACTGATGTTATGTGGCCGGGCTATTAGATATAAGCATACACCGCTCCCTCCCATACTGTCAGACTGATGTTATGTGGCCGGGCTATTAGGTATAAGCATACACCGCTCCCTCCCATACTGTCACACTGATTTTATGTGGCCGGGGTATTGGGTATAATCATACACCGCTCCCTCCCATACTGTCACACTGATTTATGTGGCTGGGCTATTAGGTATAAGCATACACCGCTCCCTCCCCCATACTGTCACACTGATTTATGTGGCCGGGCTATTAGGTATAAGCATATACCGCTCCCTCCCATACTGTCACACTGATTGTATGTGGCCGGGCTATTAGGTATAAGCATTCACCGCTCCCTCCCATACTGTCACACTGATGTTATGTGTCCAGGCTATTAGGTATAAGCATACACTGCTCCCTCCCATACTGTCACACTGATTTATGTTGCCGGGCTATTAGGTATAATCATACACCGCTCCCTCCCATACTGTCACACTGATTTTATGTGGCCGGGCTATTAGGTATAAGCATACACCGCTCCCTCCCATACTATCACACTGATTTATGTGGCCGGGCTATTAGGTATAAGCATACACCGCTCCCTCCCATACTACCACACTGATTTATGTGGCCGGGCTATTAGGTATAAGCATACACCGCTCCCTCCCATACTGTCACACTGATTTATGTAGCCGGGCTATTAGGTATAAGCATACACCGCTCCCTCCCATACTGTCACACTGATTTTATGTGGCCGGGCTATTAGGTATAAGCATACACCGCTCCCTCCCATACTGTCACACTGATTTTATGTGGCCGTGCTATTAGGTATAAGCATACACAGCTCCCTCCCATACTGTCACACTGATTTTATGTGCTCGGGCTATTAGGTATAACCATACACCGCTCCCTCCCATACTGTCACACTGATTTATGTGGCCGGGCTAATAGGTATAATCATGCACCGCTCCCTCCCATACTGTCACACTGATTTATGTAGCCGGGCTATTAGGTATAAGCATACACTGCTCCCCCCCATACTGTCACACTGATGTTATGTGGCCGGGCTATTAGGTATAAGCATACACCGCTCCCTCCCATACTGTCACACTGATTTATGTGGCCGGGCTATTAGGTATAAGCATACACCGCTCCCTCCCATACTGTCACACTGATTTTATGTGGCCGGGCTATTAGGTATAATCATACACCGCTCCCTCCCATACTGTCACACTGATTTATGTGGTCGGGCTATTAGGTATAAGCATACACCGCTCCCTTCCATACTGTCACACTGATTTTATGTGGCTGGGCTATTCGGTATAAGCATATACCGCTCCCTCCCATACTGTCACACTGATTTTATGTGGCCGGGCTATTAGGTGTAATCATACACCGCTCCCTCCCATACTGTCACACTGATTTATGTGGCCGGGCTATTAGGTATAAGCATACACCGCTCCCTCCCATACTGTCACACTGATGTTATGTGGCCGGGCTATTAGGTATAAGCATACACCGCTCCCTCCCATACTGTCACACTGATTTTATGTGGCCGGGCTATTAGGTGTAATCATTCACCGCTCCCTCCCATACTGTCACACTGATATTATGTGGCCGGGCTATTAGGTATAAGCATACACCGCTCCCTCCCATACTGTCACACTGATATTATGTGGCCGGGCTATTAGGTATAAGCATACACCGCTCCCTCCCATACTGTCACACTGATGTTATGTGTCCGGGCTATTAGGTATAAGCATACACCGCTCCCTCCCATACTGTCACACTGATGTTATGTGTCCAGGCTATTAGGTATAAGCATACACTGCTCCCTCCCATACTGTCACACTGATTTATGTGGCCGGGCTATTAGGTATAATCATACACCGCTCCCTCCCATACTGTCACACTGATTTATGTGGCCGGGCTATTAGGTATAACCATACACCGCTCCCTCCCATACTGTCACACTGATATTATGTGGCCGGGCTATTAGGTATAAGCATACACCGCTCCCTCCCATACTGTCACACTGATATTATGTGGCCGGGCTATTAGGTATAAGCATACACCGCTCCCTCCCATACTGTCACACTGATTTATGTGGCCGGGCTATTAGGTATAAGCATACACCGCTCCCTCCCATACTGTCACACTGATTTATGTGGCCGGGCTATTAGGTATAAGCATACACCGCTCTCTCCCATACTGTCACACTGATGTTATGTCGCCGGGCTATTAGGTATAAGCATACACCGCTCCGTCCCACACTGTCACACTGATTTATGTGGCCGGGCTATTAGGTATAAGCACACTGATGTTATGTGGCCGGGCTATTTGGTATAATCATACACCGCTCCCTCCCATACTGTCACACTGATGTTATGTGGCCGGGCTATTAGGTATAAGCATACACCGCTCCCTCCCATACTGTCACACTGATATTATGTGGCCGGGCTATTAGGTATAAGCATACACCGCTCCCTCCCATACTGTCACACTGATTTATGTAGCCGGGCTATTAGGTATAAGCATACACCGCTCCCTCCCATACTGTCACACTGATTGTATGTGGCCGGGCTATTAGGTATAAGCATACACCGCTCCCTCCCATACTGTCACACTGATGTTATGTGGCTGGGCTATTAGGTATAAGCATACACCGCTCCCTCCCATACTGTCACACTGATTTATGTTGCCGGGCTATTAGGTATAAGCATACACCGCTCCCTCCCATACTGTCACACTGATTTTATGTGGCCGGGCTATTAGGTATAAGCATACACCGCTCCCTCCCATACTGTCACACTGATGTTATGTGGCCGGGCTATTAGGTATAAGCATACACCGCTCCCTCCCATACTGTCACACTGATTTTATGTGGCCGGGCTATTAGGTATAATCATACACCGCTCCCTCCCATAATGTCACACTGATTTTATGTGGCCGGGCTATTAGGTATAATCATGCACTGCTCCCTCATATACTGTCACACTGATTTATGTGGCCGGGCTATTAGGTATAAGCATACACCGCTCTCTCCCATACTGTCGCACTGATTTTATTTGGCCGGGCTATTAGGTATAAGCATACACCGCTCCCTCCCATACTGTCACACTGATTTTATGTGGCCGTGGTATTAGGTATAATCATACACCGCTCCCTCCCATACTGTCACACTGATGTTATGTGGCCGGGCTATTAGATATAAGCATACACCGCTCCCTCCCATACTGTCAGACTGATGTTATGTGGCCGGGCTATTAGGTATAAGCATACACCGCTTCCTCCCATACTGTCACACTGATTTTATGTGGCCGGGGTATTGGGTATAATCATACACCGCTCCCTCCCATACTGTCACACTGATTTATGTGGCTGGGCTATTAGGTATAAGCATACACCGCTCCCTCCCCCATACTGTCACACTGATTTATGTGGCCGGGCTATTAGGTATAAGCATATACCGCTCCCTCCCATACTGTCACACTGATTGTATGTGGCCGGGCTATTAGGTATAAGCATATACCGCTCCCTCCCATACTGTCACACTGATTTATGTGGCCGGGCTATTAGGTAGAAGCATACACCGCTTCCTCCCATACTGTCACACTGATTTATGTGGCCGGGCTATTAGGTAGAAGCATACACCGCTCCCTCCCATACTATCACACTGATTTATGTGGCCGGGCTATTAGGTATAAGCATACACCGCTCCCTCCCATACTACCACACTGATTTATGTGGCCGGGCTATTAGGTATAAGCATACACCGCTCCCTCCCATACTGTCACACTGATTTATGTAGCCGGGCTATTAGGTATAAGCATACACCGCTCCCTCCCATACTGTCACACTGATTTTATGTGGCCGGGCTATTAGGTATAAGCATACACCGCTCCCTCCCATACTGTCACACTGATTTTATGTGGCCGTGCTATTAGGTATAAGCATACACAGCTCCCTCCCATACTGTCACACTGATTTTATGTGCTCGGGCTATTAGGTATAAGCATACACCGCTCCCTCCCATACTGTCACACTGATTTATGTGGCCGGGCTATTAGGTATAAGCATACACCGCTCCCTCCCATACTGTCACACTGATTTTATGTGGCCGGGCTATTAGGTATAAGCATACACCGCTCCCTCCCATACTGTCACACTGATTTATGTGGCCGGGCTATTAGGTATAATCATACACCGCTCCCTCCCATACTGTCACACTGATTCATGTGGTCGGGCTATTAGGTATAAACATACACCGCTCCCTTCCATACTGTCACACTGATTTTATGTGGCTGGGCTATTCGGTATAAGCATATACCGCTCCCTCCCATACTGTCACACTGATTTATGTGGCCGGGCTATTAGGTATAAGCATACACCGCTCCCTCCCATACTGTCACACTGATGTTATGTGGCCGGGCTATTAGATATAAGCATACACCGCTCCCTCCCATACTGTCACACTGATGTTATGTGGCCGGGCTATTAGGTATAAGCATATACCGCTCCCTCCCATACTGTCACACTGATTGTATGTGGCAGGGCTATTAGGTATAAGCATATACCGCTCCCTCCCATACTGTCACACTGATTTATGTGGCCGGGCTATTAGGTATAAGCATACACCGCTTCCTCCCATACTGTCACACTGATTTATGTGGCCGGGCTATTAGGTAGAAGCATACACCGCTTCCTCCCATACTGTCACACTGATTTATGTGGCCGGGCTATTAGGTATAAGCATACACCGCTCCCTCCCATACTGTCACACTGATTTATGTGGCCGGGCTATTAGGTAGAAGCATACACCGCTCCCTCCCATACTGTCACACTGATATTATGTGGCCGGGCTATTAGGTATAAGCATACACCGCTCCCTCCCATACTACCACACTGATTTATGTGGCCGGGCTATTAGGTATAAGCATACACCGCTCCCTCCCATACTGTCACACTGATTTATGTGGCCGGGCTATTAGGTATAAGCATACACCGCTCCCTCCCATACTGTCACACTGATTTATGTAGCCGGGCTATTAGGTATACGCATACACCGCTCCCTCCCATACTGTCACACTGATTTTATGTGGCCGGGCTATAAGGTATAAGCATACACCGCTCCCTCCCATACTGTCACACTGATTTTATGTGGCCGTGCTATTAGGTATAAGCATACACAGCTCCCTCCCATACTGTCACACTGATTTTATGTGCTCGGGCTATTAGGTATAACCATACACCGCTCCCTCCCATACTGTCACACTGATTTATGTGGCCGGGCTAATAGGTATAATCATGCACCGCTCCCACCCATACTGTCACACTGATTTATGTAGCCGGGCTATTAGGTATAAGCATACACCGCTCCCTCCCATACTGTCACACTGATATTATGTGGCCGGGCTATTAGGTATAAGCATACACCGCTCCCTCCCATACTGTCACACTGATATTATGTGGCCGGGCTATTAGGTATAAGCATACACCGCTCCCTCCCATACTGTCACACTGATTTTATGTGGCCGGGCTATTAGGTATAAGCATACACCGCTCCCTCCCATACTGTCACACTGATTTATGTGGCCGGGCTATTAGGTATAAGCATACACCGCTCACTCCCATACTGTCACACTGATTTATGTTGCCGGGCTATTAGGTATAAGCATACACCGCTCCCTCCCATACTGTCACACTGATTTTATGTGGCCGGGCTATTAGGTATAAGCATACACCGCTCCCTCCCATACTGTCACACTGATGTTATGTGGCCGGGCTATTAGGTATAAGCATACACCGCTCCCTCCCATACTGTCACACTGATGTTATGTGGCCGGGCTATTAGATATAAGCATACACCGCTCCCTCCCATACTGTCACACTGATGTTATGTGGCCGGGCTATTAGGTATAAGCATATACCGCTCCCTCCCATACTGTCACACTGATTGTATGTGGCCGGGCTATTAGGTATAAGCATATACCGCTCCCTCCCATACTGTCACACTGATTTATGTGGCCGGGCTATTAGGTATAAGCATACACCGCTTCCTCCCATACTGTCACACTGATTTATGTGGCCGGGCTATTAGGTAGAAGCATACACCGCTTCCTCCCATACTGTCACACTGATTTATGTGGCCGGGCTATTAGGTATAAGCATACACCGCTCCCTCCCATACTGTCACACTGATTTATGTGGCCGGGCTATTAGGTAGAAGCATACACCGCTCCCTCCCATACTGTCACACTGATTTATGTGGCCGGGCTATTAGGTATAAGCATACACCGCTCCCTCCCATACTACCACACTGATTTATGTGGCCGGGCTATTAGGTATAAGCATACACCGCTCCCTCCCATACTGTCACACTGATTTATGTAGCCGGGCTATTAGGTATACGCATACACCGCTCCCTCCCATACTGTCACACTGATTTTATGTGGCCGGGCTATAAGGTATAAGCATACACCGCTCCCTCCCATACTGTCACACTGATTTTATGTGGCCGTGCTATTAGGTATAAGCATACACAGCTCCCTCCCATACTGTCACACTGATTTTATGTGCTCGGGCTATTAGGTATAACCATACACCGCTCCCTCCCATACTGTCACACTGATTTATGTGGCCGGGCTAATAGGTATAATCATGCACCGCTCCCACCCATACTGTCACACTGATTTATGTAGCCGGGCTATTAGGTATAAGCATACACCGCTCCCTCCCATACTGTCACACTGATGTTATGTGGCCGGGCTATTAGGTATAAGCATACACCGCTCCCCCCCATACTGTCACACTGATGTTATGTGGCCGGGCTATTAGGTATAAGCATACACCGCTCCCTCCCATACTGTCACACTGATGTTATGTGGCCGGGCTATTAGATATAAGCATACACCGCTCCCTCCCATACTGTCACACTGATGTTATGTGGCCGGGCTATTAGGTATAAGCATATACCGCTCCCTCCCATACTGTCACACTGATTGTATGTGGCCGGGCTATTAGGTATAAGCATATACCGCTCCCTCCCATACTGTCACACTGATTTATGTGGCCGGGCTATTAGGTATAAGCATACACCGCTTCCTCCCATACTGTCACACTGATTTATGTGGCCGGGCTATTAGGTAGAAGCATACACCGCTTCCTCCCATACTGTCACACTGATTTATGTGGCCGGGCTATTAGGTATAAGCATACACCGCTCCCTCCCATACTGTCACACTGATTTATGTGGCCGGGCTATTAGGTAGAAGCATACACCGCTCCCTCCCATACTGTCACACTGATTTATGTGGCCGGGCTATTAGGTATAAGCATACACCGCTCCCTCCCATACTACCACACTGATTTATGTGGCCGGGCTATTAGGTATAAGCATACACCGCTCCCTCCCATACTGTCACACTGATTTATGTAGCCGGGCTATTAGGTATACGCATACACCGCTCCCTCCCATACTGTCACACTGATTTTATGTGGCCGGGCTATAAGGTATAAGCATACACCGCTCCCTCCCATACTGTCACACTGATTTTATGTGGCCGTGCTATTAGGTATAAGCATACACAGCTCCCTCCCATACTGTCACACTGATTTTATGTGCTCGGGCTATTAGGTATAACCATACACCGCTCCCTCCCATACTGTCACACTGATTTATGTGGCCGGGCTAATAGGTATAATCATGCACCGCTCCCACCCATACTGTCACACTGATTTATGTAGCCGGGCTATTAGGTATAAGCATACACCGCTCCCTCCCATACTGTCACACTGATGTTATGTGGCCGGGCTATTAGGTATAAGCATACACTGCTCCCCCCCATACTGTCACACTGATGTTATGTGGCCGGGCTATTAGGTATAAGCATACACCGCTCCCTCCCATACTGTCACACTGATTTATGTGGCCGGGCTATTAGGTGTAATCATACACCGCTCCCTCCCATACTGTCACACTGATTTATGTGGCCGGGCTATTAGGTATAAGCATACACCGCTCCCTCCCATACTGTCACACTGATTTTATGTGGCCGGGCTAATAGGTATAACCATACACTGCTCCCTCCCATACTGTCACACTGATTTATGTGGCCGGGCTATTAGGTATAAGCATACACCGCTCCCTCCCATACTGTCACACTGATTTTATGTGGCCGGGCTATTAGGTATAATCATACACCGCTCCCTCCCATACTGTCACACTGATTTATGTGGCCGGGCTATTAGGTATAAGCATACACCGCTCCCTCCCATACTGTCACACTGATTTTATGTGGCCGGGCTATTAGGTATAACCATACACCGCTCCCTCATATACTGTCACACTGATTTATGTGGCCGGGCTATTAGGTATAAGCATACACCGCTCCCTCCCATACTGTCACACTGATTTTATGTAGCTGGGCTATTAGGTATAAGCATACACCGCTCCCTCCCATACTGTCACACTGATTTATGTGGCCGGGCTATTAGGTATAAGCATACACCGCTCTCTCCCATACTGTCGCACTGATTTTATGTGGCCGGGCTATTAGGTTTAATCATACACCGCTCCCTCCCATACTGTCACACTGATTTTATGTAGCCGGGCTCTTAGGTATAAGCATACACCGCTCCCTCCCATACTGTCACACTGATTTATGTGGCCGGGCTATTAGGTATAAGCATACACCGCTCCCTCCCATACTGTCACACTGATTTTATGTAGCTGGGCTATTAGGTATAAGCATACACCGCTCCCTCCCATACTGTCACACTGATTTATGTGGCCGGGCTATTAGGTATAAGCATACACCGCTCTCTCCCATACTGTCGCACTGATTTTATGTGGCCGGGCTATTAGGTTTAATCATACACCGCTCCCTCCCATACTGTCACACTGATTTATGTGGCTGGGCTATTAGGTATAAGCATACACCGCTCCCTCCCATACTGTCACACAGATTTTATGTAGCCGGGCTCTTAGGTATAACCATACACCGCTCCCTCCCATACTGTCACACTGATTTATGTGGCCGGGCTATTAGGTATAAGCATACACCGCTCCCTCCCATACTGTCAAACTGATTTATGTGGCCGGGCTATTAGGTATAATCATACACCGCACCCTGCCATACTGTCACACTGATTTATGTGGCCGGGCTATTAGGTATAACCATACACCGTTCCCTCCCATACTGTCACACTGATTTATGTGCCCGGGCTATTAGGTATAACCATACACCGCTCCCTCCCATACTGTCACACTGATGTTATGTGGCCGGGCTATTAGGTATAATCATACACCGCTCCCTCCCATACTGTCACACTGATTTTATGTGGTCGGGCTATTAGGTATAAGCATACACCGCTCCCTCCCATACTGTCACACTGATTTTATGTGGCCGTGCTATTAGGTATAAGCATACACAGCTCCCTCCCATACTGTCACACTGATTTTATGTGCTCTGGCTATTAGGTATAATCATACACCGCTCCCTCCCATACTGTCACACTGATTTATGTAGCCGGGCTATTAGGTATAAGCATACACTGCTCCCCCCCATACTGTCACACTGATGTTATGTGGCCGGGCTATTAGGTATAAGCATACACCGCTCCCTCCCATACTGTCACACTGATTTATGTGGCCGGGCTATTAGGTATAAGCATACACCGCTCCCTCCCATACTGTCACACTGATTTTATGTGGCCGGGCTATTAGGTATAATCATACACCGCTCCCTCCCATACTGTCACACTGATTTATGTAGCCGGGCTATTAGGTATAATCATACACCGCTCCCTCCCATACTGTCACACTGATTTTATGTGGCTGGGCTATTAGGTATAATCATACACCGCTCCCTCCCATACTGTCACACTGATTTTATGTGGCCGGGCTATTAGGTGTAATCATACACCGCTCCCTCCCATACTGTCACACTGATTTTATGTGGCCGGGCTATTAGGTATAAGCATACACCGCTCCCTCCCATACTGTCACTCTGATTTATTTGGCCGGGCTATTAGGTATAAGCATACACTGCTCCCTCCCATACTGTCACACTGATTTATGTGGCCGGGCTATTAGGTATAATCATACACCGCTCCCTCCCATACTGTCACACTGATGTTATGTGGCCGGGCTATTAGGTATAAGCATACACTGCTCCCTCCCATACTGTCACACTGATTTATGTCGCCGGGCTATTAGGTATAAGCATACACTGCTCCCTCCCATACTGTCACACTGATTTTATGTGGCCGGGCTATTAGGTATAAGCATACACCGCTCCCTCCCATACTGTCACACTGATTTATGTGGCCGGGCTATTAGGTATAAGCATACACCGCTCCCTCCCATACTGTCACACTGATTTTATGTGGCCGTGGTATTAGGTATAATCATACACCGCTCCCTCATATACTGTCACACTGATGTTATGTGGCCGGGCTATTGGGTATAAGCATACACCGCTCCCTCCCCCATACTGTCACACTGATTTATGTGGCCGGGCTATTAGGTATAAGCATACACCGCTCCCTCCCATACTGTCACACTGATTTTATGTGGCCGGGCTATTAGGTGTAATCATACACCGCTCCCTCCCATACTGTCACACTGATTTTATGTGGCCGGGCTATTAGGTATAAGCATACACTGCTCCCTCCCATACTGTCACACTGATTTTATGTAGCTGGGCTATTAGGTATAAGCATACACCGCTCCCTCCCATACTGTCACACTGATTTTATGTAGCTGGGCTATTAGGTATAACCATACACCGCTCCCTCATATACTGTCACACTGATTTTATGTAGCTGGGCTATTAGGTATAAGCATACACCGCTCCCTCATATACTGTCACACTGATGTTATGTGGCCGGGCTATTAGGTATAAGCATACACTGCTCCCTCCCATACTGTCACACTGATTTATGTGGCCGGGCTATTAGGTATAAGCATACACCGCTCCCTCCCATAATGTCACACTGATTTTATTTGGCCGGGCTATTAGGTATAACCATACACCGCTCCCTCATATACTGTCACACTGATTTATGTGGCCGGGCTATTAGGTATAAGCATACACCGCTCTCTCCCATACTGTCGCACTGATTTTATGTAGCCGGGCTATTAGGTATAACCGTACACCGCTCCCTCCCATACTGTCAAACTGATTTTATGTGGCCGGGCTATTAGGTATAATCATACACCGCACCCTGCCATACTATCACACTGATGTTATGTGTCCGGGCTATTATGTATAAGCATACACCGCTCCCTCCCATACTGTCACACTGATTTTCTGTGGCCGGGCTATTAGGTATAAGCATACACCGCTCCCTCCCATACTGTCACACTGATTTTATGTGGCCGTGCTATTAGGTATAAGCATACACAGCTCCCTCCCATACTGTCACACTGATTTTATGTGCTCGGGCTATTAGGTATAAGCATACACCGCTCCCTCCCATACTGTCACACTGATTTTATGTGGCTGGGCTATTAGGTATAAGCATACACCGCTCCCTCCCATACTGTCACACTGATTTTATGTGGCCGGGCTATTAGGTATAAGCATACACCGCTCCCTCCCATACTGTCACACTGATTTATGTGGCTGTGCTATTAGGTGTAATCATACACCGCTCCCTCCCATACTGTCACACTGATTTATGTGGCTGGGCTATTAGGTATAAGCATACACCGCTCCCTCCCATACTGTCACACTGATTTTATGTGGCCGGGCTATTAGGTGTAATCATACACCGCTCCCTCCCATACTGTCACACTGATTTATGTTGCCGGGCTATTAGGTATAAGCATACACCGCTCCCTCCCATACTGTCACACTGATTTATGTGGCCGGGCTATTAGGTATAACCATACACCGCTCCCTCCCATACTGTCACACTGATTTTATGTGGCTGTGCTATTAGGTATAAGCATACACAGCTCCCACCCATACTGTCACACTGATTTATGTGGCCGGGCTATTAGGTATAATCATACACCGCACCCTGCCATACTGTCACACTGATTTTATGTGGCCGGGCTATTAGGTATAACCATACACCGCTCCCTCCCATACTGTCACACTGATTTATGTGGCCGGGCTATTGGGTATAAGCATACACCGCTCCCTCCCCCATACTGTCACACTGATTTATGTGGCCGGGCTATTAGGTATAAGCATACACCGCTCCCTCCCATACTGTCACACTGATTTTATGTGGCCGGGCTATTAGGTGTAATCATACACCGCTCCCTCCCATACTGTCACACTGATTTTATGTGGCCGGGCTATTAGGTATAAGCATACACTGCTCCCTCCCATACTGTCACACTGATTTTATGTAGCTGGGCTATTAGGTATAACCATACACCGCTCCCTCATATACTGTCACACTGATTTTATGTAGCTGGGCTATTAGGTATAAGCATACACCGCTCCCTCATATACTGTCACACTGATGTTATGTGGCCGGGCTATTAGGTATAAGCATACACTGCTCCCTCCCATACTGTCACACTGATTTATGTGGCCGGGCTATTAGGTATAATCATACACCGCTCCCTCCCATAATGTCACACTGATTTTATTTGGCCGGGCTATTAGGTATAACCATACACCGCTCCCTCATATACTGTCACACTGATTTATGTGGCCGGGCTATTAGGTATAAGCATACACCGCTCTCTCCCATACTGTCGCACTGATTTTATGTAGCCGGGCTATTAGGTATAACCGTACACCGCTCCCTCCCATACTGTCAAACTGATTTTATGTGGCCGGGCTATTAGGTATAATCATACACCGCACCCTGCCATACTATCACACTGATGTTATGTGTCCGGGCTATTATGTATAAGCATACACCGCTCCCTCCCATACTGTCACACTGATTTTCTGTGGCCGGGCTATTAGGTATAAGCATACACCGCTCCCTCCCATACTGTCACACTGATTTTATGTGGCCGTGCTATTAGGTATAAGCATACACAGCTCCCTCCCATACTGTCACACTGATTTTATGTGCTCGGGCTATTAGGTATAAGCATACACCGCTCCCTCCCATACTGTCACACTGATTTTATGTGGCTGGGCTATTAGGTATAAGCATACACCGCTCCCTCCCATACTGTCACACTGATTTTATGTGGCCGGGCTATTAGGTATAAGCATACACCGCTCCCTCCCATACTGTCACACTGATTTATGTGGCTGTGCTATTAGGTGTAATCATACACCGCTCCCTCCCATACTGTCACACTGATTTATGTGGCTGGGCTATTAGGTATAAGCATACACTGCTCCCCCCCATACTGTCACACTGATTTTATGTGGCCGGGCTATTAGGTGTAATCATACACCGCTCCCTCCCATACTGTCACACTGATTTATGTTGCCGGGCTATTAGGTATAAGCATACACCGCTCCCTCCCATACTGTCACACTGATTTATGTGGCCGGGCTATTAGGTATAACCATACACCGCTCCCTCCCATACTGTCACACTGATTTTATGTGGCTGTGCTATTAGGTATAAGCATACACAGCTCCCCCCCATACTGTCACACTGATTTATGTGGCCGGGCTATTAGGTATAATCATACACCGCACCCTGCCATACTGTCACACTGATTTTATGTGGCCGGGCTATTAGGTATAACCATACACCGCTCCCTCCCATACTGTCACACTGATTTATGTGGCCGGGCTATTAGGTATAAGCATACACAGCTCCCTCCCATACTGTCACACTGATTTATGTGGCTGGGCTATTAGGTATAATCATACACCGCACCCTGCCATACTGTCACACTGATTTTATGTGGCCGGGCTATAAGGTATAAGCATACACCGCTCCCTCCCATACTGTCACACTGATTTCTGTGGCCGGGCTATTAGGTATAATCATACACCGCTCCCTCCCATACTGTCACACTGATTTTATGTGGCTGTGCTATTAGGTATAAGCATACACAGCTCCCTCCCATACTGTCACACTGATTTTATGTAGCTGGGCTATTAGGTATAAGCATACACCGCTCCCTCATATACTGTCACACTGATGTTATGTGGCCGGGCTATTAGGTATAAGCATACACCGCTCTCTCCCATACTGTCACACTGATTTTATGTGGCCGGGCTATTAGGTATAAGCATACACCGCTCCCTCCCATACTGTCACACTGATTTTATGTAGCCGGGCTATTAGGTATAACCATACACCGCTCCCTCCCATACTGTCAAACTGATTTTATGTAGCTGGGCTATTAGGTATAAGCATACACCGCTCCCTCCCATACTGTCACACTGATATTATGTGGCCGGGCTATTAGGTATAAGCATACACCGCTCCCTCCCATACTGTCACACTGATATTATGTAGCCGGGTTATTAGGTATAACCATACACCGCTCCCTCCCATACTGTCACACTGATGTTATGTGGCTGGGCTATTAGGTATAACCATACACCGCTCCCTCCCATACTGTCACACTGATTTTATGTGGCCGGGCTATTAGGTAGAAGCATACACCGCTCCCTCCCATACTGTCACACTGATATTATGTGGCCGGGCTATTAGGTAGAAGCATACACCGCTCCCTCTCATACTGTCACACTGATTTATGTGGCCGGGCTATTAGGTATAAGCATACACCGCTCCCTCCCATACTGTCACACTGATTTATGTGGCTGGGCTATTAGGTATAAGCATACACCTCTCCCTCCCATACTGTCACACTGATATTATGTGACCGGGCTATTAGGTATAACCATACACCTCTCCCTCCCATACTGTCACACTGATTTATGTGGCCGGGCTATTAGGTATAAGCATACACCGCTCCCTCCCATACTGTCACACTGATTTATGTGGCCGGGCTATTAGGTATAAGCATACAC
This sequence comes from Taudactylus pleione, assembly GCA_031769625.1. Lineage (NCBI taxonomy): Eukaryota > Metazoa > Chordata > Amphibia > Anura > Myobatrachidae > Taudactylus > Taudactylus pleione. The sequence continues at coordinate 151,775 of JAUIMM010000170.1, forward strand.
CGCTCCCTCCCATACTGTCACACTGATGTTATGTGTCCGGGCTATTAGGTATAAGCATACACCGCTCCCTCCCATACTGTCACACTGATTTTATGTGGCCGGGCTATTTGGTATAATCATACACCGCTCCCTCCCATACTGTCACACTGATTTTATGTAGCTGGGCTATTAGGTATAACCATACACAGCTCCCTCCCATACTGTCACACTGATTTATGTGGCCTGGCTATTAGGTATAACCATACACCGCTCCCTCCCATACAGTCACACTGATTTATGTGGCCTGGCTATTAGGTATAAGCATACACCGCTCCCTCCCATACTGTCACACTGATTTTATGTGGCTGGGCTATTAGGTATAAGCATACACCGCTCCCTCCCATACTGTCACACTGATTTTATGTGGCCGGGCTATTAGGTTTAAGCATACACCGCACCCTGCCATACTGTCACACTGATTTTATGTAGCCGGGCTATTAGGTATAACCATACACCGCTCCCTCCCATACTGTCACACTGATATTATGTGGCCGGGCTATTAGGTATAAGCATACACCGCTCCCTCCCATACTGTCACACTGATTTTATGTAGCCGGGCTATTGGGTATAACCATACACCGCTCCCTCCCATACTGTCACACTGATTTATGTGGCCTGGCTATTAGGTATAACCATACACCGCTCCCTCCCATACTGTCACACTGATTTATGTGGCCTGGCTATTAGGTATAAGCATACACCGCTCCCTCCCATACTATCACACTGATGTTATATGGCCGGGCTATTAGGTATAAGCATACGCCGCTCCCTCCCATACTGTCACACTGATGTTATGTGGCCGGGCTATTAGGTATAAGCATACACCGCTCCCTCCCATACTGTCACACTGATTTATGTGGCCGGGCTATTAGGTATAAGCATACACCGCTCCCTCCCATACTGTCACACTGATTTTATGTGGCAGGGCTATTAGGTATAACCATACACCGCTCCCTCCCATACTGTCACACTGATATTATGTGGCTGGGCTATTAGGTATAAGCATACACCGCTCCCTCCCATACTGTCACACTGATTTATGTGGCCGGGCTATTAGGTATAACCATACACCGCTCCCTCCCATACTGTCACACTGATGTTATGTGGCCGGGCTATTAGGTATAACCATACACCGCTCCCTCCCATACTGTCACACTGATTTTATGTGGCCGGGCTATTAGGTATAACCATACACCGCTCCCTCCCATACTGTCACACTGATTTATGTGGCCGGACTATTAGGTATAAGCATACACCGCTCCCTCCCATCCTGTCACACTGATTTATGTGGCCGGGCTATTAGGTATAAGCATACGCCGCTCCCTCCCATACTGTCACACTGATTTATGTGGCCGGACTATTAGATATAATCATACACCGCTCCCTCCCATACTGTCACACTGATTTATGTGGCCGGGCTATTAGGTGTAAGCATACACCGCTCCCTCCCATACTGTCACACTGATGTTATGTGGCCGGGCTATTAGGTATAATCATACACCGCTCCCTCCCATACTGTCACACTGATTTATGTGGCCGGGCTATTAGGTATAAGCATACACCGCTCCCTCCCATACTGTCACACTGATGTTATGTGGCCCGGCTATTAGGTATAAGCATACACCGCTCCCCCCCCATACTGTCACACTGATTTATGTGGCCGGGCTATTAGGTATAATCATACACCGCTCCCTCCCATACTGTCACACTGATTTATGTGGCCGGGCTATTAGGTATAAGCATACACCGCTCCCTCCCATACTGTCACACTGATGTTATGTGGCCGGGGTATTAGGTATAAGCATACACCGCTCCCTCCCATACTGTCACACTGATGTTATGTGGCCGGGCTATTAGGTATAAGCATACACCGCTCCCTCCCATACTGTCACACTGATGTTATGTGGCCGGGCTATTAGGTATAAGCATACACCGCTCCCTCCCATACTGTCACGCTGATGTTATGTGGCCGGGCTATTAGGTATAATCATACACCGCTCCCCCCCATACTGTCACACTGATTTATGTGGCCGGGCTATTAGGTATAAGCATACACCACTCCCTCCCATACTGTCACACTGATTTATGTGGCCGGGCTATTAGGTATAAGCATACGCCGCTCCCTCCCATGCTGTCACACTGATTTTATGTGGCCGGGCTATTAGGTATAAGCATACACCGCTCCCTCCCATACTGTCACACTGATTTATGTGGCCGGGCTATTAGGTATAAGCATACACCGCTCCCTCACATACTGTCACACTGATTTATGTGGCTGGGCTATTAGGTATAAGCATACACCACTCCCTCCCATACTGTCACACTGATTTATGTGGCCGGGCTATTAGGTATAAGAATACGCCGCTCCTCCCATGCTGTCACACTGATTTTATGTGGCCGGGCTATTAGGTATAAGCATACGCCGCTCCCTCCCATACTGTCACACTGATTTTATGTGGCCGGGCTATTAGGTATAAGCATACACCGCTCCCTCCCATACTGTCACACTGATTTATGTGGCTGGGCTATTAGGTATAAGCATACACCGCTCCCTCCCATACTGTCACACTGATGTTATGTGGCCGGGCTATTAGGTATAATCATACACCGCTCCCTCCCATACTGTCACACTGATGTTATGTGGCTGGGCTATTAGGTATAAGCATACAACGTTCCCCCCATACTGTCACACTGATTTATGTGGCCGGGCTATTAGGTATAAGCATACACCGCTCCCTCCCATACTGTCACACTGATTTTATGTGGCCGGGCTATTAGGTATAAGAATACACCGCTCCCTCCCATACTGTCACACTGATTTATGTGGCTGGGCTATTAGGTATAAGCATACACCGCTCCCTCCCATACTGTCACACTGATGTTATGTGGCCGGGCTATTAGGTATAATCATACACCGCTCCCTCCCATACTGTCACACTGATGTTATGTGGCTGGGCTATTAGGTATAAGCATACAACGTTCCCCCCATACTGTCACACTGATTTATGTGGCCGGGCTATTAGGTATAAGCATACACCGCTCCCTCCCATACTGTCACACTGATTTATGTGGCCGGGCTATTAGGTATAACCATACACCGCTCCCTCCCATACTGTCACACTGATTTTATGTGGCCGGGCTATTAGGTGGTGAGCAAATCATCTCATATAACACGAGCATGACAGCTCACAATTACAGTCACTAGGAGGAGAGCAAGGAGTAACACAGAATGACAATATTTCCTATGGGGGAGGTGTATCAAACTGTGGTTCAACGAAAAACACGCGGAATTGGTGCTTTACAGGTGTTCTATGAATCTGAAATGTAATATACAAGTATCGTGGGGAATCCCGCACTCCCCTCCTGCGGTACTAGCGTAATGGGTCCACATTCTTCAGAAACGCCCACTCCATCGTCGGCAATGGTAACGGTGCATTCCGGAAAGGTATCCTGCTCGCTTAATCATAGCTTGAACTCGCCTTCTAACGCCATTATCAGATGCTGTACGCTGTCAATCACAGCACGTATACAGCAAGAGGGAGATGTGTGCACATTCCCGCCTATGTGACTGCGTATGCGCCTTTCTTCTGTCTGGCATGTAAAGTAACATAGGGGGAGATGTATCAAGCTGTCTCCACTGGCCCATGTTTCCATTGTTTTACCTGCTTGAAACATCAACCCCACAATGCCTTTAGGTTTTGGTATTGTATGTTCCCCGGGACAGTCTGATATTGGAGGAGCTATCCGGCAAGTTCTTAATGATCCGTACGAGTGGATAGCTTGGCTGCAATAATCTGACTATAAAAGGGTAGGGCCTGTTTCTTGAGTACATACTGACAGCCACACAACTGTCACACAATAGAGAATGAAACAGATCGTCAACGGCAGAGCTGCAATCTTGGTATGAGTTTCTGCCTGGCAAGCCGGACTTCACTGGCACATGTCATACCCCCAAATCTCCAGCACCGGGTAAACGTAGGCCATGCTAACATCAATCAGGGTTTCTCAAAGGGCCCTGAACCCCGATCACTCAGACAAACACTTTGAAACAAACTCGAGTGTTCCACAAACTTGCCACTTACTCCCAGACATGACGCACATGCCACGTATCTTGGAACATTGTCAGCGCTAAAAAAAAATAAACTTACAATCAAGGCGTGTTTGATAGAAGTGTCATACAGACTTGATTTCCGTCGTGTGATTAGAAAATTATTATACTTTATATGGCGCCATGAGGGTTCTTCAGCGCCTAACAAAGTACGTAAACAGTTGAGCAGAACATGAGAACAGTGACTGACAGTACAAGACAATGTAAGACAGAGTCGTATCTAGACTTTTTAACTAGAGAATTGGCACCTCCCCCATTTTTTAAATAGGGACATCAAATAGTGCACCTGAAAATGGGCCATGGCCTCATGGGGAAGGGCCAGGGAAGAGATAGTCGAGGCAGGAGATGCTGGGGATAAATAGGGACATAATATAGTGCACCTGGGAGAGGGCCATGGCCTCATGGGGAAGGGCCAGGGAAGAGATAGGGGAGGCCAGGAGATGCTGGGGATAAATAGAGACATAATATAGTGCACCTGAGAGAGGGCCATGGCCTCATGGGGAAGGGCCAGGGAAGAGATAGGGGAGGCCAGGAAATGCTGGGGATAAATAGGGACATAATATAGTGCACATGGGAGAGGGCCATGGCCTCATGGGGAAGGGCCAGGGAAGAGATAGGGGAGGCCAGGAGATGCTGGGGATAAATAGGGACATAATATAGTGCACCTGAGAGAGGGCCATGGCCTCATGGGGAAGGGCCAGGGAAGAGATAGGGGAGGCCAGGAGATGCTGGGGATAAATAGGGACATAATATAGTGCACCTGAGAGAGGCCCATGGCCTCATGGGGAAGGGCCAGGGAAGAGATAGGGGAGGCCAGGAGATGCTGGGGATAAATAGGGACATAATATAGTGCACCTGGGAGAGGGCCATGGCCTCATGGGGAAGGGCCAGGGAGGAGATAGGGGAGGCCAGGAGATGCTGGGGATAAATAGGGACATAATATAGTGCACCTGAGAGAGGGCCACGGCCTCATGGGGAAGGGCCAGGGAAGAGATAGGGGAGGCCAGGAGATGCTGGGGATAAATAGGGACATAATATAGTGCACCTGAGAGAGGGCCATGGCCTCATGGGGAAGGGCCAGGGAAGAGATAGGGGAGGCCAGGAGATGCTGGGGATAAATAGGGACATAATATAGTGCACCTGAGAGAGGGCCATGGCCTCATGGGGAAGGGCCAGGGAAGAGATAGGGGAGGCCAGGAGATGCTGGGGATAAATAGGGACATAATATAGTGCACCTGAGAGAGGGCCACGGCCTCATGGGGAAGGGCCAGGGAAGAGATAGGGGAGGCCAGGAGATGCTGGGGATAAATAGGGACATAATATAGTGCACCTGAGAGAGGGCCATGGCCTCATGGGGAAGGGCCAGGGAAGAGATAGGGGAGGCCAGGAGATGCTGGGGATAAAAGAAGAGGAAGCTACAAGTGAGACTGATAATAAACAGAAAATTGACAGGCCCAAACAGCGCCCCCTGCCTGCGGTGCCCTGTACCACTGCACTGGTCGCACTACCCTAGTTACGGCCCTGATGTAGGACATGTACATGGTATAGAAACATTGTTGTAACAGCGATCATATCACTCAAGTAGTACAGAGGCAGAAGTTAAGGGTTAGGTGCTGATGTAAGGAGTATGGAGTAGACAGTATAAGTAAGGGAAGGAAAAGCACATGGGGGAAGAGGGCCCTGCTCGTGAGAGCAGTGGCGTCACAAGGGGGGGTGACACCAAAGTGCCATGTCCTCCTGTACTGTAGCATTACGTGCAGCACTCGGCTCCTGACACTGTGAGGAAGCCGGCACTGAACACCCTGCACTTCGCTCTGCGCACAGTACTACCCTCCCCGCACCGGGTATGACAGCGGGGTGGGACGCCACTGCGTGAGAGCTTACGTTCTAAAGGGTAGGGGGTGGACAGACAGGGGTGACACAGATTAGGTAGATAGTGAGCATGGGACAGAGGGTTAGAATAAGAGATGAATGGCTTTGATGAAGAAATGGGTCTTGAGAGCCCGTTTAAAGTTTTGTAAAGAGGTGAAGAGTCTGATAGGTAGAGGTAGAGAATTCCAGAGGTAGGGAGCAGCACGTGCAAAATCATGGAGGTGGTCGTGGGAGGAAGAATTCAGTTGGCAGGAGAGGCGGCATCCATTTGCCGAGCAAAGAGGGTGGGCAGGAGAGTGAAGGTAGATAAGGTCAGAGATGTAAATGGGAGTGGAATGGGTGAGGGCTATGTAAGTGAGTGTAAGAAGAAAATAAAAAAGATGGTTTCCAGCCTCCAACTCTAACGCCACATAACAGAGCACAGACAATGCCATTACAGGGCTTTATTGCGACCTGTGCAGGCTACGCACCCTGAGCGCATGATGTCATGCTGAGAGGGCGGGGCCACCAGCGACGGGAATTATCCGGCACTGCAGTGCATTAGTGAGCACTAGTAGACTCTAGCTCTATGTCAGTCTACTGCGCATGTGCAGGTCTTCGGGGGAAATGGTGCGGCAGCCATTTTCCCACCGATTTGTCTACTGCGTATGCACAAAACGCTGGGAAAATGGCAGCAGCAACATTTTTCACGGTGATCTGTGCAGCGCTGGCACTGCCGACGCGGGACCCCGGAGAGAAAAGTATTGAAGAAATAGGTGCAGAGTGTATGGTCTGGGCCTGCCTGACCCAGGGGCCCGTGTACACCGCGATCTACAGACATATTCAAATCATTTCCACTGCTAAAATGACTTTAGCTGTATGACTGATCTCATGACTTTTCAATGCTGCAATGTTGTCCTTTTGGAGTTTATAACATTAAAATTACTCTGACTGGCTTAACTAAAAGCACATTATATAGTATTGACTATACTGTATGTACATAAGGCAGGATGTTTCACACTGTAACATGCTGTAAAACCTCAGAAAACTGCAGAGGATCACCGCAATACATATGTATCACCATATGCACTAAAAAGGTTCGCGGCAGATATCTGTGATATCCGATGCGGAGCCTCAGCACAGCAGTCCCATAGAATTCATGGGTCTGCAATGAGCCTCATATGCATCAAGCTCTCAAGCGTAACTTTCCAGAGCTTCTGCACAATAGGCAACGCCAGCTATAGAATGACGGCGCTGCATATAGGAGCCTGTGGGCTTCTTTACACAAAAGCTCTCCGGTCCCAGAGGCTTGCACATGCGTCGGACGATGGCCGCATTAAGACTTCCAGGTCATGACCCCGGCAGTCACTTCTCCGCGGGGGCATGTCAAGTTTTGCAACCAATAATGGGACCTCCAGCTATAACCCAGACTCGGAGAACCAGCGATTATGGAAGCATAGAACACTACGGCTATATAGTCTTCCATCCCGGAGGTCTCCAGTGTGTGTAATCAGTAGGTAAATATCTAACATAATATAAAAGGCGAAGTCCAACCAAAATGAGCCATGCAGTAAATATATTGCTCTTATGGAGCCCATACTCCCTGGCCCGATCTCTTGTTATTTTCCCCAATTTAATGGTTGTCCGATACACCAAAATGCGTCCAAAAATTCACGATATTTTCTAGCCATTCATCGATCATTTTCTCCAAAAGTAGTGAAGGTGCCTCATTTGACGACAAATGGTTTGTTGCCAAATTCAACATTTTGGAAATCCGGATTTGTTGATAATTTTTTTGATCAGAATCGGTGACAACAAATCTTCGGCAAAAGTTGGTGACAAAATCATAGGGCAAAAGTCTGATTTGGCGCAATTGATTGTGGATGTATGGACCTGGCAATTAGAAGATTTCCACTCCAATAATGAAATGAATCTGACCCTAAAGATGACCTGTGCCTCATACAGATAAGAGCTGCCACTCCAATCACCACCCTTTCCCAACTATCCTGTGTTGAAACAGCTCCACCTTGAATCATTGTCCTCCCAGCTACCCTGCAGACCTGATCAGAACCTAATGGTCTTAATCCATTTTTTAATTAATGACTCAGGCCCTGATTCAGAGCCGGACGCTCTGACAGACCGCTCGCTCTGAATCAGGGCCGTCCCTGCTCCTTTTTGGAGCCGCCTCCTGGCCGCGCGCATAGCTGTGGGTGACCACCCACAGCTATAGCGAGCGGCCAAAATGATGGTCGCGATGGTCAAGACCATCGCGACCATCGGGCTTGCGACGAGACCCTGTGGTAGGGTCTCGTTGCCGCAAGCCCTAGAGTGCTTTCGGCTGTATCAGAGCCAAAAGCACCCACTGACATCACTTGTGATGTCAGTGGGGCCCGGCCCCAGATGTTAGGCGTTCCCATGGGAACGTCTCCGTCTGGGCAGCCATGCCCCCGGCACGCCCACCAAAGGGGGCATGCTGTCACTCACCATCGACAGCACGCCCGCTTTGGTGCGAGACCCATAACGACTGCTTGGTTGTCGTTACTTGGGTCTCGCGCATGCACACGACGGAGCCGCCTCCGTCGTGCGCATTCGCACTTGGGCAACATCGACCCGCTTGCAAGCGTTCATCGCTCGCGAGCGGGTCTGAATCAGGCCCCAAATGTGTATATACTGGTTTGGGGCACCCTTCATCTCCTCCATCTGTTAAAAAATTGGTTCAAGATATACAGGTCCCTCTGGAGCTGATTCAGACCCGCTGGCTATGATGCGAACGCTTGTAGCTCGCCGATATTTGCAATCAGCGCATGCGTATCCATCGCAATGCGCTTGCGGGAACCAGTGCGAGAGATCGGGATGCGTTTGCTCGCTGCATATAGACTGCCCAGTACAGTGAGTGACAGGAGAGGCCGTTTGTGGGTGGTGACAGGAGCTGACCACTGGAAACGGGGGAGTGGAGGTGCGAACGCAGGCGTGCCTGAGTGTCTCAATGCCGTTTCAGAGGCGTGCATAATTAAAAGGCAGCGTCATAGTACACGTCACTTGGTGGGATTTCACTCTGAAGTGATCGCAGTGCTGGCGGCAGGGTATAGGCAACCTTAAGCGCTGCGATCGCATCCGATGGTGCTCGATGTACCAATGTTTTCATGCACTTCCAGGAGATGATGTGCACAAGTGGGCGTCTTATGAATGGCTGGTGGGCGTCTGCATACACAAAGTGATCGCATGCCAAGACATAGTGGGCGTGCTATGCCTTGCCGTGCGATCGCCTGCCTTGCTGGGCACGCGTTGGATTGGCATACGCAGGGTGCGAGCGAACGCATCTAGCGAGCGGGTCTGCATGAGCTCCTCTGGTCCTCATCCAAAGTAAGGAGTTAGGAGGAAGCAGCAGAGAGGTGCTGCAGCAGCTATACCCACCGGCCAGAAGTAAGAGTTTCAGGTTCCGGGGGAAGAGCCCGCAGTGACTACCCTGCTACAACTGGGGGGCACTGCCATGGTGTGCAGATGGCACTTACAGTCGGAGAGTGGTGAAGTGGCACCAGTAGGAGGGGTTAGTACCAGCAGGTTACTGAGGGTAAGAGGAGGTACCTATTCCCATTGTGGTATCTTGCCTATCAGTCACGTACCTGAATGCGTTTGCTCCACTGGCACAAACCATTCCCGGAACACGGCATACGACAGGAAGTATGTGGCGAATGAGTGGCAGTCTCTGAACATGAGGGCAAAGCACCCTTTATACAGGCCAAAGAATCCTTCCTCCCTCACTATTGTCAGCAGACAGTGGACAGGGCCTGTGTACTTTGGTCGAGCCAAGAGAGAGCAGGTGCTTGGATGGTGAGGCGACACTTGTGTCTGTAGACGGACCTTCGCCATGTCGGCAGGAGACGACACCAACACCTAGAAATAGAGAATTCATGGCAGCTGAGATTATCTCACCTGGCATATATAGTGGGAAATTAAAACAGGATGGGTGGAGCTTATAGGAGGGGTGGATCTTATAGGAGGGGTGGATCTTATAGGAGGGGTGGATCTTATAGGAGGGGTGGATCTTATAGGAGGGGTGGAGCTTATAGCAGGGGTGGAGCTTGACCAATATAAATGAAGGCTGTGTAGATCGCCACCACCCTTCAGACAAGTGAAGTGTGTCTGAGCACATCCATGACAATTACAGTACCCCAATCACCCAGTTATCCCTGTGTACCTCGGCTATATATCTTTGAATAGAAGCATGAAGCATGCACGGATTCACCCATATACAGAGTTTGTATGTTTCTCCAAATGCGACTGCCTCTACGTTCTATGAGCTTGCCCTGCGCGTATTCATGCAGGATACGGTCTGCGAACGTCTGTACACTGCATTCTGCATCAGCCCAGCTGTTGTAAAAGTGTGTGCACCGCCTATGCAGAGTGGAGGCAGCCATTTTGTGAAGTAACACATTTTCATGGGAATGCTCCCTATGAATTCAAAATTCCTACTGAACTTTGGCTTCACTCCACAAAATGGCTGCTTCATCGCTGTCCCAAGTTGCTGGCAGCAATATTGGTTGCAACATGAAATATCAGAGATCAAGGAAGGCAACCCCAGGGCAATGGTACCACTAAGCAAAACTAGGTGGTCAGGGTTTAGGGCCACAGAAAACATCCACTCTCTGCAGGCCGCTGGCATAATGAGGGCAGCTTCTGACATCTGAGGCTGCCAGCTGCCACACCTTAACATTGGTAATGGGCCGGGAGTGTGGTGCTGGGCAATGATGTCACAGCGCTGCGCCACACTTTCAAGAGGAGAATAAGCCCTCTTACCACACAAAGGGGGAGCTGTATCAAACCTAAAGTGAGCAAGTGAAGATGTTGCCCATAGCAACCAAACAGCTCCTACCTGTAATTTATCAAGTACAGTCTATAAAATGATAGGTAAAAGCTGATTGGTTGCACTTGCTATGGGTGACTTCTCCACCTGTCCATCGATACATCTCTCTCATACCAATCATCTCCTAACTGCCATTTTTCAAACACAGGGGTCTATGGCCCTGATTCAGAGCCGGACGCTCTGAATCAGGGCCCTCCTCCATTAAAATGGAGCGTCCTCCTGGACGCTCGTATAGCTGTGGGTCACCACCTACAGCATATACGAGCGTGCAAAAAGATGGTCGCAATGGTCTTGACCATCGCGACCATCGGACTTGCGAGGGAAACCCTGCGGTCGGGTTTCCCAGCCGCAAGGCCAGGAGTGATTTTGGCTCTATCAGAGCCAAAATCACTCCCACTGACATCACTAGTGATGTCAGTGGGGCTGGCTTCAGACGGTAGGCGTTCCCATGGGAACGCCTCCGTCTGGCAGGCACGCCCCCGGCACGGCCACCAAAGGGGGCGTGCTGTCAATCAACATCGACAGCATGCCCCCTTTGGTGAGAGACCCCGAGCGATGGAAAGCCCGTCGCTCGCCGGGTCTCGCGCATGCGCATGACGGAGCTCCCTCCGTCGTGCGCATGCGCAGTGGGGAACATCGACCCACTTGCGAGCGTACTGCCGCTCGCGAGTGGGTCTGAATGACCGCCTATGTATTAAGCAGTGATAAGTGACAGTGAAAAGTGATAAGAAAGTGATAAGGTGCCAGCCAATCAGCTCCCAACTGTCATTTTTCAAACACAGCCTGTGAGATGACAGTTAGAAGCTGATTGGCTGGCACTTATCACAGACTTATCAGTTTTCACTCTGTCACTTATCACTGCTTAGTACACAGGCCCGCCAAGAGCCATGGGGGCCCCCGGTAATAGGGGGCGTGGCCTAATAGCGGGAGGCGTGGCTACGCCCCCTTGACAATAGAAAAAAAAAAGCTCGGCGCAAAGCCAGGAGTGTGATCGCTCCCCCGCACAGGCATAGGAGACTGCTGTGGCTGCTCCTCAGCAGCCATGAGCTGTCTCCACTGCAGCTCAGCCCTGGGCCCCCGCCGGGCCCCTCAGGAAGCCCGGGCCCCGGTAATCTTTACCCGCTCCCCCCCCCCTCTCGGCGCCCCTGTTAGTACATAGACCCCACAGCCTGTAACGTAATAGTTAGGAGCTGATTGGTTTGTACTTTTATCTCTCTCCACGGCTCAGTACATCTCCTCCAATCTAAGATGGAGTGATCAGGTGTCTGGGGGGCTGACCATAGGTGTCCCTTGTCCTGTATATCAGACTTCAGACTGGGCGGGATGTACTAAAGTGAAAAATGTGGTAAAATACCTGAAAATGCTCCACATTTCTCAGATGTACTAAGCACCAGAATGCGACGCGTCCCGGTGGGTAACTCCATCTTCAGATGGCGTTACCCAATAGAAGCCTATGAGCTTCTTATTGGGACACCCTCAGGGAAATCCAATCGGATCCCTCACATCTCTCCCTGCAGCGCATTCGCAGAAGGACTCCAGAGAGACTTCTGGGTGTTAAACCTGGAAGTCCCTTTGCCCGGGGGCATCGCAAAGGACGCTCTTATCGGGAGTACTGTCCTTTGCGATGCATATCGCATTTCTAAGCACATACCGCATCAATCAACCGCGGTATGTACCCGATGAGAGGCAGGATGTACCGCATTGCGGATGCGATGCTTAGTACTTCCCGTCCTTTCTGTTTAACAACCTTACAGGTGACAGAGCATCCATATGAATCTGCGGCAGGTGCTGTCACTGGCCATAGGTAATACTGATAGGCACGTTTGGCTGCCACAAGCAATTGATATATAATAGAGGTAATTGTGAGAAGATGACAAGTACCTGTACTGCGCCAGCTGCGTAACCAGACAGGAAAATATCCAGCTTTGATGGTCTGACGTTCGACGTGCCATATTTCAGCTTGCACAGATTATGCAGACAATTTCTCTGCACCCCAAACACGACGGACGAGCTGACCGACACGGTAGAAATGGGCATTGACATCCCTTTGAAAAATCCAGACACCTTTGTAAGACAAGAAGCAATAAGCGGTAGGCGGGAGACATTACTTACAGCGCACATAGGTAGAAGGCGTCACTTACTCTCTCCACTTTGTAGGTAGAGTGAATACAGTGCCAGATCCCAGTGTAGCGCCTCTGCGTCTGAATTCGTACCTAGGGTGGAAAACGGAGACTCAGTATTCGCAGTATGTTCATGTGGCTACAGTACAGATTGTTTAGGAAAAAGCTACACATGGATTCAGGGGATGGGCTGACCAGTGACCGCTGCAGCCCTATTTTCAAAGAAATCCCCACAGATCTATAGCACATCGAATGCACTAGGGCCCTGATTCAGACCCACTCGCAAGCGGCTGTCCGCTCGCAAGTGGGTCAATGTTGTGCACTGCGCATGCGCACGACGGCGGGAGCTCCGTCGTGCGCATGCGCCAGACGCGACGAGCGAAGGACTTTCCTTCGCTCGTTGTGTCTGATCAAAGGGGGCGTGCTGTTGATGTTGATTGACAGCACGCCCCCTTTGGTGGGCGTGCCGGGGGCGTGCCTCCCTGACGGGGGCGTTCCCAAGGGAACGCCTACCGTCAGAAGCCGACCCACTGACATCACTAGTGATGTCAGTGGGAGTGATTTTGGCTCTGATAGAGCCAAAATCACTCCGGGCCTTGCGGCTGAAAAACTCAACCGCAGGCTCCGGCTCGCAGTGGCGATGGTCGCGATGGTCAAGACCATCGCGGCCATCAAACTGCACGCTCGTATAGGCTGTGGGTGGTGACCCACAGCTATACGAGCGTCCAGGAGGACGCTCCATAATTATGGAGGGCGGCCCTCATTCAGAGCGTGCGCTCTGCTCAGAGCGTACGGCTCTGAATGAGGGCCTAGGTGCCATATTCCAAATTGACGCCATGGGATGCGATCGCTCGCCAAGGCATAAGCACACCCACTTTGGCTGTGCGAGCGATCGCTCTGTGTATGCAGATGCCCATTAGAGTATGCAGAGACGCCCACTAGCGCACGTCATCTCCAGGAAGTGTCTATAAACATTGGTACATCGAGCACCATCGGAAGCTAACGCAGCGCTTGTGATTGCCTTACCCTACCGCAATCACTGCGAGGACTTCAGTGTAAAAAACAGGCAAGTGCCGTGTACCATGACGCTGCCTGTTAATTATACATGCCTTAAAACGGCGTTGAAACACTCAGGCACACCTGCGTTCACACCTCCACTCCCCCGTTTTTAATGGACTGTCCCTGTTACCACCCACAAACAGCCTCTCCTGTCACTCACTCTGCTGGGCTGTCTTTGCTGGGCGAGCAGGCAGTATGCGATCGGAATGAGTAGTTTGCGGCACGCGCACTGTGATGCGTGCGCGTACGCAGACCTCGGGCCGCTTGCGAGCGCACAACGCTTGCGACCAGGTCTGAATCAGGCCCTTCATTTCTCTCCACTGTATCTCTCTCCAAGGGCAGGATGCACCAATATCAGAAATGTGGTGAAACCCCCAAAATTGGCATTTTGGGGGGTTTAACCGCATTTCCCGCATGCACCAAGCCCCGAAATGCGATACATTCCGGGACCTGGATGCGGTGGGCAATGCCATCTACAGATTCGTGACGCCCCCCTGAGATGGATCCAATCGGATCCCTCCCTGCACCCCCCATGGCAGGCGTAGAAGGACGCCAGTGGGACTTCTGGGTAATAGACACGGAAGCCCCTCACTCGCAAATAACAGCTCTTACTGAGAGAGAGGTTGGGGTAACTTATTTTCATTGTAAGTTCGGGTGAAGCATTCAGTCTGACCAGGGCAGGGCACACAGCTGTATAAGGAACAGACAGACATACATCAGGAGATTATTTATATACCTTTACTGTGTCCAGGGGGTATCCCACCATGACTCCGCAAGCCCCTGCAATGTAGATATGAAGGTTTTAGTAAGAAATGGTGTTAACACAGCGGCACAGTCTGCTGTACGTAGGAGGTCCCTTTAGCTCAGCTTCAGTACCTATGATTTGGGGCCCATTTAATTAATGATCACATACTCAATGTGATCTGGGAACAACATTAGCGCCCGAAATTGCGTTGCAGTATGTGATAATAGTGCTGGAATGTATCAAATAGCACATGCAGGGACAGGACCCCCGAAAGGACCCCAACCCTGCAATGTGCTCGGAGTGAGCTGAAAGCATCCGTGTTGTGAAGTGTAGACCATAGGCCACAGCAGCGCAGCGCAGCACAATCTTTAGCTTTATCTGACAGCTGTGCAACCCCCATAGAAACCTGCTGTCGGAAAAGGAGGTACAGCAGCAAATATTAGAGATAATCTGCAGCAATAATACATCAGGGGAATACTTAATTTCTACTTCAGGGTCCATAGGGTATCCACAGGATACCTTGGGGTATAGGTGTGACGTCAGTCATCGGGCACCATAGAGTTAAGCTTTCAGCCTCCCAGGATGCACTAGGGTCCCCCTCCTATACCCCGCCCCCGAGCCAAGGCATCTCAGTTTAGTTCGGTGCCCGGCCGGAGTCGGAGGCACCTGTTAGAGGGGGGCCATGAAGAGCCCCTGAAGTTTTCGTTTTGCAGCTGTTGCTGCACATCTGGAAGTACAGCATGGACAGTCAGTTTTGACGTCCATGCTGTCTTCCCTACACCCCTGCCGGTACCAGAACGCCGGTACCGATCCGGGGATGCTGGTAAGCATCTGGGGTCACAACTAGCGGTGACTCAGATGTTTAGGACCATGGCCGGACTCAAGGTGGGCAGCAAGGTAAGCAGCGGGGTCCCGCGGTGGGTCCCCGCTGATACATGGTCCAGAAGTCCCCAGGCAGGGGGCTCCCTGGGGACTGGCTGCAGCGTGGAGCCAGGTACTAACCTGCGCTTCCACTACCCCCCTGGGACAGCAGGACTGCGGCAGAGCGGTAGCGCTGCGGCATCCCAGGGGTTAAATGCATGCCAGGGGAGCGCGCCTTCTCTGTCTCACAGCCGGCGCCTCCCCCGCTGCACACAGCCCTCTCTGCAACACGCCGACTGGCCCTGTGGCAGCGCTCCTCCCCCAGCATGGTGAACGCTGCTGGAAGCCTGGATGGAGGCATCGTGGTCTGGATCCCCCCCGCATACCTCTCCTCCGCTGTGGTCAGGTCTGTGTATGCAGCGCTGTGTCCTACCAGACTCTGTGTCTGTGTAGCTGATTTATCAGCGCTGGTTAGTGCAGGAATTGAGTTTCTTTGCATTGTATGTGACTGTGCTAGCGCTGCTGCCTGTATCTTCTATTCTGACTGTCAGCTTTATTACTGTCCCTGTTCTTTCTGCTAAAGCCCTTGCGGTGCGGTGCTGCAGGGTGGCTCTCTCGCCTTTTTAAAAAAATTGGTGAGAGGGGTCACATACTTTCTACCATCATGTCTGAAAGTGACTTTCCTCTCCGGCTGCAGTGTACTACGTGTAAAGTACCTTTAGCGGAGGGGGAGGGTAACGCGGAGGGCCTCTGCCGGCAGTGTTTGTCGTTGGCGCGGCCTATTACGGTTACAGCACCGGTACAGGAGCCGCCCTGGGCTTGTTTCGCTCAGGCGCTTACAACCTTAGTGGGCCAGTTAGCTCCGCAGCCCGCATTTACGCAGATGGGTTTGTCCCAGCAATCAGTGGTGTCGTCACCCATGCAGGGTTTCCCAAGACAATTGGTGGTACCCCGCAGTCTCCCTATTTCCCCTCTCCCGGTTTCTCAGGAGCCGGCGTGGGTTAACTCCCTGATGAGTTCTGTACAGCACTTGTCGGATGTGTTGCAAGGGGAGTCTGTGATGCGGCCACATAAACGGCCGGTGGCATCTCTGTCGGCTCCTTATGAGGATGACGAAGGGACGTCTGATGATGGGGAGATTCTGGATCCTTACGATCAGGAACCTCTCCGTACTAAGGAAGCGGACGCTTGGTCCAAGGTGTATATTCCTGGACTTATTCGGGCAGTCCGCACAGCCTTGGTGATTGACGAAGTTCCCCCAGCGGCTAAATCCAAGTATGCCTTTTTTAAGGATGTGAAGGGTGATGCCACAGTCTTTCCTCTTTCGGGTCAGTTGGTGGACCATTTAGAGGAGGCGTGGAAACAGCCTGGCAAGCGATACCAGCCGCAGAGGCGTCTGGCGGTGGCTTATCCGTTCGCGGATAATTATTTTGCTAAGTGGGAATCCCCTCCACAGGTGGATTCTCATGTGACACGTCTTGTCCGTAATGCCACATTACCAATGCCATCCATGTCCTCCCTTAAGGATGCTACGGACCGCAAGGTGGAGATCTTCCTGAAGTCCGCTTATTCCCTTGCGGGGGGGTAGCGCGGCCGGCTATGGCCATTTGCTGGGTTGCCAGAGCTATGGAGCGCTGGGCGGATTCGTTGGAGGCATCCTTCGATTCCGACTATCCGGCTGAGCAGGCGGAGTTGATTGGTAATCTCCGTGATTTGGCCACTTATATCAACGAGGCGGCCTTAGACATTAGTACCCTGGCGTCTCGAATTTCTTCAGCAGCGGTGGCTGCTCGTCGCACCTTGTGGTTGCGATCCTGGAAGGCGGACGCTGATTCCAAAAAGGGTTTGGAGGTGTTGCCCTTTAATGGAGAAGTTCTCTTCGGTCCAGATCTGGACAAAATTGTGGCGGCAGCCAAATCGGCATGTCTCCCGTTGGCCGCTGTCCCTTCTGGTTCAGGACCATCGTCCTTTCGGTCTTATAGGGCCCAGGGCAGGCCCAAACCACAGTCTTTTCCCCTACAGGCTGGCCCCAAGAAATCGGCCAAGCCCCGGAAGCAGACATGGAGTACCAGACGTCCGGCCCCTAAGGCAGATGACAAGCCTGCGGCCTGATGGTCCGGGCCTCCCTTTGGGGGATCCCAAAGTGGGAGGCCGCCTGCTGCAGTTCGCCCGGTGTTGGTCGGTCACCACGACAGACACTTGGGTTCTCGAGGTGGTCTCCCACGGGTATGCCCTCTCCTTCCGACACAGACCCCCGGCTCGATTTTTCACCACGGGTCTACCATCAGACCGGAACAAGGCCACGGAGCTATGGAAGGTCTTGCACACTATGCTCCGGGCTGGAGTTATAGTGCCTGTTCCATTCTCCCAGAGGGGCCAGGGTTTCTATTCCAATCTCTTTTTGGTGCAGAGACCCAATGGGTCGTATCGTCCGATTCTCAACCTCAGGGCTCTCAACAAGTCTTTGCGGATGCCAAAGTTTCGGATGGAGACCCTACGGTCCATCATTCTGGCGCTGGAACCTGGGGACTACATGGTGTCATTGGACATACAGGACGCTTACCTGCATGTCCGTATTCTTTTGCGCCATCAGCGGTTCCTCAGGTTTGCAATCCGCAGCGACCACTTTCAGTTCCGGGCATTACCTTTTGGCCTGGCGACAGCACCACGGGTTTTCACCAAGGTGATGGCGGTCATGGCGGCTTCCCTGCGGCTGCAGGGGGTCCGCATGTTGCCGTACTTGGACGACCTTCTATTAGTGGCAGGATCTCCGGAGCTCCTTCTGCGCCACTTGGACCTGACCATTGCGCTACTGCAACGGCACGGTTGGTTAATAAACTGGCAGAAGTCCACTCTAATCCCGTCTCAGCGGATTCTGCACCTCGGAGCCTTATTGGACTCGGGACAGCAAAGGATCTTTGTGACGGGGGAAAAGATCTCTGCCTTACAGTCGAGGGTGCGCAGTTGTCTGCACAGCCGCCGGGTGTCTCTACACTCGGCGATGAGGTTACTGGGCTCCATGGTGTCGGTGTTCGACATGGTGGAATATGCCCAGTTTCACTCCAGACCTCTGCAGCACCTGATCCTGTCCAAGTGGAACGGGCTGCCTCAGTCTCTAAAATCCCAGACGATAGTGCTCACCCCGGAGGTTCGCCTGTCCCTTGCCTGGTGGTTGCAGATGATTCATCTCAACAAGGGACGTCCGTTCTGGGTACCGAATTGGGTCCTGTTGACAATGGACGCCAGTCTTCAGGGCTGGGGAGCAGTTTCGGGTCCACACTTGTTCCAGGGCAGGTGGACTCCGACAGAAGCAGAGCTTCCAATAAACGTCTTGGAATTCCGAGCGGTTTTCAATGCTCTCCAGCAGGCACATCGGGTTCTCCAGGGTCGCCCAGTGCAGGTACAGTCGGACAACGCTACCACCGTGGCCTACATAAACCGGCAAGGAGGAACCCGAAGTCGGGCGGCTCTCGTAGAGGTGTCTCGGATCCTGGTATGGGCGGAGCGCAATCTTCCGGCTATATCAGCTGTCTTCATCCCGGGAGTGCTAAATTGGGAGGCGGACTTTCTCAGTCGCCAGGACGTTCATCCGGGGGAATTGTCCCTGCACCCGGACGTTTTTCAACTTCTGGTGGACAAGTGGGGTCTTCCAGAGATCGACCTCATGGCGTCCTGGCACAACAACAAGTTGCCGGTGTACGGGTCTCGCACAAGAGACGAAAAGGCGTCTCTGGTGGATGCTCTGTCCGTCCGGTGGACGTTCCGGTTCGCTTACCTGTTTCCTCCCGTTTCCCTTCTTCCACGGGTAATCCGGAAATTCAAACAGGAAGGAGGGACGCTCCTGTTGATAGCTCCCGCGTGGCCCAGACGGCACTGGTTCTCAGACCTTCAGGGTCTGTCCGTGGACAGTCCTCTGCGGTTGGCGCTACGACCGGACCTTCTATCGCAGGGTCCTTGTCTTCACCCGGACCTGACTCGGCTGTCTTTGACGGCGTGGCTGTTGAGACAGCCATGTTAAGGTCCAGGGGGTTTTCCAGCTCTGTAGTGCGTACCATGTTAAGAGCTCGGAAACCGTCTTCCGCGAGGATATACCATCGCGTGTGGCATAAGTTCTTCCAGTGGTGTCGACCGAGAGGTTATGCACCGCGGGAGTTTCGTCTGTCTCGGATACTCGCCTTCCTACAAGCAGGACTAGACCATGGGCTTCGCCTTGCTTCTTTGAAGGTACAGGTTTCGGCCCTGTCTGTCTGGTTTCACCGTAGGATTGCTACAATCCCTGATGTGCGCACCTTTATGCAGGGCGTTCTGCGAATTCAGCCGCCTTTTGTTCCACCTGTTGCGCCTTGGGACTTGACTGTGGTCCTGAGGGCTCTACAAGGACCGCCGTTTGAACCACTGGGCTCAGTGGATCTTAAATGGCTAACAGCTAAGACTGTTTTCCTTCTGGCCATAGCTTCGGCCAGACATGTTTCTGATTTAGGGGCTCTTTCTTGTAGACCCTCTTTCTTGATTTTTCATGGGAACAGGGCAGTGTTACGCACTCGTCCTGAATTTCTTCCCAAAGTTGTTTCCCAGTTTCATGTTAACGAGGAAATAGTTGTTCCGGCTTTTAACTCACCTGGCCTTTCAGTGGGTGAGGCCACTTTGGATGTTGTGCGGGCCTTGAGGACTTATGTTGACCGCACTTCTTCGTTTAGGAAGTCGGACGCCTTGTTTGTCCTCTATGGCTTCCGTAAAAAGGGTTGGCCTGCTTCAAAGCAAACTTTGGCAGCCTGGATCCGTATGGCTATTTCTGAAGCTTATCTTCATGAAGGCCTGCCGGTTCCTCCTTCTGTGAAGGCTCATTCCACTAGGTCTGTGGGTCCTTCGTGGGCAGCTCGACGTGGTGCCTCTGCAGTCCAGATCTGCAAGGCTGCTACGTGGTCCTCTGTCCATACCTTCGTGAGGTATTACAGGTTTGACACCTTCGCCTCTCAGGATGCTTCCTTCGGGCGGCGGATTCTCCTTTCAGCACAGGAGCGTCCCCACCCTTAAAGGATACTGCTTTGGGACATCCCCAAGGTATCCTGTGGATACCCTATGGACCCTGAAGTAGAAAATATGAGATATGGTAAGAACTTACCTTTGTTATCTCTATTTCTATGAAGTCCATAGGGTTCCACAGGACTCCCGCCCTGTCGCACCTGTGCTGCAGATGGGCTTTGCTCTGGTCACCGGTTTTTCCGTCTCCCTCTGGGGAGAATGTGATTCTTGTGTGTATCCAGATCTTTTTCCGGCCTATGGCTTGGTACGAAACTGAGATGCCTTGGCTCGGGGGCGGGGTATAGGAGGGGGACCCTAGTGCATCCTGGGAGGCTGAAAGCTTAACTCTATGGTGCCCGATGACTAACGTCACACCTATACCCCAAGGTATCCTATGGAACCCTATGGACTTCGTAGAAATAGAGATAACAAAGGTAAGTTCTTACCATATCTCATATTATTTGCAGGTATTAATTGATAAATATTGATTGATAAATAGGCATCTCGGTGTCAAAATAATGATAAGTACTTTCCCTTTAATTATGTGCGCATGTTGGAAGATGGCTGCCTAAGTTTGCAGCATACGCTAACAATAAGCATTCATGTCCAGACCAGAGGTGCATATTGCCTGATTTATTATTTCTGTTCACCTTTTGCCCACCGCTCTGCCTATATTCACTCTATACTAGTTTTTGTTTTTTTTCTGTCAGCTGGTGACATACATGAGGCATCAGTGCCTCGTGCCTCATTGACTTCAATAACTCCAGGGAATTGATTGGCTGCAGGAAATATTGGTTCAGCTGATTTCATCGGGCCTGGTTCAGACTTGCACACAAGCTCGTTTTTTGCGAATGGACCTTGCGACTTTGCTCACTGGGAATGCTCCGTAGCCGAGCAAGCGCCTCCATGAGCGACTACATGTTTATAATGTATATTGACGTGTGGAATACAAGAGTCATTCTTAGGGGGACACAAATAGCAGGGTGAGAACTGCTGTCTTGCACCATGACATATCGTGTGACCTTGGAAGTAGGCAGCGTCTCTATACATGAATGGATTCTGTGTCACCATGATGTCAGGAAGGAACAGACGGCTTAATAAAATCAGCTTTACTGGCCTGGATATCTGTCACGGCTGGCATTATGCGCTAAAGCTTGGCGTGGGCATGGCGATAGAGGTTTGGCTGGATGTAGGAAGGTCACATGATACCAGATGGCAGTCTCTGGGCTAGGGGGTTAAAGGGTCTATTTACAGTTATGTGATTTTTATTTTCATGAGCGATATAAATGTTTTTATTTTTAGCTTCTTTCATCATCTGTATGTGCATGCTGGGCTGGGCTGGTTGTCCCCATGCAATCATAATAGAAACTCATTTAGAATATCACAAGTCTAGATGCAGCAGACGTAAGAGGATTCTCCTCGCCTACTCTCTACTAACGCTCAGTGTGACACAAGGCATCCGAGCCTCCGCCTGCACACAGTGTAACAGCAGAATGGGGACTGGCCGCATTAGCAAAGGGGGGTTGAGGGTGCTCCTAGGGGGTATATTTACTAAAGTTTGAGTTTTTAGAAGTGGAGATGTTGCCCATAGCAACCAATCAGATTCTACTTGTCATTTATCTAGCACCTTCTAGACGATAATAGCTAGAATCTGATAGGTTGCTATGGGCAACATCTCCACTTTAAAAGGGGCAGACTGGATGGGCCAAGTGGTTCTTATCTGCTGTCAAATTCTATTTTCTATAAGCCCGCACCTTAGTGGGGGGGGGAGTAGGTGTGGCCAGCCCATTAAGGGGGTATAATTAGCATGTAACAAGCTATAGTCTGCTTCATACACATGTATGTAATACTAGCCAAGATTTACTATTTGCCCGGGCCTGTTAAAGGGGCCTGGCGGGGGCCCAGGTCCTGCAGCCCGCCAAAGCCGCCGCTGTCAAGTTCAGGCAGCAGGGAGAGAGGACTGACTGCTTCTGAAGCAGCCGCTCTCCCCAGCTCAGCACACACACGCTATTGTCACGCTGTGTGCCGTGTTAGGGTGAGAGGTTGCTGCAGCAGCGTTATATGCCTCTTGGGGGAGCATTTGCGCTCCCACCCCCTGACCCATGCACCCCCTATGCGATGCGGTGCGCATGGTCTGGCCACACCTTCCTGATTGGACACTCCCCCTACCTTTACCTTGGCTCGGCAGAGCTGCCGGCAGCCCTGAATACTTCAGACATATACAGGGCCAGTGATCACAGTAACCTGTTATATGAGGCAGTAGGACCAGCCATACATAGTGCAGTGTATGTAATACATCAGACATATACAGGGCCAGTGATCACAGTAACCTGTTATATGAGGCAGTAGGACCAGCCATACATAGTGCAGTGTATGTAATACATCAGACATATACAGGGCCAGTGATCACAGTAACCTGTTATATGAGGCAGTAGGACCAGCCATACATAGTGCAGTGTATGTAATACATCAGACATATACAGGACCAGTGATCACAGTAACACGTTATATGAGGCAGTAGGGCCAGCCATACACAGTGCAGTGTATGTAATACATCAGACATATACAGGACCAGTGATCACAGTAACCTGTTATATGTAGCAGTAGGACCAGCCATACATAGTGCAGTGTATGTAATACATCAGACATATACAGGGCCAGTAATCACAGTAACACGTTATATGCGGCAGTAGGACCAGCCATACATAGTGCAGTGTATGTAATACATCAGATATATACAGGGCCAGTGATCACAGTAACCTGTTATATGTGGCAGTAGGACCAGCCATACATAGTGCAGTGTATGTAATACATCAGACATATACAGGACCAGTGATCACAGTAACCTGTTATATGCGGCAGTAGGACCAGCCATACATAGTGCAGTGTATGTAATACATCAGACATATACAGGGCCAGTGATCACAGTAACCTGTTATATGCTGCAGTAGGACCAGCCATACATAGTGCAGTGTATGTAATACATCAGACATATACAGGACCAGTGATCACTGTAACCTGTTATATGCTGCAGTAGGACCAGCCATACATAGTGCAGTGTATGTAATACATCAGACATATACAGGACCAGTGATCACAGTAACATGTTATATGCGGCAGTAGGACCAGCCATACATAGTGCAGTGTATGTAATACATCAGACATATACAGGGCCAGTGATCACAGTAACATGTTATATGCGGCAGTAGGACCAGCCATACATAGTGCAGTGTATGTAATACATCAGACATATACAGGGCCAGCGATCACAGTAACATGTTATATGCGGCAGTAGGACCAGCCATACATAGTGCAGTGTATGTAATACATCAGACATATACAGGGCCAGTGATCACAGTAACATGTTATATGCGGCAGTAGGACCAGCCATACATAGTGCAGTGTATGTAATACATCAGACATATACAGGGCCAGTGATCACAGTAACACGTTATATGCGGCAGTAGGACCAGCCATACATAGTGCAGTGTATGTAATACATCAGACATATACAGGACTAGTGATCACAGTAACCTGTTATATGTGGTAGTAGGACCAGTCATACATAGTGCAGTGTATGTAATACATCAGACATATACAGGACCAGTGATCACAGTAACCTGTTATATGCGGCAGTAGGACCAGCCGTACATAGTGCAGTGTATGTAATACATCATATACTGGACCAGTGATCACAGTAACCTGTTATATGTGGCAGTAGGACCAGCCATACATAGTGCAGTGTATGTAATACATCAGACATATACAGGGCCAGTGATCACAGTAACCCGTTATATGCGGCAGTAGGACCAGTCATACATAGTGCAGTGTATGTAATACATCAGACATATACAGGACCAGTGATTACAGTAACCTGTTATAGGTGGCAGTAGGACCAGCCATACATAGTGCAGTGTATGTAATACATCAGACATATACAGGGACAATGATCACAGCAACCTGTTATATGGGGCAGTAGGACCAGCCATACATAGTGCAGTGTATATAATACATCAGACATATACAGGACCAGTGATCACAGTAACCTGTTATATGCGGCAGTAGGACCAGCCATACATAGTGCAGTGTATGTAATACATCAGACATATACAGGACCAGTGATCACAGTAACACGTTATATGGGGCAGTAGGACCAGCCATACATAGTGCAGTGTATATAATACATCAGACATATACAGGACCAGTGATCACAGTAACACGTTATATGTGACAGTAGGACCAGCCATACATAGTGCAGTGTATGTAATACATCAGACATATACAGGGCCAGCGATCACAGTAACATGTTATATACGGCAGTAGGACCAGCCATACATAGTGCCGTGTATGTAATACATCAGACATATACAGGACCAGTGATCACAGTAACCCGTTATATGCGGCAGTAGGACCAGCCATACATAGTGCAGTGTATGTAATACATCAGACATATACAGGGCCAGTGATCACAGTAACCTGTTATATGAGGCAGTAGGACCAGCCATACATAGTGCAGTGTATGTAATACATCATACATATACAGGGTCAGTGATCACAGTAACATGTTATATGCGGCAGTAGGACCAGCCATACATAGTGCAGTGTATGTAACACATCAGACATATACAGGGCCAGTGATCACAGTAACCTGTTATATGCGGCAGTAGGACCAGCCATACATAGTGCAGTGTATGTAATACATCAGACAAATACAGGACCAGTGATCACAGTAACCTGTTATATGCGGCAGTAGGACCAGCCATACATAGTGCAGTGTATGTAATACATCAGACAAATACAGGACCCGTGATCACAGTAACCTGTTATATGATGCTGTAGGACCAGCCATACATAGTGCAGTGTATGTAATACATCAGACATATACAGGACCAGTGATCACAGTAACCTGTTATATGCGGCAGTAGGACCAGCCATACATAGTGCAGTGTATATAATACATCAGACATATACAGGACCAGTGATCACAGTAACACGTTATATGTGACAGTAGGACCAGCCATACATAGTGCAGTGTATGTAATACATCAGACATATACAGGGCCAGCGATCACAGTAACACGTTATATACGGCAGTAGGACCAGCCATACATAGTGCCGTGTATGTAATACATCAGACATATACAGGGCCAGCGATCACAGTAACATGTTATATACGGCAGTAGGACCAGCCATACATAGTGCCGTGTATGTAATACATCAGACATATACAGGACCAGTGATCACAGTAACCTGTTATATGAGGCAGTAGGACCAGCCATACATAGTGCAGTGTATGTAATACATCAGACATATACAGGGCCAGTGATCACAGTAACCTGTTATATGAGGCAGTAGGACCAGCCATACATAGTGCAGTGTATGTAATACATCATACATATACAGGACCAGTGATCACAGTAACCTGTTATATGCGGCAGTAGGACCAGCCATACATAGTGCAGTGTATGTAACACATCAGACATATACAGGGCCAGTGATCACAGTAACCTGTTATATGCGGCAGTAGGACCAGCCATACATAGTGCAGTGTATGTAATACATCAGACATATACAGGACCCGTGATCACAGTAACCTGTTATATGATAATGTAGGACCAGCCATACATAGTGCAGTGTATGTAATACATCAGACATATACAGGACCAGTGATCACAGTAACATGTTATATGCAGCAGTAGGACCAGCCATACATAGTGCAGTGTATGTAATACATCAGACATATACAGGGCCAGTGATCACAGTAACCTGTTATATGCGGCAGTAGGACCAGCCATACATAGTGCAGTGTATGTAATACATCAGACATATACAGGGCCAGTGATCACAGTAACCTGTTATATGTGGCAGTAGGACCAGCCATACACAGTGCAGTGTATGTAATACATCAGACATATACAGGACCAGTGATCACAGTAACCTGTTATATGAGGCAGTAGGACCAGCCATACATAGTGCAGTGTATGTAATACATCAGCCATATACAGGGCCAGTGATCACAGTAACCTAATATATGAGGCAGTAGGACCAGCCATACATAGTGCAGTGTATGTAATACATCAGACATATACAGGGCCAGTGATCACAGTAACCTGTTATATGAGGCAGTAGGACCAGCCATACATAGTGCAGTGTATGTAATACATCAGACATATACAGGGCCAGTGATCACAGTAACCCGTTATATGCGGCAGTAGGACCAGCCATACATAGTGCAGTGTATGTAATACATCAGACATATACAGGGCCAGTGATCACAGTAACCTAATATATGAGGCAGTAGGACCAGCCATACATAGTGCAGTGTATGTAATACATCAGACATATACAGGGCCAGTGATCACAGTAACATGTTATATGCGGCAGTAGGACCAGCCATACATAGTGCAGTGTATGTAATACATCAGACATATACAGGGCCAGTGATCACAGTAACATGTTATATGCGTCAGTAGGACCAGCCATACATAGTGCAGTGTATGTAATACATCAGACATATACAGGGCCAGCGATCACAGTAAAGTTAAACACTCCATAATACATATACATATATTGTTTAACTGGAATAGGTATGACATACCGCCAGACCTAAGCCCGGCGGATGAAATACCAATGCCGGAAGTCCAGCAGATGAAGATCCCGATGGCCTGGTAAGTATCCTAACCCCCCCCTCTTCCCCCCTAACCCTCCCTTAGGGGTGCCTAACCCTAACCTCCCCCCCTAGTGCCTAAACCTACCCCTTCCCCCGTGCGGCTATCCGCTCCCGATGCCCGGCTTACCTACGGTCGGTATGCCGGGCGTCGGGATTTCGTCGAGGAGCTGATGATAGGCGTCG
The DNA here is from genome assembly GCA_031769625.1 of Taudactylus pleione. Lineage (NCBI taxonomy): Eukaryota > Metazoa > Chordata > Amphibia > Anura > Myobatrachidae > Taudactylus > Taudactylus pleione. The sequence goes on from JAUIMM010000170.1 coordinate 179,297, forward strand.
GTACTTAGACGCCTATCATTAGTCCCATGCTTGGATTTCACAGTCAGGAAGCGGCTTCCTGACTACATACCGTTTAACCAGTAGGAGACAGAACTGAGCTCTCTAAGCACACATTCTCCCACCTCATGGTTAGGCACCTGTCTCTTCTTGCTGGCAGCTGCTCCCTGGTCTCTGTTCCAGTGCGCTAAATGAGCGCTCAGTTCCACAGACACAGCAGACTTGTTAAGAAAAGCTGCGGCCACTGGGTCAGTGCAATGTGTGGCCAGTTATTTGTGGAACTCTGGAATATATGTCACCCGGACCACCCACTTCACTTGAGAAGTGGATGGCACCAGGCAGACGAAGGCAGCTCTGGGAGACTTCAATGCTCTTTTCCGGATGATTGTGATCTCTTCCCGAGATTCTGCGGCCTCCCGGCCATTCCAGGGGAGTAGACAAGACTGGGACGTGATGATGCGATTGTCATTCAACTGTATTCTATTCCCATACACTGAGCTGAGGGATGTCCCTGATGCTATTTTTCAGCAGGAACTCAGGGCCTGTTTCAGATCCGCAATCTGCGCATGCGTACACATTGCAGTGCGCTTGCGCGAAACTAGTCCATTCGATTGGGAAGCGTTAGCTCGCTGCACACAGACAGCTCGCTAGAATGAGTGACAGGAGAAGCCGTTTGTGGGTGGTGACGGTATGGCGGATGAAAACGGGGGTGTGGTGGTGCGAACGCAGGCATGCCTGAGCGTCTCAATGCCGTTTCAGAGGCATGCATAATTAAGATGCAGCACCATAGTACATGTCACATGGCTGAGTTACACACTGAAGCACTCGCGGTGCTTGCGGTAGGGTATGGTCAGCCACAAGTGCTGCGATTGTTTCTGATGGTACTCGATGTTACCGATGGTTGCATACACTTCCTGGAGATGACGTGGGAAAGTGGGCGTCTTAAGACAGGCTGGTGGGCATCTGCATACATAGAGCGATCGCACGTTAGTGGGCGTGCTATTGCCTTGCGGATTTGTATACTTTCACTGTGTGCGAACGCATCTAGCGAGCGGGTCTGAATCGAGCCCTGAGTTCCTGAACTTCTCATTAACTATGATATAATGTCCTGGGCCAAAATGTATATATATATAATTGTTTTTCTCTAGCTCCACCCACAGTTTTTGAACCTATTCTTCCAGAAAAATAGCCCTGGATGTTCCTGCACCCCTCGATAGCCACCGCTGCAGTGGTGAATGGCAGGCCACGGGCCAATCAAAAACAAGGGCAGGCTCAGCCGGCATCGGGGGGCGTGGCTAAGCTCCATCCTGTCCAGAAAAACAATCAGCTCACACTCATCCATCGATGACAGAAAACCATTGGCTCTCTGCCATCGATGATAAAAGTATTTGACATCAGCCATTATCCATCGATAATTTCGAAACACCGATGGTCGATGGCCATCCATACCCAGTAGAAGTAGATCTTTTCTGTCACAGCGCACATGCTAAGCAACCTCCTTTGGGCCTGATTCAGAGCCGCTCGTAAGCGGCCGCTCGTTCGTTCCGAGCGATGTTTGCCCAACTGCGCATGCGTACGGATTGTTATACGCATGCGCGAACCAGTCAGTGCGGTCGAAATTCATGTGCTCGCAAAATAGCGAATGCCTGATAATTGGAGTGACAGGAGTAGGCGTATGTGGGTGGTAACAGGGGAAGGTGCTCGAAAACGGGGAGTGGAGATCCGAACGCAGGCGTGCTTAAAGGTCAAAACGGACGTTTTATGGGTGTGCATAATTACTACAGCAGCGTCATTGACCACGTCACTGGGTTATTTTATTGCCAGAACTGCTCGCAAAATTGTGGTAGCAAAAACCAACCCCAAGAATAGCGAGCAGTTCATACCCTGGTCGATGTACTCGATTAATCTAATAAATAGCGGACATGACGTAGGATGCAAGCGGCCAGGGGGCGTATTTTTTCAAAAAATGACCGCAAGTTTTGTTCGCTCGTTCAGACATAGAGGAGTGAACAGACCACAAAGAGCGAACGGTTCATTTGAATAGCCACCCCTTGTTTTAGAACGAACGACCGCAAATAGCGAGTGGCTCTGAATGAGGGCCTTTATGTTATAGCGAGTACATCTCTTTTCACCACTCTATGTATGTGGGCGTGGCTTATAAAGTGGGTAATTATTGGAAAATTTGCAATTGACCTGTTGCCATGGTGCCTGAGTGAAGTCATTAGCTTCTAGTTCATTACAAATGGTGCCCTCTACTGAAGTAGGTCCATGGAGCTCAGCCTTTTATAGCTGAGACACTGAGGGCTGATTCAGAGTCACACATTCTTATTAAGGATAAAAACCATTATGGTGTAGGACTGAGGGACGGTGCAGGACTGAGGGAAGGTGCAGGACTGAGGGAAGGTGTAGGACTGAGGGACGGTGTAGGACTGAGGGACATGTAGGATTGAGGGACAGTGTAGGACTGAGGGATAGTGTAGCACTGAGGGACTGTGTAGGACTGAGGGACAGTGTAGGACTGAGGGACAGTGAAGGACTGAGAGACAGTGTAGGACTGAGAGACAGTGTAGGACTGAGGGACGGTGTAGGGGTGAGGGACGGTGTAGGACTGAGGGACAGTGTAAGATCGAGGGACGGTGTAGGGCTGAGGGAAGGTGTAGGACTGAGGGACGGTGTAGGACTGAGGGACAGTGTAGAACTGAGGGACTGTGTAGGACTGAGGGAAGGTGTAGGACTGAGGGACAGTGTAGGACTGAGGGACGGTGTAGGACTGTGGGACAAGGTAGGGCTGAGGGACGGTGTAGGACTGAGGGACAGTGTAAGATCGAGGGATGGTGTAGGGCTGAGGGAAGGTGTAGGACTGAGGGACGGTGTAGGACTGAGGGACAGTGAAGGACAGAGACAGTGTAGGACTGAGAGACAGTGTAGGACTGAGGGAAGGTACAGGACTGAGGGACGGTGTAGGACTGAGGGACATGTAGGACTGAGGGATAGTGTAGAACTGAGGGACTGTGTAGGACTGAGGGAAGGTGTAGGACTGAGGGACAGTGTAGGACTGAGGGACGGTGTAGGACTGAGGGACAAGGTAGGAATGGCCAGATGGGAAGAATTTTGTGCAGTTGGTCCGGCTTAAACATATATTGCAACATGTAGAACTAACATTCCTTGATTTGAAAAGGAATACAATTTGGAGTGTAACATGTGAGTGCAGATATGATAGATAGATAGATAGATAGATAGATAGATAGCTTACCTCCAACAGCTCCGGCGATGAAGTCAGCCATCTGCCAGGGTGTCTCAGGCCGTCACACGTCCCCGCTCAGCTGGTCCTTTATACGCTCAGTGCTTCCTGGAATAGGGACAGGAGACAGCAGGGACGAGGTTATAAGCTGAGCAGTGAGAAGGGTAAATAAATAGCCATGGGAATGGCAGGACTTATAGTGCCGGGCACTGGTGTCACACGTCAGGTGACGGTCTCAGTGTTATAAAGGTAAAAGCTGATGTGTGTTGCTGCTGCTGCTGCTGGTATAATCCGTCCACAACAGCCGGGGTGTACTGCAGACATACATTATATCAGTTACACCCCCTTTCCTCCCTACATTCTGGACATGAAGCTCAGTGGTCAAGTGCACGGATTGCAACACAGTGACACAGTAGTGTCTGTTACATCTGACCTTCGCTTTGTCTCTCTGTGTCCCAGGCAGCAAAGTTACATTGTGAACTCAGCCAGGGGGGCGGAGTACAGACAAAGTTCTGTGTATGGTTATATAGTTACATATACATAAATACATATATATATATATATATGTAATATATATATACTGTATACAGTATATAGCATATATAGTTAAGTTTTTATTTTTTTGTATCATACAATAAGGAATTCCTCAGCATCACCACAGTTTCAGTACGGAACCTTCTATCCCTCTATTCTATTTCCCATTCTTAGCTGATGACCCCTTGTGCTATGCTATGAATGCTCCTCGGTACCAAAAAGTTTGGTACACAGATTCAGTAATAAGCAGGACCACATAATTTATACCTCCACATACCTATCCCATATCAATTAGACCTCCACATACCTGTACCACATAATTTACACCTCCCCATACTTGTCCTATAACATTTACACCCCTACATACCTGTCCCACATCATTTACAACCCCACATACCTGTCCCCCATCATTTACACCTCCACATACCTGTCCCGCATCATTTACACCTCCACATACCTGTCCCTCATCATTTACACCTCCCCATACCTGTCCCCCATCATTTACACCTCCCCATACCTGTCCCCCATCATTTACACCTCCACATACCTGTCCCCCATCATTTACACCTCCACATACCTGTCCCTCATCATTTACACCTCCACATACCTGTCCCACATCATTTACACCTCCACATACTTGTCCAACATCATTTACACCTCACCATACCGGTCCCACATCATTTACACCCCTACATACCTGTCCCACATCATTTACACCTCCACATACCTGTCCCACATCATTTACACCTCCACATACCTGTCCCACATCATTTACACCTCATTTACACCTCACCATACCTGTCCCCCATCATTTACACCTCACCATACCTGTCCCCCATCATTTACACCTCCACATACCTGTCCCACATCATTTACACCTCCCCATACCTGTCCTATGTCATTTACACCTCCCCATACCTGCCCCATGTCATTTACACCTCCCCATACCTGTCCCACATCATTTACACCTCCCCATTCCTGTCCCCCATCATTTACACCTCCACATACCTGTCCCTCATCATTTACACCTCCACATACCTGTCCCACATAATTTACACCTCCACATACCTGTCCCACATCATTTACACCTCACATACCTGTCCCATATAATTTACACCTCACCATACCTGTCCCCGATCATTTACACCTCCACATACCTGTCCTACATCATTTACACCTCCACATACCTGTCTTACATCATTTACACCTCCACATACCTTACCCACATCATTTACTCCTCACCATACCTGTCCCACATAATTTACACCTCCACATACCTGTCCCACATCATTTACACCTCACATACCTGTCCCATATAATTTACACCTCACCATACCTGTCCCCGATCATTTACACCTCCACATACCTGTCCCACATCATTTACACCTCCCCATTCCTGTCCCACATCATTTACACCTCCACATACCTGTCCCCCATCATTTACACCTCACTATACCTGTCTCACATCATTACACCTCATACTTGTCTCACATCATTTACACCTCCTCATACTTGTCTCACATCATTAAGCTTTATCTTCATTTTATACTTAAATGTAGTTTGTGTTGTTTGTTAATAAAAAAATGCACCAAGGGGCTGTTTCTCTATCTCCTTTGGACCTGTTTAAGACGGCATCACCCATCAAAAGGATGCTGGGGACCAAAAACTTGATTTAGATAAAATGTATAAATATATGATGACCCTGGTACACAGTTGATGCTCTAAAAATTCTTAAACCTATCTCTAAAAGTATAATACCTAGCTTACTAGGTGAACCAGGGTATATTTAGGGTTCAGGATCACACAGACAAGATGGCTTCTGTTTTAGAGAACAGTGGCAGTCGCGGTCCTGTCCATGCCCCCAAATGGCCGCCCACCTGAAATCTTGCATCGGGTGATTGCGCCTCTGATAACTAGTGTAAAATAGAAGGATATTAAAATTCATATTTTAGACAACCTGAACTTTATGAAGGTGTATGTTCTATATAACAACTTCCTCAGCTGGTATCAGACAGTTGCGGTACCCTGGCATCCTAGGTACGGGCCACCTTGTCCTCCGTCAGATTCTGCCCTAATCTCATGATCTTTACTTTGCATAAAGAATGGTGGGGGGGGAATCATCTTCTGCTTCTCAGATGTGACAATGGGGCATTTTATATCGGAGCCAAGCACCAGCGTAACACTGACAAGGAGGAGCTGCATGATTTTCCTTCATGGGGTGCATTAAAATAACTGTGTTACTAGTTTTTCCCCAATCTGAACAAATTGAGTAACAAAATGGCGGCCTACACTGTGTTGAGACAACAGCTTTCTATGAGCTTTGATGGATTCTGCCGCTGTACAGCTTTGGTTATGGCTGACACTACAGAAATAGCCTATTGCAGCCCCGTGGGAGGCCTTTGTCCTACGCCCTGAATGGTTACAGTGTACGATAATCAAAAAATCATTAACAGATAAAGCCACTGTGGCCTAGCTATTCACCTTTTCCCTAGTTGGACGTCATCGGTCACATTGAAAGGTCATAGAGTTCCCTTCCAAGGGGACACAGGGATCCTGCTGCGGTCCAAGTGGAGTTGGCACTTCCCCTAATAGTGTATCCCCCAGCCATTGTCCGCAGCTATAGTCTCTCTCCCAGTCTCTCTTAGTACACAGGGACTCATTCAGACCCGCTCGCAAGCGCCTGAGTGCTCGTAAGTGTGTCGATGTTCGGCTGTGCGCACGCGCAGCAGCCGCACTGCACGTGCGCAAGCCCCGGAGCAAGAGAAATTCTCTCGCTCCGGGGCTCACTACAAAAAGGGCGGCTGTTGACGTTGATCGACAGCTCACCCCGCTTTGTAGACGCTTGCCGTTTGTGGGCGGCCACACTGACATCACCGGTGATGTCAGTGGGAGAGCTTCCGGCTCTATTAGAGCCGAAAGCTCTCTGGGGCTTGCGGCAGACGAGACCCTACCATAAGTAGCAGACACAGCATTACACGTTCCATTACGTTGCAGCGTAATGGGAAATATTATATACAAAAACATGGGTGGATCAACTGCCGTGAAGGCAAAATCTCACATACTACTTGGGAACATACAGGGGGTGCTGGGGGCGGGGTGTACAAGGTGCCAGTTCTCTAACTTACTTTTGGAGAAGGGGCGGTTTAAGAAAGAAGGGGGCTCGTCTGCAATCTCCGTGTGGTTCCCCACTTCTCATGCTGGCGCAAATAGACCCTGGCACTGTCCCACGCCATTTTCCCAGTGGTTGCAGTGGCGTCAGCAGAGAAGTAAGTATAGGCTATGGATACAGGTTGTACGGTTTGGGCACCTGGATCATCTGCAGAAGAAAAGGATGGGGTTGCTATGATATCCCTATAATCAGGAATGACACAGGCAGGGGCGTAAGTAGACCTGGGGGGCCCCATAGCAACATTTTCATGGGCCCCCCTCGGTCTGCATCAACCCTCCCTCCCCCTCCCCTCTCCTCTCTCTCCGACTGGCCTCTGGTGGTCGCGTCCTTCATCAGTGTGCTGTGCAGGGCAGGCACACCTCCTCTCCCGGTTGGCTCCATCTCTCCTCATTGACTGATGCTGGGAGGATGCGACCACAGCTGCAGCTGGAATGGTACTCCAGATGCAGGGGGAAGGCCGGGCCCGGGTGTCGGTCTGGGCCCCATATCAGCCTCAACCCCTGCACCTACGGTGGTTACGCCAGTGTACATAGCAGTGACGTGCGGTGAGGTAAATGGCTGAGGAGGCACTGGCAGTGACGTGCGGTGAGGTAAATGGCTGGGGAGGCACTGGCAGTAATGTGCGGTGAGGTAAATGGCTGGGGAGGCACTGGCAGTGACGTGCGGTGAGGTAAATGGCTGGGGAGGCACTGGCAGTAATGTGCGGTGAGGTAAATGGCTGGGGAGGCACTGGCAGTGACGTGTGGTGAGGTAAATGGCTGGGGAGGCACTGGCAGTGGCAATGACATGCGGTGAGGTAAATGGCTGAGGAGGCACTGGCAGTGACGTGTGGTGAGGTAAATGGCCGAGGAGGCACTGGCAGTAACCTGCGGTGAGGTAAATGGCTGGGGAGACACTGGCAGTAACGTGTGGTGAGGTAACTGGCTGAGGAGGCACTGGCAGTGACGTGCGGTGAGGTAAATGGCTGGGGAGGCAATGGCAGTAATGTGTGGTGAGGTAACTGGCTGGGGAGGCAATGGCAGTAATGTGTGGTGAGGTAAATGGCTGGGGAGGCACTGGCAGTGACGTGCGGTGAGGTAAATGGCTGGGGAGGCACTAGCAGTAACGTGCGGTGAGTTAACTGGCTGGGGAGGCACTGGCAGTAATGTGTGGTGAGGTAAATGGCTGGGGAGGCACTGGCAGTGATGTGTGGTGAGGTAAATGGCTGGGGAGGCACTGGCAGTAACGTGCAGTGAGTTAACTGGCTGGGGAGGCACTGGCAGTAATGTGTGGTGAGGTAAATGGCTGGGGAGGCACTGGCAGTAACGTGTGGTGAGGTAAATGGCTGGGGAGGCACTGGCAGTGACGTGTGGTGAGGTAAATGGCTGGGGAGGCACTAGCAGTAACATGCGGTGAGGTAAATGGCTGGGGAGGCACTAGCAGTAACGTGCGGTGAGGTAAATGGCTGGGGAGACACTAGCAGTAACGTGCGGTGAGGTAAATGGCTGGGGAGACACTGGCAGTAACGTGTGGTGAGGTAAATGGCTGGGGAGACACTGGCAGTAACGTGTGGTGAGGTAACTGGCTGGGGAGACACTGGCAGTAACGTGTGGTGAGGTAAATGGCTGGGGAGGCACTGGTAGTGACGTGTAGTGAGGTAAATGGCTGGGGAGGCACTGGCAGTAACGTGCGGTGAGGTAAATGGCTGGGGAGACACTAGCAGTAACGTGCGGTGAGGTAAATGGCTGGGGAGACACTGGCAGTAACGTGTGGTGAGGTAAATGGCTGGGGAGGCACTAGCAGTAACGTGCGGTGAGGTAAATGGCTGGGGAGACACTAGCAGTAACGTGCGGTGAGGTAAATGGCTGGGGAGACACTGGCAGTAACGTGTGGTGAGGTAACTGGCTGGGGAGACACTGGCAGCAACGTGTGGTGAGGTAAATGGCTGGGGAGGCACTGGCAGTAACGTGTGGTGAGGTAAATGGCTGGGGAGGCACTGGTAGTGACGTGTAGTGAGGTAAATGGCTGGGGAGGCACTGGCTAGTATCAGAGTCAGAGTTACAGATACATATATGAACCCGCAGGTACATGTGGGCATTATACACAGGTGCAGCAGCAGATAGTGCTGGAAGTTTGGTGAGTGTTGATCAGGGATGTGCAGATAAGGTAGACAGGGGAGGCAGCACCTCACCCACCATACACTGTTTACTCCACAGTTTTGACTATAAAAATGATTAGAATAATACAAAGAAGATATTTATTTTTTCTTTACATTTTTCTTAAAATTTGTATAGTCAGAACTCTGGTTTATATGTAAGTATGACAGGAAAGGCTCTGCCTCACCTGCCTCACATCACTAATACACAGGTTCTGCCGCTGATTAAAACCAGGTGAAATGCAGACATGAAGCCAGCCAGCCCCCGAGCCCAAGTAATGGGGCCCATCCATCAGCGATGGATTGTCGCGATACCGCGATGCTGCAACCCGGCATTGCAGAAAACCAACATGTTGGATTTTCCCGACTTGCCGATCGCGATCAAAAAATGATTGCGATCGTCAAATCGGGGACATTTAACATGTAATATTTCAGCGATCCTGCGACGGATCGCTGACCATTGATGTTGGCCGGCAGGCGTTTCCGCCCGGCAGATCGTCATTTCTGATCGCGTCGCAGGATCGCGGAAATACCGGTCTGATGTATGGGCACCTTAATTCATGTGTGTCCCTGATTAAAGGGATATTCTAGCAACTTTAGGTGGGGGGCAGCCCAGGTAACTGTGCATACTAAATAATATAGATTCCTACTAGTCCGCAGAGATCTTATCTTATCTTTTATGGTAGCTGCCATTTCATTTGTTGCATTCACCAAAATATTTGTGTAGCAAATACAGAAGATAACACAAATCATTTCTGTGCTGAGATATATCACGACAGTAGCCCCTTTTTCCCGATGTTGCTCAGGGGCTTCCAGTATCAGGAACTTTTATTTTGTTTTATTGTAATCTCAGTTTGTGATCACTAGTTCCAGAAACAGGAAGAAATCAGTAATACAATTTCAGAGATGAATACAATGATTATCTGGAGGCGTGACCAGGGTATGGAACCTCTATCAGCTTAGGGTGAGTCCCGGCTTCTTTTTTTACTCACGGAAGAAAACCCCCTGTTCGGTCGCTGATACCGGTTTACTAGAAGGGAGCGAAGTTGCAGCGGAATTTTGCAGAAACCAAATGTCATGGCAGAACGGGCGATCCTTCAATCTTCCAGCTGCGCCATTGTCTGTATATTTAGGGGATTCAGAGGAGACAAATGGCCAAACCTCTTCCAGTTTGGCACCGGCGTTTAGCCAAATTACAGCGACCCTGCAAGTAAGAGCTTGTGCCTGTAGTACTAAATGATGTCACAGGAGGAGTATATATATATTGTCACATATAAGACATTGTTTATAATACATAATGAGATATGTTATTCTAAACAGATTATGGGGCTGATTCAGATTTGGGAATAGAGCGCCTGACTCATCACAAGTGGGATTTCGCACGGATCGCAGATGCAAAAATATGCTAATGATTCCAAAGCTTACCCGGGCATAAGGCATACTTGCAGACTATTTTTTTCCTGGGGAGGAGAAGCAACTTGGTGGCTATGCGGGGCGGGACATGACGGCCCCGGTCATTAAGCTCCACCCCTCGCGATCCGGGCAAATTTAAATAGGGGCAGAGCCAAAAGATGGAATTCTTGCAGGATCGCGTCATTAAGCTCCACCCCCTATACGGGGACCCGCGATCGCTGCGGAAATTCTCCCCATTCTGTCCACTTCACTAGGAAGTGGGCAGAAATGCGGGAGAAATGCCTACTCTACCGGGGGGTGCGGGGGGTTACCCGAAAAATCGTGAGCCTCCCGTGACTTCTGGGAGAGTAGGGGTGCAAATTCATCCAATTTTTTTTTGCATGCCAGGTAAATACCGGTGGCTTTTGCATGTAGCCCACAGATGCTGAACAGCTTTATTCTGTACAATGCAATTGAGATTTCAGTTTGGACACCTCCCTCCCAAATCTAATATCTCTCTGCACAGGTTACATCTGCCCCTCCCTGCAGTGCAGCATGGTGTTACCAAGGTGCAAAGTTATCTGTTCTATCTTACTCTATTCCCAACTCTGAATCAGGACCTATATCTGGACAATATTCCAATGATTGTTCATTGAATAAAACAACTTCTTCCACAACCGGACCCAGGTAAATAATCTTTTGGGAGTGGGTATTAGTTATATGCATACCTGCCTACTCTCCCGATTCGGCCGGGAGCCTCCGGAAAATTGGGTGGCGCTTCTGGCCCACCCGGAAAAGCAAGCCTCCCAGTTGGCCGCCGGCTCCTCCAAACCCCCCACGATGAAGCGTCATCATATGTAGTGGGCAGGGCCAACATTACGCTTCGCCCCCCATGCAGGGTAATATCCCCGGCCACGCCCCCCCCCCTTCCCTATGCCGACCTGGCTGCTACCTTCCGGAGGGGGCAGCCAGAATGTCGGCAAGCATGGTTATGTATTATATTTTTTACTTATTACTACAGAAATGAAACTCCAATCTCATAGATCTTGTGAACATTCTATATTACACTGTACATCCAGGTCTATATTGATATCACATATTGCGACAGAGGAACAAGCAGCAGGTTTTCCCAGTAATAGAATGTTTAGATATCACTATTAATTCTGGTCAATACCTCGCTGGCCTTTCACCTTCTGTCAGCTCAGCAAAGTGCCCCGTAACCTGACCGTTCCCAAAAACCAGAGCACTCAGACACCAACTGCAAAGGTGACTGCACTGAACATCACAGCCCAGTGTACTGGGGACACAACGTGACTCCTAAGGTACCAACACAATAAAACGTCTATAGCCGGAGACACTCGGACCAGATTCATAATACTGACAGATTGGGCGTGGAGATAGGGAAACACTGTACATATTTATTTTTGTAAAGGATTCTGCAAGTTATAACAAAAATAAATAAAGTTAAACTATTGAAAAAAAGCACTGTAAAAAAAAAAGTTCAAAACATCCTGGGCCTGATATGGTGCCATCTGCGCGCAATGCCTGATGTTTACGTGGTGGAGCGAGAATTTGCAACAGCGCATGCACAAAAAATCCTGACCCTACTACGCAATAGCACCTCTGTGCGTACACTCTGTGTGAGGCATGCGCTGTCAGGGTTTATAAGAATATTTGCGCAGTAACAAATTATCGCTTACCTACACGAAGTCGGCACTGCATACGGTTTGCGTCTGACTCAGAGTAAGGCCCATTAAGTCAAAAGTGTAGAGAGAATGACATTAACACAGAACGTTGCATGCAGTGGGTCAGAATGGCAGCTTTTCCGATGGAGGTACCTGTAATAGCATTGTAAAACAATGGCACGCACACCTGCGCAGTATTACAAGGTAAAATCTGCTATATGTTATACAGATGTGATTCAGTTGCATAAAATAACGCATGAATTAATCCAATTACATCATTTTTTTTAAAGCAAATGAATAAAAGGAATGGCAGGTCTGCAGGCTTTGGAACAGCAGTGTAAAGCTGGATACACACTGAACAGATATATCTGCAGATGATGGTCGTACATACACACTGAACGTCCATCATGTTTGTGGCCGCAGGGTGTGTCCCGCCGCCCTCCCCATGGCTGCCGGGCGGGCGGCAGACCGCCTGTACACACTGCCCGATGGACAAATGTATCTGTCATCGGCTGTGCAGCAAACACGATATGTCTGCGAACGCACATCGCTGGTACACACTGGCTGACGGGCAGCCAATAAATTGGCCGATCAATTGATTGGCCAATATATCTGTCAGTGTGTACCCAGCTTAAGGCATACTTACCTACTCTCCCGGAAGTTGCAGGAGGCTCCCCGCACCCTCGGAAGAGTGGCTGGATCTCCCGCATGGTGCCCACCTCCTGGTGAAGTGGGCAGAATCGGGGCGGGGAGTACTAAACGCAAAAATATGGTACACTCCCTGAAAATGCAATTTTCGGGGGTTTTACCGCATACCCCACATGTACTATGCACTTGAATGCTACGCCATCTTCAGGTGGCGTTACCCAATAAAAGCCTATGGGCTTCTTTTCGGGATGCTCCCCATGAAAGGCAGGGTTGGATTAAGGGCCACATGAGCCTGGGACTGAAAATGTTAAAGGGCCTATACTGAGAAGAAGAGAAGCCGTAACCAGCAGTAACATGCGGTGAGGTAAATGACTGGGGAGGCACTGGCAGTGACGTGCGGTGAGGTAAATGGCTGGGGAGGCACTGGCAGTGACGTGCAGTGAGGTAAATGGCTGGGGAGGCACTGGCAGTGACGTGCGGTGAGGTAAATGGCCTTCCCCATGATCTGATTCTGCTGAGGTCTTTAAGGAGTTGTCCTATGAGATGTAAGAACATTTGTATTAGTTACAGGCCATCCCACGGTCAGATCACGTCTAATGTCATATCTAAACTTACTGGACTCTGATCTAATGAGATTCTCACCTACCCAGGAAACATTACGTAACATGATAACAAGCTTTTGTATTTCCCAATATAATCTAAATATTTAGGTTGATTGAACACATCAACAAAATCAGGTGCCAATTCTCTTATCTGCTGGCACCAACTGGGCCTCTGTGTTTGGGTTTAGTCTCCAGTTGTTTTGGGACAGTCGTGGTACAACGTTCAGCTGTCTGTCTGCCCCCTGGTGGAAAATTATTGTTATCGCAGCTTTATTGAAAAACAAACTAGGACAGACCTGACAGTGAATGATATTAAAACAATATAACAACAATATAAAAAATTATATATATATTTTTTTTACATCCCGTCATGGTCTGTTTAAAACATAATTTTAAACATGCATTTAAATGTACTACTTTAGGAAACAGCCATTCGTGCTACATCCCAAACAAACGTAACGTGTAACCCTTCCTATACTACCCCATCTTCCTTTGGGCATGATTGAGATTTGGACGCAATGCCAATACTCACGCCAGCGGTCGATGTTATTCAAGTGTGCCTAAGTAGCTAAAAAAAAAAAATCGCACAGCACATGTGGGGTACCCCTATTTGGGCACAAATATGGTGATACCCCATATTGGTACCCCACATGCATCCCATAGTGTGTGTGAAGGGTGGCAGGGCAGGTAGACCTTTATGCTCTTCCAGGCAACTGGTAGCAATAACTGAGATTCAGGAGCCTCCCAGCCAATCCAGGAGAGACGGACATTGTGGGCATTCCAGGCCTCGCACATTCAGATGCACGTCTGTACACCAGGGAAGGGCTTATACTATTAGCATAAAGACACAGAGGCAACTGCTGCAAAAGACGTTAAAGCATACATGCCTACCCTCCCGGTTTTTGCGGGAGGCTCCCGATTTTTCGGGTAACCCCCGGCACCCCCGGAAGGGTAGGCATTTCCCCCGCATTCTGCCCACTTCCTAGTGAAGTGGGCAGAATGAGGAGATACCCGTGGCGATCGCGGGTCTCCGTGAAGGGGGCGGGGCTTAAACCGTGATTCTGCGTGAATCACAGCATTTGGGGCTTAATGACGCGAATCGTCAAGCCCCGCCCCCATTGGCCCCCTGCTGCTTCTCTTACCCGGGCTTCTCCCGGGAAGAGAGTATTAAAGGTAGGCAACTATGGGTTAAAGCGGATGCAGCAGCGAGTGACTCCAAATCAGGCCTTTTATGAGCAAAACTAATTTTCTGTCTACATGCTCGACCCTGCTGGAAAGGGTTCCAGTAGCTGAAAGCTGGAGCAGCAGCTAAGCGGTCCTGACTTAGAGAACCAGAAATTGGGGATCAGGCTGGCCATTGTCGGTATCAGGAATCAAGAAGGGACAACCCGGAGCAGAATTCATAGGGAGAACCAGAAGGGCACACACTACGCACCTTGGCCCCCCTGCAAACCTGCCAGCACTATACCAGCGGAAAATGCAGTCATTATTGCCACCACCACACTTTGGGCAGCATAAGTGTTGCCAGTACTTCAGTGCACATGATACATAAGAAGGAGCTGTAGAGAGCGATAAGTCTGTTAGAACAGGTCGGAGGTCTGACACTCCCAGGCGCAGTGGCGTAACTAGGGTAGGGCGGGCGGGGTTCGTGCCCTGGGCGCCGTTGGACCGGCGGTGCGGGGGGGGGGGCGCCGCCAGCCACGGTACCGGCCCGCCCTAGTTAGCCAGTGTAGCGCTGACCGCAATGAGTGCGCTCAGCCCTACACATTTACACAGGACCGGCGCTAGGCTTCCAGCGCCGGTCCTGTGCTGCATGCCTGAGCCCGTTCCCTCCCCCAGGAGGCGGGCTCAGGCTGTGCGTAACACACGCATCGCTGGCGGCGATGCGTGTGTTAAACAGTAGCCAATGAGAGTCAGATAGACTCTCATTGACTGCTGCAGCACCCACTGCAAGAGCCGGACTTCTGTCCGGCTCCTGCAGTGGGTAATGGGACTGACGTCATGACGTCTGTCCCATAATGCTGAGCGTGCCCGCCCGGGCGGGAGCGGCGTCGCGAGCAGGAGCAGAGATTCAGGTAAGTATATTTTTATAGATATATATATATATATATTTTTTTTTGTAACCTATCTGCACAACGGGGGAGGGGGGTGGCTACTACCGGGGGGACCTCTACTGGGGGAGGGGTGACTACTACTGGGGGGACTTCTACTGGGGGAGGGGTGGCTACTACTGGGGGGACCTCTACTGGGGGAGGGGTGGCTACTACTGGGGGCACCATTGGGAGCACCTACTCTACTGGGGACTACTACTTGGGGGGGAACTACCACTGGGGGCATTATGAAAGGGGCCTACTAGAGGCACTGCACTCGGGGGACCACTACTGGGGGCAATAATAGGAAGGGCCACTACAGGGGGCACTGGATAGGGGGGATCACTACAGGGTGCCTGCATAAGGGGACCACTACTGGGAAAACTGCATGGGGGGGGACTACTGCTGGGGGCACTATATAAAGGGCACTGCATAGGGGGGGGAAATACTACTGGAGGCACCATATAAAGGGCACTGCATAAGGGGATACTGCTACTGGGCGCACTGCATTGTGGGGACTGCTACTGGGGGCACTGCATAAGGGGAACACTATGTGGGGCACTGCATTTGGGGGGGCCACTACTGGGGGTACTGTATAAGGGGCACTACTATGAGCCTGCATAAGAGGGACCACAACTGCATACTGGGGGTACTGTATAAGGGGTACTACTGAGGTTAAGGTGCATATGGATAGGAATGTTCAGCGTGAAAATAAAGGGGTGTGTCATGTTTACACGCCCCATTTTTAAGTGGCCACGCCCATTTTCCCCCGCGCGCGCGCGCATATCGGTGTGTTAGGGGGGGGGGGGGGCTCCGTTTTCAAATTTGCCCTGGGCTCCAAATACCCTAGTTACGCCACTGCCCAGGCGCCATGGGTACCATAGGGACCATAGGTGCAGCCGCTATGGATCCCACAGCTGAGTGGGGTCCGTTTTCCCTGTTAATGTTCCATGTGTTATATAGATTTTTCACCATTGGATGGAACATATACATAAACTTGCTAATGCTATAGGGCCCACAGATATCTTGTGATGCCCCTGCCATGGGTCCCAGTTTGCCAAGTTTGGAGGCAGAGAGAGCGGTATTTAGCTGACGGTCATGAAACCCAGAGGAATGTTTTTGTAAAAGCTCTATTCATGCAGCCACTTGTTTGGTTACAGTAACTGATTACATTGGGTTGTGGTTCTGTTTTGGGATCAGTCATTGTGTAACTGATAAAATATTAGCTAGGTAATAAAAAAGCAACAACAACCACAACGTGCTGACTCGTAAGATCACAAAAAATATCATTAACAAAGTGCTAAAAAGTGGCCAGAGCAGGACACAGATCAAAGTGCAGCGTAGGATACCGGAAACAGCCACGGTGAGCCTGAAAATCCCACTCTCCACCCATCCCCAGCCCCCTTTTGGATCCCATCGCATTGTAGGACCCTCCTAGGTTTAGTTCGCCAAAGACTTTTGCAATCATTCCGGCATAAAAAAAAAAAAGGATGTGGAAAGGTGAATCACCACGAACCATAAAAATATTGATGGCGACCATTTACCAATCGCGCAACCTTCCGCAGGTGAAGAGAGGCGCTTTTATAGATGTCTGGGAAATAGGAACAGCTGCTGGTGTCACCGCCATGGCGTGGGAAAGTGATCGCTACATCTGCGCTTTGTCAGTCAACACAAGGAGACTTTCTGTCTCTACATAATAGTTACACAATGTCATAAATGAAATAAAACGCAGTCACAGATGCAAATAAAATATTCCATAAAGAACTGATGATCACATAATAAGGAACTGACTCAGAGGCAGACGCTAACAGTGGAGTGGCGCCATTATCGGCTACTGCACATGCGTATGCCGCTGCGACAATAGGCAAATACTAGTTTCTGCCCTCCCCTGGTGTAATAGCCGGCGTCTGAATGAGCAAACCGTGAGACGCCCGCTGCCTGCATCTCTGCCCGCTATAACACCGCCGGAGATTTTAAATACGCCACCATCGCATGCACTAATCCTATGGACGGTTTCTACGTCTGAATGTGGCCTCTGCAGCTGTGCGTCTAGCACACCCATGAGATGGACATTTATGTGCTCACTCCAGGCCCCATCCCAGTCACCCCCCCCAGGAACTCCCATCACTTTGACGCCCCCATTGTCTGCCCCGAACGCAACAGCTCCTTTGTGCGCAGACTGTGCGTAACGCCTGCGTCATAAGGATTTTCTTTCAGGACTTTTTTGCGCACTCGCAAATAATCGCTCAGCCGAATGAACCTCACCAGCGAGCTATAATTGCACCGCTGAAATCAGTCCATAATAAACACGGGTTAAATCCCAAATTAAAAGTATCCTATTGCCCAAAACGGGATAGTCACTCAGTAGATGCTGAAAGTCGCTACGATGTGTAAAAAAAAAAAATAGTCCTACAGGAGCTGTTTGGGGTCAATTCAATTACATTGCATACGCGGTATTGCATACGCGGTATGATCACATGTTCCGGGGCGCGGTACGGGTGATGTGCGGAACAGCATATGGTAGCCTATCACTGAGCACTACCTGTGTACCGTACCTGTGTACCTTGACAAAGCTACCTAGCGAAACGCCGCGTCGGTTAGCAGCGCTCCATACACCTTCATGTCCTAACATGTTACTCTGCGAGTCAGCTCAGTTAAAGAATGTGGAATGTTTACCCTATATATGTTAACTGTAGCGTGACTAGCATGCAACTGTTTGTCAGTATATAAAGATGTGTGCAACATAGCACTAATAATAAGAGGTTGCTGTTGTTAAACCTGTCTATCTGAAACTGTGATAAACGATTATAATAGGTACTAATATCACCCATTATTTGAACCACTGCTTATATAGTGATTCAGTGCAGTACTGTGCCACGGAGG
The DNA here is from genome assembly GCA_031769625.1 of Taudactylus pleione. Classification (NCBI taxonomy): domain Eukaryota; kingdom Metazoa; phylum Chordata; class Amphibia; order Anura; family Myobatrachidae; genus Taudactylus; species Taudactylus pleione. The sequence goes on from JAUIMM010000170.1 coordinate 197,672, forward strand.
GACCCCTCCGGACAGGGACTCTAGCACATTGAGATCTATGAATAAAGCAGGGTATTGGTAACCAAGACATCCATAATTTGCATAAATGATTTCCCATGAATACCTTCATATGTGATGGGAGAATATACTATATGATATGGGATATGTGAAAGGAGGTTATAAAACTTGGTGTGGGAAAGATTTTCAGTCCTATGCGAAGCTGCATGATATTACACACGGTGGAATGCCCATGATATAAACAGTGGACTTTGGCCCTCATTCAGAGCCGTACGCTCTGAGCAGAGCGCACGCTCTGAATGAGGGCCGGCCTCCATAACTATGGAGCGTCCTCCTGGACGCTCGTATAGCTGTGGGTCACCACCCACAGGCTACACGAGCGTGCATTTTGATGGCCGCGATGGTCGTGACCATCGCGACCATCGAAACTGCGTACAAAAGCCTGTGGTTGAGTTTTTCAACCACAAGGCTCGGAGTGATTTTGGCTCTATCAGAGCCAAAATCACTCCCACTGACATCACTAGTGATGTCAGTAGGGCCGGCTTCTGACGGGAGGCGTTCCCGTGGGAACGCCCCCGTCAGGGAGGCACGCCCCCGGCACGCCCACCAAAGGGGGCGTGCTGTCAGTCAACATCGACAGCATGCCCCCTTTGAAGAGACACTACGAGCGAAGGAAAATCCTTCGCTCGTCGCGTCTGGCGCATGCGCACGACGGAGCTCCCTCCGTCGTGCGCATGCTCAGTGCAGAACATCGACCCACTTGCGAGCGGACAGCCGCTCGCGAGTGGGTCTGAATCAGGCCCTTTATCACTGTGAGAGTGATAATCATAGAGAAGAACTACACAGTGGATCTGCTATGATAGCAGTGGGTTTAACAACAGAATTAAAACAACCAGATATCTATATACAGAGAACCTTACTGGTCACATGTGTAATCTGCTACTAACAACTGTAACTGAAACAGTGTAGACTATCACTATTTGTGTAGATACGTAATGTGAGGAACAATTTATTATGTGATAGCCACAAGAGGATGATGTTTTTGACATCACTCTGATTATGATAAATTCTATACCATATAGGGGCCACACATTATATTTAAGTGTGGCCATTTTGTGTGAATATATATATCCTTGAAGTGGCATCATCATCTTTATATATTTCTATAGACCAACCGGTTATTGATATTAATATCAGGACATTTCAGTGGAACAGGAGCGTATGCAATTTTTATAACACATTTTATTTACATTACATACACTATTCTCTTTTAATATTTCGCTTTTTAGACATTAATTAAATAAGTTATATTTTATGTGTCATTTCTATTTAGTGCACTGCAATGGACATTTCTTCTTCTTTCTATCTGTTTGTGATATGACTCTTGTCCGTAGTAGCACCCCCATCTTTTCCAAATAAGAGAAACTGATTATTGTGGGGTTTATTGAAATACCATACAAGGGCATATATGATGTCTGGTGCAATCAGGAATCCCTAAATATTGTGTCATTATGAATTCACCCCCCTGCAGTGCAGTAAAGGTGTAAATGTATTCCTTGATTTTTTATTTTTTTGCTTTGCTCCTGGGTGAGGCCCTAATACATAGCACAGCTCGGTGTACATGCTAAACTAGTAACCTCATACCATGTGCCTACAGAAAGGCTAATATTGCATTCATTAACTCTAGTATTAGCTAAAGAGAATTATCAAAATCCGTTTGTCCTGTGCTATCCAGGGGGATATAAACCAGGTTTGCCTACCCTCCCGAGATCGGGTGCAGCTCCCGGCCCCCCCGGAAAGGCAGGCAAGCCTCCCGGCAGCTACCGATCCCCCCCCCCCCCGCGATTAATAGTTAAACCCCCGAAACGGAGGGGGCCGGTCCCACATCAGTTTGGCCCCGCCCCCTGCTCCACAATTTCTGTATTATCAGCATTGTGTAGTGGGGGCGGAGCCAAAATGACTGATCGCATGCCCGCCCCAGCCACGCCCACAAATGTCCGTCACCCGCCTGGACACTCCCCCTTGTCCCAAACTCCCTCCCGGAAGGAGCAGCCAGAAAGTTGGCAAGTATGATATAAACAGGGTGGTCAGATAATTCTGAGGCCTCAACTCAAGTAGGGGAACCAGTAATGCGGTAACACATACAGTGATATACCCTGCATATTATACTGGATGGTTTTGCACTGACATGGCGCCTGATTCAGAGCTGAACGCAAAAGGTGCATCGACGTTACCGATAGTTGTGCAGGTAAGCGACGTCGTGCGCATACGGGAAGGCAGCAGTGGGCGTCTTTATTTTCGGGTAAGCTTTCCACCCATTAGCATATTTTCACACATGTGATGCGTACGAAATCGCAGCTGCAATTGTGATACCCCACCAAAACACTGGTGGGTATTACTAATAGTATGTAGAACCCCTATAAAAACAAAATATCCTGCGTGTACTGGTGCAGGTAATATGTGATGAGTCAGCAGGAGGTCACATGATGCAGAAGCTGCTACAGGTGACTGAGGGGGACAGTTCCAGCAGTTACAGGGAGCCCTGAGGATGATGCGCTGAGGAGCGGACCTACACGTGAGGACTCTCCAGAGGGACACCGGCAATTTCTGGACAAAGCAGCGGTCAGCTGCTGCCACCGGAGCACCAGAGACCTCCACCCAGCACCTGTGACAGCCTGCAGCAAAGGGTCCCCGCTGCGCCCCTCCAGCAAGTCCGGGCTCGGGTAATTAGTACCCGCTCCCCCCCCCCCCTCTCTGCGTCCCTGCTCATCCAGCGGTATAGCTAGTACCCAAGATACTGGACAGCAGCCATAACTAGCAATAACAGCTTATAATAAATACATAACAGCCTTAGCTAACCCGTCAGAAGTCATCAGCTAAACAACATTAGTGAAAGTCTGCAGGGATAACAGCAAAATTAAGACAATTCCTTCTAAGCACTTCAAATGGCTGTAGCAGTTACATTATACGCTGCAAAACGCATTCAACCCGGGCAACGTACTACAACAGAGCTCTCCAACAGTATTTAAGCAATAACTTTATCAAAAGTGAGGGGAACATCCCAAAATCAACGTATAAGTACACCACCTATAGAGAACAAACTGAACGTATTGTTAGTATTAGGCTGCATGCATGCAAATATAAAAATGAACAAAAGGACTTTAAACAAAATGTGTATTATTTAAAAAATTGTACATTTCTTTTACTAAATTGTTTGGTCACTGATATACAGTAAGTGCGACTGTGCCAAGTTGTTTAGTGTGTAATACATGACAATGTAACTATAGTTCAATGGGACCAGTTAGTTATTTAGAAATAGTGATAGAATTTGTTCCGTAAAGAGAGTTATAAGAAGAATTGCATGTTGGTAGGGAATATTAATCTTTTCACAGGTGTTCGATGTGGATGGGATAAACAGAGAGTCTCCCACCAATTTCCAGTGTAATAAAAACTGCATTTTCAATTTAGTGTGAGCTAAATGAGGCCCTGATTCAGAGCTGGACGCTCTGACAGAGCGCTCGCTCTGAATCAGGGCCGTCCTTCTCTTTTTTAGAGCGGCCAAAAAGATGGTCGCGATGGTCTTGACCATCGCGACCATCGGGCTTGCGACGAGACCCTTGTGGTAGGGTCTCGTTGCCGCAAGCCCTGGAGTGCTTTTGGCTCTATCAGAGCCGAAGGCACTCCCACTGACATCACTTGTGATGTCAGTGGGGCCGGCCCCAGACGGTAGGCGTTCCCATAGGAACGCCTCCGTCTGGGCAGCCACGCCCCCGGCACGCCCACCAAAGGGGGCGTGGTCACTCACCATCGACAGCACGCCCCCTTTGGTACGAGACCCATAGCGACGGCTTGGCCGTCGCTATCCGGGTCTCGCGCATGTGCACGACGGAGCCGGGTCCGTCGTGCGCATGCGCACTGGGCCAACATCGACCCACTTGCGAGCACTCAGCGCTCACGAGCGTGTCTGAATTAGGCCCTGAGAGTGCAGTAGGGATGGCCATCGACGATTCAAATCAACGATGGTTTATGGCAGATGTCGAATGTTTTTACCATCAATGGCAGAGAGTCAATGGTTCTTAGCCATCGATGGACGGTGGGAGTTGATAGTTATTTTTTGTTTTCTGGGCTGGACGGATCTTATTTCTGCCCCCCAGCTGACACTAAGCCACGCCCCCTTTTTGACTGTCCCGCTGTTCCCCCAGCAATGGTGGCCATCAAGGGGTGAAAACCATCGATGGTTCACCATAGAGTTTTTTTTTGTGTGCCATCGATGGTAACCATTGATGGACACCCCACCAATGGCCATCCCTAGAGAGCAGCAGGGTCTGTTATACCTACTGCAGTATCTTTTTTTGCAGGGGTTACCAACCACAGTCCTCTGGCACACTATCAGTTCAGGTTTTAAGGATAGCCGGACTTGAGCACAGGTGTCTTAATTAGTACCTCAGTTATTTTGATATAACCATCTGTGCTCAAGCATGGATATCACTAAAACCTGGACTGTTAGTGTGCCTTGAGGCATGAGGTTGGGAAACACTGCTCTATTGGCTCAGCCTCAATAACAGGCGGAGCATCAGTGGTCAGAGGAGAATGCACTGAACCCAGATTGGAGGACATTTTTATCTCTGTAAATGTAAGCAAGGTTTTTAGAACTGCACAAAATTTGGGTTTACATTGCACAATTTTTTTCAAAACTGTGCAAATTGTGTGGAACTGCACATGACATAATCCCCTGGTGTTGTCACGGTTCCGGTATTCTGTAGATCTGGCACGGGGCCCAGGGTATTAACTGAGGAGTGCAGGGAACGGGGAGGCTTCAAGATACCACAGCTCATAGAATACAGGTACTGGCAGACTAGAGACACTAGGGGGTAAATTTACTAAAGTGACAGTTTTAGAAGAGATGTTGCCCATATCAACCACTCAGATTCTAGCTATTATCTTCTAGAAGGTGCTAGTAAATGTTAAGTAGAATCTGATTGGTTGCTATGGGCAACATCTCTTCTAAAACTCACTTCTAAAAACTCTCACTTTAGTAAATTTACCCCTAGGAATCACGGACCGGAGAAATGCAAGGATACTAGAATTGGGACAGGAACCCAAGTTACCGGGCCGCCTCTCACCTGATGGTCCGAGGACCAATCATGCCAGAGAACTACTCCAGTGACAAGAAGAACCTGAACTCAAAACAGTATAGTACTGACAGGCTGGGCCTGGGAACCGAGCCAGGAATCAGTCATGTTACCAGGGAAAAACTAATGAAGCTATGGACCTGATTCAGACCCGCTCGCTAAGGCGTGATCGCTCACTGTGAGCGATTTTCGACCAACTGCACATGCTTATAATTCGCAGTGCGCATGCGCAAGCCATTCATTGCGATCTGATTTTGGTAGCTCCTAAGCCACTATCAGGTCACTGCTTTGAGTGACAGATAGCGCCGTTTGTGGGTGTTAACAGGGGAAGGTGCATGTCAACGGGGGAGTGGTGTTGCGAACGCAGATGTGTCTGCCCTCCAAAACGCCGTTTAAAGGGCGTGCATAATTAGCAAAGTAGCGTCATTGTACACGTCACCTGCATGTATTTCAGCCCGCACTGATCACAGTGCTTGCGGCAGGGAAAGGCAACCCCAAGGGCTGCGAGCAGCTCCGATGGCTCACGACGGTCCCGATTAATCCTACATTTCCCGGAGAAGTGGCAAGGGGGCGTCTTCAGACACTTGCGAGCACACTTTGCCGTAGCTCGCTAACACACAGTGGGCATCCTTACGCGACGCAGTGCAAGCGCTTAATTTACATATCCAGCCCCTTTTGCCAGCGAGCGATCGCATCTTTGCGAGCGGGTCTGAATCAGGTCCTATATCCCTGGTACAGCTCTGACGCAAGACCTGGACCAAGATCCGAATGGGGAACTCAGGATAGAGAGACACATCAGGCTCACACAGTACTGAACACCTCGATGCTAAAAGACAGTGACCCGATCATGCCCTCCAGACCTGGAACCCCAACGCTGACTGTCAGCCCAATACAAGAGCACACAGTACGGGATAACCAAAATAGTCAGCCTAGATTATGCAGTAACCACTATAGCCACAGAGTGTAGTGATACTTGCAACACTGTCCAGATGATGTGCACAACGCAGAGTGGAATCCACACAGATGTGTGGCAGCAGCAGATGGTACGCACCACAGTTACACTGGCAGAACTGGTGCTGGAGTTGGAAGCGGTCTGTGTGCAGCGTGGGAGCCGCGGCGCTGATTGATGGTACACAGCGGTATATGGAATCCAGACAATGATGATCAGCAAGGACAGTATCCACAGGGAAATGTTTTGGAAACACAGGAGACACTGAGCTTAGAACGATACTCAGGGGTCTATTTATCAAGCAGTGAAAAGTGTGGAAAAGTGACCAGTGGAGAAGTTGCCCATAGCAACCAATCAGCTTCTACCTATTATTTTATAGACTGTACTTAATAAATGCTACGTCAAAGCTGATTGGTTGCTATGGGCAACTTCTCCACTGGTTCACCTCTCCATACTCCATACTTTCACTGCTTGACAAATAGACTCCTCAGGAAGACCACGATTCGTGACAGATGTTAGTGGAAACAGGGCCTAATTCAGACCCGCTCGCGAGCGCTGAGCGCTCGCAAGCGGGTCGATGGTGCCCTAATGCGCATGCGCACGATGGAGGGAGCTCCGTCGTGCGCATGCGCGAGACCCACATAGCGACAGCCAAGCTGTCGCTATGGGTCTCGCACCAAAGGGGGCGTGCTGTCGATAGTGATTGACAGCACGCCCCCTTTGGTGGGCGTGCCGGGGGCGTTGCTGCTCAGACGGAGGCGTTCCCATGGGAACGCCTTCCGTCTGGAGCCGGCCCCACTGACATCACTAGTAATGTCAGTGGGAGTGCTTTTGGCTCGCACACAGCTTGCACGCCCCCAGACTCTACCTTTTGAAGCGTTAGCATTCATAAGCTCAAATCGCAACCCAATCTTCAGCGGAATGGAAGCGTAAGAAGAAGTTTGGTGCACAGTACGAAAAAGCCATTTTTTTCACCATAAAAGGGAAGACAACCTCCGATACAACATTGCAAAAGTCAGACAGGAGAATGAAATCTGATAGATAATCTATATCTCCTTATATAGAACATGTTACTAGAGACTACGTGTTACTCTTCATTATCTGTACTGACCACGCATGTGCCGCGGCCATTACCCGGCTAGTTATGCGATGGCGATAGCTGCGGGGGCCAATCTCCAGGATGCATCGCATTCCGAATGTTGGTAAATATGGTCAGCATCCATGGTCGTAACTACCATAGTTGCATGGGGTGCAGTTCCTATGGGGCCCAGAGCTGAAGGGGGGTCCATCTTCCTTGTGTTTGTTACATGTGTTATATAAATGTTTTTTCAACATTGGGTGGTACATAGAGGCCCTCACAGACTTTTTCTATGTGGCCTTCAAATACCTAGTTACGCCCCTCGCATCCCCCATAGAAACCTATGGGGGAACCGCTGCCTGCGGGAATGGTGGGATCGCAGCAGGTATCGGAGATATCTGCTGCTGTCCCTCGGCATACATTCGGGGGATACTAAATATTTGCGGTACGGGTGTTTTCGGAGAATAAGCTGCAAATATTTCTTGATAAATGGGCCCCATAGGCTCAAATGTGTTCAGCTGCTTTGAATGGATCCTGGATACCCTTCAAAATGACATTCCTCTGTCTGTGTAATTATCTTACTGCCTATCCCCGTCTGTCGTTTCCTCGCCTTTCCCCCCGCAGCGTGGGATCTTGTGATGTTTTCTTCCTGGGCCCTCCCCTTCAGCTACTCCTCCCTCTGTATAGGTGCTGGCACTACACACCCCTCACCCTCCCCTACAACCTACATATAATAGGCGTCCCTCCTGCGTGTACACAATAAATACAGGTCTGAGCCTCCTCTAATCCATTTCCATTCCACTGAGCCGCTGTCCTATCCTACTCCATCCATGTAATCTTATTCAGTCTAATCCCGTGCTCACCCTGATCGTCAGCTATAGCCATATCGACATTTAGGACTTAAGTGTATAAAATAAAACCTAACCCTAGTAATGAAAGTATAGATATGTTATGTATAAGGCGAGACGTCATGTATACTGTGAGTAACAGGATATGCAAACTGCTATAGGACTCCCCCAGATAGCTTACAATCTAAGTCTATGCCAAAATTAAAAAAAAAAGGAGCAGGGTGCAGTGCAAAAGCCATTTATTCCCCTTTTCGTGACATTCTGCTCATATTGTTTGTATGGTATGCAATCGGGAAGCCGACTGCCTAAATACTGGCAGTCGGCTTCCCGACTATCATATCCCGGCAAGGGTGAAATGCCGGGCGTCTAGCTGTAGATGCCCGGCATTTCCCCCGACGCCGGGAGACCGGCGCCCGGCATCCCGATCGTAGGGATGCCGGGCGCCGCGGGGGGGGGGGGTTAGGTTTAGGGCTCCCGGGGGGACTTAGGGTTAGGCACCCCCCTCGGGAGGGTTAGGCTAGGGGGAGGGAGGGTTAGGCACCCCGGGGGGGACTTAGGGTTAGGCACCCCCCCGGGGGACTTAGGTTTAGGCAGCGGGGAAGGGGGTGGTTAGGGTTAGGCACTTAGAGGGGGGATTAGGGTTAGGCACTTGGGGGAGAGGTTAGGGTTAGGCACCCCTAAGGAGGGTTAGGGGGGTTAGGTTAGACAATACTTACCTATCCACGATCGGGATTTCCAGCGCTGTCGGGCTTCCGCTGCTCGGAACTCTGCTGATGTCGGGCTGCCGGGAATCGAACCGCCGGCCATGCGTCCGGCGGTATTTCATACCGATTCCTGTTTGTATTGTACTTTTGTATCATTTTTTTAGGGATATATTTAGTAACATTACTTATGAATAGTTATTTAAACGATGAGAGCATATTTCCCAGCACTTTACAATTGGCAGGAATTAGGAAGCCCTGGAACTTACCCTAACACACCCGCTGGTGGGTGTTGGGGAATTAAATGGTTGAATTATCTTTTTTTTTTTCTGTGGAACTACTAGTCCCAGCAAGCCTAGACAGACAGACAGAAGGAACAGGTGGAACAGAAGTAAAAGGGGATACAGGGAAAAGGACAGGGGGAGATGGGAGGTACAGAAGACAGGAAAGGGGGAGACAGGTGGAGCAGGAAGGATGGGGAGATGGGAGAAACAGGAGAAAGAACAGGTGGATATGGGAGGAACAGGGGAAGGACAGGAAGATACAGGAGGAAGAACAGGTGAAGATGGGAGGACCAGGGGGAAGGACAGGAAGATAGGGGAGAAACAGGTGGAAGAACAGGTGAATATGGGAGGAACAGGGAGAAGGACAGGTGGAGATGGAAGGAACAGGGGGAAGGACAGGAAGATACGGGAGAAACAGGAGGAAGAACAGGTGAAGATGGGAGGAACAGGGGAAAGGACAGGAAGATATGGGAGGAAGAACAGGTGAAGATGGGAGGACCAGGGGGAAGGACAGGAAGATATGGGAGAAACAGGTGGAAGAACAGGTGGAGATGGAAGGAACAGGGAGAAGGACAGGAAGATACAGGAGGAAGATGAAAGGACCAGGGGGAAGGACAGGAAGATACGGGAGGAAGAACAGGTGAAGATGGGAGGACCAGGGGGAAGGACAGGAAGATACAGGAGAAAGAACAGGTGGATATGGGAGGAATAGGGGGAAGGACAGGAAGATACAGGAAGAAGAACAGGTGAAGATGGGAGGACCAGGGGGAAGGACAGGAAGATGGGGAGAAACAGGTGGAAGAACAGGTGAATATGGGAGGAACAGGGAGAAGGACAGGTGGAGATGGAAGGAACAGGGGGAAGGACAGGAAGATACAGGAAGAAGAACAGGTGAAGATGGGAGGACCAGGGGGAAGGACAGGAAGATGGGGAGAAACAGGTGGAAGAACAGGTGAATATGGGAGGAACAGGGAGAAGGACAGGTGGAGATGGAAGGAACAGGGGGAAGGACAGGAAGATACGGGAGAAACAGCAGGAAGAACGGGTGAAGATGGGAGGAACAGGGGGAAGGACAGGAAGATAGGGGAGAAACAGGTGGAAGAACAGGTGAATATTGGAGGAACAGGGGGAAGGACAGGTGGAGATGGAAGGACAGGAAGATACAGGAGAACCAGGAGGAAGAACAGGTGGAGATGGAAGGAACAGGGGGAAGGACAGGAAGATACAGGAGGAAGAACAGGTGAAGATGGGAGGACCAGGGGGAAGGACAGGAAGATAGGGGAGAAACAGGTGGAAGAACAGGTGAATATGGGAGGAAAAGGGGGAAGGACAGGTGGAGATGGAAGGAACAGGGGGAAGGACAGGAAGATACAGGAGGAAGAACAGGTGCAGATGGGAGGACCAGGGGGAAGGACAGGAAGATACGGGAGAAACAGGAGGAAGAACAGGTGGAGATGGAAGGAACAAGGGGAAGGACAGGAAGATACGGGAGAAACAGGAGGAAGAACTGGTGAAGATGGGAGGAACAGGGGGAAGGACAGGAAGATACGGGAGGAAGAACAGGTGAAGATGGGAGGAACAGGGGGAAGGACAGGAAGATACGGGAGAAACAGGAGGAAGAACAGGTGGAGATGGAAGGAACAGGGGGAAGGACAGGAAGTTAGGGGAGAAACAGGAGGAAGAATAGGTGAAGATGGGAGGAACAGGGGGAAGGATAGGAAGATACAGGAGAAACAGGAGGAAGAACAGGTGAAGATGGGAGGAACAGGGGGAAGGACAGTGGGAGACGAGAGATCCAAGAGGAAGAACAGGGAGAAATATACGGAACAGGGGGAATTAGGGATGGCCATTGGTGGGTTAACTATCGATGGCCATCAACGATGGTACCAGTGGTGGTTAACATTGATGGTATGGACCCATCAATGAGGAACCATTGATAGTTTTGCTCACCAATGGTCATCCCAGCTTTGTTACTCAGTGGGCTAATCAGAGATGGAGGCAGGGCTATATGGGATGCATTTGGGGTGGAGCTAGACTCCGTGTCCTAGCGCCAGGGATAAAGAAAAGAATAAAAAAAACCTTGCGGACCTGTGTCCAATCAATGTAGGACAACCATTAGATTTCTGCCATCGATGGCAAAACCATCAACCATCTATGGTTGTTAACCATTGATGGTCGATGACCACCCTAGTGGGAATAACAGGGGAAGAAGTAGGGCCAGCGCTTCCACTAGACAAGCTTAGGCATTTGCCGGGTGCCCGCTGAGATTGTGTTACCAGCGGGAGCCCAGCTCCTTCTCTCCTCACCACCCCACCCCCCGGCGCCAGCGGCAGCCGGAGGACGGAGCTCATTCCTGAGCTCCGGCTTCCGGGTCCCGCAGTGCACTATGGGAGTGACGTCATATGTATATATTTTTTAACACAAAACTTATCCGCCACTCCACCTGTGCAAAGTCATTTTCATCTGAGGGGCTAAATGAGTACAGGGTAGGTGTGGGGCGCATGCAGAAGTTTTGCCTAGGGTGCCTAGAAGTCTAGCACGGGCCCTGGAAGAAGGGAGGAACAGGGTGAGAAAGAAGGAGTGGGGAAGGACAGTGAGAGACAGGTGGAACAAGGGGAGATGGGAGAAACAACAAGGAGAAGGTGTACTATAGCTAGCGAACTGGCAAATGACAGGTCCAAAATACTAACACACATATATACAGTATATCTATCTATCTATCTATCTATCTATCTATCTATCTATCTATCTATCTATCTATCTATCTATCTATCTATATATAATATATATAGATCTATATATCTATATATATATAGATATCTATATATATATATATATATAGATATATATATATATATATATATATCTTGCTGGAGATACTGGTAGTAATGGAGAGCACAGTAGCATTTGCATAGTACTTGTCTTACCCTCTCCTCGGTGAGGGCGGGGTAAGGAGGCCGGTCCTGGGGGTGTTGTCCCGAGCTCCAGCGCTGATTGGACAGGACGCGTCTCCCACATAAGGACATTTGCACCTTGTTGGGCGGTGTCAGTACTACGGTGTGTGAGCTGCAGCAGCTGAGAGAGAGCCGGGCGGGCGCAGCACAGGACCAGCGGAGGGAGGGGGCGCTGCTGCTGCCATCACGCTGCCTGAGAGCCCCGTCCTCACTACCCCCTGCGGCTGGGATTGTGCAGCACACAGAGGCGCAGGCTCGGTGTCTCTTCCATTCGTCCCCGGGAGGCATGGCGCTGGATTTCCTGGCTGGATGCGCAGGAGGTGAGAGCTGAGGCTGGGATGGACATTTATTACAGCATAGTATATACAGCGCATGTACAGAGGGTATACAGAGCACATATACAGAGGGTATACAGAGCACATATACAGAGGGTATACAGAGCATGTACAGAGGGTATACAGAGCACATATACAGAGCATGTACAGAGGGTATACAGAGCATGTACAGAGGGTATACAGAGCACATATACAGAGCATGTACAGAGGGTATACAGAGCATGTACAGAGGGTATACAGAGCACATATACAGAGCATGTACAGAGGGTATACAGAGCACATATACAGAGCATGTACAGAGGGTATACAGAGCATGTACAGAGGGTATACAGAGCACATATACAGAGCATGTACAGAGGGTATACAGAGCATGTACAGAGGGTATACAGAGCACATATACAGAGCACATATACAGAGGGTACAATACAGAGGGTATAATACAGAGCATGTACAGAGGGTACAATACAGAGCATGTACAGAGGGTATACAGAGCACATATACAGAGGGTATACAGAGCATGTACAGAGGGTATACAGAGCACATATACAGAGCATGTACAGAGGGTATACAGAGCATGTACAGAGGGTATACAGAGCACATATACAGAGGGTATACAGAGCATGCACAGAGGGTACAATACAGAGCATATACAGAGGGTATACAGAGCACATATACAGAGGGTATACAGAGCATGTACAGAGGGTATACAGAGCACATATACAGAGCATGTACAGAGGGTATACAGAGCATGTACAGAGGGTATACAGAGCACATATACAGAGGGTATACAGAGCATGCACAGAGGGTACAATACAGAGCATATACAGAGGGTATACAGAGCACATATACAGAGCACATATACAGAGCATGCACAGAGGGTACAATACAGAGGGTATAATACAGAGCATGTACAGAGGGTATAATACAGAGGGTATATATAATACAGAGCATGTACATAGGGTATAATACAGAGCATGTACAGAGGGTATATATAATACAGAGCATGTACAGAGGGTATAACACAGAGGGTATATATAATACAGAGCATGTACATAGGGTATAATACAGAGCATGTACAGAGGGTATAACACAGAGGGTATATATAATACAGAGCATGTACAGAGGGTATAATACAGAGCATGTACAGAGGGTATCATACAGAGGGTATAATACAGGGCATGTACAGAGGGTATAATACAGAGCATGTATAGAGGGTATAATACAGAGGGTATAATACAGAGCATGTACATAGGGTATAATACAGAGCATGTTCAGAGGGTATAATACAGAGCATGTTCAGAGGGTATAATACAGAGCATGTACAGAGGGTATAATACAGAGCATGTACATAGGGTATAATACAGAGCATGTACAGAGGGTATAATACAGAGGGTATATATAATAAAGAGCATGTACAGAGGGTATAATACAGAGGGCATAATACAAAGCATGTACAGAGGGACTGTGTCCCCATTATTATCATGCTGGTCATCTCTGCAGGGGGCAATCTCTGGTTTTGGAAATGTGACCCTGGAGATTGATTGCTTTAAATCTGCAGTGCACCCCATCCTTAATTGCCTATGGTTCCTTCTTATTATACATGGGCTACCCTACTAATGCACCTTTTATTGAAGATGTATATTTGCAATAGGATTGATTTATGATAATATGGGAAGAATGCAGCACGGAGCATACAGGTGTCGCTGCCAGCTGTGCGGTTGGCGCTCCTGCATTGTACTTTTGCTGTATCATAGGCTAGACATGCTGGTTCTGTATAGGGATGACTACGCAGGGCCACGCAATGCACAGAGAAGACTCTGTATGGCCTCAATATACAAAGGGAAGTGTGTGCCATTAATATATAGTGTGTGCCAGCCAGCTACAGGGCCATTCGTGGGATACTGAGTATGCCCTCCACACAGGGGGGGGGGCCCGCAATGTCCCAGCTTACTGTGGTCTGCCTGTATTACATCTGTCTGCTTCCAGAAAAGGCGCCGTTCATTGATTTATTCCCCATTGTGTAGGGCAGCCAGTTACTACCCACTATGGGGCAGCTTGTGGTGCCCCAGCATATGGTGGCGGAGGTTCATGGAGTCTTGAAGAGTGATTGTGACTCCTCAGCGTCACAAGATCATGAGGCAGCCAGTAATATATATACAGTATGTGGGTGGCAGACGCTTATAAATAAACATTGCCACTGTCGGAGTGAATTACCTCTGGCACTTGCATTACAATTCCTATGGCACCTCCACTTACAAAGCTACTACCGTTTAATCCGTAAATGAATGCCAGCATTATAGGCTAACAATGGGTACGCAAAGGTGACTACTGTACTCGGTGAAAGCAGAGGACCTTAGACCTCCAACAAGGACTTGATAGCAGAGCACTTATTATGCCTTGTGAATATAGTGATTTAAGTCATGTGCTTCTGTAAGAGGATTGCAGTGGGGGATCTGTGTCCTCATATTTCCTAGTGCTGGCTCCTCTGCTGAGATATTGCATCTGAATGTATGCTACTGATGGCATCAGCCAAACAATGTGTTATTTCCATGTGGGAATCCACTATCTAGATTTTGCGTTACCTCCAAGTGACACGATAAAATCCTATGCCATATCTATGTACTGCTGTACAATTACCATATAAAACCCTACATAGCGTCCAGTAGCGCAGAAACTTACATTTTAAGCCCCTGCCTATAGCTCTGAGTCCCTCTGGAAGGCTGCATACTGTAGCTTGTGGTCTTTCATGGGAAGAGGTGAACAGCTGTGATCTGTGAAAGGGGGTTGTCAACAAATGGAATAATCCGGCACCATTTTACATTTCTATAATTGTGTTTATTGCAAAAGTTCTACATACATCGCCAGGTTACCGGTTGCCCCACCGAGTAGCGTTGAAGCCGGTTCAGAATCAAACAGATGGTATAACAAATCGGCCCAACAACACCTGGAGGGCAAGAACCGATTAATTCAACTGCATTGTTGCTCTCACACAGCGGAGGCAGACATTCATTTCACAGAGTGCCTCATGCCTCAGGGAGGTGTCACTAGTTCATTGTGAAGGAGAAATGGTCTGTGAGAAGAGCATGGCGTGATAGGGCGAAGGATTGGTTGCTTGGATATGTTTTTGCACCCACCTCTCTATACCATAATGGTGCCTGTTTGATCCTGACCTATATGCTGTGATAATATAAGATAACAGACCCTTCATATTCCTGTCTTTTCCATATATGATGTCCGTACTAAATGAAAAGAAAAATAAAATATTCAATACTGAGTCCTATTACTTGAACCTCCTCTGAGCCTAAATAAAGCAATCTTGCTGACAAATGTCCTTTTTTGGCTCCTAAATTATACGTGTCGTAGAACACAGCAGTGGACGTTATATAGTAAACAAGAACGGGTAGCACAGTGGCTGCATTCGTCGATTTAATAGGAACATCCTATTATTGGGCGTTTACTGTTGCGTAATTAGTGCTTGGGGCTATTTATGTGCACTTATTACATGCCGGGCGGCGTCTACAACAACATTCGTAAGGTGCAGCCAAAACCGGAAGCAACATCTCTTATGTCAAAGGGAAGAGTTGTCAGAACCACAATGTACCTTATAGATCTGAGCACCTACGTACGAGGCTTTTATGGCGGTGGCTGCATTGTATGAAGTCCGATCGCCCGATGACCATGGATTTTGCAGCAGTATTAATTCCTGATTTGATCCATTGCAATCAAAGTGTCGTTCAGGATTGCTAGCCAGATCGGGCCTGAGCACGTAGTCACGTGCGTCCGGGTTTTGTTTGAAATGACCGGGCAAGTTGTGTTGTGGACAGCTGTGCTGTGGCTTCCCTAGACTTGAGGATGTTACAGAAAATATAAGGGGCTCATGCTGCGTTTCAAGCAAGTTCGTTTTGCAGACTGCTCTTGCTTTATAGCGCTGCGCATACTTCCTAGACGAGCGTAAATATCTACAGGTGCTTCCAAGTCATACGCATGAGCAGAGTCTACTCAACTTCGTTTAAACATGGCCTCTGTGGCTGCGGCTATGCGGCTGAGACCGCAGCGGTTTACACTGACGCCTGGGATGGCCTTTTTTTTTTTTTGCGCACTCTTCAGGCCACCTCCCAGGAACTGGTTTTGCCTCGCCATTTCTAAAGCCAGCTGTCCCATACGTAATAGTGCATTTATGCATACACATAACACATGATGCGCCGTCTTGAGTTTTCAGTAAATTTTTGCGCAGTAGTAAATAATCGCACAACTCGACATCGAGATTGCGTGTGGTTTGCATCCACTTCTGAATCGTTAGGCCCTTAGTTGCAAGTGGCTGTTACATTACGCTTAATTTTTTTAATTTTATTATTTTTTTATTAATCGGGAACCAAAGTCCATATTTGGACACTGGTCCCTACTTTTCCAGTAACAGTGCCAGGTTTTCAAGATTAATTTTTCCACAGGAAATGGCGGTGTTTAGAGATGGGCCTATTTTTCAGTATCAATCAACTCGACAGCAAAATTAATTATTGAAAATGATTTTCGCAATCTAGATTTCATCATATATGTTTAATATTTCGTCAGGTGTATTTAAAATGCATAAAAATCACACTATAAAGAATTTCAGTGATAGTCTTACTTTATACTGGTGCGCCAAGTCCAAACTGCCTCTGGAATATTTTTTTTTATTTTTTTTTTAAAATACCATTTACAGACCTCTTAACATATAAATTGTGCTTCTTGAGTGTCTATCCTAATTGAAAAGGGGGCTTGGTGACACCACGCAGAGCACACGCTGGTGCCATGTTGAGCTGTGCCACGTTCCCCAGGGATAGGAAATCCACTGTTGGGATGTGGGACTGCCCCATAAAATTGGGACTCTCATGATTAAACTTGGACAGGTTGGGAGTATGCAGCTGTGAACTGTAACAATTTATATGCGTGTGTAAAAGTTACCATACAGAGCATAGATAATGGACATTGTATGTAAGTCTCAGGTATTGTCCTCCGTTATCAGCCATCTTTGGCTTCCAGATCCCCCACTGTGTCCTTCAATGGTCTTACAGATCGGACGTTTGCACTTGCTGCTCCTGAATAAGGGCTTATTTTTGGTTCTGATAAGTTGCCCAATTGCTTAGGTACATAAAGGTGATTGACAGCACCAGCTCTTAAAGCTCTCATCGTCTCAAGCGCCCTGGGGCTGCCGCAGCCATTTTGTGCTCTGGATCAGTATTTGGTGTGCCGTATCACCAGTGACGTCACAGATGCTATGAGGCTCCTTGTTCCAACGCTGTCACTAGTTTCCAGCAATTTGTTTGGCTGTGTTTGAATTGGCCGTGGATCGGGCCACAGAATTGCTGCCCCAGCTACGTGCAAATGATTTTCTAGAGTTGGGGCGCTAAATAGAGAACTATCTGACCCTAGGCCAGAATGGGAGATGTACTAAGCCTGGGAGCCAGCTAAAGTACCATCCACTCAGATAGTAATTGTTATTTTTGGTGCTTTATCTCTCTCCAAGGCTTTAGTACATCTGCCTAGAGTCCTCTGATGGCAGTATTCTGATAATTCTCAATAGTGCTAAATGCTGGTTAACCAGGTTATTGTTAACTGCCCAATTAAACCAGCTTCAGACAAGAAAAAAAAAAAGTGATCTAAGTAGTGGGATAAAAATCCCTATTTTTTTTTTTTTTTTTTTTCATTTTGCTTTTTTAATTTTTTTCTTTGGCCCCTGGAATACTTTACACTCCAGACCCCCCCCCCATTGATCAAATGTTTTTGTATAACATAACAAAAGCCATCTGTACGGCGGTTCCTATGGCTTTGAAGAAGGAAAAATAAGGTAATCCAGTCACGTGTGTTTGAGCGCCAAAATTTGCCCATGGAGGCCTAGCTCCATAAATAACAGGCTGACTGAATACAGTACCGTCCCCTTCACAATGTGGCCGTCTGTAAATGAACACAGCTTGTCTGTAGTAGACAAGAAAAAAAGACCTCGTAAATAAAATGTCAGGACTGGGCTATAAGTTCTTAGTTGGACAAAAGCGAAACATCTAGTAGATATCTGACAGGATTTCTCGCCGCAGAGCAGGCGGCGTGCTGCGCATTGGTAATCCAGTAAGACTGGCCCTGCACAGTGAGGCCGGCCTTGCTTGAAAATAGATCTGTGCAAATTTAATGTCATAGTGGCCGTTGTATTAGGGCCTGCTCCAGAGCTGTACGGTATTGTTAGGTGTTAGGAGACAGAGTGAAAAGTGATAAGGTGCCAGCCAATCAGCTCCCAGCTCTCATCTCACAGGCTGTGTTTTAAAAATGACAGTTGGGAGCTGATTGGCTGGTACCTTATCACTTTTCACTCTGTCTCCTAACACTGCTTAGTAAATAGACCCCTTAGTTACTATTAGGACAGGTCTCCCGATGTAAAATGGATCTATCTCCCATCTGTCTGATGTCTCTGATCTCGGGACAGTTTTATTTATTAATTACAGTAATGCTACCAAAGCTCTATATATTCTGAAAAGAAATTGTATACAGCCCAGGTTCTCACACTCGGTCCTCAGGACCCCAAAAAGTGCGTGTTTTCCAGATCTCCTCACAGAATCGCAAGTGAAATAATTAGCTCCACCTGCAAATCTTTTAAAATATGTCGGTGAGTAATGAATACACCTGTGCACCTGCTATGCGACCCTGGAAAATGTGACCTGTGTGGGGTCCTGAGGACCGAGTTTGAGAAACGCTGGTAAAAAGAAAGCGGAGGAATCCGTACCGCACAACATTGTAGTGAGTGTATGCACAGAGGCGCAGCGATTTTATCGCAGATGGCAAAGATCGGGCCTCCTCCTTTGAAGCCAGCATTCAGCAATACATTCCCCATTCCCTGCCATGTATGTAGGGCGTGAGGGCATCAGCATAATTGCAGACTGCATTTGCTTTCCGGCATTGCCTCAGGGTCTTGATGAAAAGCAACGATATCTATACAAATGCTCGCAGGCAGCCAGATGCAGAAAGGTTTGGATTGTATCCTCAGTAAGTGGCAGTGACTTGCTGCTGACTCTTGCAGAACCTGTTTGTATTAATCTTCAAATCTCGTAGAACGTAAACAGAGGAGTTTATTGAGGCTTACGTTTCACTCACACCCCCAAAGCGCCCAATCACAGCGGTGCTGACATACTGCAGATGACGTGTGAATAACATGCGGCTATGAAATTCTGTACATACATAGCTAAGAGGGAATGTAAGGACACTGCAAGGCCTGCTCATTGCTTTTTATCTTCCTGTCAGCACTTGTAGCAATGTATATTATTATGGGGCCTATTCATCATAACTAAAAGTTCTTAGGTTTAGAACTGGCATGGAGTTCTACCTAATTACCGGAGGAATTCATCATTCCTCCTCCCTATAACTATCTATTCCGAAAAGCTGTCATTTTTGCAATGACAGCTTTTCGGGAAATAGATACCTTTCCCTGCCTATACCTACTTTACCCCAGCTGTAATCAGTGCAGCGCATGCGCTGCTATATCCGTAATACCAGCGCATGCGCAGCACTACCTACATCTGCATTAAATCTGTCCCCACCAACTCCCTGTCCCCGACTTACCTGCCCGCTGCAGCCACCTCCGGCTCCGTCTGCTGTGTCCTCCCGGCAGAACACAATAAAGTTGAGGAAAAAAATAAATTTTAAAAAAATTATTATTTTTTTTTGTTTGTTTTATTTTAAACTATACTGTGTTCTGCCGGGAGGACACAGTGTTGGCACAACATCTGGACCCGGAGGAGGGACCAGGGAGCGACGGAGGGAGCCGAGGAGGACCTGCCCACGCTGACAGCAGGTAAGTGTAACCCGCTATACGCCACCTGACAGTGGCGGTTAGTAACTCCCTCAAATTCCGAAAATACATAATTTTCAGAATTTGATGAATACCATAATTTACATATCCCCATGCTAATGTACTTATATATGGGGAGTGTGGATATTAACGCAGGGGGACTTATATCACTGATATCTCCTTGCTAAGTGTCTTCATGAATACTAAAATAACAGTAATTAAGGAAAATGTCCTTAAAAACTTTATTTGAGTGTTGATGAATAGGCCCCTATGTCATATAATAAAACATTGTCTCATGTTACAGATAGAAGATGGTGATGAATGAGGAGTGTTTAAAGATGGACTTAAGAGTAGGGGGGTTATCAAGTATGAAGCGCTAATGTGGTGACGCGCAATGCAAAATCTGTGATGGGCAGCATGGTTGGCGAGTTCAGTTTTCTGACCAAGGCATTAACTGTATGGAGTTTGTATGTGTTCCCCATGTTTGTGTGGATTTCCTCCGGTTACTCCAGTTTTATCCCACACTCCAGAACATTCTGGTAGGTTAATTGGCTTCTGACCCCCCCCAAAAAATAGAACCCTAGTGAGTCTATACGATAGAGAATAATAGAGTGCAAGCTCCATGGGGACAGGGACTGATCTGAATGACTGAAATGTAAAGTACTGTGCATTATGTGCGCGCAGTATAAATAACTTTAATAAATAATAAATAAATATGGCCCACAGTGCATGTAAAAGTGGGAAGTAGGCATGCACCATTTATTACGCCAGTGCAGATATAATGCTTTTTGCGTTGAGCATCAAGTGTCCCATTGGGAAATGAGCCTATACTTCTTTTAAACGGAATGGGATTGAAATGCTGGCCGCCGGTTCAAATTCCGACAGCGGTGGCCCGACAGGATCAAGATCCCGACCGTCAGGTGAGTACCCTAATCTCCCCCCCTAACCCTCCCTTAGTGGTCCCTAACCCTCCCCCCCCCCCCCCCCCAAACCTAAGCCTAACCCCGCTAACAAGTACACGGCATACCTGTCCATATGCAATGCTTCTGTGTCACATTTAGGTCATGCCTGCCCAGTCTCCCGCAGTGTAAGGGAGACTCCTGAATTTCAGGGGAGTTTTTGTGGCCTCCCAGAAGAAAAGGCCATTCTCTTACTGTGAATAGCGTCGTTACACAGCCCTGCTCTCACCCGCTGAACCTCACCCAAGTCCACAAAGCTGGTGTATGGTCTAATCCATCATGAATCACCAAGGCTAACATGCAGCTGCAAGCACACATACCTCATAGCCTTTTTATTATAAAAAAAAAGTTGAAGGTTGTGCATATGTGTAAATACCATTGGGCATGATTCAGACTCGTTCGCTATATGCGTGCGCTCACAAGCGGCCCGATGTTGACACCTTTCATAACTCCCTAGCCAGCATTCCCTTTTGATATATAGGGCATGTACAGTGGTCAGGTCATGTTGGGGGATGTAGTGTCCTATGTCTGTATACAGTGTAATAGATGTGTATTATGGTCATGTTGGGGGTGTAGTGTCCTATGTCTGTATACAGTGTAATAGATGTGTATTATGGTCATGTACAGTGGTCAGGTCATGTTGGGGGTGTAGTGTCCTATGTCTGTATACAGTGTAATAGATGTGTATTATGGTCATGTACAGTGGTCAGGTCATGTTGGGGGTGTAGTGTCCTATGTCTGTATACAGTGTAATAGATGTGTATTATGGTCAGGTCATGTTGGGGGTGTAGTGTCCTATGTCTGTATACAGTGTAATAGATGTATATTATGGTCATGTACAGTGGTCAGGTCATGTTGGGGGTGTAGTGTCCTATGTCTGTATACAGTGTAATAGATGTATATTATGGTCATGTACAGTGGTCAGGTCATGTTGGGGGTGTAGTGTCCTATGTCTGTATACAGTGTAATAGATGTATATTATGGTCATGTACAGTGGTCAGGTCATGTTGGGGGTGTAGTGTCCTATGTCTGTATACAGTGTAATAGATGTATATTATGGTCATGTACAGTGGTCAGGTCATGTTGGGGGTGTAGTGTCCTATGTCTGTATACAGTGTAATAGATGTATATTATGGTCATGTACAGTGGTCAGGTCATGTTGGGGGTGTAGTGTCCTATGTCTGTATACAGTGTAATAGATGTATATTATGGTCATGTACAGTGGTCAGGTCATGTTGGGGGTGTAGTGTCCTATGTCTGTATACAGTGTAATAGATGTGTATTATGGTCATGTACAGCGGTCAGATCATGTTGGGGGTGTAGAGTTCTATGCCTGTACACAGTGTAATAGATGTGTATTATGCTCATGTACAGCGGTCAGGTCATGTTGGGGGTGTAGTGTCCTATGTCTGTATACAGTGTAATAGATGTGTATTATGGTCATGTACAGTGGTCAGGTCATGTTGGGGGTGTAGTGTCCTATGTCTGTATACAGTGTAATAGATGTGTATTATGGTCATGTACAGTGGTCAGGTCATGTTGGGGGTGTAGTGTCCTATGTCTGTATACAGTGTAATAGATGTGTATTATGGTCAGGTCATGTTGGGGGTGTAGTGTCCTATGTCTGTATACAGTGTAATAGATGTATATTACGGTCATCTACAGTGGTCAGGTCATGTTGGGGGTGTAGTGTCCTATGTCTGTATACAGTGTAATAGATGTATATTATGGTCATGTACAGTGGTCAGGTCATGTTGGGGGTGTAGTGTCCTATGTCTGTATACAGTGTAATAGATGTGTGTTATGATTATGTACAGTGGTCAGGACATGTTGGGGGTGTAGTGTCCTATGTCTGTATACAGTGTAATAGATGTGTATTATGATTATGTACAGTGGTCAGGACATGTTGGGGGTGTAGTGTCCTATGTCTGTATACAGTGTAATAGATGTGTATTATGGTCAGGTCATGTTGGAGGTGTAGTGTCCTATGTCTGTATACAGTGTAATAGATGTGTATTATGATCATATACAGTGGTCAGGTCATGTTGGGGGTGTAGTGTCCTATGTCTGTATACAGTGTAATAGATGTATATTATGGTCATGTACAGTGGTCAGGTCATGTTGGGGGTGTAGTGTCCTATGTCTGTATACAGTGTAATAGATGTATATTATGGTCATGTACAGTGGTCAGGTCATGTTGGGGGTGTAGTGTCCTATGTCTGTATACAGTGTAATAGATGTATATTATGGTCATGTACAGTGGTCAGGTCATGTTGGGGGTGTAGTGTCCTATGTCTGTATACAGTGTAATAGATGTGTATTATGGTCATGTACAGTGGTCAGGTCATGTTGGGGGTGTAGTGTCCTATGTCTGTATACAGTATAATAGATGTGTATTATGATCATGTACAGTGGTCAGGTCATGTTGGATGTAGTGTCCTATGTCTGTATACAGTGTAATAGATGTGTATTATGGTCATGTACAGTGGTCAGGTCATGTTGGGGGATGTAGTGTCCTATGTCTGTATACAGTGTAATAGATGTGTATTATGATGATCATGTACAGTGGTCAGGTCATGTTGGGGGTGTAGTGTCCTATGTCTGTATATAGTTAATAGATGTGTATTATGGTCATGTACATTGGTCAGGTCATGTTGGGGGATGTAGTGTCCTATGTCTGTATACAGTGTAATAGATGTGTATTATGGTCATGTACATTGGTCAGGACATGTTGGGGGTGTAGTGTCCTATGTCTGTATACAGTGTAATAGATGTATATTATGGTCATGTACATTGGTCAGGACATGTTGGGGGTGTAGTGTCCTATGTCTGTATACAGTGTAATAGATGTGTATTATGGTCATGTACAGTGGTCAGGTCATGTTGGTGGTGTAGTGCCCTATGTCTGTATACAGTGTAATAGATGTGTATTATGATTATGTACAGTGGTCAGGACATGTTGGGGGTGTAGTGTCCTATGTCTGTATACAGTGTAATAGATGTGTATTATGGTCATGTACAGTGGTCAGGTCATGTTGGGGGTGTAGTGTCCTATGTCTGTATACAGTGTAATAGATGTGTATTATGGTCAGGTCATGTTGGGGGTGTAGTGTCCTATGTCTGTATACAGTGTAATAGATGTGTATTATGATCATATACAGTGGTCAGGTCATGTTGGGGGTGTAGTGTCCTATGTCTGTATACAGTGTATAGATGTATATTATGGTCATGTACAGTGGTCAGGTCATGTTGGGGGTGTAGTGTCCTATGTCTGTATAGAGTGTAATAGATGTGTAATTTGGTCATGTACAGTGGTCAGGTCATGTTGGGGGTGTAGTGTCCTATGTCTGTATACAGTGTAATAGATGTATATTATGGTCATGTACAGTGGTCAGGTCATGTTGGGGGTGTAGTGTCCTATGTCTGTATACAGTGTAATAGATGTATATTATGGTCATGTACAGTGGTCAGGTCATGTTGGGGGTGTAGTGTCCTATGTCTGTATACAGTGTAATAGATGTGTATTATGATCATGTACAGCGGTCAGGTCATGTTGGGGGATGTAGTGTCCTATGTCTGTATACAGTGTAATAGATGTGTATTATGGTCATGTACAGTGGTCAGGTCATGTTGGGGGTGTAGTGTCCTATGTCTGTATACAGTGTAATAGATGTGTATTATGGTCAGGTCATGTTGGTGGTGTAGTGTCCTATGTCTGTATACAGTGTAATAGATGTGTATTATGCTCATGTACAGTGGTCAGGTCATGTTGGGGGTGTAGTGTCCTATGTCTGTATACAGTGTAATAGATGTGTATTATGGTCATGTACAGTGGTCAGGTCATGTTGGGGGTGTAGTGTCCTATGTCTGTATACAGTGTAATAGATGTGTATTATGGTCATGTACAGTGGTCAGGTCATGTTGGGGGTGTAGTGTCCTATGTCTGTATACAGTGTAATAGATGTGTATTATGGTCAGGTCATGTTGGGGGTGTAGTGTCCTATGTCTGTATACAGTGTAATAGATGTATATTACGGTCATGTACAGTGGTCAGGTCATGTTGGGGGTGTAGTGTCCTATGTCTGTATACAGTGTAATAGATGTATATTATGGTCATGTACAGTGGTCAGGTCATGTTGGGGGTGTAGTGTCCTATGTCTGTATACAGTGTAATAGATGTGTGTTATGATTATGTACAGTGGTCAGGACATGTTGGGGGTGTAGTGTCCTATGTCTGTATACAGTGTAATAGATGTGTATTATGATTATGTACAGTGGTCAGGACATGTTGGGGGTGTAGTGTCCTATGTCTGTATACAGTGTAATAGATGTGTATTATGGTCAGGTCATGTTGGAGGTGTAGTGTCCTATGTCTGTATACAGTGTAATAGATGTGTATTATGATCATATACAGTGGTCAGGTCATGTTGGGGGTGTAGTGTCCTATGTCTGTATACAGTGTAATAGATGTATATTATGGTCATGTACAGTGGTCAGGTCATGTTGGGGGTGTAGTGTCCTATGTCTGTATACAGTGTAATAGATGTATATTATGGTCATGTACAGTGGTCAGGTCATGTTGGGGGTGTAGTGTCCTATGTCTGTATACAGTGTAATAGATGTATATTATGGTCATGTACAGTGGTCAGGTCATGTTGGGGGTGTAGTGTCCTATGTCTGTATACAGTGTAATAGATGTGTATTATGGTCATGTACAGTGGTCAGGTCATGTTGGGGGTGTAGTGTCCTATGTCTGTATACAGTATAATAGATGTGTATTATGATCATGTACAGTGGTCAGGTCATGTTGGATGTAGTGTCCTATGTCTGTATACAGTGTAATAGATGTGTATTATGGTCATGTACAGTGGTCAGGTCATGTTGGGGGATGTAGTGTCCTATGTCTGTATACAGTGTAATAGATGTGTATTATGATGATCATGTACAGTGGTCAGGTCATGTTGGGGGTGTAGTGTCCTATGTCTGTATATAGTTAATAGATGTGTATTATGGTCATGTACATTGGTCAGGTCATGTTGGGGGATGTAGTGTCCTATGTCTGTATACAGTGTAATAGATGTGTATTATGGTCATGTACATTGGTCAGGACATGTTGGGGGTGTAGTGTCCTATGTCTGTATACAGTGTAATAGATGTATATTATGGTCATGTACATTGGTCAGGACATGTTGGGGGTGTAGTGTCCTATGTCTGTATACAGTGTAATAGATGTGTATTATGGTCATGTACAGTGGTCAGGTCATGTTGGTGGTGTAGTGCCCTATGTCTGTATACAGTGTAATAGATGTGTATTATGATTATGTACAGTGGTCAGGACATGTTGGGGGTGTAGTGTCCTATGTCTGTATACAGTGTAATAGATGTGTATTATGGTCATGTACAGTGGTCAGGTCATGTTGGGGGTGTAGTGTCCTATGTCTGTATACAGTGTAATAGATGTGTATTATGGTCAGGTCATGTTGGGGGTGTAGTGTCCTATGTCTGTATACAGTGTAATAGATGTGTATTATGATCATATACAGTGGTCAGGTCATGTTGGGGGTGTAGTGTCCTATGTCTGTATACAGTGTATAGATGTATATTATGGTCATGTACAGTGGTCAGGTCATGTTGGGGGTGTAGTGTCCTATGTCTGTATAGAGTGTAATAGATGTGTAATTTGGTCATGTACAGTGGTCAGGTCATGTTGGGGGTGTAGTGTCCTATGTCTGTATACAGTGTAATAGATGTATATTATGGTCATGTACAGTGGTCAGGTCATGTTGGGGGTGTAGTGTCCTATGTCTGTATACAGTGTAATAGATGTATATTATGGTCATGTACAGTGGTCAGGTCATGTTGGGGGTGTAGTGTCCTATGTCTGTATACAGTGTAATAGATGTGTATTATGATCATGTACAGCGGTCAGGTCATGTTGGGGGATGTAGTGTCCTATGTCTGTATACAGTGTAATAGATGTGTATTATGGTCATGTACAGTGGTCAGGTCATGTTGGGGGTGTAGTGTCCTATGTCT
This sequence comes from Taudactylus pleione, assembly GCA_031769625.1. Lineage (NCBI taxonomy): Eukaryota > Metazoa > Chordata > Amphibia > Anura > Myobatrachidae > Taudactylus > Taudactylus pleione. Next base: position 224,755 of record JAUIMM010000170.1, read on the forward strand.
GTATACAGTGTAATAGATGTGTATTATGGTCAGGTCATGTTGGTGGTGTAGTGTCCTATGTCTGTATACAGTGTAATAGATGTGTATTATGCTCATGTACAGTGGTCAGGTCATGTTGGGGGTGTAGTGTCCTATGTCTGTATACAGTGTAATAGATGTGTATTATGGTCATGTACAGTGGTCAGGTCATGTTGGGGGTGTAGTGTCCTATGTCTGTATACAGTGTAATAGATGTGTATTATGGTCATGTACAGTGGTCAGGTCATGTTGGGGGTGTAGTGTCCTATGTCTGTATACAGTGTAATAGATGTGTATTATGGTCAGGTCATGTTGGGGGTGTAGTGTCCTATGTCTGTATACAGTGTAATAGATGTATATTACGGTCATGTACAGTGGTCAGGTCATGTTGGGGGTGTAGTGTCCTATGTCTGTATACAGTGTAATAGATGTATATTATGGTCATGTACAGTGGTCAGGTCATGTTGGGGGTGTAGTGTCCTATGTCTGTATACAGTGTAATAGATGTGTGTTATGATTATGTACAGTGGTCAGGACATGTTGGGGGTGTAGTGTCCTATGTCTGTATACAGTGTAATAGATGTGTATTATGATTATGTACAGTGGTCAGGACATGTTGGGGGTGTAGTGTCCTATGTCTGTATACAGTGTAATAGATGTGTATTATGGTCAGGTCATGTTGGAGGTGTAGTGTCCTATGTCTGTATACAGTGTAATAGATGTGTATTATGATCATATACAGTGGTCAGGTCATGTTGGGGGTGTAGTGTCCTATGTCTGTATACAGTGTAATAGATGTATATTATGGTCATGTACAGTGGTCAGGTCATGTTGGGGGTGTAGTGTCCTATGTCTGTATACAGTGTAATAGATGTATATTATGGTCATGTACAGTGGTCAGGTCATGTTGGGGGTGTAGTGTCCTATGTCTGTATACAGTGTAATAGATGTATATTATGGTCATGTACAGTGGTCAGGTCATGTTGGGGGTGTAGTGTCCTATGTCTGTATACAGTGTAATAGATGTGTATTATGGTCATGTACAGTGGTCAGGTCATGTTGGGGGTGTAGTGTCCTATGTCTGTATACAGTATAATAGATGTGTATTATGATCATGTACAGTGGTCAGGTCATGTTGGATGTAGTGTCCTATGTCTGTATACAGTGTAATAGATGTGTATTATGGTCATGTACAGTGGTCAGGTCATGTTGGGGGATGTAGTGTCCTATGTCTGTATACAGTGTAATAGATGTGTATTATGATGATCATGTACAGTGGTCAGGTCATGTTGGGGGTGTAGTGTCCTATGTCTGTATATAGTTAATAGATGTGTATTATGGTCATGTACATTGGTCAGGTCATGTTGGGGGATGTAGTGTCCTATGTCTGTATACAGTGTAATAGATGTGTATTATGGTCATGTACATTGGTCAGGACATGTTGGGGGTGTAGTGTCCTATGTCTGTATACAGTGTAATAGATGTATATTATGGTCATGTACATTGGTCAGGACATGTTGGGGGTGTAGTGTCCTATGTCTGTATACAGTGTAATAGATGTGTATTATGGTCATGTACAGTGGTCAGGTCATGTTGGTGGTGTAGTGCCCTATGTCTGTATACAGTGTAATAGATGTGTATTATGATTATGTACAGTGGTCAGGACATGTTGGGGGTGTAGTGTCCTATGTCTGTATACAGTGTAATAGATGTGTATTATGGTCATGTACAGTGGTCAGGTCATGTTGGGGGTGTAGTGTCCTATGTCTGTATACAGTGTAATAGATGTGTATTATGGTCAGGTCATGTTGGGGGTGTAGTGTCCTATGTCTGTATACAGTGTAATAGATGTGTATTATGATCATATACAGTGGTCAGGTCATGTTGGGGGTGTAGTGTCCTATGTCTGTATACAGTGTATAGATGTATATTATGGTCATGTACAGTGGTCAGGTCATGTTGGGGGTGTAGTGTCCTATGTCTGTATAGAGTGTAATAGATGTGTAATTTGGTCATGTACAGTGGTCAGGTCATGTTGGGGGTGTAGTGTCCTATGTCTGTATACAGTGTAATAGATGTATATTATGGTCATGTACAGTGGTCAGGTCATGTTGGGGGTGTAGTGTCCTATGTCTGTATACAGTGTAATAGATGTATATTATGGTCATGTACAGTGGTCAGGTCATGTTGGGGGTGTAGTGTCCTATGTCTGTATACAGTGTAATAGATGTGTATTATGATCATGTACAGCGGTCAGGTTATGTTGGGGGATGTAGTGTCCTATGTCTGTATACAGTGTAATAGATGTGTATTATGGTCATGTACAGTGGTCAGGTCATGTTGGGGGTGTAGTGTCCTATGTCTGTATACAGTGTAATAGATGTGTATTATGGTCAGGTCATGTTGGTGGTGTAGTGTCCTATGTCTGTATACAGTGTAATAGATGTGTATTATGATCATGTACAGCGGTCAGGTCATGTTGGGGGTGTAGTGTCCTATGTCTGTATACAGTGTAATAGATGTGTATTATGGTCATGTACAGCGGTCAGGTCATGTTGGGGGTGTAGTGTCCTATGTCTGTATACAGTGTAATAGATGTGTATTATGGTCATGTACATTGGTCAGGACATGTTGGGGGTGTAGTGTCCTATGTCTGTATACAGTGTAATAGATGTATATTATGGTCATGTACATTGGTCAGGACATGTTGGGGGTGTAGTGTCCTATGTCTGTATACAGTGTAATAGATGTGTATTATGGTCATGTACAGTGGTCAGGTCATGTTGGGGGATGTAGTGTCCTATGTCTGTATACAGTGTAATAGATGTGTATTATGATCATGTACAGCGGTCAGGTCATGTTGGGGGATGTAGTGTCCTATGTCTGTATAGAGTGTAATAGATGTGTAATATGGTCATGTACAGTGGTCTGGTCATGTTGGGGGTGTAGTGTCCTATGTCTGTATACAGTGTAATAGATGTGTATTATGATCATGTACAGCGGTCAGGTCATGTTGGGGGATGTAGTGTCCTATGTCTGTATACAGTGTAATAGATGTGTATTATGGTCATGTACATTGGTCAGGACATGTTGGGGGTGTAGTGTCCTATGTCTGTATACAGTGTAATAGATGTGTATTATGGTCATGTACAGTGGTCAGGTCATGTTGGGGGTGTAGTGTCCTATGTCTGTATACAGTGTAATAGATGTGTATTATGGTCAGGTCATGTTGGGGGTGTAGTGTCCTATGTCTGTATACAGTGTAATAGATGTGTATTATGATCATATACAGTGGTCAGGTCATGTTGGGGGTGTAGTGTCCTATGTCTGTATACAGTGTATAGATGTATATTATGGTCATGTACAGTGGTCAGGTCATGTTGGGGGTGTAGTGTCCTATGTCTGTATAGAGTGTAATAGATGTGTAATTTGGTCATGTACAGTGGTCAGGTCATGTTGGGGGTGTAGTGTCCTATGTCTGTATACAGTGTAATAGATGTATATTATGGTCATGTACAGTGGTCAGGTCATGTTGGGGGTGTAGTGTCCTATGTCTGTATACAGTGTAATAGATGTATATTATGGTCATGTACAGTGGTCAGGTCATGTTGGGGGTGTAGTGTCCTATGTCTGTATACAGTGTAATAGATGTATATTATGGTCATGTACAGTGGTCAGGTCATGTTGGGGGTGTAGTGTCCTATGTCTGTATAGTCATGTTGGGGGTGTAGTGCCCTATGTCTGTATACAGTATAATAGATGTGTATTATGATCATGTACAGTGGTCAGGTCATGTTGGATGTAGTGTCCTATGTCTGTATACAGTGTAATAGATGTTTATTATGGTCATGTACAGTGGTCAGGTCATGTTGGGGGTGTAGTGTCCTATGTCTGTATACAGTGTAATAGATGTGTATTATGGTCATGTACAGTGGTCAGGTCATGTTGGGGGTGTAGTGTCCTATGTCTGTATACAGTGTAATAGATGTGTATTATGGTCAGGTCATGTTGGTGGTGTAGTGTCCTATGTCTGTATACAGTGTAATAGATGTGTATTATGATCATGTATAGTGGTCAGGTCATGTTGAGGGTGTAGTGTCCTATGTCTGTATACAGTGTAATAGATGTGTATTATGGTTATGTACAGTGGTCAGGTCATGTTGGGGGTGTAGTGCCCCCTATGTCTGTATAGAGTGTAATAGATGTGTATTATGATCATGTACAGTGGTCAGGACATGTTGGTGGTGTAGTGTCCTATGTCTGTATACAGTGTAATAGATGTGTATTATGATCATGTACAGCGGTCAGGTCATGTTGGGGGTGTAGTGTCCTATGTCTGTATACAGTGTAATAGATGTGTATTATGGTCATGTACAGCGGTCAGGTCATGTTGGGGGTGTAGTGTCCTATGTCTGTATACAGTGTAATAGATGTGTATTATGGTCATGTACAGTGGTCAGGTCATGTTGGGGGTGTAGTGTCCTATGTCTGTATACAGTGTAATAGATGTATATTATGGTCATGTACAGTGGTCAGGTCATGTTGGGGGTGTAGTGTCCTATGTCTGTATACGGTGTAATAGATGTGTATTATGGTCATGTACAGTGGTCAGGACATGTTGGGGGTGTAGTGTCCTATGTCTGTATAGAGTGTAATAGATGTGTATTATGATCATGTACAGTGGTCAGGTCATATTGGATGTAGTGTCCTATGTCTGTATACGGTGTAATAGATGTGTATTATGGTTATGTACAGTGGTCAGGTCATGTTGGGGGTGTAGTGCCCCCTATGTATGTATACAGTGTAATAGATGTGTATTATGGTTATGTACAGTGGTCAGGTCATGTTGGGGGTGTAGTGCCCCCTATGTCTGTATACAGTGTAATAGAAGTGTATTATGATCATAGCCAGTGGTCAGGACATATTGGGGGTGTAGTGTCCTATGTCTGTATACAGTGTAATAGATGTGTAATATGATCATGTACAGTGGTCAGGACATGTTGGGGGTGTAGTGTCCTATGTCTGTATACAGTGTAATAGATGTGTATTATGGTCATGTACAGTGGTCAGGTCATGTTGAGGGTGTAGTGTCCTATGTCTGTATACAGTGTAATAGATGTGTATTATGGTTATGTACAGTGGTCAGGTCATGTTGGGGGTGTAGTGCCCCCTATGTCTGTATAGAGTGTAATAGATGTGTATTATGATCATGTACAGTGGTCAGGACATGTTGGGGGTGTAGTGTCCTATGTCTGTATACAGTGTAATAGATGTGTATTATGCTCATGTACAGTGGTCAGGACATGTTGGGGGTGTAGTGTCCTATGTCTGTATACAGTGTAATAGATGTGTATTATGCTCATGTACAGTGGTCAGGACATGTTGGGGGTGTAGTGTCCTATGTCTGTATACAGTGTAATAGATGTGAATTATGATCATGCCCAGTGGTCAGGTCATGTTGGGGGTGTAGTGTCCTATGTCTGTATACAGTGTAATAGATGTGTATTATGCTCATGTACAGTGGTCAGGACATGTTGGGGGTGTAGTGTCCTATGTCTGTATACAGTGTAATAGATGTGAATTATGATCATGCCCAGTGGTCAGGTCATGTTGGGGGTGTAGTGTCCTATGTCTGTATACAGTGTAATAGATGTGTATTATGCTCATGTACAGTGGTCAGGTCATGTTGGGGGTGTAGTGTCCTTTGTCTGTATAGAGCAGTGGCTCCAAAACGGTGTGCCGTGGCACCCTGGGGTGCCTCAGGGCACTTGCAGGGGTGCCTCAAGTTGGTGGTTCAGTACCAAATAAAATGTATTTTTACTCAGTGTGATGGACAAAACCATTGCTAATGGCTGCCAATCAAAAAAATATGTGGACAAATATCCCTGTCCACCACCACATAACAGAACCTAAAGGTGACCTATAAGCACGGTCTACTTCATGTAATTTTTTTACTGAATTTCTGAGTAAGAAACTTTTGGCCCAAGGGTGCCATTGAAAATATGCTGATACTCTAGGGCGCCGTGATTTGAAAACGTTTGGGAACCACTTGTATAGAGTGTAATTGAAATGTATTATGTCATGTTTCAAGCTTCAATAAAGTTTGCTAGAGGGGAAAAAAAAAAAAAAAAAAGAGTATAGGACAAAATCCGATCCCTGCTATACCCCGTACTTCCCTACTCCTGGGTTAGTCGGGAGCCTCCAGCAAGTCTCCTGGCCGGTGCCAATCCCTCGCACCCCTTTGACGGACGCTCCCCTCCGGGGTTCACTCTGTTCTGTGATTGGCTGTCCTGGGGAGCCGATGCCGCGATTCGCGCTGAATCGCGTCATCGTGGCCCCGCTCCTGGCTGCAAAATGCCTGTAATCTTGGTTTTGTGTAGCGGGGGTGTGGCCGCGATGACTCGATCGCGCACTCCCCCCTGCTCTGACAATCTGGCTGCCTCCTCCTGGAAGAGGCCGCCAGATTGTCGGTAACCCTGCGCTTACCCCTAAAGCGTCTACACAAATGGAGCTTCTATTCGCCCTTCTATACTGCAAGGAGCACATTCCACGCACCCTTATCTTGTTTCACTAGATCAGGCCTGGCCAACCTGTAGCTCTCCAGCTGTTGTGAAACTACAAGTCCCAGCATTCCTTGCCAGAGTTTTAGCATTCCCGAATAGGCCAGGCCTGCATTAGATAAACTCTCTTGTTTTCGTGCAACTTTGAAAACCTTTTTAAGAAATCTTGCACTTGGTAATTGAGGCCCAATGTACACAGAAGCCCAACCACAACCTTCCCCTGGGAATGATTGTAAACGGACTATGCCCTGATCACCGTGCCTGCTGCCCATATGGTATACCAATGACATGGCATTAGGGGCGGTCATCGGTGTTTGAGGGCTGCCTGCATGTGCCCGTCCTGGTGGGGTAACGCAGACCCGGCACTTAACAAAGGTCTTCTTCTGCCTATAGTATTAGTTCACATGCGGCTGTGTTTCTCATCCCACGGTACACAAAGAGTTAAGACCGCAGGCTCTGTATGTGGCCTGGCAGTCAGGACTTTTTTCCATTTACAAGGTATCATGGTGTAAAAATAGCCGCTCTAATTCTGCCGGATCAATTTCCACTCTCACCCTTGCACTGGCTGTGTTAGTACTGTGTTAATATTAATGGAGCCATTTTAAAGGGACAATTTAAATAATAATAATATCGATAATAATATATTTTGTAGGGCTCTATCCTAGTGGTAATAAGAAGGCTGTTCCCCTTCATTCTTACCCAGCTATACGATGGGGACACTCTCCAGGTTTTCGTGAGAGTCTGAATAAAGATTGATAAATAGGAAGTGTTTAGTGTTCTTTACTTCTAAGTAGGGTTTTCTTTTTCTGTCTTTTCCTAAAATAAATTCTATATAATTTATTAGTATAGAACTGAAAATTATTCAAGATGGAAAAGTGCACATCTTACCCGACCGTGTGTACATGGCACATGGGTGGTAAATTGCCTGCTGCATGGACCATTGCTTCCATCAGTATTTAGCTCCTTAGATGCCAGTTATGGCTTTAGTATCTGGCTGCTGGAAGTCCCGTATACAGCTTGTTGTTCTTGTGGACACATAGGGCCTGATTCAGACCTGCTCGCTAAGCCGCGCTCGCTCATTGCCAAAAGGGGCCGGGTATGCAAATTCCGCGATTGCACTGTGTGGTGTAAGGACGCCCTCTATGTTTTATAGAGCGACGGCAGTGAGCGCACGCTGGTGTATAAAGACGCCCACTTTTCTTTATTAACACACGTCATCTCCAGGAAGTGTATGAATTATCCGTAACATCGAGAGCCATCGGAGCTGCTGGCAGCCCTTGATGTAGACCCTACCCCACCACAAGCACTGCGATCAGTTCAGGCTAAAATTCAACCAAGTGACGTGTTAAGTGACGCTACTTTGCTAATTATGCGCACCCATTAAACTCCGTTTTGACACTCAGACACGCCTCCGTTCGCACATCCCCTCCCCCGTTCACAAGCACCTTCCCATCACCACCCACAAAACGGCACTATCTGTCACTCAAAGTAGCGTCCAGTCTGTGTACTACGAGCGCACAATTCCCGGCCGCAGTGACTGGATCGCGCATGGGTACTTAGACGCATATGCATGTGCAGATGTGCGATAATTGCCCCGAGCGAGCGCAGCTTAGCGTCCGGGTCTGAATCAGGCCCATAGTGCACACAGCTGGCCCCAGGACTTCCGCTGGTCTCTGTGTGGATGTTTGTGAGCATATAAATACCCTGATTATCCTTCTGTGTTACAGCCAGCAGCCCTAGGCCGTGAGACCTGATATCTCTGCCCCTTTGAGTGTGTATGGATCGGTTCCTGTGGAACGCCATTCTGGATTGCCCGACTTATGCCTCGGGCCAGGGCATTGTCTCTGTAGTGGTGTGTGGTACGCTCGTGTGATACTTGGCCTCACACAGGCCTTAGCTTGGGTAATGAGGCCCAACTTCGATTACTGCCCATATATAAAGGGGGCAGGCAGGGCCACTTCTAGTTGCCAATCTTTCCACTCATAAAGCTGGAAGGCATAAATGTCGCCAGTGCTGCTTCCTCAATGTCTATACGCGTCACGTTGTCCCTGACGCGCTTAGTCCGGGTATGCTGTTACTTATAGTCTGCCAATGAAACAAATGTGGGATTTGTCATTAGGGCTCACTTTTGTTGGACTGTAAATCTCTGCAAGCTGCCGGGTAACAATGTGAGCATCTGCTGGGATTTTACAGGCGGCCATGTCTTGGGGTCACCTCTATGTGGGCCGGGATGGCGGTTGTTGCTGCAGAATACATCGGCGCCGTAATGCGGTGGATGTGTAGGTCGATAAGACTAGAGTCCTGCTTTGTTTTTCTTTTGTTTTTTTTATTATTATTTTTTCATTTTTTATAATGCTCATTTTAAATGTAAGCCCCCAAACCCCCCCCCCCCCCCCCAAGACTTTTTGTGCACTGGTACCTTGTTGGGACTGAAGATACTGTATGGTCGGATCTGGGATTCTTGGCTATGACCACTGGGGGTAACAATTTGTTGCTCTACAATTAAATATAAATGGACTATATAAAATATGTTGGTGTCTCTGCGTATTAATACCTGGCTACACTACGTATGAGGGACTGACATCTAATGGTGTCTCTGTATATTAATACCTGGCTACACTACGTATGAGGGACTGACATCTAATGGTGTCTCTGTATATTAATACCTGGCTACACTACGTATGGGGGACTGACATCTAATGGTGTCTCTGTATATTAATACCTGGCTACACTACGTATGGGGGACTGACATCTAATGGTGTCTCTGTATATTAATACCTGGCTACACAGCGTATGGGGGACTGACATCTAATGGTGTCTCTGTATATTAATACCTGGCTACACTACGTATGGAGGACTGACATCTAATGGTGTCTCTGTATATTAATACCTGGCTACACTACGTATGGGGGACTGACATCTCATGGCGTCTCTGCATATTAATACCTGGCTACACTACGTATGGGGGACTGACATCTAATGGTGTCTCTGTATATTAATACCTGGCTACACTGCGTATGGGGGACTGACATCTAATGGTGTCTCTGTATATTAATACCTGGCTACACTGCTTATGGGGGACTGACATCTAATGGTGTCTCTGTATATTAATACCTGGCTACACTGCTTATGGGGGACTGACATCTAATGGTGTCTCTGTATATTAATACCTGGCTACACTACGTATGGGGGACTGACATCTAATGGTGTCTCTGTATATTAATACCTGGCTACACAGCATATGGGGGACTGACATCTAATGGTGTCTCTGCATATTAATACCTGGCTACACTACGTATGGGGGACTGACATCTAATGGTGTCTCTGCATATTAATACCTGGCTACACTACGTATGGGGGACTGACATCTAATGGTGTCTCTGCATATTAATACCTGGCTACACTACGTATGGGGGACTGACATCTAATGGTGTCTCTGTATATTAATACCTGGCTACACTGCGTATGGGGGACTGACATCTAATGGTGTCTCTGTATATTAATACCTGGCTACACTGCGTATGGGGGACTGACATCTAATGGTGTCTCTGCATATTAATACCTGGCTACACTACGTATGGGGGACTGACATCTAATGGTGTCTCTGCATATTAATACCTGGCTACACTACGTATGGGGGACTGACATCTAATGGTGTCTCTGTACATTAATACCTGGCTACACTACGTATGGGGGACTGACATCTAATGGTGTCTCTGTATATTAATACCTGGCTACACTACGTATGAGGGACTGACATCTAATGGTGTCTCTGTATATTAATACCTGGCTACACTGCGTATGGGGGACTGACATCTAATGGTGTCTCTGTATATTAATACCTGGCTACACTACGTATGGGGGACTGACATCTAATGGTGTCTCTGTATATTAATACCTGGCTACACTACGTATGGAGGACTGACATCTAATGGTGTCTCTGTATATTAATACCTGGCTACACTGCGTATGGGGGACTGACATCTAATGGTGTCTCTGTATATTAATACCTGGCTACACTGCGTATGGAGGACTGACATCTAATGGTGTCTCTGTATATTAATACCTGGCTACACTACGTATGGAGGACTGACATCTAATGGTGTCTCTGTATATTAATACCTGGCTACACTACGTATGGAGGACTGACATCTAATGGCGTCTCTGTATATTAATACCTGGCTACACTACGTATGGGGGACTGACATCTCATGGCGTCTCTGCATATTAATACCTGGCTACACTACGTATGGGGGACTGACATCTAATGGTGTCTCTGTATATTAATACCTGGCTACACTGCGTATGGGGGACTGACATCTAATGGTGTCTCTGTATATTAATACCTGGCTACACTGCTTATGGGGGACTGACATCTAATGGTGTCTCTGTATATTAATACCTGGCTACACTACGTATGGGGGACTGACATCTAATGGTGTCTCTGTATATTAATACCTGGCTACACTACGTATGGGGGACTGACATCTAATGGTGTCTCTGCGCATTAATACCTGGCTACACTACGTATGGGGGACTGACATCTAATGGTGTCTCTGCATATTAATACCTGGCTACACTACGTATGGGGGACTGACATCTAATGGTGTCTCTGTATATTAATACCTGGCTACACTGCGCATGGGGGACTGACATCTAATGGTGTCTCTGCATATTAATACCTGGCTACACTACGTATGGGGGACTGACATCTAATGGTGTCTCTGTATATTAATACCTGGCTACACTACGTATGGGGGACTGACATCTAATGGTGTCTCTGTATATTAATACCTGGCTACACTGCGTATGGGGGACTGACATCTAATGGCGTCTCTGCATATTAATACCTGGCTACACTGCGTATGGGGGACTGACATCTAATGGCGTCTCTGTATATTAATACCTGGCTACACTGCGTATGGGGGACTGGATGCAGCCTTCCGATTTAGGGGGTGACCACAAAAAGGGTTAAATAGTATAAAAACAAATTATCTAAAATTCCATTATCGATCTAAAAAAATAAATGATTGAGCAGCCTAATTGTAAAACCATGTAATAGAAGTTTTCGTGTCGCAGGGGGGTATATCATCGGACGGTCTCTTAGCTCAGCTCAAACTCTACAAATCGCTTTCTGGTTCACATTAGATTCAACTTTGCTCTCTTATCTTGGATGTATAATCAACATCGTCCTAGGTTACCGTCCACTACAGTGAAGTTTGCTAATTACATTACATTCATCACTGATGTAACCACGGCGCCCTTAGACCACTGGCAAACAAAGACCGTCTCACACAGACAACACGGGGAGGGTTCTCTTAGGCTGGGTACACACTGGAGTGACGGGCATTCGTTCCGACATCGTAACGAATGCCCGTGAACAGTGATTGTGCGTCCACACTGGACGACAGTAATGAACGACAGAACGATCACCGTAACATCATTCATTAACAATGCACAGGCCGCTAGCGGTATCGCTAGGTTTGTTGCGCAGCACATCAACCCTAACGACCGCGGGTGTGTGCAATGAAATAAGCCATTCGAGAAACTAAGGCTGGTGACTGAAACGTGTAATATGATACGCACTGAATGAATATATCCTCGTAACTAAATACAAAGAAATCTAGAGGGCTCCTGCGCAGTCCAAAGGCTGCAGAGGAGGAGGTTAAGGAGGGGTCATCAACCACCCATAAACATAGGACAAACAGGAAAAAACAACCAACTCCTACTGCGCTCTTTCAATCACTTGTAAATATGGAAATAATCTATTAAAAAAATAAAAAACAATGTAAAACTCTACATCCAAAATATAAAGTCAATTGGACTGTATTAAAAAATCAAAAAGACCAGGACGATGGTCCCTGTTCCCAAGACGAGTCCTAATAATTATGGAACAATGGGCCTGATTCAGAGCCGCTCGTAAGCGGCCGCTCGTTCGCTCCGAGCGATGTTCGCACAACTGCGCATGCGTTTGGGTTGTAATACGCATGCGCGAACCAGTCATTGCGGTCAGAAATTGTGTGCTCGCAAAATAGCGAATGCCTGCTAATTTGAGTGACAGGATGAGGCGTTTGTGGGTGGTAACAGGGGAAGGTGCTTGAAAACGGGGAGTGGAGATCCGAACGCAGGCGTGCCAAACGGTCAAAACGGGCTTTTTAAGGGTGTGCATAATTAACAAAGCAGCGTCATCAACCACGTCACTTGGTTGTCTTTTAGCCTGAACTGCTCGCATGATTGCGGTAGGAAAATGCTACCACAAGCACTGCGAGCAGTTCAGATGCCTTTCGATGTACTCGATTAATCTAATAAATAGCGGAGATGACGTATGATGCGAGCGGCCAGGGGGCGTTTTTAAAAAAATAGCGAGCGCATGTTTCGTTCACTCGTTCAGACATAGAGGCGTCAACAGACCGCAAAGAGCGAGCGCTCTATTTAAATATCCGGCCCCTTTTTTTGAACGAGCGAGCGCAAATAGCGTCCGGCTCTGAATCAGGCCCAATGTCCTGGTCCATAGAGGATGGGATGAAGAGGCCCATTTAAATCTTCAAAACCTTCTTCTATTCTTTGGGTCAAAATCCTCAGGAAAGGATCAAAAAAGAAACAGAAAAAAGGGAAGACTAATAGTGTAGTAAGTTCCGGCCAAAAAACTCTCTTTTACAATATGTCCAGTCTAATATGATGAGTCTAAAATATTATTCGTACCATACTCACTCTGAATTACAGAGGAAGACTCCCATAAAGGTTTCTTTAGATGATAAAATGAATACCAGGCTGGTCATGAAAACACCCATGTGCAGATAAAACTTTGTAAACAGGACCGGGGGGGCGTATCCTACTCACAATAAAATGGGCGATAACATTCACATAAAGGGATCTTTGGGTCTCTCCTAAGAAACTTCCCTCAAATGGATGTCGTTTTCCCAAAGTCACTCGTCACTCCGTGGTGGTAGTATCAATGGTCCTCAAAGTGGGGTGATAAAAAATGGGGGAGAGGGGAGCTGCTAGTGTAGTAGGTTCAAATCAACAATATCTCTTCACATACGTATCCTATGAAAAGTAAGTCGTACCGTACTCACTCTATATCACAGAGGAGAATTCCCATAACGGTACGATCTTTAAGTGCCCCGGTTTCTAACCGGTAAATAATGAGGCACCTCTGTGCTAATAAAATCGTACAAATAAATAAAGGTAACGTACCCCACTCACAATAAATTATATGGGGATGTTCCCGTAATGGTTTCTCCCAAGCAGGTGTCTCAGCACCCTGCGCCATCCGTGTTCCCCCTGGCCCCTCCCCTCACTGCGCCCTCCCCGTGCTTACATTATTCACCACAACAAACGGGGTGGTGGGCGGGACTTTCCTACTGCCGGACCCCGGTGCCCAGCCCAGAACATACCTGGAGCCAGCCCTGCTCCCAAGGCTCCTATTGCTCATTCCATGTCCTCAGCTAAGGTGCCGTAATAATGATGAAATGAACAAGGGGTCACATCAGGAGTAGGTAATGTCAGTAAATATTTATTACTAAACAATCCGGTAAACAAATATAAACAGGCGGAAAAAAAAAAGAAGAAAAAAGCAGTATATGACCTGCAGTGAAAAATAAAATCCGGACTGTCCCACTGTCGGTCGTGAGTTCTTGGTAGAATCACTGGGTTGCTTCAACCTCTATCCACCTGTCAGTGAATGTACTACCCAGCGCTGGTGTGTTTGTTTTATAGTATAGCGCCGCTGTGTCCGACTGGCAGGACAAGCAGCTGGCTTTACAATATGTCATTTTCATCCTGCAGATCCTATGCCTGTGTGTGTGTGTATGTATGTATGTATGTATGTATATATATATATGTGTGTGTGTGTATATATATTTATAGTGTTTGTGTATATACAGTCAGGTGCATAAATATTGGGACATTGACAGAATTTTCATATTTTGGCCTCTATTCACCACCACAATGGCTTTGAAATGAAACAAACAAGATGTGCTTTACCTGCAGACTTTCAGATTTCATTTGAGGGTAATTACATCCAAATCGGGTGAACGGTGTAGGAATTACAACAGTTTCAATATGTGCCTCCCACTTTTTAAGGGGCCAAAAGTAATGGGACTATCAACTCAAAAGCTATTTCATGGACAGGTGTGGGCTATTCCCTCGTTATTTCATTATCAATTAAGCAGGTAAAAGGTCTGGAGTTGATTCTAGGTGTGACATTTGCATTTGGAATCAGTTGCTGTCGACTCTCAATATGAGATCCAAAGAGCTGTCACTGTCAGTGAAGCAAGCCATCATTAGACTGAAAAATCTAAACAAACCCATCAGAGAGATAGCAAAAACATTAGGTGTGGCCAAATCAACTGTTTGGAACATTCTTAAAAATGGGATTTTGGTACCTACCGGTAAATCCTTTTCTCTGATTCCACAGGGGACACTGGAAGTACTTACGCTGGGGTATAGAGGCGTGGATAACTGGAGCCGGCACTTGAAATAATTTAGAAGTGTGAAGCTCCTCCCCCTCTATGCCCCATCAGCCCTCATTTTTGAAAATGAAGACGGAGAGTAGATGGAGAACAAGCGGAGTAAGAAAAGGAGAGAAGAACACACAATAACTGTATCATACAACATTCGCAACAAGCCGAACAGGCAGGCAAAGAGCGCAGAGGTGGGCGTCCAGTGTCCCCTGTGGAATCAGAGAAAAGGATTTACCGGTAGGTACCAAAATCCCATTTTCTCTTTCATCCACTAGGGGACACTGGAGGTGCTTACGCTGGGGACGTCCCAAAGTTTTTTCCCCACGGGCGGGAACGCTCTGAGGCGCCTGCAGAACTAGGCGGCCAAACCGGGATGCCGAAGAAGGAAACATATCCAATTTGTAAAACTTGACAAACGTGTGAACTGAAGACCAAGACGCCGCACGGCACAATTGTGACGTGGAGGCTCCTCTACCGGCCGCCCATGACGCACCCACAGAACGTGTGGAATGAGCCGAAATGGACGAAGGAGGCAGACGGTCGGCACTAACATAAGCCAGATGAATAGTCAGCCGAATCCAACGTGCCAAAGTCTGCTTAGACGATGGACAACCCCTCCGAACAGCATCATAGAGGACAAAAAGCGACTCAAACTTAAGGAGGGACGCTGTCCTGGCAACATAGGTGCGGAGAGCCGTAACCACATCCAAAGCAGAAGAACCACCAGAGTCCTCCACCAACGACTGTACCACAATAGACTGATAGATATGAAAAGCCGACACAATATTGGGAAGGAAAGCAGCTACCGTCCGGAGTTCCGCCCTATCAGCATGAAACACAAGGTAAGGTGCTTATCAGACATAGCCCCCCATTTTGAAACCCTACGAGTCGAAGCAAGAACCAGGAGGAGGACCGTCTTCCAAGACAGGTACTGAAGATCAACATCCTCCAAAGGTTCAAACATGGGCGACTGAAGAAACAGAAGCACTAAGTTTAGATCCCAGGGAGCTATTGGAGGTACAAAAGGGTGCTGCGTGCGCAAGACCCCTTACAGAATGTCAGCATCTCAGGAAAGAAGGCCAATTTCCTTTGAAAGGAAAATGGAAAGGTCAGAGACTTGCACCTTTTAAGGTTCCTAGACGAAGGTCAGAATCCAGACCTGTCTAAAGGAAAAGCAGAAACTGTGGATAAACGAAAAGTCCTAGACAGAAGACCCCGACCGGCACACCATGAGATCTAAGCACGCCAGAAGCGATGATCATGCGCATACGAAACTGGCTTCCTGGCACGTATCATGGTGGGAATAACTGCGTCTGGGATGCCACTGCGTCTTAGGATATCGGTTTAAAGAGCCACCCCATTAAACGCAGTTGCGCTAAGTTGGGGTGTATGAAAAAACCCTGCTGGAGAGGATCCGGGCGCATAGGAAAGGACCACGGATCTTCTGTCATTAGGGACCGAAGGTCCGAGAACCAACTTCTCCGAGGCCAGTTCTGAGCCACGAGAATTACAGAGGCTGTCTCTTGTTTATCCCCTTTTTAGAAGACAAGGAAGACGCGGAATCGGAGGAAAAAGATAAACAAAGTCGTAGATCCACTGACTTGTCAGAGCGGCTACTGCTTCCGCCTGTGGATCTCGAGTTCTTGACACGTATACTGGGAGCTGACAATTCAGTCGTGACGCCATGAGGTTCACCTGAGGACATCCCCATTGACGTATCAGCGCGCTGAACACGTCTGGATGAAGCTTGCATTCCGGATATCCTGTCGACTTAGGTAATCTGCTTCCCAGTTGTCCACACCCGGGATGAATACCGCCAACAGGATTACTTACTGGTTCTCGGCCCACCGGAAGATATCAGTTACTTCTCGCATAGCCATGCGACTCAGAGTTCCTCCTTGGCCATTGATGAAAACGACTGCCGTCGCGCTGTCGGACTGAACTCTTACGGGATGAGCCCTTTAGAAACTCTGTTGCCTCTATCAGAGCATTGTTCGGTCTGAGTTCCAACGCCTTTATGGCCCACTTCTGTTCTAGAGGGGACCCTTGAACCTGAAAGTGGTAATCGAGGACTACTGCTCTCCATCCTCGGAGGCTGGCATCCGTAGTTACGATGATCCAGTTCC
Organism: Taudactylus pleione; assembly: GCA_031769625.1. Classification (NCBI taxonomy): domain Eukaryota; kingdom Metazoa; phylum Chordata; class Amphibia; order Anura; family Myobatrachidae; genus Taudactylus; species Taudactylus pleione. The sequence goes on from JAUIMM010000170.1 coordinate 241,924, forward strand.
ACACTCCGAATCTCCGGCCCGCTATAAGATTGGTGGATTGCGTCCACCAGAGAAGGCCACTCTGGTAACCGGGCTCAGACAGATCTGTCGTTGTAGAAGCAGATGAGACCCTGACCCCTGGAGTGAAACCAGCCGAACTGAAGTGCCTCGAAAGCAGCTACCATCTTTCCTAAGAGACGCAGACAAAGAAGCATTGACATAATGGATTATGTTCACTCCTGATGACCGAAGGAGAGCGATCATGACTGCTATGAGTTTGGTGAATATGCGGGGAGCCGAAGATATGATCTTTCAATATGGCAAAATTTTGAAAAGCTTGGTGTGGTTCCCATGGGAAAATGGAGATAAGTATCCCTGATATCCAGGGATAATAGGAACTCCCCTGGTTCCATGCTCGCAACAACGGACTGCAGAGATTCCATTTTGAAACGATACATCTTTAGATACAGGTTTAAGGACTTGAGGTTCAAGATGGCCATGACCGCACCCTCCGGTCTGGGCACTACAAACAGGCTTGAGTAAAACCCCATACCTCGCTGATGCTCCGGAACCGGAACTAACACAGATGACAATACTAGAGACCTGATAGCCTCCTGTAGAACTTGAAATTCTTGCAAGTGGGCTCCCACCGCAGGAGACCCCAGGTGGGACGGAAAACAGTCATGCCACCTGTTTCTCAGCTGGTTTAGACTCTGGTCTACGTGCAACCGTGTGTGGACGACCTCTACCTCTGGCTCTACCATGAAAGGAATGAGGGGCTCAAAAGGAATGAAACGAAGGTCCAGTATAAGGTCTTCTGGGATCTGGAGCAGTAGACGGGAGGAAAGAGGACTTACCGCCCCGTGGCTTGGGATATCCACTTGTCCAATTCCGGGCCAAAAAGCATGTCACCCGTGAATGGTAAACCCTCAACCGCACGTTTGGACTCTGCGTCCGCCTGCCAAGTGCGCAACCACAGAGCTCTGCGTCCTGAAATAGCAGATGCAGATATGCGAGCACTAATCTGACTAATATCCTTTGAAGCTTCTCCCAAGTAAACTGCAGACTCACGGATGTGTTCTGCTAATAGACGTAATTCTACTCTGGAAGTACCCGAGTCCAAACCTGAAATCAGCTGGTCAGCCCAGCAAACCACAGCCTTGTTAACCCCGGCGGTAACAAGGTTAGGACTAAGTTGAGCTCCCGTTGCGGTGTATATATAGATCTTAGTGTTGTCTCCAACTTACGATCCGAAGTGTCCTTTAAAACAGTAGCTCCCGGCACCGGAAGTGCTGTTTTCTTAGTGAGACGGGAAACAGACATCTATAGGAGGAGGAGTTTCCCACTTCTCCATCATGGATGATGGAAAAGGGAAGCTAGACGGAAAACTACGCCCAGATGCAGAACAGGTGCTTTACCCTCTGCACCATCTCTGGATACACATTAAATAGTGGACGTGGGATCTGAACCCAGGTCTTGAAATTTGGAATTGTTTCCAGGCCCTGTTCATTTCTTGTAAAACTTCTTCCAATTCACCCTCTACGGTATCCTCTGTGGCGAGGAATTCTTCGTCCGACTCTTCTGACTGGAGAACAGTCATTAGAGTACGCTTTTGAGACGGGCTTTGGTAGGAGGTGGAGTGTGTAGGCACCGCTGTACCCATCACCTGAACCAGGGTGTCTAGAGACTTGGTTAAGTCAGCTACCCAGGGAGGATGAGACCTGCGCGCCTCAGCCAACTCCGATGTTAAATTTGACATAACTCCTACCATGTCAGTGACCCATGGCGGAGCAGGAGAGCTAGTAATCGCCATCTGTGAATCCGTTGTTATACAAGCATCACATAACGTGGACCCAGTGGCCTGTGGCTTGGTCTGTTTGTTGTTACACTTGGAACAGACAAACAGCCTTTGAGAGGCCTTGTTTCTGTTGGACATGGTACACACAGTCACTCAGAGAAACACAGCGTAAAACAGAAAAGACACAGACATATAAAAACAAGAAGGCTGTGGGACACAGAGGAGGAGAAACCCCCCTCCCACAGATCAGATTCCCCTGCACTTACACCCAAGTTACTTACAGCCTCTTTACCAGGGATGTAATCAGATGTACTTGTCCTGCAGCACAGGAATGGCAGCAGAGGAATCCAGCCTTCTGTGTCTTACACTGCAATCTCCTATATAGAGATGCAGTATGTGCTGCTGTGTAATGAAGAACTGCAGCCCTGCTGTTATACGGCCGCTTGACGTGTATGGGAGAGAGACCCGTGCTGCCTTTAAGCCCCGCCCCCTTCTTTATGCCCTAAAGGGCTATCAACCTCCTTACAAGATGGCCTCTGTGACCATTAACCACCTCCCCCATGCGCCACACCGCGTGTACAGCGGACCGCTTACCGCCTCTCTGCCCCGCGTGTAACAGCGGGGAGAGGGAGAGCCGGGCAGAAGGAGGGAGAGCAGGCGCCTGTCAGCTGCCCCGCGCTACTGTAACAGCGGGGAGAGGGAGAGCCCGGCGGGTAGGAGGGAGAGCAGGCGCCTGGTCGCGCTTGTAGAGCACTTAGGCTGAGCCGGGTGCCGCGCTTACCAGCGGGAGGAGGGAGAGGGAGAGCATAGTGCTCTGCATTAGCTGCCCAGCATTCTAAATATGTAAGACCGCTGGGCAGCGGCGGGAGCGGGAGCCGGGGGATGCGCAGGTGATTACTCACTGTGTGGTCCCCGATGGAGTCTCTCTGCAGCATTCAGCACTTCTCTTCTTCCTTGTTGAGAATGTGCTGTGGCAGTAAGGAGCTGTCAGTGCTTTTCAAATAAGCACTGTGCAATCCTTCCTGCCTCCTATAAGGACAGGTGGCGAAGGGTACCTAAAAGTGTCAAAAGATGTAAAAATAAAGAAAACCTAAATAAATAAAATTAAATGTGTTGCTGGAGCACAGCAGGTTGTGACCAGCTCCGTAGGCACATTTTCTAAACTGAGGGCTGATGGGGCATAGAGGGGAAGGAGCTTCACACTTCTAAATTATTTAAAGTGCCGGCTCCAGTTATCCACGCCTCTATACCCCAGCGTAAGCACCTCCAGTGTCCCCTAGTGGATGAAAGAGAAAAGAAAGAACGCATCGGAGAGCTCATCAACACCAAAAGAAACCGGAAGACCACGGAAAACAACTGTGGTGGATGACAGAAGAATTATTCCCTGGTGAAGAAAAACCCCTTCACAACAGTTGGCCAAATCAAGAACACTCTCCAGGAGGTAGGTGTATATGTGTCAAAGTCAACAATCAAGAGAAGACTTCACAAGAGTGAATATAGAGGGTTCACCACAAGATGTAAACCATTGGTGAGCCACAAAAACAGGAAGACCAGATTAGAGTTTGCCAAACAAACTCTAAAAAAGCCATTACTGTTCTGGAACAACATCCTATGGACAGATGAGACAAAGATCAACTTGTACCAGAGTGACGGGAAGAGAAGAGTATGGAGAAGGAAAGGAACTGCTCATGATCCAAAACATACCACCTCATCAGTGAAGCATGGTGGTGGTAGTGTCATGGTGTTCAATGGAACTGGTTCCCTTGTATTTATTGATGATGTGACTGCTGACAAAAGCAGCAGAATGAATTCTGAAGTGTTTCAGGCAATATTATATGCTCATATTCAGTCAAATGCTTCAGAACTCATTGGACGGCGCTTCACAGTGCAGATGGACAATGACCCGAAGCATACTGCAAAAGCAACCAAAGAGTTTTTTAAGGCTAAAAAGTGGAATGTTATGCAATGGCCAAGTCAATCCCCTGACCTGAATCCGATTGAGCATGCATTTCACTTGATGAAGACAAAACTGAAGGGAAAATGCCCCAAGAACAAGCAGGAACTGGAGACATTTGCAGTAGAGGCCTGGCAGAGCATCACCAGGGATGAAACCCAGCGTCTGGTGATGTCTATGCGTTCCAGACTTCAGGCTGTAATTGCCTGCAAAGGATTTGCAACAAAGTATTAAAAAGTGAAAGTTAGATTTAGGATTGTTTTAGTTTGTCCCATTACTTTTGGCCCCTTAGAAAGTGGGAGGCACATATAGAAACCGTTGTAATTCCTACACCGTTCACCTGATTTGGATGTAATTACCCTCAAATTAAAACTGAAAGTCTGCAGGTAAATCACATCTTGTTTGTTTCATTTCAAAGCCATTGTGGTGGTGAATAGAGGCCAAAATATGAAAATTCTGTCAATGTCCCAATATTTATGCACATGACTATATATATATATATATATATATATATATATATATATATATTGTAATTATGCACTATATAAATGATGATAATATTATGAAGGGCTCATTTAAAAGTACTGTGGAAATCCTCCAAAAAAAATGCTCTGCTGCGCATTTTCCAGATGCGGTATTTAGGAGCTTATTCTTTTCCAACCATTGCAATACGAGCGCGTGAGACAGACATAAGTTGGTTGCGTGGCGCTCTAGCATTTTAAGTGCGCTGTTCAAATTCTCCAACACAGTGGAGGGAGTAGCGGCATTGACTCTGACATGACCCATTTTTTATACGTTTTTTTTTTTTCTTTCTAATTTATTAATGTATGAAAAGTGCTGGATAGATAAATGAAATTAGAGCTGTAGCTGTGAGTGAGCCTGACATGGGGGGAGAAGGCAGACTGGTGGTAGTGAACCTTATACATAACTAACCTTGGACAAGAGATAAGGAAAGATCTGTACACTATAAGCTTTGTGCAATGGGTGATGTACAGTGTACGGAATGACTACTAATTACAGGGTAACCTATTAATGTCAGTGGGTGCATCAATGAAAGCCCAGGGAAGGTGCCACTGTTATAAGAATCAGATCTGATATTTATACTGGTGATTCAGGGCTACAGATAATTATTATCCTCATTCTGACACTTTTTGTCTTTTATGTAGGTGCTGCTGGTGTGCTAGTGGGACATCCCTTCGACACTGTAAAGGTGGGTTTTAATTTCAATCATATAAATATATATATATATTAGTATGAATTATATGTGCAAATACTTTATACAAAATGTAACACTGATTATTACATATATAATTGGCTGCTATATGTCCGGTACAAGTGCCTGAGTCTGATTGTCCACATTCAATCAAGCAGAATATTCAGTGCCTCCGGAAAGTATTCACAACGCTTCACTTTTTCCACATTTTGTTACAGCCTTATTCCAAAATGGAATAAATTAATTTTTGTCCTCAAAATTCTACACACAATACCCCATAATGACAACGTGTAAAAAGATTTTTTTGATATTTTTTTTCAAATTTTATAAAAAAAAACCCCACTAAGAAATCACATGTACATAAGTATTCACAGCCTTTGCCATGAACCTCAAAATTGAGTTCAGGTGCATCCGGTTTCCACTGATCATCCTTGAGATGTTCCTACAGCTTAATTGGAGTCCACCTGTGGTAAATTCAGTTGATCGGACATGATTTTAAAAGGAATACACCGGTCTATATAAGGTCCCACACTTGACAGCGCATGTCAGAGCACAAACCAAGCATGAAGTCCAAGGAATTGTCTGTAGACCTCCGAGGCAGGATTGTCTCGAGGCACAACTCTGGGGAAGGGTACAGAAAAATATCTGCTGCTATGAAGGTCCCAATGAGCACAGTGGCCTCCATCATCCGTAAATGGAAGATGTTCAGAACCACCTGGACTACCTAGAGTTGGCCAGCCGTCTAAACTGAGCAATCGGGGGAGAAGGGCCCTAGTCAGGGAGGTGACCAAGAACCCGATGGTCACTCTGTCAGAGCTACAGCATTCCTCTGTGGAGAGAGGAGAAGCTTCCAGAAGGACAACCATCTCTGCAGCAATCCACCAAACAGGTCTGTATGGTAGAGTGGCCAGACGGAAGCCACTCCTTAGTAAAAAGCACATGGCAGCCTGCCTGGAGTTTGCCAAAATGCACCTGAAGATCTCTCAGACCATGAGAGACAAAAATTGAACTGTTTGGCGTGAATGCCAGGCGTTATGTTTGGAGGAAACCAGGCTCCGCTCATCACCAGGCCAATACCATTCCTACAATGAAGCATGGTGGTGGCAGCATCATGCTGTGGGGATGTTTTTCAGCGGCAGGAACTGGGAGACTAGTCAGGATAGAGGGAAAGATGAATACAGCAATGTACAGAGACATCCTGAATGAAAACCTGCTCCAGAGCGCTCTTGACCTCTGAGTGGAGCGACGGTTCATCTTTCAGCAGGACAACGACCCTAAGCACACAGCCAAGATATCAAAGGAGTGGCTTCAGGACAACTCTGTGAAAGTCTGTGAGTTGCCCAGCCAGAACCCAGACTTGAATCCAATTGAACATCTTTGGAGATATCTAAAAATGGCTGTGCACCGACGCTTCCCATCCAACCTGATGGAGCTTGAGAGGTGCTGCATTTGCAAAAATCTAAAAAAACTTTTTACACGTTGTCATTATGCGGTGTTGTGTGTAGAATTTTGAGGACAAAAATGAATTGATTTCATTTTGGAATAAGGCTGTAACATAACATAAAATGTGGAAAAAGTGAAGCGTTGGGAATACCTTCCGGATGCACTGTATCATGTGCTTTTCAGTCCTGTGTTTTGTATCATCAGGTGACATTATTTATAGCTATTGCCCATGGATAAAACACAGATCTGCTGTGTTCTCTGCTTTGGATAGTTGGGCCTGGTGCAGTGATGAAAGGAAGTTGGGCGTATAATGCTCCAAAAAAAAAAAAAAGAGCATGCCAAAAATGTGTATATCCGCCCAATCTGCAGAGTTATACGCACCCTAGTAGCCACCGCTTCTGAGTTGTGTATCATGTGCGCCTGGTTTGCACCTGCCCTATACTAGGTGCACATTGCAGGCCTGCACACAGGCGTATTTTGGCTTTAGTTCATACCTGCAAGAGAGGCCCTGAGTGGATTTCACCTACATCAGTACGCCCCATCACGACCCAGTTCCACCTCTCTGTCGAAAGCGTGGGTGCGTTCCAAATGCATTTTACTCTGCATCGCCTGTATTTATGTGCACCCATGTTCTAAGTACGTATGTGCTGTGCGAATTCACATGAGATTTACTCTGCCAATGGGCGTAGGTTCACCTCTCCATCAGTCCCCGAGTGTGTCCAGATAACAGCTTTGTACTATATGCCAGGGAAATACCAAGAACAACAGTGACTAATATTGTAAATATAACTGAAAAACCGGGAGAGAAAAGACGTTCGTATTTAAGACCAGTGTGTAGGAGGGCAATGTACAGGCCAGTAAGTAAGAGTCATCGTACGGTGGAACCCCACAACTAGGACATTCTAGCCTATGTGAATGTTTGCTGTCTAGTGTTATAGTAGATGTCTGTATTCATTCCCTTACTGCGGAGCCTGTTTAATGTGGGAACAAGTCAACTTAATTTCCTCGAAAATTGGTCACAAATTATAGATCTATTTAAATGTCACATTAAGGATCATTTGTTTTATTTTCTTGAAATGCCAGTCTCTGTATGTATAGCAGGTCACTGTCCTATACCTCTTCTTAGTGGGAAAGTGGAATTTAATGGGACTGAGGGGGAGAGGTATCAAACCTTAGAGAGAGCTAAAGTGGAGACTTTTTAGCAACCAACCAGCTTCTTACTGTCATTCCATAGACTGTGCTAGATAATTGGAAGCTGATGGTCGCTATGGGAAACATCTCCACTTTACCTCACTCAAGGGCTTGGTACATCACCCCCTTGTGAGCGGAATATAAACATTTAAAGAGCGTGGAGCTGAACTGGTCTCCTTACTGTAACTACCCCAATTTTCAACCAACACATGAAAGGAGGACCACGAGGACTATTGCATCTGAGATTGCAGGGTGTAGTCCAATGTAATCCATTCTTAGCTCTGGTCACACACGGTCTCGTCCACCCACCCAACGTGAGTGACAGGAACAGCGCCCAGTGCTACCACACGGATGAGCTGGTCACTTGTGACATCACTGGAGCCTGTTAATGAGGTTGAGTGATGACTGCGCTCACCGGTCAGTGCGCCTGATTCAGTGGTGAAGTAGCCGTGGCTGCAAATGCCGCTACAAAACCCTTCCCTGGTGTTTATTCGTGCCTCCGAATGTGCAAGGACTGAGATGCCCACTGTCAGCGTCCGTAGACTTATTACCGCCCGGTGCGTCTATTTACGCACCCTGGAAACTTCCACCAGTCCAATGGCAGGTGCAGATTTTAACGTCCGACTATGGCCTTCAAAGTGACCGATTGAGCGTCTTTGTACTCAAACACTTCAGCGCCATGCCTGCGACACTTCCATAACACGCCCATGCGACAGACCATTTCCGTGCGCCTGTTTAGCCACCTCCCAGTCCCTGCCCAAGAACTTCCAGCATTTTTCCATGACTGTTGTGATACCGTGTGTTTCAGTCACATCCGCGCCTGTGTAACGCATGCGCCATAGAAGTTTTTAGGAACTTTCGCGCAATAGCAACAAAAAAAACAAAATCGGCGTTGCATGTGACTGAATGAGGCCCGATAGGTGTAATCGATAATTATCTGATCAGTTTTGAATGGCTAATTACCAAGCACTGTGGCCCGCACTCACACACTAATGCAAAGCACCCTGTCATATTATAGCCTGTCATATTGGATCGTGTGTGACCAGCCTAACTGTTGTAATTATAGTAGTTAACCAATGAAAAATAAACACATTGGAGGTCATTTACAACATGGCCGCTCTGCTGCGTCTTTGTCATATACACAAAGTTTACTTTTATCGCCCTTGGATATGACGCACAGCTGCTCTGGATACAATTGTATCCAATAGAGAGAGAGGAGAGCAGAGCAGATCTGTTTGTAAGGGTGATGAAGCTAACCCTGATGCAATTGCATCCAAAGCAGATCTGAGTCATATCCAAGGGCGATGGTTACTCGGCTGTAGTTACATGAAGCCAGAAACTTCCTTTTTAAGCCTAAACTATTTTCCAGAATGCCACTTGCCTCCTGTGAGACCTTTCTATGTATTGTGTTAATGTTACACTGTTGCTGTTCATTTCCTCTGCTCTCCCAGCTAGGGGATGTCCTAAAAGTGTTACTTTATTGTAGATGAGGAATAAGCCTCTTCCCCGAGAGTAACCAGCCAGTAAGTATAGACCAGGTGATTTCTCCTTTCATTCAAACTGATTCATTCTCAAATAATTTGTATTTTTCCGGAGTAGTGTCAGAATAAATGGATTAATGCAGGGGTCTTCAAACTTGGCCCTCCAGATGCTGTGGAACTACACATCCCAGCATGCACTGCACATAGTTTTAGCATGCTGTTATATCAAAAAGGTGGCAGTGCATGCTGGGATGTGTAGTTCCACAGCAGCTGGAGGGCCAAGTTTGAAGACCCCTGGATTAATGTGTTGTTGCTGTTGTTTTCCCCTTCTCCTCTGATCGTTTCTCTCTTACTGTATGTAGAGTGTCCGGTTCATTTTACATGTCTGCTTCTTATTGTGTATGTGGTCACGAATCATCCACCTCCCTGCATGGTCACCCCCATCCCCTAATTACAGAGACCAACCATCATCTTCTTGTGTCTCCTTTCAAGAGTAACTAGTGTACAAAAACATCTACGGAAAGGAAATAACTGTCATACACCCTTACTGCTAACTAATATAATATACAGGGGGGGAGCGGGCTCTGGATTCCTGCATCGGGAGATTCTGCCGTGTGTAAAAGTTGTTTGAGATGATAGACTGGAGATAGATGTGTCCATCGACTCGGTAGCGCTGAGCGTCTTTTTGTGCAACTTCCCTTCACATGTGTCTTACTCACAAGTTGATGCGACTAGGATGCACATGCAGCTTCTGCTGATTAAAATGACATGCGGCATGCCTATATTCTGTGTGCGGCTGTATCTGCATGCGAAACGCTATGGTTGCAGTGTCGCAGTCGCATGCAGATACAGCCGCAGTCGCACACAGAATATAGACATGCCGCATGTTGATTTAATCAGCAGAAGCTGCCTCCTATTTGCATCGCTTTGCAGTTTAAGGGAAAAACTCGCATGAAAAGATGCTTGGCGCTACACACGGAGGATAGATGTATGTGGGCACTTCTGTATGTGAATACCAGTAGATTTGCATAGAATAGGTAGGACAGAGCTGCGGCTGGTATTCCTACCTGTGCACTTGCCATCCTTAGCTTTTAATTCTGAGATGAATAGATAACTTCTGCCCCAGGTCCCATAATATTATTATAATTAATTGTTTATGTGAATATGAATTAGACCTACTGTACAGATGTGTCCTCCATACACCTATCCTCACACAGTGCCCACTCCAAGGACCTAGCCGCACCATGCAAATGTTTCTTAAAATATGTGTCTTTGGGCCGTATTCAATTAGCCGTGAAAAGCCGTGATCCGCGGAAAAGTATCGCCAATTGCGACTTTTCGCCTGTCGGAAAATTATCGCCGTATTCAATTCCATCCGATTTTTCGTGTACGCGGAAAGCCAATGCAATGTAATAGGCGAAAAAGATTCGCCTCTGAATAGGTGGAGAAGAGAAGTGCAAATTTTTATTTTCGGGTGCAAAATTGGGGAAACCACTCAGAACCCTCGGGACAGTCCGATAAAGGATAACTGCGTCCAAAAATTCCAGATAAAAGACTTAAGTGCACAAAGTACATTGAATTTGGGGGCAAAAAAGTGCAAAGTGGGGGGGGACAACTTTGCAAACTAGCGACATAAGTTTCTGGGGGTGCTCTAAGAAGGGGCCAAGTGTTTTGGGGATTGCAGGTGCTTGTATGAGGGAGGAATTAAATTTTCTTATTAATTCACTTTAGAGACAGTAAAGATGCTAGCACCCATTTACAGGTACCCCAAATATGCCAGGAATACTTATTTTCTCTAAACCTACTGCTTAATGCCGTTCTTCACCACTTGAGCAAAGACGCTAATAAGAGGCAATTGTACCAACTTAAGTACCCCAAACAGCTTTATTAGGGCTAATCGGGCACTACTACATTGATCCCCAATGTTTCTGCATATTTTTTGGGGGGTTCAGGCTGATTTCCGCTATTCTGACACCACTTTCCGCCTGTTCTTACTTTGCGTGTCGCCGTTTTCGCGTCTTTTGGAATTGAATAGGACGAATTGAGGGCGCACGATAAGTTTCCACTGCTAAAATACGCGATGTAGGCGAAAACGAGTGACTCGCGCCAGACATCGTTCTGCCTAATCCGCTACTTTATATCAATTCCTGCTAATCCTAACTACAGTATTTACGGCCTGATCGCAGCTCCGTAACTGCACACAATGCATCTGCGAAGGTCTGCTCTGCCAGCATAGAGATGCCCGCTTCTGCTTTCTCACATCCGTAATACCTCGTAGTCCTGCGTATATATCGGTAACATCGTCCCGATACGCACAATTACAGCAGCTCAGACCTGTCTCAGGAACTGCACGCAGCGAGCACACACACTGCGTAGGCATTCGCAGTGGCTAATTTATACACACCCATGTGACGGCGTTCAAGCGGACAGGCACGCCAGCGTTTCTCCGACCACTCCCTTGTCGCCACCCCCCAAACACTCAACGGCATGTCACTCACTCTGTGATGAATTCCTATGTGCATCCGAAATCGCAGTGCGATCACGGTGCACGCCTAATGCATTGCATACGTGTGCGCAGTACGTAATCATTGGCCGATGTGCGTACGCAGTGGCAATTGCGAAACCCTACTAAATCAGGCCCTTAGTACACTATCAGTGGAATAAGGAGCAAAATGTAAGAAAAAGTACCCGAGCACTGATGGAGCGTCTAAGTTGGCGCCAGACGTCACAAGCCCTATGGCGCAAAAAGTATAGGTGTACGAGGACACACGTGTAGCAATCCTTATTACTATATTCCCCCCCAGTAAATGAAATGTTCTTTTGTAACAGACGATGCCTAGTTATTATGGTTGCCAGACTGGCATGTTGGTATTGTAAAGACCGTAGAAGCGCAGCATAACCCCCAACTGCGGGCCGTTCCTGATTGCTGCGGTCATATGCTGCAGGGTATACTGTGGCTGGGTGGATTGGGCATGGTTTGTTTTTTGTTTTTTTATTTCTTTGAAAACTTCCAGGCAATATGCGTATTGCATTGTGGAGCTAATTCAGGGCCGCTCGCTAGATACGATCGCTCGCACGATGTGTAGGAAGTGCTATCGCACAGCAATGCATTAGCACGCCCAGTATCTCTTAGAGAGCGATCACTTAGTGTATGCAGACACCCACCAGCCTGTTTTATAACACCCACTTGTGCACGTCATGTCCAGGAAGTGTATGCAACCATCGGTACATCAGGTAACATCGGATACGATCGCATCGCTTGAGGTTGACCATACCCTGCCGCAAGCACTGCGAGCACGTCAGTGTAAAAACCAGCCAGGTGACGTGTACTATGATGCTGTCTTATAATTATGCACACCTCTAAAACGCCACTGAGACGCTCAGGCACGCCTGCGTTTGCATCTCCACTCCCCCGTATTTAATGGCCAGCCCCTGTTACCACCTACAAACGGCCTCTCCTGTCACTCACTCTGCTGGGCTGTCTGTGCGCAGCGAGCGAACGCATTGTGTACTTTCGCTTAGGTATGCGCACTGCGATGCATACACATATGCACAATGCATACACACTGCATACCATCGGCAGCAGCGAGAGTATGCATCTTAGCGAGCGGGTCTGAATGAGCTCCTGTGTACGCTATGAAATGGCCAATCCAAGTCTTTATATCTGTCAACACAACCAATTGGTTGTGCACCAACAGGACGGGTTTATCGGTTAACCTGAATGGCCAAGCCGTTCCGAATCCGAATGACTGTTGTCACAGGTTTTGGGTCTGAAAGTAATGGGGCACATCCACTAGCAGACTTTACAATGTCATAATCGTACAGTCGTTTCAATTGTGCAATCGTTTCACAGTCTGTGCTGTACCTACACCGAAGGATCAGTCGTTCAGCGCAGGCACCCTCCCTCATCCCCGAACATGGGCAACCTGACGTTATCGTCAGGATGATCAGCATGTTCGGGCGATGATTGATGTCGGAAACTACCAGCGGGACCGCGCATCGCTGGTCGTTTCCGACATTAATGTGCTTGATTCATGAGCGATTGAACGATAACGTTACCGTTCAATCGCTCATAGAAATCGCCAAGTGGATGTGCGTCTTAAGGCTGAGCTGAGGCCTGATCGCAGGTATGTAGATAAACATTTAATGTAGCATCTGCCGTTCCACAAGATCCTAGCATTAGACGAGACAAACTTTAAGATAATAACTAGACCGAGGGGCTGATTCTTTACGGATTGCAATTGTAACCGCGTAGGCACTGCGATCACATTCGCAGGGTGAGTGACGGGACGTCAGCGTTTGGGGGTGGTGACGGGGGAGTGGTCTGAGAAACGCAGGTGTGTCTGTCTGTTTAAACGTCTTTTCCTGGGCGTGCATAAATTAGCCACTGCGACGGCATACGCAGCTTGTGTACTCACTGCATGCGAAGAGACTTGCAATTTCTGAGACCGGTAATTCTGCGTGAGGCTCTGATGTTACCAATGTGTACGCAGGACTGCGAGGTGTTACGGATGTGAGATAGCGGTAGTAGGTGACTATGCTGGCTGAGCGGTTGCAAACATTAGCATATTTTCGCAGCAGAACTGCATGCATAAACGCAGCTGCGATCACAATGACGATCCTTAATGAATCCGTCCCAGAGATCACTGTAATAACATGTCTTCTGTCTGTTTGTTAAGTAGCAGAGTGCCAGCTCTTGTTCCCTGTAATCCGCCATGTCAAGCAGAGAGTAGCCCGCTGCCTGTGTGCATCAGCTGACTTTAATGAGCTTCAAGAGAGGAAGTCTGCTGTGCGCAGCAAAAAAAAGTCCCCCCCAACAACCACAATAAATACCTGCAGCTATCTGCTGCTCATGATGAAGGTGTCACTGTAAACACCAAAACAGCTGTCGGGTACTACATGCTGGGGATAGACTTATGATGAGTATCTACTTGTTATCACCACATGGATATACCTTTTTATTTATGATGCTGCTTACTCTCACATTGCACCTAAGTCTCCCATATACCCTGACCATAGTATGGATATGCATTTTTATTGGCTGCTGGTTGTCCTTTGGTGGATTAAATGTTTTTTTTTGCTTTGGATGAAAGGATGTTCTGGCTATGCTTGTTCTATACAGTAACCGTTTATGTGCCGTGCACTCCGTTTGTGTCAATATTGAAGTGTGTGCTTCTGGTCTATATATGCTGAAAAACACTACAAGATCTGGTAACGACTGCACAATTATGACATTGTAATCGTGCAGTTGTTTGTCAGTCGTGTGATGAGCCTGCACTGAGCGAGCAGACGTTCAGTGCCGGGTCATCAATCATCTGGAAACATGCTGAACCTGACGATATCGTCAGGTCGACCAGCATGTTGGAAAGATGATAGATGTCTAAACGACCAGCGGGCACGCGCATCGCTGGTCGTTTTAGACACTTTTGCAAACGATCGTAATCGTTCATAAAAATCGCTAAGTGGATACCCCCCCTATAGTGTAGTAAATGAAACAAAAGAACTAGTGCCCAAAAGATACAAATTGTGCGTACCAAAAAATAATTTATAAATGCTTATCTGATGTCCAGGTAATAATCCTATGGTCCAGGTGCACATAAGACAATAAACTCAGGAATTTTCCAGGGATGAATACCGCTCAACAGACCATAAAAAAAGCGGGCTCAAATCAAGCCCATAGAGAATAATATAGTCTAGTACTTTCCGTGCAAAATATTTTTAACAGTAGACACACATATATCTGCGTACCAGACAATGCATATGTTTATGCATATAAGGGTATCCCTCCTCAATGTTCCTGATGGTATACAACACACGTCCTGCTTCTTATATTAAGTGGTAAACCTGAGGTGTAAAAGGCGAATAGACCTCCATCAGAAGAGTTTAAGGCGACCATTCTTGTATATATTAAATATTGATGAAGGCAAACAGTTAAAACCACGCAGCAGGCATGTCAGCTGGGCTTTCTCTGGCTCCTATGAGAGTCAGCGTGTAACACCCTGCTGCTGGTACTGTTCCTAAATCCTGACCGATGACTGTACATTACGCTGCCAGACTTGTGAATCTGTAACAATAAAGTTTTGTAATGCGCTATCTACATTTGGCCTAGTTGGTTTGGTCCATATGATGGTCACGGTCAATGTCCTGTTTGCTTCTCTATAGAGATCAATAACCAGTGCTGCAAATTACGTTTATGCATTGGTCACGGTGCAGCTAAAAGCAGCTTGGGGCATATTGACCACAGTGATGTCTATGTATTTCTCTCGCTCAGCCAATAGGGTGGATGTAGTTTGGTTTTACGGACTTGTGTTAAATGTGGAGAAATAGCAGCTGTGCTGGAATGAAGTTATCTCTGTGACTGTTCTGAAGGTTTTCAGACATTACGTTTTTGTTTTTTTTTACTGTGTGTGTGTGTGTGTGTGTGTGTGCGCGTGTGTGTGTGCGTGTGTCCACTTTTTTAAGCTGTTGACTTGTCAGTCCAAATGTGTCTATTACACCTATTAGCGCTGGACAACTGCAGGCTGCAAAAATCTGCTTTTCTCTCCTGCACAGAAAGATACAGACTTTAGTTTTTCAGTAACATGTGGCCCCATATGGCTAGGAAGGTGGATTGGGGTTGTCAGACCAGAGCAAGGACCCTATGGCTGGAAAGGTGGCTTGCAGTCAGTCAAGAGAAAGACCTCTATGGCTGGAGAGGTGGATTGGGGTCGTCTGACCAGAGCAAGGGCCCTATGGATGGAGAAGAGGCTTGCGGTAAGGCCAGAACAAGGCCCTTATGCCTGGAGAGGCGGATTGGGGTCAGGCCAGAGTAAGGCTCTTATGCCTGGAGAGGCGGATTGGGGTCAGGCCAGAGCAAAGGCCCCTATGCCTGGAGTGGCGGATTGCGGTCAGGCCAGAGCAAGGCCCCTATGGCTGGAGTGGCGGATTGCGGTCAGGCCAGAGCAAGGCCCCTATGGCTGGAGAGGCAGATTGCGGTCAGGCCAGAGCAAGGCCCTTATGCCTGGAGAGGCGGATTGGGGTCAGGCCAGAGCAAGGCTCTTATGCCTGGAGAGGCGGATTGCGGTCAGGCCAGAGCAAGGCCCCTATGGCTGGAGAGGCGGATTGGGTTCAGGCCAGAGCAAGGCCCTTATGGCTGGAGAGGCAGATTGGGGTCAGCGCAGAACAAGGAGAGCACAGTCCGGGTATAAACATGTAAGTGTAGCCAATAGTTGACCTACAGCCTACTTAGACTTGGCTGCATCTCCAGATACGACTCTTAGGTTCTATATCTTTTGGAGGATACGAAGACTTGCAGCAAATAGGTGCAGTAAGCAGCATCAGCACTTATATCGTTAATGCATTTAAATAAGAAATTAATAAATGAATAAAAACAAGCACCCATCCCCTAAAATAACTAACCAGCACCAGCTTCTCTTGGGTCAGTTACTGCTAAAGCACGGGAACACAAGGCTCCTTGATATTCTCTTTACGCCGGTTACACCAAGATACTCTGTGTATCACAATGCCGCGGCATATTTACATTGCATTTTAAGTTCTTATTCCAGAATATGTGCAGCAGAAAGCACACCACCGAGGGCGCCATTGTGCTGTAACCGGTTCACGCCTACAGCTGCTGCCTTCTCTACATCTTGCCCAAAAATGAGCAGCTAGACCCTCAATAAGCCACAGATGCCAATACGATGGCACCGAATGGTAATGACGGACTGACTGGCACAGAGGTGGAGTCAGGTCCTTATGTACCAGAACACAGGAATTTCTGGTGTCTGCCTGTGAAGGGGAAAGAGATTTACCACAGGCGTTCAATGTAAAGTGCCGTCCTTGGCGGTCTGTCCTTGCTGCGTCTTTATGTGTTGGGCATAGCTGAATCTACGCTTATATCAGTCTGCCAGGCCCTGGGTCAAGCAAAATACTGTTCAGTGACCAGGTCTGTTTTCCTACTGTTTTAAAGTGGAACAAGTAGGTATTTATCAAGTGGCACGAAGCCCTTCAGCTCTATGTAGATCTCTATTTATTAACACGAGTGGGAACTGACAAAGCTGTTTTCTAAGATTCAAGTTGCAGCTGTCGCCTGGAGAGGATGGAAGCAGCCATCTTGTGTTGTAAATCAGTAGGGAAGTAGATCTGTAACTCCCTACGGATCAGTTCAGTGCAAAGGTCAGGGACAATGCATCCTATCAACAGAGTCGGGAAGTGATGAGGTCTGGCGGCCATTGGCTGCTCCACTACGTGTCGCTGTGATGTCACTGGTTTCTTGCGAATTAATGGGTTTCTCTCTCAGAATTGTTTGGCCCACAAAACTACTGCCTTGACTGGGTCTTACTTGCGAAGCTCATAGTGACCAAAATCGTGTTGGGTACTGTTGTGCCCCTAGACTTATGGGGGGGGGGGGGCTGCCTCGCCGTTTGTAAAATTAAATTTGTACGATTTCATTGCATTTAACCCGAAGAAGCCTGCACAGATCATAGTGACGGACTTCTGTTGTGTGTTAGCTTTTATTTGGCAGGTTTATCAGATTTGAACTAAAAGATCAAATCCGACGACATTTACACCTGCAAAATCCATCTGACATCGACGTCTGTTTTTTTTTTTTCTTTTAACTAAAAAGTAGTTGCTCCATGTAACTTAAGCTGGGTCCACACTTGCTGATGTGTGTACTCAGCAATGCGACGCCCGACTGCACTATATATTGGGCGAATGCGACGCCCGACTGCGCTATATATTGGGCGAATGCGACGCCTGACTGCACAATATATTGGGCGGTCGGTACACACTGCACCCGTTATGTCGGGCACTGTCTCATCCACTATGCCAGCTTTGACATCTGGGTCGTACCATCGGCCCTACGTGCAGGCCGATGGAACAACCCCGATGGACAACCTGCGGGAGCGCGCATGGTGGGTACAGACTGGCCCATGTGGACGATATGTTGGCCCGTCGATTGGTATGCCAGGCTGCCAGCGTAGGTATAATGACAGGCATCGGGATTTCTACGCCTGTCATTAGCACCCTGCCGGGATTTGATAGTCGGGAAGCCGGCGGTCGGAATTTCTACTGCATCCCCTCAGGCAGATGTTTGCAACACCTGGTGTTGTGACAACTATGTCTGGACAATAGAGAACCGCTAACCAGGGCTCCGGTCTCGCCATACACTTACATGGAGAAAGGCAGAAATGTCCTGAGAGGAGGCTATATCTGTAGTCTTTGTATAAATCTCAATTGCTATCTGCTCTCTGTAATCTGTATTCAAAAGGTACAAAATGTTCCCTGCAGTGTCCTTCAGTAGTATCCTGCTGGCAAGACGCCTTGCAATCCAGTCATTCCAGTGCTGGGTGAAATATTCAAATCCTAATGGAAAGAGGCTGCACAATCTCCTTCCAGTGTAGGGTTTGCTCATATACATATATACATATATACACACAGCAATGTGATTGTATTGCAGCCAGAACAAACTGTTCTCGGTCTGTAGGGATGCGCATTAACTTGTGCACGTTTAGGCCATACAACGCATTCATCTGTTCTGACCAGTCACACACAGCACTGTGTAATGCCCTATAATTACCCGTCATAACCAATATAAGAGAGCAGGAGGAGGCGTTCTCTATAGCTGGGCAACAATAATGATAGAAAAAGAAATTACAACATATCTTTATGAATACATGGCTGTAGTCTACTGAGCGTATTGGCTTCCATTACTAGATGTGTCCTCATTCGCCATATGCCGCGCCGACGTTGCGATCTGTACTTTTTCCAAACTCTGCGTCTTAGTCGCATCATGGCCATACAGACGCTTCCGGGGACACGAGTGTACTAGTACTGAAGTTGCACAGGAATTGGTGAAAAATCGCCGTTTACGCATAACGCGCGACAGGTGTTGTGGCACGGCCGCAAGTATCGAAACTCTGTCTTTTTTGCCTTTTTTAACTTAGATTTGCGCACAGAAATGTAATGCCGGCCCCGGTAGTCTGTGTACTTTTGTCGCAGTAGTCCGCGGTGCGCCGAGCGGGGCCATTAGTCGTGATGTGAGCAAAGCTGTATGTGGACACATCTGCAGGAAAACTATTGTGCAGGAAAAAGAAGACATTTACTTTTCATTTTGTAACTCACTTTTTGAGTGTTTCACCTGTTTAAGGTAAACTAGTTGTTAGGTTTATTTGTATGGGGGGGAGCAGTGTGTTTGCTGTATGTGATGGTCTCCTGCATAGAATAATATCCGCCGCCCCTCCCCCCCCTTTATACCATACATAGCAGAGCACTGTGTCCTCAGCCCGGAAATAATGCATTGTTTTACGGAACACGGAGCAATACACCGGATAATCATGTGACACAACTATTTGTTCTCGTTTCCTTAAGGAATTGTCATTGGTCTGAGGGTCAACCCCCCCCCCCCCTCCCCCTAAACCAAGCCACTGATTGGCCAAACAGTGCAGCTACAAGTTCCGTGTGCATGCTTTATATACGGGCGTCTGCATGTGCAGCTTGTGACCGCTAAACCACAGTGTTACTGTATGTCCTGTGTTGTAACCTTCCAGTTATGTTGTGTAATTACTGTGCAGCGTGACACTATAATAAAGACAGGATTGGCTGCCAGAGGGAGCTTCCCAGCAACACGTTTCTAACCTTGGAGAGTTTATAATACTAATCCTTCCAGTGACTTTCAGTGGTTAATAAAGAAATAGGTGTGGCCTGCTGGGAGATGGGCGTGGCCACATAGGAGGAAGTAGACATGGTTGGGATAACGGAGTGTCCTTATTGGTGCACATTATTCTTCATGGTGAAAGCCATGGTGGTTATTATACTTTTACCATCATGAAATTAAACTGGGAATCCTTACCAGTAAAAAAAACAAAAAAAAACAACCTGCAGCTCTACTGACACACGGGTTCAATAATAACAAAAAATGCTGTTTTAATGTTCTATTAGGTGGTGACAACTGATTTATTGTGACCCATTGTATTGATCTGTTGTGTACCCATGATGCATCATACTTTAGTGTAATGTAGTGTATCGTTTTCATTTTAGGTGCGACTGCAGGTTCAGAGTGCGTCAAAACCCCTTTATCGCGGGACCATTCATTGCTTTCAGTCCATCATCAAGCAGGAAACTGTAAGTAATCTGTCTTAAACCTGTGCATAATAACTTGTGTATAGTGGTCTCAGCAATCTGTTTTTGACTGTAAAAAATATTTATGAAAATGTAACCTGTGATATCACATTGAGTCAGTGACATCACTGAGACACAGGAGAGAGTAGCATGAAGTCACTAGGAGCCAGTGACATCACTGGCTCCTAGTGACTTCATGCTACACTCTCCTGTGTCTCAGTGGCTCCTAGGGACTTCATGCTACACTCTCCTGTGTCTCAGTGGCTCCTAGGGACTTCATGCTACACTCTCCTGTGTCTCAGTGGCTCCTAGGGACTTCATGCTACACTCTCCTGTGTCTCAGTGGCTCCTAGGGACTTCATGCTACACTCTCCTGTGTCTCAGTGGCTCCTAGGGACTTCATGCTACACTCTCCTGTGTCTCAGTGGCTCCTAGGGACTTCATGCTACACTCTCCTGTGTCTCAGTGACTCCTAGGGACTTTATGCTACACTCTCCTGAGTCTTGCTGATGTCACTGGCTCCTAGTAACTTCATACTGCATTCCCCTGTGTCTCAGTGATGTCACTGGCTCCTAGTGACTTCATGCTACACTCTCCTGTGTCTCAGTGATGTCACTGAGACACAGGAGAATGCAGTACGAAGTTACTAGTAGCCAGTGACATCACTGAGACACAGGAGAGTGTAGCTTGAAATCACCAGGAGCCAGTGATATCACTGAGACACAGGAGAGTGTAGCTTGAAATCACTAGGAGCCAGTGATATCACTGAGACACAGGAGAATGCAGTATGAAGTTACTAGGAGCCAGTGATATCACTGAGACACAGGAGAGTGTAGCTTGAAATCACTAGGAGCCACTGACATCAGCAAGAATCAGGAGAGTGTAGCATGAAGTCCCTAGGAGCCAGTGACATCACTGAGACACAGGATAATGCAGTATGAAGTTACTAGTAGCCAGTGATATAACTGAGACACAGGATAATGCAGTATGACGTTACTAGTAGCCAGTGATATCACTGAGACACAGGAGAGTGTAGCTTGAAATCACTAGGAGCCAGTGACATCACTGAGACACAGGAGAATGCAGTATGAAGTTACTAGTAGCCAGTGACATCACTGAGACACAGGATAATGCAGTATGACGTTACTAGTAGCCAGTGATATCACTGAGACACAGGAGAGTGTAGTTTGAAATCACTAGGAGCCAGTGATATCACTGAGACACAGGAGAATGCAGTATGAAGTTACTAGGAGCCAGTGATATCACTGAGACACAGGAGAGTGTAGCTTGAAATCACTAGGAGCCACTGACATCAGCAAGACTCAGGAGAGTGTAACATAAAGTCACTAGGAGCTACTGATGACACAGGAGAGTGTAGCATGAAGTCTCTAGGAGCCAGTGACATCACTGAGACACAGGAGAGTGTAGCTTGAAATCACTAGGAGCCACTGACATCACTGAGACACAGGAGAACGCAGTATGAAGTTACTAGGAGCCAGTGACATCACTGAGACACAGGAGAATGCAGTATGAAGTTACTAGGAGCCAGTGACATTACTGAGACACAGGAGAATGCAGTACGAAGTTACTAGTAGCCAGTGACATCACTGAGATACAGGAGAATGCAGTATGACGTTACTAGTAGCCAATGACATCACTGAGACACAGGAGAATGCAGTATGAAGTTACTAGGAGCCAGTGACATCACTAAGACACAGGAGAATGCAGTATGAAGTTACCAGGAGCCAGTGACATCACTGAGACACAGGAGAATGCAGTACGAAGTTACTAGTAGCCAGTGACATCACTGAGATACAGGAGAATGCAGTATGAAGTTACTAGTAGCCAGTGACATCACTGAGACACAGGAGAATGCAGTATGAAGTCCCTAGGAGCCAGTGATATCACTGAGACACAGGAGAATGCAGTATGAAGTTACTAGGAGCCAATGACATCACTGAGACACAGGAGAATGCAATATGAAGTTACTAGTAGCCAGTGACATCACTGAGACACAGGAGAATGCAGTATGAAGTTACTAGTAGCCAGTGATATTGCATTCTCCTGTGTCTCAGTGATGTCACTGGCTCCTAGTAACTTCATATTGCATTATCCTGTGTCTCAGTGATAGTGATGTCACTGGCTCCTAGTAACTTCATGAGACACAGGAGAATGCAGTATGAAGTTACTAGTAGCCAGTGACATCACTGAGACACAGGAGAATGCAGTATGAAGTTACTAGTAGCCAGTGATATCACTGAGACACAGGAGAGTGTAGCTTGAAATCACTAGGAGCCACTGACATCAGCAAGAATCAGGAGAGTGTAGCATGAAGTCCCTAGGAGCCAATGACATTACTGAGACACAGGAGAATGCAGTACGAAGTTACTAGTAGCCAGTGACATCACTGAGACACAGGAGAATGCAGTATGAAGTTACTAGGAGCCAGTGACATCACTGAGACACAGGAGAATGCAGTATGAAGTTACCAGGAGCCAGTGACATCACTGAGACACAGGAGAATGCAGTATGAAGTTACTAGGAGCCAGTGACATCACTGAGACACAGGATAATGCAGTATGAAGTTACTAGTAGCCAGTGATATCACTGAGACACAGGAGAATGCAATATGAAGTTACTAGTAGCCAGTGACATCACTGAGACACAGGAGAATGCAGTATGAAGTTACTAGTAGCCAGTGATATTGCATTCTCCTGTGTCTCAGTGATATCACTGGCTACTAGTAACTTCATACTGAATTCTCCTGTGTCTCAGTGATGTCACTGGCTCCTAGTAACTTCATATTGCATTATCCTGTGTCTCAGTGATAGTGATATCACTGGCTCCTAGTAACTTCATGAGACACAGGAGAATGCAGTACGAAGTTACTAGTAGCCAGTGACATCACTGAGACACAGGAGAATGCAGTATGAAGTTACTAGGAGCCAGTGACATCACTGAGACACAGGAGAATGCAGTATGAAGTTACTAGTAGCCAGTGACATCACTGAGACACAGGAGAATGCAGTATGAAGTTACTAGTAGCCAGTGACATCACTGAGACACAGGAGAGTGTAGCTTGAAATCACTAGGAGCCAGTGACATCAGCAAGAATCAGGAGAGTGTAGCATGAAGTCCCTAGGAGCCAGTGACATTACTGAGACACAGGAGAATGCAGTATGAAGTTACTAGTAGCCAGTGACATCACTGAGACACAGGAGAATGCAGTATGAAGTTACGAGGAGCCAGTGATATCACTGAGACACAGGATAATGCAATATGAAGTTACTAGGAGCCAGTGACATCACTGAGACACAGGATAATGCAGCCTGGTCACTGGGAGCCACTGACATCACTTGGCAGCAGTGACATCACTAATTTGAATGAATAATAGTTTGGAAACCATATGACTGAAGTGTACTAGTAGCCCACTCATTGCAGCCAAAGTAATTATTTTTTTGTCACTGGTGAGCTAAGTCCCACATCTGGGACTGACAGCATTTTGTCTGCACACAGAAAAGATAAGACTGGTGATAGCAGGTGATGTAGAACTAATAAAAACCTGTTTTGTCATTGCCAGCTCTCCCTGATTTTCTGTTGTTGGTTCAGCACTAGTTTCTCCCACATGATGAGGTCTCATTGCGTAAAACCCAGAGCAGCGATTCTGACTTTAGCAGCCATTTTGTAACTTGCTGTAGACTGATAACAGCAAAATGCCATTACTGGAGGGTAGACGTGCCGCGGTCACGCAGATTGTCTCTTCCCGAATATTGTAGAGAGAAAACCCTTACTTGGGGGTGATTCCAGTGCCTGTCACCTTGGCTGCATGGAGGGGTTGTTATATGTGGAACATTTTCATTATCACACATAATTCATAAATAAAACCCCCTCAGTGATCATTTTCCTGCTCCGGTACGTGCCCTCCATTAAAGTAATTAGTCACCTTTAGGACTTGTACACTCCATTTGGGGGACACTGGGAAACATTGGGGGTATAGTGGGTGTAGGAAGGATTGCTGGCTTTTTAAGGGGGATATGTATCAAATCTTCTAAAATGGAGACGTTACCCATAGCAACCACATAGCTTTTAGCTATCATTTATCTAGTACATTCTATTGCTATGAGCAACTTCTCCCCCTGTCTTCTATAGAAGTTTTGATACTTCTCCCCCTAAATTCTTTCATGGCTGTTGAGCAGCACATGGAGTGTAGGACCCGGCTCTTCTGGAGTGTAGGACCCGGCTCTTCTGGAGTGTAGGACCCGGCTCTGCTGGAGTGTAGGACCCGGCTCTGCTGGAGTATAGCAGTGGTGTGGAGCACATAGGAGTCCTTTAATAGTAGCAATTAGTTAATTAATTCCTTTGTGGAGTCATCCGAGTTAAATTTTTTGGGGTCTATCCACAAGTCAACTGGAGTTAGGGCATGTTGTAAAAATAATGGTCCCCCCGTCCTTGTCGCTGATTTCAAAGTGCATTTGTTACCTGAATGTGGCAATATACCTGAGAATGCAGTAACTACGGAGGCACTGCGCGGCTGTTATTCCGGATGTGCCTGTTATAGCAGCATCACGTATTCACCAAAACTTCATCACTGGATCCTCCGCCGGATGGGGAAAGGTTGGTCTGGTTGGTCAACATTTTGGGACGTCTCTGTCCCCTTTCTTCAAGATCATAACATGCCAAGTTCCCCATCTAGGGGGGGATCCGGTGATGATGTTTTGGTGAATATGTAATGCTGCTCTTTGACCTTTTCAATACAATTATTTAATAATATAAATCCACTGAGTGCTGCCACTTGGATGCATGGACTGTTCCAGTAATCTTATCTGCTTTATGATGTCCTGAGCATGGGGGAAGGTTTGCGTCCGGCCAGTGCACATGAAGAGTAAACAGCACTTGGAATTGGGAACATTGAACCCTCTGCAGAACACATGACACACAAGCGTTCCTATGTAGCACTGGAAGGGCGTGGATGCAGTATGTACTTCTTTTTATAGTATCCATGGTCTAAGTATGGCAACACAGTGGCGTAGTGGCTAGAATTACTGCAGGTTAGTTGTCCTCTGTCAAAAAAAAAAAAAAAAAGAACCCCAATGTGTCCATGTGACCAGAACACGGGGGCTGATTCAGAGACGGGCACTAATGCTGCGAATTTGCAAGCAGCGGTTGTGCGACAATATGTAAATGTTGCAGTCGCTGGGATTTGAATTGAAAAGCCCACCAGCGGCTTTGCGAATCCAAGCGACTGCGTACAAACGCAGAATGGCGGCCAAAACCGAGACGCCGGTGCCATTAATACTGCGTACAGAGGCGCCGTCGCTGGCTTCCGCAAAATGGTCGCGACACGCCTGCGTTTTTCAACAGCCCACAAACACCCCATTACCACCCACAAATGGTCCTAATTGTCAGTCAGTCGGCGTCTAAATCCTCTCTGCGAGGGGCCCCGGGACGCCTGCACCGTGCGTCTGACGCACGCACAGTAGTAAAAACATTGTCCAAATGCGTACATGTCAGTATAGCATACGCCTCTGAATCCAGCCCCTAGAGTGTAAGCTCCGCTGGCAACGGACTGATGTGAATGGCTGAAATACACTGTGTAAAGCACTGCGTAATATATGTGCGCTATATAATAAGTGACCGTAAATAAATGAGCAGAGGGCATTTGTTTTTTCCTCATTGCGGAACGTAAGCTCCCAGAGTACACACTAAAATAAATCTTGTTTCTGATTTTATTTTAAAGCTTTTTTTTATGACATTATATAGTTCATCGTTTTTATTTTTTATTCTAGGCATGGGGACTGTACAAAGGAGTCGGGTCACCAATGATGGGGTTGACCTTCATCAATGCTCTTGTGTTTGGGGTGCAGGGAAACGCTCTGCGATACCTCGGCAGGGACACCCCGTTAAACCAGTTTCTGGCCGGCTCAGCGGCTGGCGCCATCCAGTGCGTGATTTGCTGCCCGATGGAGTTGGCGAAAACCAGGATGCAGCTACAAGGAACCGGGGAGTACAAATCCCGATCTAAAAACTATAAGAATTCTCTGGACTGTTTGGTAAAAATCCACCGCAAGGAAGGCATGAGGGGCATCAACCGGGGCATGGTCACCACGTTCCTCAGGGAGACGCCGAGCTTCGGGCTCTACTTCCTGACGTATGATTATCTCACCAGGTATCTCGGCTGTGAAATCAACGACGGCCTTATTATCCCTAAGCTGCTGTTTGCCGGAGGCATGTCGGGAATCGCGTCTTGGTTATCGACCTACCCTATCGACGTGATCAAGTCCCGGCTTCAAGCCGACGGCATCGGCGGTGTGAACCATTACAATGGCATTCTGGACTGCATCCGAAAAAGCTATGAAGTGGAAGGCTGGAGAGTATTTACTAGAGGTCTGACCTCCACCTTGCTCAGGGCGTTCCCCGTCAATGCTGCTACCTTCGCCACCGTTACCCTGTTCCTTATGTACATGAGATCGGAAAACGCCATCAACGAATGTGACGCCGGCCCCGCAATTCAACAGCCGACCAGCATGTAAACTTTACTGCATCACGCCTGAACAAATCCCGATGTAGAGTTATTTTTTTTATATACATATATATATAAGCGAGTTGTATAAATATAATGTACATAACTGATATGTATAATTGGTTTATATGCATTTTAGACAGGCTTTCATCTCTGCGGTGTAGAATGTGGCCTTCTTTTGGGAATATTGTCCCACAGCTGCCAATGGCGTAGCGTTACCATCCTGGAAATCTCGTGGGATCTACTTTAGTTCGAAGTAAATCCCGTTCGAGATCATGGATACATGGGGCAAAGCTGACAGCTAGTTTGTCAGAGTCCTAAACCATTGCTGGAGAAGTTAATATTACAATATTTGATTGTAAGAAAAGTATTGTTGAGCGCGTTCTGCCAATGTATTAATGTGGGATCCACGCGTTTGTCTGTATGTAACCTATGGGCTCCAGCTAGCCACATGTATCATAGTTTCTGAAATGTTAAAAGACTGATGCAAAAAAAAAAATACTGTACGAGACCCTCGTCAATCAAAGCTGGATTTTTTTTTTTTTTTTTTTTTTTTTTTAAGACATTACTCAGAAGTTATTTATTAAACAACAAAAAACACTTGAATTGTGCAGTATCTACAGATATACTGCAGGTGGCACTGTTGCACAGAAACTAAATGTCAGAATAAGAAGTCTGTTTTTATACATTTTGTTTTTGCTGTAAAACATGGTTGCTGTTGTTGTTACATTGCAATGTGTGCTCATTTTTGTTTGTTTTTTTTCTCTAGTAAATTTCCATTCCTCCTAAATACCTGCACAGGTACATGGTACAGCTTTATAAAATCTGGCTGCTTTTATTACATACACGTACTACACTATTGAAAGGCCACATTGCTGTTTAGTGAGCATTTGTGAATATGGCTTTAAGATGCAGCTTTTAATGTCAAATATTTATTTTTACACATAGTATTTTTTTTTTTTTTTTCATTCGGTCACAAGCCGAGCATTTTTTAAATGCCGCAACTTGGGGCCTGATCCAGACCCGCTCGCAAGCGCATTGCGCTCGCAAGTGGGTCGATAATGGCCCAGTGCGCACGCGCCCCGTAGCGAGTGAGACCTTCACTCGCTCCGGAGCTCGCAGCTAAACGGGACGGCTGGCGATGTTGATCGACAGCTCGCCCCGTTTTGTAGGTGGGTGGCTGAACAAACTGCCATTTGTGGGCGTCCCTCCTGACATCACTCGTGATGTCAGTAGTGGACTTCCGGCTCTATTAGAGCAGGAAGTCCACTCGGCATAGCGAGTGCTGAGACCCTACCTTAGGGTCTCCCCGCAATGCCGATGGTTGCGATAACCGCGACCATCTCCTGCCCGCTCGCACTAGCTGTGGGTGGGCACCCACAGCTTTGCAAGTGGACAGGAAAAAAAATAAATAAAAAAATACTCCCCGCCCTGATACAGAGCGTGTGCTTGCAAATAGCGAGCGGCTCTGAATCAGGCCCTTGGTCTTATCTTGTTTAATTGTATATTTATGAAATGCTGGAGATCTTTATGATGCTGAAGTGGTGGAGAAAGAAAACAATTCTCACTAATTTAATAGAGAGAAATGAGGGATATGGGCGACCCCTTTTATACAAGTAGTAATGCAACGTGGGGGTGAATGGGGTAAATGAATGGTCTGCTAAGTCTATGGGGTAAATGTAATGCAGAGCTGGGGTTTATGCAATGCAGAGCTGGGGTTTATGCAATGCAGAGCTGGGGTTTATGCAATGCAGAGCTGGGGTTTATGCAATGCAGAGCTGGGGTAAATGCAAGGCAGAGCTGGGGTAAATGCAAGGCAGAGCTGGGGTTTATGCAAGGCAGAGCTGGGGTTTATGCAAGGCAGAGCTGGGGTTTATGCAAGGCAGAGCTGGGGTTTATGCAAGGCAGAGCTGGGGTAAATGTAAGGCAGAGCTGAGGTAAATGTAATGCAGAGCTGGGGTAAATGTAATGCAGAGCTGGGGTAAATGTAATGCAGAGCTGGCTTTGCTACTGAAAGAGAATAAAATCCGTCATATTTACCCCGTACTGAGCTATATTAAAGGGAAGTCATCACTTATTTAATACATTTATGCTGTTTCGAAGTAAAAATGGAGTATACTGTCTGCCGAACTTTTTTGAAATAAAAATATTTGGGTGAAGTTTTTACTGCGGAGAATCCGTTCATCATTTGCAATTACAGCAGGTCTGACCTACCGCAGACACTGCCGGTCTCCTCGCTCTCAAGCTGCGTATGCAATTGCAGTGGCTAATGTATGCACGCCTAGGAAACGGTGTTCAAATGGACAGACACACCTTCATTTTTCTGACCACTACACCCCCCCCCGCCCCCCCAAAGGCTCTCAGCCTGTCACTAGCTCTGCGATGGATTCCTCTGTGTGCGCGTAATCGTGATGGGGCTTATACGCAATGGCTAACAATCGCTCTATCTGCGTGCGTAGTTGCTTTTATCGATCGCTGCTGAATCAGGCCCACAGATAGGTAGAGGTGGAGACGTAGGGGTTGTAACCTGTGTGGCAAATTGTATCCTAAATCGCTAACCTGTCCTTAGTTCTAGCATCTTCACAATATGGAAACTGCAGCACTGAGGGGGTGGCAGAAACCTAGTCGCCCATCAAATGCCTCGGGGGGTACTGGAGTCAGGGTCTCTTAGTTACCAGTATTATATGTGAAATATCGCAACTGTCTTGGTTATTCAGCAGAACTGTATGCATACATTAATGTGATAAAAAAAATAAATAAATATATATATATATATATATATATATATATATATACACACACTACTTAATGGTGGCATATGTTGCTATACTGTAAATTGGGGAGAACTGTATAAATTAGTTTTATTCCGCTTTATAATCGGCCGTCAGTTTCTGGATGCCGGTCGTTATAAACATACAGTTGTGGTGTTTTGCAGGGAAAGGTGGTTATTTCCCTGAAAACATATATTTTTATTTTATTTATTTCACTATGAAAGTAAAACTTTTCTGTTTTTTTTTTTTTTTTTTTGTTTCTTCCGCTCGGAATTGTATTATTATTATTGCTCCAGCCTATAACTGCCGATGCTTATAATTATGTTGCTGAATCTTCAGTGCATTAGAACATTTTGCCACCCATGGAATATAAGTTTATTGTATGTTGAAATAGATATGACAAATAAGGGACTTTTATTTTAGTTTTTTGAACTGCTGACCCCGTTTCTTTTTTATTTTCACTCCGATCCATGCACTCATTTTATTTTATACTGGTGGTTGTGCCCACGTGTTGGGTTTCTTTCTTCTGACAATTGTCACCCTCCTAGAACTACATGAGGCTGCCACAGGTATTTATTATAGTCAGTCTTTGCAGTAATAGTATGAACACCTGTTACGTGTATATGTATAATGTCATAATACTGAGGGCAAGAAAAAGCAACACACCCAAGGGCAAGAGCCAACAAAAGAGCCTGCTTCCTCCATGATAGTAATATGCAGATCACTCGGTCACACACGTGCGTGTGTGTGTGTGTGTGTGTACACAGTTGAGTCACATTATATGACCACCTGCTACATTTGACATTCGGCAGTGCCTAGCCCATGAAGTAAGTCACGGGCCGGGCGTTTGCTTGGTGCGTATATAAGGTGTGCGATAGGCCATCTGCACACAGATCACTCGTTGCTGTCATGGGTAAAAGGGGCGACTTATCAGTTGCAAAAAGGGCTGATGATTGGCTTTCGGGCCAAGGGTGGCAGTATTTCTGAAACAGCGCAGCTTGTGAACTGTTTGCGTGATGCTGTGGTGAAGCTGCACCGTGACTGGACAAAATGGCACCATTGCGAATAACCGACGTGGAAACTGCGGAGCACCACATGCCATTGATGGGAGAGGTGAACGTTGGTTACGAAGGTGCGTGAGGGCCGACCAACAGGATAATGTGGAGCAGCTCACCGTCAAAATGAACCTGGGGGCCACCAGACGTGTATCTAAAACAATTCAGCTAACCCTACTGCGTATGGGGCTGCAAAGCAAACGGACGGTTACTGCACCCTATGCTGACGGTGCATCGGCAGAAATGGCTTAAATTTTCACCCGTGTGGTAATTGGACCTTCGCTGATTGGCGAAGGGTTGCCTTTTCCAATAAGTCACGTTTTTTGCTTCTTCTAACAGATGGGCGTTGGTGGGTCAGACGAGAAGCATCGGAGAACAAACACCCTGGAACCACTGCTGGCAGAACACAAGCTGGTGGTGGCAGCGTTATGGTCTGGGGAATGTTTTCATGGCATTCTCTGGGCTCACTCATCTATGTGGAAGGCACCCTCAACCGATTTGGTTATGACTCCATCCTTGCAGAGCACGTACACCCATACATGCTGATTGTCTTCCTTGAGGCGGATGGGATCTTCCAGCAAGACCATGCGACATGTCAGACTGCTAGAAATGTCAGACAGTGGTTGGACGAGCATGACCAAGGCCCGTATTCAATTTGGAGCGAAAAGCCGGAATTGGCGAAAAGTTTCGCCGATTACGGCATTTCGCCAGGCGGAAAAGTATCGTCGTATTCAATTTGAAAGACTTTCTGCCTAGGCGGAAAGTCAGTGCAATGTAATAGGCGGTAAAGTTTTGCCTATGAATAGCAGGCGGGAAAAAGTGCAGAATTGGGGTTTTGGGGTGCAACGTCGCGGGAAGCCCTGTGCAGCCTTTCGTTTTGGAGGCAAAAAAAAATGTTGGGGGACAAAGTCAAAAACTAGCGAACTAGACTCCAGGGGGGGGTCCCCAAATATCCAGGTTTTTTTTTTCATTGCAGGGGCTTGCGGCAGGTGGATTTTTCACGATTTCTTAAAGTTCAGCAATTTTAAAATATGCTGACCCCCATTTTCAAATACCCCAAATTTGCTGGGATAAGTTAATTTCTGCAAAAAAACCTGAATACTATTCTGCACCACGTATACAAAAACGCTATTTAGCAGCTATTGAGCCCGTTTAAAAACAACGAATACCTCCAGCAAACCAAATCGGGGGGTACTATAGGGGAACCCCCATGTTAGAGCATCTTTTGGGGGGGGTGTCAGGGTGATTTCCCCAAATCTGACAGTACTTTCCGCTTGTTTAAGTTTCGCCAGGTCCCGTTTTCGCGTACTTTCAAATTGAATATGGGTATACGCGGGCACGCGCGCGATACTTTTCTGCCTGTAAAACAGGCGGAAAGTCCGGGAGGCGAAAAAGTATCGCGGGTGCGAAATATATTGAATACAGGCACAAGACTTCCAAGTACTTCCCAGGCCCCCTAATTCCCTGGACTTGAACCCAATTGAGCATCTGTGGGACCACCTCGATCATTGTGTTCGCTCTATGGATACTCCACCACGCACCCTCCAGCAGCTGTGGGATGCCCTGCAATCAGCATACCTGTGCCTACCTACCAGCACCTTACTGAGTCACATTCCCAGCCCGTCTAGCTGCTGTCCGTGTTGCACACGGAGGTTACTCTGGCTATTAGCTGGTGGTCATAATGTGACTAAACTGTATAATGTATATACAGAAAAACAGAATGTAGGTGCACTATACATAAGTATAATACATTTTGCATCAAATAAAAGTTTTTTTGCATCATTTTAAAAGTTCTCTTCTTACCTATCACATGTAGGAAAACCTCATCATAGGGGAAGTCCCTAACATTCAAAGGGTTCAAGTCTAGGGCACGGGACACCCCCAAGCCAGCCCACCCCAAGGCACCACACTAGTGAAAGAAAGCAAGTGACATGTTATTAGATAAGTGAAAGCAGCAACTTTGGGGTCTATTTACTAAGCCTTGGGACCTATGTATCAAGCTGTTTGATACATAAAATTATGCAGAAACTGCAGTCTGCACAATTGTATGCATTGTTCCTATGTACTAATGGCACAATGCAGGAGAGATCACAGAAATCTCTGGCAAAGTGCTAATTAGCGCTGCAGTTCGCAGTCCCTGTTATTATCAATGGGGACTACGATCTGACCCCTTTGTACTAAACTCCAAAAAGCAAAGCTTTATGGAGTTTAGCACGAGTAGTTTACATCATTTTCAGATGGTGTAAACTGCTTTGAGCCTATGGGGGGCTCTAGGGGCAGGAGAGAGATCTTCCGATCACTCCCCCATAGCCCCCGGCCAGTTGCGGAAGCTGGCGCCGGGGAAGTCTTTCACAATTTGCCGGGCATATAACTCGCAGGGATGGTGGTTCTCGCAACCGCTGTCCCTGCGAGTTCCCCTTTGTACATACTAGGGATATTTTTTATTAAAAATTAAAATATACCCTGCCAGTTGGGCCGATAATCGCGGTAGTACCGTGATTATTATTACATAGACCCCTTGGAGAGAGATAAAGTACCAACTAATTAGCTCCTAACTGTAATTTTTCAAACACGGCCTGTACGGTGACAGGAGCTGATTGGTTGGTACTTTATCTGTCAACTTTATCTCTCTCCAAGGCTATACTAAAATAGGTGTTCTATAGAGATCCCCTGAAGCGGGGCAGTCAATATATACATTCCATTTTTTTAGATCCAGCCTTAATACAAGGGCACGACGTGTGTGTGTGTGTGTGTGTGTGTGTGTGTGTGTGTGTGTATATATAGTTATAATTCCACTGCACTTGCCACTCCCAGTTCTAGGGTGCAAAGTGGCATGTGGGCAGATTGCTTAAATAACTAAAAACACGAAGCTTAATACTTGCCCTCTTAATAATACATAAAACAAGAGATATGGTAAGAACTTACCTTTGTTATCTCTGTTTCTACGAAGTCCATAGGGTCCACAGGGTTGACCTTGGGGTATAGCTGGATCTGGATCCACGGGCACCACGCAGTTAAAGCTTTGCTGCTCCCAGGATGCACTTGGGTCCGTCCTCCTCTATACCCCGCCCCGGCCACAGGCACCTCAGTTGGTAAGCAGCTAAGGCCGGAGGAGGAGACTAAACAGAGAGAAGGAAGACTGGAACACACAAGAAACCATACTCACAGAAATGGGAGACGGAAAACCGGTGACCAGCCACACAGCCCATTTGAAGCCAGGTGCGTCAGGGCGGGCGCCCTGTGGACCCTATGGACTTCGTAGAAACAGAGATAACAAAGGTAAGTTCTTACCATATCTCTTGTTTTCTACTTCAGGGTCCACAGGGTTGACCTTGGGGATGTCCCAAAGCAGTTCAACTAAGGGCGGGGACGCTCCTGTGCTGAAAGGAGTACCCGGCGCCCAAAGGATGCATCCTGAGAGGCGAAGGTGTCAAACGCATAAAACCTCAAAAACGTCTGAATTGAAGAATAAGTAGCCGCCTTATACAGCTGAACAGCGGAGGTGCCACGTCTAGCAGCCCAAGAGGGACCCACAGAACGAGTGGAATGAGCCTTAACGGAGGCTGGCACAGGTAAACCCTCCTGCGCATAAGCCTCACAAATAACTGAACGAAGCCAACGGGCTAACGTTTGCTTGTTGGCAGGCCAACCCCTCTTGTGAAAACCGAAGAGGACAAACAAAGAATCAGACTTCCTAACCGAAGCAGTCCGGTCCACATAGATTCTAAGTGCCCGGACCACATCCAAGGAAGCCTCACCAGCAGAAAGATCAGGTGACTGAAAAGCTGGCACAACAAGTTCCTGATTAATGTGGAACTTTGAAACCACTTTGGGCAAAAACTCAGGACGCGTGCGGAGCACTGCCCTGTCCTGGTGAAAAATCAGAAAAGGAGGGCGACAGGAAAGCGCCCCCAATTCTGAAACCCTCCTGGCCGAAGCAATTGCCAGGAGAAAAATGGTCTTAAACATCAGCCACTTGAGCTCCACCGACTCAAGCGGCTCAAAAGGAGGACCCTGCAAGACCCGCAGCACCACCGCCAAGTCCCAAGGAGCCACCGGAGGCACGAAGGGAGGCTGGATCCTGAGAACACCTTGGAAAAAGGTGTGAACGTCTGGCAGCGTAGCAATCCGTCGCTGAAACCACACGGACAAAGCAGACACATGAACCTTCAGAGAGGCCAGGCGTAAGCCGAGGTCCAAACCCGATTGAAGAAATTCCAAGATTCTGGAAACCCGAAACACCTGCGGATCATAGTTTCTGGATTCACACCACTGAAAATAAGTGCGCCACACCCTGTGGTAAATCCGCGCGGAAGCAGGCTTGTGTGCCCTAAGCATGGTACCAATCACCGAACTGGAGAAACCCCTAGACCTCAAGACGGCTGTCTCAAGAGCCACGCCGTCAAAGACAGCCGACCCAGATCCGGGTAAAGGCAGGGCCCTTGAGACAACAGGTCCCGACGCTGAGGAAGAAGGTACGGAGCGTCGATGGAGAGGCACCTCAGATCGGAGTACCAAGGACGTCTGGGCCACGCCGGAGCCACCAGCACGAGTGTGCCGCCATCCTGCTTGAATTTCCGCAGAACCCGAGGAAGTAAGGATATCGGAGGAAACAGATACGCCAGGTGAAACGTCCATTTCACCGACAGAGCGTCTACCAGACAGGCGCCTGCGTCTCTTGTCCTTGACCCGTAAACGGGCAACTTGTGATTGTGACGGGAGGCCATCAAGTCCAGCTCCGGCAGCCCCCACCTGTCCACGAGTAGCTGAAACACCTCTGGGTGAAGCGACCATTCCCCGGGATGCACGCCGTGACGGCTGAGGAAGTCCGCCTCCCAATTGAGGACTCCGGGAATGAAGACTGCCGAGATCGCTGGAACGTGACACTCCGCCCAAGCAAGAATGCGAGACACCTCCGACATTGCTGCCCAACTGCGAGTTCCCCCTTGGTGGTTGATGTACGCCACCGTGGTGGCGTTGTCGGACTGCACCTGAACCGCCCTTCCGTGAAGAGCGGGGCCGGACGACTGCAGGGCCCTGTACACAGCCCACAGTTCCAGGATGTTGATGGGGAGAAGTGCTTCTTCCGCGGACCAACGACCCTGAAGCGATAATGAGCCGGTCACTGCCCCCCAACCCCGAAGACTGGCATCCGTCGTGAGCAGGACCCAGTCCGGGATCCAAAAGGGGCGCCCCTCGACCAGATGCGCCGTCGGAAGCCACCAAGCCAAAGACTGCCGAACCTCCGGGGACAACACCAGCATCTGAGAGCGGATCCGGTGAGGTAACCCGTTCCATTCCGATAGAATCAGCCCCTGCAGGGGCCGGGAATGGAACTGGACAAATTCCACCATGTCGAAAGTCGACACCATGGACCCCAGAACTCTCATAGCTGAATGGACCGACAGGCGGCAACTGCTCAGGCAACTGTGTATCCGCAGCTGCAGGGAGGAGACCTTCTCTGGAGTCAGGAAAATCCGCTGCTGACGAGAATCCAGCAGGGCTCCCAAATGAACCATCCGCTGTGATGGAATCAGGGAGGACTTCTTCCAGTTTATCAACCACCCGTGTGCTTGAAGACAAGCAATGGTCAGGTGGAGATGTCGAAGAAGCACCTCCGGGGAGCTCGCCAGCAGCAGAAGATCGTCCAGGTACGGCAACAGACGTAGACCCTGACCCCGAAGGTGGGCAGCCATAACCGCCATCACCTTGGTGAACACCCTCGGAGCCGTGGAAAGGCCAAAAGGCAACTCCCGAAATTGGTAGTGATGGTTCAGGATAGCAAACCTCAGATACCGCTGATGTGCCGGTGCTATGGGCACATGGAGATAGGCGTCCTGGATATCGAGGGAGACCATATAATCCCCGGGTTCCATCGCCAGAATGATGGAACGTAACGTTTCCATCCTGAACCTGGGAACTCTGAGGTATCTGTTCAGAGACTTCAAATTCAGGATAGGGCGATGAGAACCATTGGGTTTCTGTACCAGAAACAGAGTAGAATAGTACCCCGTCCCGCGCTGAGACTGCGGAACGGGAACAATGACCCCTGCTTGTAGCAAGGATTCTATAGCTACCTGAATCTGACCAGCTTTGGTCTTGTCCAGAGAAGGACTCGTACAGAAAAACTGGTGGGGCGGCCTGAACCGAAAAGACAGGGCGTACCCCTGAGAGACTACTTCTCGAACCCAGGCATCCGTGGTGGTATTGTGCCAACACTGGGCGAATTGGAGAAGTCTGCCTCCCACTCTGGGGTCCCCCAGAGAGAGGCCCGTCCCATCAGGCAGCAGGCTTATCCTCCTGCTTGGAAGAAGGGCGCCGAGCACTCCATGCCTGCTTCTTGGGCTTGGGTGCGGCCTTGGTCGCCGAATGTCTCGGGAAGGACTGGCCCTTGGCCTTACCCTGAACCCGAAAGGACCGAAAGGCAGAGCTCCTCACTTTAGCCGGCGCAGAGGCCGAAGGGAGAAAAGCCGACTTGGACTTAGCCAAAGTATCCACTATTTTGTCCAAATCCGGACCAAATAGTAAATCACCATTAAAAGGCAAGGCCTCCAGACCCTATTTTGAATCTGCATCAGCCCTCCAGGACCTCAGCCACAGGGAGCGCCGAGCAGACACCGCTGCAGCCGACACCCTAGAAGTGAGCAGGCTGGCATCCAAAGACGCTTCCCCAATATAGGAAGCTGCATCCCGCATCTGTCCCACTAACGCTCTCTGGATATCCGGAGCCTCATCAGGAAAGGTATCCTCCAAGGCCTTGGCCCATGATGCCTCAATGGCTTTAGCCACCCAGGAGATAGCCATGGACGGGCGAGCCACCGCCCCGGAAAGAGAATAAATGGACTTTAAACAAGTCTCCACCTTCCTGTCCGTGGGATCCTTCAAAGAGGAGATAGACGGCAATGGCAGCGTCGCGCTTTTGATCAAGCGGGTAACGTGGGAATCCACTGCCGGCGGAGTTTCCCATTTCCTGCAATGAGCTTCAGGAAAAGGATAGTTCGCCGCCAACCTCTTCTGTGGATGGAACCTCTTACTAGGTAACTGCCAGGCCGCCGCCATATGATCCGATAATTGATCAGACAGGGGGAACACAGTTGAAGTCACCTTGGCCTTTTTAAAATTAGGAAACTTCGACCTAGGAGCCGGCGCATCATCCTCAACATGTAGGATAGCCCGCACCGCCCTAACTAAGGCTGGAACATTAATGGAGGACTTAGCTTCCACCTCCTGCCCCATGACATCAGAGTCAGAGTCCTCACGGATTTCTCCATCATCTGAGGACACTTCCGAGTCCGACAACTGCGCAGCTAGTGAACTCATAACCGGACGTTTAGACACCCTTGGTGGCACATCACCTTGCAACATGGACTGAAACGCCGAGGATGAAGCCGCCAGACTCTGTACGGAGCTGGATAGAACATCCACCCAAGGCGGAGGAGCCGTCGGAGCAAAACTCTGCAAAGGCACTACAGACTGACGCGTCCCTGGGGAAGACTGCACATACACAGGCAGTCCCGAGTAAGGACCCACAGTCTGGGCCCCGGGGGGAGACCGCAACATTTGTGGAACCCCCGGGGAATGGTGGGCTGCGGCAACGCCCTAGAAGGGACCGATAACCGGTCCGCAATAGACGCCAGCACCTGTGAAAACATCGCCCAAGGAGGGTCCTGTGATACAGGGGGGTTGGAGGGGCCCGGTACCAGCTGGCACCATCCGCACAGACCATCCTGAGATAAGTCCTCCCCATCAACTCCAGCAGCACAACTTCTGCAGGAAAAGAGCGCTCAGTCTCCTCATCAGACATGATACCGTAAATCACAAGAAATAGGTATCACCAGAGGAATTACGGTTTTAACACCCGCGCACTCCCAGTATGCGACACAACAGCCCAGATATGGTACTGTGTAGCACCCAACAGTATGTGACTGACCCCACAAATACGTGTTTTATATAAGTGAGGGTCTCAGAAAAACGCCCTTCCCCCACACACCTGCGGGCCGTAGGAGAAGGAAAGGGATAGTTATAAGCTGACAGCAAGGAGAATAAGTCACAGACAGGCAGCACTAGCAATAGTCACATACAATGCAGAAAAGTTAGTACTCACTGCACCTTCCGCTACAATCAACCGCCCAGATTCAGTGTCTGGGAGGGCTATAGCGCTGTGTACACTGTCCTTTAGCAGGGGAGAGGTACACAGGGGGACCGGTCCACTTGATACCGCCTGGGAGTCTGCGATGTGCCAGTAAAGATGGCCGCCGGAGACCTCAGAGGAGGAGTGGCCGTAAGATAAGAGCAGCTCAGCGACGCCAGACTCCTAGTTGAAAGGCGCGCTGAGCTGAGGGGAGGAGCCGCTAGACAGGGAAGGCTGCCTCCCCTGGCTAGCAATTAACCCCCGGGTTGCCGGACCCGCTACCAGCCTGATACCCTGGTGGTCTAGCGGACACGCGGGGTATTCCTCAAGTGAGGGGGAGCCCGCTGCCGCCGCCAGCGCCTCCGGTCTGTCCCCAGAGACTGGAGGCTTCTGACTGCATAGAAAGTATCCGCGGGCCGCCGCACGCGGCGACCCGCGGCTTACCTGATCCCCGTCGCGTACGGCAGCAGTCAAGGGAGTCCCCAGAGCCCGGCTAGTACAGGCTCTGGGGTCCCGCCGCGATCCCCAGAGCTGTACTGGCGTTGCGGCGCCAGCGGGGAGGAGCGGCAGCGTGGACGTCCTAAAGGACAGTCTGATGCTGCCGCTCTAACTGTAAAAAAGTAGAAAAAAATAAAAAATTTCTCTTTTAAAATAGAGCTTAGGGGCTGCTCCTGCAGCCCCACTGCGACAGGGTGACCCGACTCCGGCCGGGCACCAACTAAAACTGAGGTGCCTGTGGCCGGGGCGGGGTATAGAGGACGACGGACCCAAGTGCATCCTGGGAGCAGCAAAGCTTTAACTGCGTGGTGCCCGTGGATCCAGATCCAGCTATACCCCAAGGTCAACCCTGTGGACCCCCTATGGACCCTGAAGTAGAAACAATGGGGTTTTGGTTCATGGATAGATCTATGCCAGAGGTTCCCAAATGCGGTCCTCAAGGCGACCCTCCAACATGACCCGTTCCAAATGCTCTGCTCCTGGACTTCCCTCTTAATTTATGATTGCAACTACACAGTAGGAGGGCAGTCCAGGAGCAGAGCATTTTGTACCTGGTGGAAGGGGTCATGTTGGAGGGTAGGCATTACATAATACACACATACATGTACAAACCCATATATGTACATAAAACACACACAAATATGCACATGCATGCATACATACACATGATAAGATACACACATGTATATCTCACACAATCTTCATTTGTATTCCTTTATAAATGCTAAAATCTGGCAATAAGACAGAAATCCACCAATATGCAAATATGGTAATGAAGAAAGGAAACAAAGATATTCCATAGGGATTTGAAGGATAATGGAAATTCCAATAGCTGTTATTGTATAAAATATATATTTACAATCTTTCTTGACATCCAGTTCCTACAGTTTTAGGCCACTCACTGCCTCACCCTAAGGGTGTGACCTATCTCCTATTCGTGGCCCATCCGGCATACACCAATGCATTTCGTCTAGCATGACTTCTTCAGGGGTGTTTTATGTCTCAAGGATTCATATATGTGTGTTCTTTCTGAGGAAGGCAGACAACACAGGGATGAAAGGCTTCTTCGAGACCACAATGCCAAATGCACTACTTTGCTGGAATGCCACCAAGAAGAGGGAAAGACCCTTGTCAAGAGGAAGTGAGGTAAAATGATTCCTATAATAGTGGGTTTACTGCCCAGGGATACAGCCAAAAGGTTTTCATGGTTATTGTATCCCAGTTACCCTTCAAAAAGGAAATCCATTCTTTTTCTGCACATCCTT
The DNA here is from genome assembly GCA_031769625.1 of Taudactylus pleione. Lineage (NCBI taxonomy): Eukaryota > Metazoa > Chordata > Amphibia > Anura > Myobatrachidae > Taudactylus > Taudactylus pleione. Next base: position 282,323 of record JAUIMM010000170.1, read on the forward strand.
ATGCATTCTGAGTGCCCTGGAGGTGGAAGTAACAGACATACCAGACTTGAGCACAGTTCCCTAGGAAATGGGAAGTTTTGTATTTTTTGTCTCCTGGTCCTAGAACCTTTCAGTGGATTTCCACATTCCAGTTGAACAATGGTCCTAGCTGAGGGGCTAGCTACAGTCACATACATTTTAGGCACCAAATGCCACTTCCAAACTTTGTCACCCTTGAAAAAAATGAAATAAAATACTTGCAAGTACATCTGTTTAAGATCTAGTGATGCCTGTCCATCTGTCCCATTAGTTCTCAATGGGATTTTAGTACACACCAGCAGATCTCTTACAACTATGAACAGCTCAGTTACTTAACCAGTGGAGTGGTATATTGGTGTTACATAGTGTACAGTCGTACTCACTGTTATACACACTCTGGTCATGGAGCAGGATGTCATACAGCTCACCAGTGAGTGAATGCAGCTTGCGGGTAGCGGTGCAGGATGCTGGAAACGCTTCTGGATGTAGGTAATCACAGGTCTCATTGGAGCTACTGTCTCCCACTGTGGCACTCTAACACAGTGACAAGATGGTGCCAGGCATGCACAGTGCTTGGGTTGGTGGCCATATTGGATCAGAAAATTACGCCTCCCTGGAGGAATCTTCTCTGTAGCATCCTGAAAGGGAAACAGGGTTAAGCACATAGTAAAACATAAACATATCAGGTGACTTTGGCCTGCTCTTCTTGGTTAGACACATTAGTAAGAGTCCCCTTACTAACAGCAGGGACTTATATCAGGACTGCTGTCGGTCACGATTCTGAATGTTTTCCTCACTTGTGACCTTGACATTTTGCAAAGTCTACCTTGGACTCTCTGGGCATTTAAGAAATAAAGCCATGATCCGAAGGTGTGTGAGCATCACTGAATGCAATGTTTGCAAATTCTTCATCATACCTCTTAGGTGGCTTGCCGATATTGGAGCTTGCAGAAGACTTTCTGTGACTGAACCTCCATGCTGATAGCCTCTGGTTCAGATACATCTCCAGTTGCTGGCATGTTCAGTGGCATATACTTGCCCTGTGTATCAAATTCCAGCTTTTCTCTAACTTGCACTGTTTCTTTGAATGACATTTCTACACTTTACAAGCTTTCTGGTACTGGGATTCCATAATCTGTAGCCTTTACTTTCATGGCAGTAGCCAAGTATGATGCACTTTACTGATTTTGAATCCAGCTTGTGTTTTCTTTCCTTCGGTCTGTGTACGTAGACGGTACTTCCAAAAGTTCTGAGAGGTTTTAAACTTGGTTTTCTCTTTGACCACGCTTCAATAGGCGGTGTCCTTTAGGGCAACTGTAGAATGATTTTTTTTATATAAACGGCCGTGGACATGGCGTCCGCCAAACACTGCTTATCTAAGCCTGAATCCTTTAACATACATCTTGCTTTCTCCACTAGAGTACGGTTTGCTTGTGCACTGGCACCAGTTTCCTCAGGAGTATAGACAATGGTCAATTGATGCTCTATTCCATACTTTCTCAAGAAAAGGTCCACCTCTCTGTTTAGGTACTCTCTACCATTATCTGATCTCAGGGTCTTGAGTCTGTGGTTTGATTCTCAAAAGTCTTTTGTAGTCAGAAATCTGAAGTAGCAAAGAAGATTTGCAATCTGATAAAGTACATGTCGTCATTCTTGTGAAGTATCAAACTGGCCATGGCATTTCCGTAAAGGGTTAACTATCATAATGTAATACTTTGTACAACAAACAAGGGTGAACACAACAGAACATATCACATTACAAGCCAACCCCCGTAGGTAACCAGACTGGGTATAGTGCAGATTGCTGGGCATCTTCCTTGTTCCTACAGCCGGTAAGGCAACAATCCAACGCTGGAGTCACCTTGCTTATATTAGGCGCACCACTAGTGCAAGGTCAGCAGAGTGCTGGGTGTCAGGTTGACGTTTCTCTCAGCTTGCCTATCACTCATGATGCCTTTTACTCCTGGATTGTCTAGCAGGAACCACAATCCACAGACGACTGACGAGACTCTCTTGCTTCTCTTGGCACCTCTATTAATTCCTGCTCCGGTTCCCACAGTAATAGATTTTGGGTATCGTGGGGCACTGCCAGTATATGCTGCTGCCTCGGAGTGTGGGATAAGTGCTGCCACTGAGTGTGGGTTAAGGATCTCAAAGCACGCAAGGTATTATGATAGGAGACAGAGACATTGTACAATACAGTAGCATAACAATCTGGAGAAGGCAAATTGGTGGACTCCTCTAAAAGTTAACCCATAACTGACAATTATGTGTTCTCGGGACCTTGTAGCTTACCATCACTTCCGGGCCAATGGCCTTATTCAGAGATGGCCGCAGTGCCGATAGTTATGAAGCTGTGCGATTATCGATAATGTGCACATGGGTCAAGTTCCGCTGTCGTTTGCAATGAGGATTTATTACCAAAGTGATTGACAGACAGGGACCGTTTGTGGGTGGCAAAGACGGGGTGGCGACTCAAACGCAGGCGTGTGGTGAATGTTTTTTTGGTGGGTGTCTCCGCCTGCGATCCCATATGCAGGGAAAATGGCTCCGGCGTCACAGTTTCAGCGCCCATTCTGGATAACCATACGGTCGACTGAGCTGCAGCTGTCTACACGCAGTCGGTTTGGATTTGCAAAGCCGCCAGTGGCTGCGCCATTTGCATATTCAAGCACAACCTCGGGTAAAAATTCGCAAGTGCGGCCGCATTAGCGGTCATCTTTGAATCGGGCCCTAAGGCGTGAATAACATTTCCAATTACAGTTTACCAGACTCATTATATCACATATGCCCATCACGATGCAGACATTATTGTATTACATGTGTCTGGTACCCCGCTCACACAAGGAGAAAATATCATTTAAAAAATACAGGTACATTTTATTTAAAAACAATTTTTTTTTTTTTAAATAGAATAAACACCATCGCTGAGTTTACAGACAATTTGGGGGAAACAAAACAAAAAATCAGGCATTTGCTTGTACCCTAAAAGTTACGTCGCTTTTCACAGCACTGCATGTGAAGCACCTGCAAAACCACAACAGGTTGGTTTTAATAGGTTTTGTTTTAAACTATGCTAACATACTCCTAAACCGCATCGTAACGGGGCTGTACAGCGGGCCCCTCCCCCTGACTGCACTTTATTGCTTATACGTGAGACTCGTGTATTTAGATGCTAAGTAGTCATAATCAGGACTGCTGAGCTCGCATGTCGACCGCAAACATTTACTTTGAATCCATTTCGACTCTATGGCTTTGCTGGTTATTATGTCATACAGATTATTATGTCAAGAAGCTGGTGCCTTGTACCCAGCCCGGCCTTGTGCTTATCTCTACTTCATAACAAGACGCACGTGCTTAGGCTACAAACACTCTGATATAGATACAACTGATGTTTTGTCTCATTTCTGTAGGAAAAAACAAACATTAAATATATTAAAACGTTTAACAAAAAGTAGCAAAATGTATCATGTTTATCAATGAAATGGAATTTGCTCAAACTTAAAGGGTCCGATTCTCAGTTGGACGCAGCCGGGTCCGTGTCGGAGGCTACTGGCGGTCGCACGCCTGCAACTTTTCGCAAATGGCACTGATGTACATCCGTGCGCCCGAAAGCGCGAGGACTGAGACGCCCAAGTGCCGATTGATGCGTCTTTAGAACCACCATCGAAACTTGCACCAGCCCCATGGAGGAGCAGAATGTCTGAACATGGCCGCCGGGGTTACTGCAACGCCATCTTTGGATGCAGTCGCTGACCACGACACCAGTTATCTTCCTGAAACGCCCACCGCAATGGCATCTCTCTGCGTGCAATTTCAAAGTGCACATTAGAGCGGTATCCATCATAACACATGCGCAGTGTGACTCGGCCGCTTACATACGCCATTGACAGTGCGTGCACCACTGGATCAGGCGCTTTAAATGCTTAAGAATCGAAATAACTGGGCATCATAATTCTATTGACAAGTACCTTTATCAATGAGGTAGAATAAGCATAGTCAACACAATGATGCCACAGGTCACAAGGGGGTTGGGATTATAGTACATTCCTACAGGTGTCATTTCAAACCAGTCGGGATTCCGGCATCGGGTTCTCGTACCCAACCCGGATGTACAACATCACTGTTACCGCGTTAATGACAGTCAGAAATGGCTGCCGTTTGCCAAGGAGCAATGGGTGGCTCAGTGTAGTGTATCACTGGCAGGGATTGTCTAGGTCCTATTTTAGGAGCACATAATAATAATAAAAAAATAATGCTGGGCTATTTCCCCATAGGGCCATAATCAATCAGAGGCGAATAAGTTTCACCTATTGCCGCTTTTCACCTGGTCGGAACTTATCTCCAAATTTAATTCCAGCCGGAATTCGCCTAAGCGGAAACTCAATGCAATGTAATAGGCAAAAAAGTTTCTAAGAATAGCAGGTGAAAAAAAGTGCAAAATCTTTATTTCGGGGTACCAACATGGGGAAACGACTCAGAACCCTTGGGACAGCTCCCAAAAGACAAATCTGGCAAAAAAAGAAAAAAAAAAAAAAAACTTAAGAACACCCCAAAAAAAGTACTTTCATTTTTTGGGGTGAAAAAGTAAAAAGTGGGTGGACAAGCACAAAAAATATGAGATATGGTAAGAACTTACCCTTGTTATCTCTATTTCTACGAAGTCCATAGGGTTCCACAGGATACCTTGGGGTATAGGTGTGACGTCAGTCGCAGGGCACCAAAGAGTTAAGCTTTCAGCCTCCCAGGATGCACTAGGTCCCCCTCCTATACCCCGCCCCCAGGCCAAGGCACCTCAGTTAGTTACCAAGCCATAGGCCGGAGGAGGAGAAGGAAGAGAGAGAACAAAGATCTGGACACATACAAGAATCACATTCTCACCAGAGGGAGACGGAAAACCGGTGACCAGAGCAAAGCCCATCTGCAGCACAGGTGCGACAGGGCGGGAGTCCTGTGGAACCCTATGGACTTCGTAGAAATAGAGATAACAAGGGTAAGTTCTTACCATATCTCATATTTTCTACTTCAGGGTCCATAGGGTATCCACAGGATACCTTGGGGATGTCCCAAAGCAGTATCCTTTAAGGGTGGGGACGCTCCTGTGCAGAAAGGAGAATCCGCCGCCCGAAGGAAGCATCCTGAGAGGCGAAGGTGTCAAACCTGTAATACCTCACGAAGGTATGGACAGAAGACCACGTAGCAGCCTTGCAGATCTGAACTGCCGAGGCACCACGTCAAGCTGCCCACGAAGGACCCACAGACCTAGTGGAATGAGCCTTCAGAGAAGGAGGGACCGGTAGGCCTTCATGAAGATAAGCTTCAGAAATAGCCATACGGATCCAGGCTGCCAAAGTTTGCTTTGAAGCAGGCCAACCCTTTTTACAGAAGCCATAGAGGACAACAAAGCGTCCGACTTCCTAAACAAAGAAGTGCGGTCCACATAAGTCCTTAAGGCCCGCACAACATCCAAAGAGGCCTCACCCACGGAAAGACCCGGTGAGTTAAAGGCCGGAACAACTATTTCCTCGTTAACCTGAAACTGGGAAACAACTTTGGGGAGAAACTCGGGCCGAGTGCGGAGCACTGCCCTGTTCCCATGAAAAAAACCAAGAAAGGGGGTCTACAAGAAAGAGCCCCTAACTCAGAAACACGTCTGGCTGAAGCAACGGCCAGAAGGAAAACAGTCTTAGCTGTTAGCCATTTAATATCCACTGAGCCCAGTGGTTCAAACGGCGGTCCTTGGAGAGTCCTCAGGACCACAGCCAAATCCCAAGGCGCCACAGGTGGAACAAAGGGCGGCTGAATACGGAGAACACCTTGCATAAAGGTGCGCACATCCGGGATTGTAGCAATCCTACGGTGAAACCAGACAGATAGGGCCGAAACCTGTACCTTCAAAGAAGCAAGGCGAAGCCCATGATCTAGTCCCGCTTGCAGGAAGGCGAGAATCCGAGACAGACGAAACTCCCGCGGTGCATAACCTCTCGGTCGACACCACTGGAAGAACGTATGCCACACGCGATGGTATATCCTCGCGGAAGACGGTTTCCGAGCTCGTAACATGGTACACAGCATAGAGCTGGCAAACCCCCAGGACCTCAGCATGGCCGTCTCAACAGCCACGCCGCCAAAGACAGCCGAGTCAGGTCCGGGTGAAGACAAGGACCCTGAGACAGAAGGTCCGGTCGTAGCGGCAACCGCAGAGGACTGTCCACGGACAGACCCTGAAGGTCTGAGAACCAGTGTCGTCTGGGCCACGCGGGAGCTATCAACAGGAGCGTCCCTCCTTCCTGTTTGAATTTCCGGATTACCCGTGGAAGAAGGGAGACCGGAGGGAACAGGTATGCGAACCTGAACGTCCACCGGACGGACAGAGCATCCACCAGAGACGCCCCTTCGTCTCTTGTGCGAGACCCGTACACCGGCAACTTGTTGTTGTGCCGGGACGCCATGAGGTCGATTTCTGGAAGACCCCACCTGTCCACCAGTAGTTGAAAAACGTCCGGGTGCAGGGACCATTCCCCTGGATGAACGTCCTGGCGACTTAGAAAGTCCGCCTCCCAATTTAGCACTCCCGGGATGAAGACCGCTGATATGGCCGGAAGATTGCGCTCCGCCCAAACCAGGATCCGAGAGACCTCTACGAGAGCCGCCCGACTGCGAGTTCCTCCTTGCCTGTTTATTTAGGCCACGGTGGTAGCATTGTCCGACTGGACCTGCACCGGGTGACCCTGGAGAAACCGCTGTGCCTGCAGGAGAGCATTGAAGACCGCACGGAGTTCCAAGATATTTATTGGAAGCTCCGCTTCTGTCGGTGTCCACCTGCCCTGGAACAAGTGTGGACCCGAAACTGCTCCCCAGCCTCAAAGACTGGCGTCCGTTGTCAACAGGACCCAATTTGGAACCCAGAACGGACGTCCCTTGTTGAGGTGGGTCATCTTTAACCACCACGCAAGGGACAGGCGAACCTCCGGGGTGAGCACAATCGTCTGGAACTTCAGAGACTGAGGCAGCCCGTTCCACTTGGACAGGATCAGGTGCTGCAGAGGTCTAGAGTGAAACTGGGCGTATTCCACCATGTCGAACACCGACACCATGGAGCCCAGTAACCTCATCGCCGAGTGTAAGGACACCCGGCGGCTGTGCAGACAACTGCGCACCCTTGACTGTAAAGCAGAGATCTTGTCCTCCGTCACGAAGATCCTTTGCTGTCCCGAGTCCAATAAGGCTCCAAGATGCAGAATCCTCCGAGACGGGATTAGAGTGGACTTCTGCCAGTTAATTAGCCAGCCGTGCCGTTGCAGCAGTGCAATGGTCAGGTCCAAGTGGTGTAACAGGAGCTCTGGAGATCCTGCCACCAATAACAGGTCGTCCAAGTACGGCAACATGCGGACTCCTTGCAGCCGCAGAGAAGCCGCCATGACCGCCATAGCGTCCTGTATGTCCAATGACACCATGTAGTCCCCAGGTTCCAGCGCCAGAATGATGGACCGTAGGGTCTCCATCCGAAACTTCGGGACCCGCAAAGACTTGTTGAGTGCTTTGAGGTTGAGAATCGGACGATATGACCCATTGGGTTTCTGTACCAAAAATAGATTTGAATAGAAACCCTGGCCCCTCTGGGAGAATGGAACAGGCACTATAACTCCAGCCTGGAGCATAGTGTGCAATACCTTCCGCAGCTCCGTAGCCTTGTTCCGGTCTGATGGTAGACCCGTGGTGAAGAATCGAGCCGGGGGTCTGTGCCGGAAGGAGAGGGCGTACCCGTGAGAGACCACCTCCAGAACCCAAGTGTCTGTCGTAGTGAACGACCAACACCGGGAGAACTGCAGCAGGCGGCCTCCCACCCTGGGATCCCCCAAGGGGAGACCCGGACCGTCAGGCCGCAGGCTTGTCATCTGGCTTGGGGGCCGGACGTCTGGTACTCCATGCCTGTTTCCGGGGCTTGCCCGATTTCTTAGGGCCAGCCTGTCGAGGAAACGACTGTGGTTTGGGCCTGCCCTGGGCCCTAGATGACCGAAAGGACGATGGTCCAGAACCAGAAGGAGCAGCGGCCGACGGGAGACAAGCAGATTTGGCTGCCGCCAGCGTGGCCACAATCTTATCCAGATCCGGACCGAAGAGAACTTCTCCGGTAAACGGCAACGCTTCCAGACCTTTCTTGGATCTGCGTCCGCCTTCCAGGATCGCAGCCACAAGGTGCGACGAGCAGCTACCGCTGCTGAAGAAATTCTAGACACCAGAGTACTAATGTCTAGAGCCGCCTCGTTGATGTAGGTGGCCGAATCACGGAGATTGCCAATCAACTCCGCTTGTTCGGCCGGACAGTCGGATTCAAAAGAAGCCTCTAATGAATCCGCCCAGCGCTCCATCGCTCTGGCAACCCAGCAAATGGCCATAGCCGGCCGTGCTGCCCCCCCTGCAAGGGAATAAGCGGACTTCAGGCAGATTTCTACCTTGCGGTCCGTAGCATCCTTAAGGGAGGACATGGATGGCATCGGCAATGTGGCACTACGGACAAGACGGGTCACGTGAGAATCCACCTGTGGAGGGGATTCACACTTAGCAAAATAATTATCCGCGAACGGATAAGCCACCGCCAGGCGTCTCTGCGGCTGGTATCTTTTGCCAGGTTGTTTCCACGCCTCCTCTAAATGGTCCACCAACTGACCCGAAAGAGGAAAGACTGTGGCATCGCCCTTCACATCTTTGAAAAAGGCATACTTAGATTTAGCCGCTGGGGGAACTTCGTCCTCAATCACCAAGGCTGTGCGGACCGCCCGAATAAGTCCAGGAATATATACTTTGGACTTAGCATCAGCGTCCTTAGTATGGAAAGGTTCCTGATCGTAAGGATCCAGAATCTCCCCATCATCAGACGTCCCTTCGTCATCCTCATAAGGAGCGGACAGAGACGCCACCGGCCTTTTATGAGGCCGCATCACAGACTCCCCTTGCAACACATCCGACAAGTGCTGTACAGAACTCGTCAGGGAGTTAACCCACGCTGGCTCCTGAGAACCCGGGAGCGGGGAAATAGGGAGACTGTGGGGTACCACCAATTGTCGTGGGAACCCCTGCATGGGTGACGACACCACAGACTGCTGGGACAAACCCATCGGAGTAAACGCGGGCTGCGGAGCTAACTGGCCCACTAAAGCTGTTAACGCCTGAGCGAAACAAGCCCAGGGCGGCTCCTGTACCGGTGCTGTAACCGTAATAGGCCGCGCCATGGACAACACTGCCGGCAAAGGCCCTCCGCGCTACCCTCCCCCTCCGCTAACGGTACTTTGCACGTGGTACACTGTAGCCGGAGGGGAAAATCACTTTCAGACATGATGGCACCACGTATGTGACCTCTCTCACCAATTAAGTATTAAATAGGCGAGAGACCACCCTGCAGCACCGCACCGCAAGGGCTTTAGCAGAAAGAACAGGGACAGTAATAAAGCTGACAGTTTAGTGAAGAATAGTTACAGGCAGCGCTAGCACAGTCACATACAATGCAGAGAAATAACAATTCCTGCACTAACAGCGCTGATCACTCAACTACACAGACACAGGGCCTGGTAGGACACAGCGCTGCATACACAGACCTGAGCCACAGCGGAGGAGAGGTATGCGGGGGGACCCAGACCACGATGCTTCCTTCCAGACTTCCAGCAGCGTTCACCATGCGTTGCAGAGAAGATGGCCGCCGAGGAGCAGAGAGAAGCTGGCCTGGGGGAGGAGCGCTGACACAGGACCAGTCAGCACAGTGCAGAGAGGGCTGTGTGCAGCGGGGGAGGCGCCGGCTGTGAGACAGGGAAGGCGCGCTCCCCTGGCATGCATTTAACCCCTGGGACGCCGCAGCGCTACCGCTCTGCTGCGGTCCGCTGTCCCAGGGGGTAGTGGAAGCGCAGGTTGGTCGCCTGGCTCCACGCTGCAGCCAGTCCCCAGGGAGCCCCCTGCCTGGGGACTTAGGACCATGTGATCAGCGGGGACCCACCGCAGGACCCCGCTGCTTACCTCTGTCCCCCTTGAATCCGGCCATGGTCCGGAGCATCTGGGGTCACCGCTAGCTGTGACCCCAGACGCCCACCAGCATCCCCGGATCAGTACCGGCGTTCTGGTACCGGCGGGGTGTAGGGAAGACAGCATGGACGTCAGGACTGACTGTCCATGCTGTTCATCCAGTTGTGCAGCCACAGCTGCATGAAGAATAAGCTTCAGGGGCTCTTCTAGCCCCCACTCCAACAGGTGCACCCGACTCCGGCCGGGCACCAAACTAAACTGGGGTGCCTTGGCCTGGGGGCGGGGTATAGGAGGGGGACCTAGTGCATCCTGGGAGGCTGAAAGCTTAACTCTTTGGTGCCCTGCGACTGACGTCACACCTATACCCCAAGGTATCCTGTGGATACCCTATGGACCCTGAAGTAGAAACTAGCGAAATAGACTTCTTGTGGGTCTGCAAGGAGGGGTCAGGTGTTTAGGATTGCAGGTGCATGCCGCAGGTGTGTTTTTGAATTTTTTGTAAAAGTTCACTTATAGAGACATAAAAATATGCGAACACCCATTTTTAAGTACCCCAAATTTGACTGGACTCCTCGTTTTCACCCCCCCCCCCAAAAAAATATACAGCTTTCTGCCATTCTTCACCACTTATGCAAAGACACTAATAAGAAGCAATTTAAAAAACTTAAGTACCCCAAACACTTATTAGGGCTATTAGTACACATCTACATTGATTCCGTGTTAGTGCATCTTTTTTTTTGGGGTACAGACTGAATTCCCCAATCTGACTGTACTTTCCGCCTGTTCTGCATTCGCCCAGCATTGTTTTCACCCGTTTAGGAATTGAATAGGGCGAAAACGCGCATGAAAAGTATTCACCTCTAAAACAGGTAGAAAGTCAGGACAGGCAAAACTTGTCCGACTTTTCGCCTCTAATTGAATACGGGCCATAATCGGATACCCGTACATATTAAGCACCCCCTGGATCTATGTCCATGGACCACAGCAGGTATCTTCTCCAGTCCCCTGATTTTCCTTACAAAAACCAGCTGTTAGCTGGGGCCTGCTAAATGGGACTTCACAACAGCCCAAAGTATTAAGTGGATAGTTTGGATTTCACTGGAAGTAGACTTATGCTGGACACACACCTAAAGATATTCTGTCCAACCATCCAACTAGTTGATTGGTTGGAATGAAAATCTGGTAATGTATGGGAGTAACTGATGATCAGCAATTTGCTCCTAAATGCCAGAAAAACAGATGAAAATGGCGTCAGACAAGTTTGTTAAATGTTTGATCTAAACAATTTGTTCTAACAACAGTTTTTGGCCATTTTGCGGCGTTTGGGAGCAAATTGCTGATTGTCATTTGCTTTCATACGTTACCAGATTTTCATTCCAACCAATCCACTAGTTGGACAGAAAATCTTTACGTGTGTACCCAGCATTGGTATTCTCGGATGAACCTCTGTATTGTGGAAATCCTGAGTGCATTTAATTCAGCTTGTGCTATCACTAATATCCATCTATTTATGTCACCATACATTGGGTTCCCCTGGGAAGCACTTTTTTTTTGGTCTACTGGTTTTAAAGTGTCATCGGTGGATGGGACTGGACTTTGAATTGGAAATAAGTTTTGCTTTTTCTTGTATCCTCCAGAGAATCCTCGAGTCACTGATCCTGACCCAAAAACGTTTGGAAACAGAGTCAGGTATTTTTAACATACATTCTCTCCCTCTCTCTCTCCCCCCCCCCCCCCCCCCACCCCCCAATCCGCAGACAGACCGTAGATCATCCATGTCCACAGATCAGCGGATTTTGGTGGCTGAACAACAGATTGGATTCAGGAAATCGCGGCACTGATGTACGGTCTGCATAGCTCCAGCTGGATTACAGAGCGGTAGCATATAAATTGGACAATAATGTTGTATGATTATAGTAAACAAAGCTCTCCAAGGTATGAACATGTAGCCGAGCCTGGACAATGGAGCACTAATGAATGCTTAGTGAGATGGTTTGTGGGCATGGATGCTTTTGCCCGGTCTGCCGTGCAGCTTGCCGGGTGCAGTGAGGAGAGCCTCTTAGAACCACAGGTAGGGGGCTGAGGGGTAAGTGTGTTTACACACCAGACAGCATCTCCTTCTACAAGAGCAGAATTGTAGTAACAGTGCTATGGTCTCCAGAACCTCGATATGTCCCCTAAGGGCTATTTCACACACGCCGCTTTTCAACAGCAGCAAATTAAATTTTTTTTTTAAAAAAAGGTGAATTCTTGACGTAAATAGAGGGTCCTTTCAGGCGGCACGGTCACCGTGTTACAGCCGGAAATATCCTCTGACATGGATGGCTGACGTCCACGGTTTTAATGTTAAAGATTGGAAGAAGAAGAAGAAAAAAAAAACCATCACACATGGCACAAAATCATTGCCATTTTTTTTTTTTTGGCAGCCCGTGAAAACTAGCATTGGTGAAATAGCCCTAAAGTGACTGGAAACTATTAAATTGCTCCAAGGCTGCACTTATTGCAGATTTCTGCTCAAACCCTCCTGAGGTGAGAGCAATAATCCACCTAAAGTAGGGTTTTGAGGTTGGACGCAAGTGTCCCCTCCACTTAGCACAGGAGAAGCCCCTGGTGTCGTGCGCTTGTACAAAGCTTAATGTGACCACTGCTTCTATGCGCTACCCACAACACATCAGTGCAAAAAAAAAAAAACAGTATTCTACACACTAATGTCATGATTAATTGAAACTTGACTCATATGATAAAATAAACCAATGGTTAAAGTTTATGCAGCTTGTGTGATTGGGCAGAAAACATCATTAACCAGGTTCAATAAAATTCCCAGCTCTGCAAAAGCCAACAGACCATAAAGTATCAGCAAAACAGCAACGGAATAGCAGGACGACACAAACTAGTGAGGAACTCACCGCTGGCAAACGCTAAAGAAAATAATAAAAAAAAATAATAATATATATACAAACTGAAATTATTTTGGGAAATAAATGTATTTACAGTATTAAAATACAAAAAGTAAGCCTGGTGTCCAAGTCACACAGGTAGGAAACTTTTACGACCAACATTGCAGAACAAACCAAGTACCCAGGCAGCGGGTCGCATGCTGGATAAACCGCTCTCCAAAACGAAGAGATATGTTCGGTAAAACTTAGGATGTGAGGAGAGAAGAGATAGGTCGTCATGCAGCTGCTGCTCCCTGGAACTCATAACAAACAACCCCCCCCCCCCCCCCCCAAAAAAAAAACAACAAACCCCAACACACAAATTGGTTGGGATCTAGAACCCCATCATCCACTGCTAGCAGCCCCTCGCATACCGTCATACTGATTGTACAGTGGATAGACAGAAGTTTGTGATACATACGGACATTGTCATTAACAACTACTATAGTGTGAATTGCAGGCAAGGGCCGGGGAACTTGGACACTTAAATAGAGGAATTATCAATTTTGAAACAAAAACCCAACTGAATGATAGAACTTTAAAAGCCGGGTTATCAGGAAAAGGCTGAATTGTCGGAATCCATCACGTTAGGTGGCTTTTGGGAGCTGTGAGGGGAGGTTACTGGCTTGTCCAGGCCGCTTCTGTTACCACAGGTCATGTCTTATTTCGTGACAATTTATTGGCCGTCTCCGCTGGACACGGAGGCGAGCAATTAAAAACAGGGTCTATAAATTACATTCTACAAACGGAGCACCAATTTTTGCAGATGACCTAAGCAAATAAAAACAATGAACATCTGTATCTGGCAGTAGACCCCCTCCCCCCCCCCTTAAAACAAAAAAAAAAACAAAAAAACAGTGACTAAAATGGATTTCATAAACACTACCTTAAATCACATCTACTTTTTGGTGCTACATGATTTCATTACAGCTATATACGGTACAATTATACAAAGTGTGATAACATAAAAAAAAAAAAAAAAATTACAACCAAAATAAAGATAGCAAACAAAACCTATTATAAAGATTTTTTTTTTTTCTCTTTTTCCAATTTTTTTTTGTTTTGTTTTTTCGGTCTTTTTTTTTTTTCTTACAGGAAAAATACTTTTGAAGTATGCATTTAGTACAGTAACTGTCCATTCTTTTAAAGAAAATCTACTGCAAGCAAAAAAGTTATCAACCTCCAAAATTAATCACGTAGCATTACTAAGCATATCCCCCCCCCCCAAAATAGTGTACAATATGCACACTTGGAAAATACGAAATAAAAAATAAAATTAAAAAATTATTCCAGAAGAGGTGAGCGTTTATGTATAAGTGTGGAGACGTCAGAGCTCGGATATGGTGGCAGGAAGTCTTGATGTGAGACGAGGGACCGGTCTCTCCTGCAGGGTGTTGCTGGCGTAGGGGAAGGGGGGGTGTACACTTAACAAAAAACACTTGAAAACTGGATAACGGGGTAAAAGAGCATCTTAAGCACTGAATAGTAAAGTTGTTTCCTCTCAATAGCTTACTACAGTACTTTATGAAAACAGTCTCTTAGAGGAGTAGGCTTCTTTTAAAATGAATTCCTGGAAACCATGTACAAAGGGCGGGCGTATTTTTCCTCATACACCTGTAAAGATGCCACTTAGGGTAAGACGTCTTTCCATCTCTGTATTGTTACTGGTTGTTTTTGGCTTTAGCGTGTGTTAAAATATGAGATTTCAGATTGGTCGACTGAGCAAATTTCTTATTACAGCCATCGAAGGGACAAACGTAGGGCCGATCTCCGGTGTGAATCCGCACGTGAGTACGCAAATTGAAGTCCAATGAGAATCGCTTTCCACAGCCTTCAAATGTGCACTGGAACACAAAAAAAAAAAAAAAACAGTACAAGAAGCGATTACACGCCTTTATCGTAACATCAAATGTGCCACATATAGCTAAAAGGTTGTATAAAAATGGACCGGTCACAGATTTACGCACATTTAATCCATTGCATTTGACCCCACCATCAAGTCACTGTATGGTCAATGACAGTGGGCGAGTGTGTAAACTACACAAAGCCATAACAGGTCTCCACTCTACGCTACATGGAAAACCCGCTGCCAGTGGGACAGTGAGATATCTCGGAGCAGAACAGGAAGGTAGACGACAAGGTGATGCCAAGTAGACCTACACTAAGTGTTTCTCCACTCACGTTCTCAGGCAATTGATGGTCAGGTAAAGGCAGCCAATGCTGGATCATAATAGGGGCCATAAAACCATAGGGAGCAGAAACCTCCGACACCATGGGGAGAATTGAATTGCTTTTTTTTTTTGCTGGCAGAAATTCATTGGATGCCCGACAGAGCAATTTAATCGTTTTGGGCAGCCATTATAGCGCCACCAGGTTTTAGCCACGTAAAGCGCAATATTTATGTGGTATCCCAGGCCAAAACCTTCACGTTAAAGCGAATTAACCTCCATAAGAGCGATTGTTTAGCTCCCTACAGAACCCAAGCCTGAACACAACACTAAAAGAAAGTACCGCCACAAATTAATGTGGCGATACCACTTTGCACAGAGATAGCAAGCCATCACGCAAGCCTGTGTTACTCCCCCCCCCACTAAACAAATGCTAAAGACCACTGCGCCATAGTGTGAACATGGTAGGTACAGTGACCACACGAATTAACCATCACAAGCGTTTTGTTAGCAGCGCGGCTTATAACCCAGAAACCAAATCATGTCATGAGGGAGAAAGATACATGGTGGGAAATAAATGGCTGCTCCACCAATACGCTAATCTACAAAACAAATAAATTGTAGTTTCTTAGATTTAAGACCAGTGGAAGGACTACTTTAAGACCATTCCTCCTTCTGTAAAGGATATAGCTGTATTACACTTCAACTCTCCTTTATAAAATGCTCTAAATGTCGCTATGATCATAATGGAAGAAACACTTTCAGGGACATGAACAGTTGTCATCAAATTATATTTTTGTTTAGATTTATTTCCATTAGTAATGAAATGATGGCAGGTGGGGAATTTATGGTCATCCGACCCTGTCTGTGGTCCCTCCCGTATCCCATCTGTGATTCCTCCCATGCGCTGCATCCATGGTTGCAGAAAATTGGATAAAAAATATAAATAAAAAATAAAAAAATCAAATACGGATTTAATCGATTTTTTTTTTTTTGGTAATTTTTTTTTTAAATAAACATTTTAAAATGTAAAACATTTACTTTAAAAAAAAAATTTTTTTTTTAAAAAAAATCCCATTTAAATAAAAAAACAAACAAAACAAACTGATTTAAATCAAATAAATCCGTTTTTTATTTTAAATCCAATTTTATGCAACCCTGGCCGCATCTATACAGATCTATTAGTGGGCAAAAGTCACTTGGCGTCATTACTAAAAGATACATTGGAAAGTAGTTTCATGTATTTTTATTCAGAGAGAAATAAAGCTCAGCTGATAAGAGTGGAATAAACCCATCAAAACAGAAGTTTTCACATTTTTAAAAAACAGCAATAAGTAACATTACTCCCCCAACGTGCAGGCACAGAATGACGCCGATAGGTAATACGCCTGAATTAAAAAGTGAGGTATAAGAGCGGGGCGGAGATGTGCACCTTGGAGTACGGCGGGACTGATAAATACCTGAAATGGCTTCTCGCCAGTATGAACCAGCTGATGTCGCTTAAGTTTTGAGCTTTCAACAAAGGCTTTTCCACATTCTGCACAGACGTGTACGCGTGGACCGTGTGTGTGTAAGTGTTTCCTCATTGCAGAGTTATCCCTGAACATCTTAGTGCATCCCTGAAAAACAAACAAAACAGGCATTTGCTATAGTTTATGGGTTTTGCCCACATTTGTAAATGTTAGTGAAAACCAGCTAACGGGAGAATGGTGCTACACCCTGAAAGTCTAGCCAAGCACTGGCCATAAGCTATAGGACAACCAGTCATTTCCCATCGGTGCATGTAAACCTCCATTTGAGGGAATTTGGCCAAGGTACTATTATTACCCTTCATGAGGTGACTGGTGTATCCAGTTGTATGACGATCTTCCAGGCCGCTGCACTAATAGACAACGATAATATGAGATATGGTAAGAACTTACCCTTGTTATCTCTATTTCTACAAAGTTCCACAGGATGCCTTGGGGTATAGGTGTGACGTCAGTCGCAGGGCACCAAAGAGTTAAGCTTTCAGCCTCCCAGGATGCACTAGGGTCCCCCTCCTATACCCCGCCCCCGAGCCAAGGCATCTCAGTTAGTTACCAAGCCATAGGCCGGAGGAGGAGAAGGAAGAGAGAGAACAAAGATCTGGACACATACAAGAATCACATTCTCACCAGAGGGAGACGGAAAACCGGTGACCAGAGCAAAGCCCATCTGCAGCACAGGTGCGACAGGGCGGGAGTCCTGTGGAACCCTATGGACTTCGTAGAAATAGAGATAACAAGGGTAAGTTCTTACCATATCTCATATTTTCTACTTCAGGGTCCATAGGGTATCCACAGGATACCTTGGGGATGTCCCAAAGCAGTATCCTTTAAGGGTGGGGACGCTCCTGTGCAGAAAGGAGAATCCGCCGCCCGAAGGAAGCATCCTGAGAGGCGAAGGTGTCAAACCTGTAATACCTCACGAAGGTATGGACAGAGGACCACGTAGCAGCCTTGCAGATCTGGACTGCAGAGGCACCACGTCGAGCTGCCCACGAAGGACCCACAGACCTAGTGGAATGAGCCTTCCTTAGCTGTTAGCCATTTAAGATCCACTGAGCCCAGTGGTTCAAACGGTGGTCCTTGGAGAGCCCTCAGGACCACAGCCAAATCCCAAGGCGCCACAGGTGGAACAAAGAGCGGCTGAATGCGGACAACACCTTGCATAAAGGTGCGCACATCCGGGATTGTAGTAATCCTACGGTGAAACCAAACAGACAGGGCCGAAACCTGTACCTTCAAAGCAGCAAGGCGAAGCCCATGATCTAGTCCCGCTTGTAGGAAGGCGAGAATCCGAGACAGACGAAACTCCCACGGTGCATAACCTCTCGGTCTACATCACTGGAAGAACGTATGCCACACGCGATGGTATATCCTCGCGGAAGACGGTTTCCGAGCTCGCAACATGGTACGCACCACAGAGCTGGAAAACCCCCGGGACCTCAGCATGGCCGTCTCAACAGCCACGCCGTCAAAGACAGCCGAGTCAGGTCCGGGTGAAGACAAGGACCCTGAGACAGAAGGTCCGGTCGTAGCGGCAACCGCAGATGACTGACCACGGACAGACCCTGAAGGTCTAAGAACCAGTGCCATCTGGGCCACGCGGGAGCTATCAACAGGAGCGTCCCTCCTTCCTGTTTGAATTTCCGGATTACCCGTAGAAGAAGGGAGACCGGAGGGAACAGGTATGCGAACCGGAACGTCCACCGGACGGACAGAGCATCCACCAGAGACGCCCCTTCGTCTCTTGTGCGAGACCCGTACACCGGCAACTTGTTGTTGTGCCGGGACGCCATGAGGTCGATCTCTGGAAGACACCACCTGTCCACCAGCAGTTGAAAAACGTCCGGGTGCAGGGACCATTTCCCCGGATGAACGTCCTGGCGACTTAGAAAGTCCGCCTCCCAATTTAGCACTCCCGGGATGAAGACCGCTGATATGGCCGGAAGATTGCGCTCCGCCCAAACCAGGATCCGAGACACCTCTACGAGAGCCGCCCGACTGCGGGTTCTTCCATGCCTGTTTATGTAGGCCACGGTGGTAGCGTTGTCCGACTGGACCTGTACCGGGTGGCCCTGGAGAAACCGATGTGCCTGCTGGAGAGCATTGAAGACCGCACGGATTTCCAAGATATTTATGGGAAGCTCCGCTTCTGTCGGCGTCCACCTGCCCTGGAACAAGTGTGGACCCAAAACCGCTCCCCAGCCCCGAAGACTGGCGTCCGTTGTCAACAGGACCCAATTTGGAACCCAGAACGGACGACCCTTGTTGAGGTGGGTCGTCCGTAACCACCAAGCAAGGGACAGGCGAACCTCCGGGGTGAGCACAATCGTCTGGGACTTCAGAGACTGAGGCAGCCCGTTCCACTTGGACAGGATCAGGTGCTGCAGAGGTCTGGAGTGAAACTGGGCGTATTCCACCATGCCGAACACCGACACCATGGAGCCCAGTAACCTCATCGCCGAGTGTAGGGACACCCAGCGGCTGTGCAGACAACTGCGCACCCTTGACTGTAAAGCAGAGATCTTGTCCTCCGTCACGAAGATCCTTTGCTGTTCCGAGTCCAATAAGGCTCCAAGATGCAGAATCCTCCGAGACGGGATTAGAGTGGACTTCTGCCAGTTGATTAGCCAGCCGTGCCGTTGCAGCAGTGCAATGGTCAGGTCCAAGTGGCGTAACAGGAGCTCCGGAGATGCTGCCACCAATAACAGGTCGTCCAAGTACGGCAACATGCGGACTCCCTGCAGCCGCAGAGAAGCCGCCATCACCTTGGTGAAAACCCGTGGTGCTGTCGCCAGGCCAAAAGGTAACGCCCGAAACTGGAAGTGGTCGCTGCGGATTGCAAACCTGAGGAACTGTTGATGGCGCAAAAGAATAGGGACATGCAGGTAAGCGTCCTGTATGTCCAATGACACCATGTAGTCCCCAGGTTCCAGCGCCAGAATGATGGACCGTAGGGTCTCCATCCGAAACTTCGGTACCCGCAAAGACCTGTTGAGTGCTTTGAGGTTGAGAATCAGATGATACGACCCATTGGGTTTCTGTACCAAAAAAAGATTTGAATAGAAACCCTGGCCCCTCTGGGAGAATGGAACAGGCACTATAACTCCAGCCTGGAGCATAGTGTGCAATACCTTCCGCAGCTCCGTAGCCTTGTTCCGGTCTGATGGTAGACCCGTGGTGAAGAATCGAGCCGGGTGTCTGTGCCGGAAGGAGAGGGCGTACCCGTGGGAGACCACCTCCAGAACCCAAGTGTCTGTCGTAGTGGTCGACCAACACTGGGCGAACTGCAGCAGGCGGCCTCCCACCCTGGGATCCCCCAAAGGGAGGCCCGGACAGTCAGGCCGCAGGCTTGTCATCTGGCTTGGGGGCCGGACGTCTGGTACTCCATGCCTGCTTCCGGGGCTTGACCGATTTCTTAGGGCCAGCCTGTCGAGGAAACGACTGTGGTTTGGGCCTGCCCTGAGCCCTAGATGACCGAAAGGACGATGGTCCAGAACCAGAAGGAGCAGCGGCCGACGGGAGACAAGCCGATTTGGCTGCCGCCAGCATGGCCACAATCTTATCCAGATCCGGACCGAAGAGAACTTCTCCGGTAAACGGCAACGCCTCCAGACCCTTTTTGGAATCTGCGTCCGCCTTCCAGGATCGCAGCCACAAGGTGCGACGAGCAGCTACCACTGCTGAAGAAATCCTAGACACCAGAGTACTAATGTCTAGGGCCGCCTCGTTGATGTAGGTGGCCGAATCACGGAGATTGCCAATCAACTCCGCCTGTTTGGCCGGACAGTCGGAATCAAAAGAAGCCTCTAATGAATCCACCCAGCGCTCCATCGCTCTGGCAACCCAGCAAATGGCCATAGCCGGCCGTGCTGCCCCCCCCGCAAGGGAATAAGCGGACTTCAGGCAGGTCTCCACCTTGCGGTCCGTAGCATCCTTAAGGGAGGACATGGATGGCATCGGCAATGTGGCACTACGGACAAGACGGGTCACGTGAGAATCCACCTGTGGAGGGGATTCCCACTTTGCAAAATAATTATCCGCGAACGGATAAGCCACCGCCAGGCGTCTCTGCGGCTGGTATCTTTTGCCAGGCTGTTTCCACGCCTCCTCTAAATGGTCCACCAACTGACCCGAAAGAGGAAAGACTGTGGCATCGCCCTTCACATCTTTGAAAAAGGCATACTTAGATTTAGCCGCTGGGGGAACTTCGTCCTCAATCACCAAGGCTGTGCGGACCGCCCGAATAAGTCCAGGAATATATACTTTGGACTTAGCATCAGCGTCCTTAGCATGGAGAGGTTCCTGATCGTAAGGATCCAGAATCTCCCCATCATCAGACGTCCCCTCGTCATCCTCATAAGGAGCCGACAGAGACGCCAACGGCCGTTTATGCGGCCGCATCACAGACTCCCCTTGCAACACATCCGACAAGTGCTGTACAGAACTCGTCAGGGAGTTAACCCACGCTGGCTCCTGAGAAACTGGGAGCGGCGAAATAGGGAGACTGTGGGGTACCACCAATTGTCGTGGGAAACCCTGCATGGGTGACGACACCACTGACTGCTGGGACAAACCCATCGGTGTAAACGCGGGCTGCGGAGCTAACTGGCCCACTAAGGCTGTAAGCGCTTGAGCGAAACAAGCCCAGGGCGGCTCCTGTACCGATGCAGTAACCGTAAGAGGCCGCGCCATAGACAAACACTGCCGGCAGAGGCCCTCCGCGCTACCCTCCCCCTCCGCTAACGGTACTTTACATGTAGTACACTGTAGCCGGAGGGGAAAATCACTTTCAGACATGATGGCACCACGTATGTGACCCCTCTCACCAATTATATATTTAAAAGGCGAGAGACCACCCTGCAGCACCGCACCGCAAGGGCTTAGCAGAAAAAACAGGGACAGTATAAAGCTGACAGTTTAGAAAAAAAGTTACAGGCAGCAGCGCTAGCACAGTCACATACAATGCAGAGAAATAACAATTCCTGCACTAACAGCGCTGATCACTCAACTACACAGACACAGGGCCTGGTAGGACACAGCGCTGCATACACAGACCTGACTACAGCGGAGGAGAGGTATGCGGGGGGACCCAGACCACGATGCTTCCAATGCAGGCTTCCAGCAGCGTTCACCATGCTTCAGAAAAGATGGCCACCGAGGAGCAGAGAGAAGGCTGGCCTGGGGGAGGAGCGCTGACACAGGGCCAGTCAGCACAGTGCAGAGAGGGCTGTATGCAGCGGGGGAGGCGCCGGCTGTGAGACAGGGAAGGCGCACTCCCCTGGCATGCATTTAACCCCTGGGACGCCGCAGCGCTACCGCTCTGCTGCGGTCCGCTGTCCCAGGGGGTAGTGGAAGCGCAGGTTGGTCGCCTGGCTCCACGCTGCAGCCAGTCCCCAGGAAGCCCCCCTGCCTGGGGACTTAGGACCATGTGATCAGCGGGGACCCCGCTGCTTACCTCTGTCCCCCTTGAATCCGGCCATGGTCCGGAACATCTGGGGTCACCGGTAGCTGTGACCCCAGATGTCCACCAGCATCCCCGGATCAGTACCGGCGGGGTGTAGGGAAGACAGCATGGACGTCAGGACTGACTGTCCATGCTGTTCATCCAGATGTGCAGCCACAGATGCATGAAGAAAAAGCTTCAGGGGCTCTTCTAAGCCCCCCTCTAGCAGGTGCCTCAGACTACGGCCGGGCACCAAACGAAACTAAGATGCCTTGGCTCGGGGGCGGGGTATAGGAGGGGGACCTAGTGCATCCTGGGAGGCTGAAAGCTTAACTCTTTGGTGCCCGATGACTGATGTCACACCTATACCCCAAGGTATCCTGTGGATACCCTATGGACCCTGAAGTAGAAAATCTCCTTCTGCCCCTGGTCATTCACTGGTTCCAAGGCAGAATACCCAGCTCACCCCACTCAGGGGTGTATGGGAAATAAATAATCAAGTCTCTGCTTATTTGTAGCCCAAAACTGTGACCCACAGGCAATGGCATAAATCTCTGCCTGCAGCGTGGCATATCGGGCATGACTACTTCGGGGATAAGCCCATAATAAATCTATAGTGGGGCGGCTAAGAAGCCTGGTGTAATATGTTAGGGAACAGTTCTGTATAAGAGCCAGTCCGCCACAGCTGTAGTCTCCGTCTGCCCCCTCTGTATCACGCCTGTTTGTCTGCCCCGCCCATTTAGAATGTAAGCTCTCACGTGCAGGGCCCTCTAACCTCATGCTGCTCCTTATACTGTCATCTACTCCTCACTCGGGCACCTAGCGCCTGGTTGCTGGCGCCCCTGCTGCTTATTTGAGTGTTATGATCACTAATGCAGTAATGTATATAAACCTTGCCCTGCATTGTAAGTCACTTGTTGCTTGCTCGCTTCCTTGCCTATGTACTTTGTAAGGTGCTGCGGAACACTTGTGGCGCCATATAAATAAATGTTAATAATAATGTCCCATCCATCAAGTGTTTCATTCCCGGCATCCACCAGAGGGTTCAGGGTAACAGTATATGCAAGAAACTACCAACTGATGGCACCATGTCTCAGACAGTCTCCCCTCCATGCACCACGGGTCTGTTGCGGATCACTAGAATGTAGGCTGGAATCGGGGTGTAAAATGGGTAGAGGTACAGAATGTTCTCTATGCAACAAATTGCTGCTCTCGCTGATGAGCGGTCTGATTTAATAGCAGTCACAATCCTTCTGACACCCTGACTTGGTTCTAGATCAGTGGTTCTCAAACTCAGTCCTGAGGACCCCACACAGGTAACGTTTTCCAGGTCACCCAGCAGGTGCACAGGTGTACTCATTACTCACTGACACATTTTAAAAAGATCCACAGGTGGAGCTAATTATTTCACTTGCAATTCTGTGAGGAGACCTGGAAAACATGCACTGTTTGGGGTCCTGAGGACAGAGTTTAAAAACCTGTGTTCTAGATGCATGAGATATACCCAAACTCCTTGTGATGTCCTATGCTGTAACATTGATGCTCCTATCCGCACCCACCCTAAATTACCCGTGAGATCACACAAGAACAATATAAAGCTGCCCCAGTGCATCTATTACAGGAGACATATTGGAGTCAGTGTCGATGGGTTCAGCCAACAGACGTACAGACTATTCATGGGAGAGGGGAGATGTGACCTTTATATCATACGGTAGAAGAATACTAGATTGGCATGCCAGTGCCATACACTCACCTTGTGAGGACAGGCAATCGTTCTCGGTGCATCATCTTCTTTGATTTTTCTAGGTTTCATTCTTTAAGAAAAGAAAAAAGTATGAAGGAGTGTGATCAATGGGCGAAACCAATCCGCAGAGAGAACGCTTCCGAATAAGCGACAGGGAATCTGGGAGGTAGGTGGGAATATAGCCTGTGGGCTTGGTGTCTATGGGAAGTTTGGTGAATTCCAGGGCTTACCCTGCTGTGACTGTTGTATCAGCTCATAGTATTTTGGGTTTTGTGGCTTTGGAGTGCGAGCGACTTGCAGGAAAAAAAAAGAAAAAGGTCTCCGGATAGGTCTCTGACTTATGGGGAATTCAATTGTTGTCTGGGCGCCAGTTAGTGATAGGCAGCGGAAAAAGCTATTCAATTGTTGCTCTGTGCGGGCGCCCACTTGAGGTGGCGAGCAGAAATCCGTGAAAAGTCAGGTGTTCGGGCAGCGCTAACCAGGACTTTGCACAGGTATAGCCACTTTGCGCTTCTAAACCTGAGGCATTTGTGCGTGACGAGCATAGGGGTCCGCGCTGCACTCACATCCGCCGGCAAAACAATTGAATAGCTCTGTCGGCCGCCCATTGAATTTCCTGCTTAGAATAGTTTAAACCAGGGCTCGACAAAACCCAGGGGCCAGGTCGCCATGGCGACCAGATTTGGTTCAGCAACCCCCGGGCCCTGTAGTCAGTGGCGGGCTGGGCCGGGGGGCAGGGTGCCATGTGCCCCCTGGGCTGCAGCGCCATGCGGGCCGCTGGTAGTCGCTACACAGTGACTGACAAACGCACAGCCGCTGGCGCCGGCACGGCAGCTGTGTGTTTGTTTTGAGTGGCAGCCAATGGCGGCACTGCAGAGGGGGGGGGGGGTGTGGCCCACTACTGGCGGCACTGCAGAGGGGGGGGGCCACTACTGGCGGCACTGCAGAGGGGGGGACCACTACTGGCGGCACTGCAGAGGGGGGGGGGGTTTCCACTACTGGCGGCACTGCAGAGGGGGGGGGACGGACGACCACTACTGGCGGCACTGTAGAGGGGGGGGACGGGGGGACCACTACTGGCGGCACTGCAGAGGGGGGGGGGGGGACCACTACTGGCGGCACTGCAGAGGGGGGGGGGGACCACTACTGGCGGCACTGCAGAGGGGGGGGGGGGGACCACTACTGGCGGCACTGCAGACGGGGGGACCACTACTGGCGGCACTGCAGACGGGGGGACCACTACTGGCGGCACTGCAGACGGGGGGACCACTACTGGCGGCACTGCAGACGGGGGGACCACTACTGGCGGCACTGCAGACGGGGGGACCAAAGCATATTCTTGCATCTGGGCCCACCAGCCTCTAGTTCGCCCACTGCCAGCGGTGGCTTTGCTTGCCCAGGGGTTTTTGGCTGCGGAGGGGTGGTCTTTCTGGGGGTTGGTTGCCTGGAGAGGCGGGTTAGCTGCTCAATAATGTGGCTATGGGAGGGTGGTTTACCTGGGGTACCCAGTTAGTGGTGTGGCCATGGGGGGTGGTTGCCTGGGGCATAGGTGCTCAGTAATGCTGCAGTGGGGGAAGGGAGGGTCTAGCTCCTACACTTTCATCCTGGCTCCTAGGTTTTAGAAAAATTTGTCAAGCCCTGTTTTAAAACTACCCAATAGCTCGCACATATATACATTAAACTAGACCTTGCATTGTCATTGATTTGACTAGAACCTTAACGGGTGTCCCCATAGCCTCACTGCAGCAGTGTACAATGTACTAAATAAAGCATAATCACTTATATAGTAAGGAGCGCTCTCTGCAGGCCACACTGAGAATTACACTAAGCGAAGGTGTACAGGTTTATTCGCTTACATTATTTTTTGTACCATCGACATTAAACACACTTTTACTAGGGCTAAAGGAAGTGCACAGAGTCTACAATATTAACCTGAATAAAAGGCAGACAGTCTGTACAGCTTTCTTTTCCCTATAATCAATTACCTTGCAAACTCAGCCAGCTGCTTGGGATCAGACAGGTCGATGCCCGGAATACCCCCGGGGGGCAGTTTCTTTCCGGTCATGTACTCAGAGTAGTCCGGTGGGGAGTTTTCACCGATAATCTGCTCTTCTACCACCGTTTCATGGTCAATATCTTTCTTATCATCTGGAAGATTATAGCAAATAAGAGTCATTTCCAAGTCCCAAATAATGTTCATTTGGAAGAGTCGTGTCGTGATAATAAGGTTTAGGGGCCATTTAGCAATGATAAGCACAAAACGTGGTGTATAAGGCCGCCCACAGCGCCTCCCTGCCTGTGACCTCACTAAGGTTTCTGATTATAGAGCTTACACTTGTGAGGTTATCAGTAAACTGTACAGGCCAAAAACATTCTAATGTGAACCCCACCCAAATGTTCTCCCTTCATACCCGCTGCATTTATAAAACAGAGAACCTTATTTCATTACATTATTCCGTTTATTGACAGGCCAACAAAACCACAAAGGCATTTTGTACCACTTAAGACATATTCAGCCCCCTAAACTAGCTGCAAACAAACAATATTTAACACAGGTCTATTCAATTACATGCAGCGAAAGATCACATGTTCTGGCGCGAGGTACAGGCTACGTGCAGTGCGGACATGTCCAGTACATTCGGTAGCCTCATGTCATGCTATTCCTGTGCACTCATACGGGGGTGCGAGACAAAGTGCACAATGTACAGCCATGGCCAAAAGTTTTGAGAATGACAAGTATTGGTTTTCACAAAGTTTGCTGCTTCAGTGTTAGACCTTTTTGTCAGATGTTACTATGGTATACTGAGGAAATATTACAGCATTACATAAGTGTCAGATGTTACTATGGTATACTGAGGTAATATTACAGCATTACATAAGTGTCAGATGTTACTATGGTATACTGAGGAAATATTACAGCATTACATAAGTGTCAGATGTTACTATGGTATACTGAGGTAACATTACAGCATTACATAAGTGTCAGATGTTACTATGGTATACTGAGGTAACATTACAGCATTACGTAAGTGTCAGATGTTACTATGATATACTGAGGTAACATTACAGCATTACATAAGTGTCAGATGTTACTATGATATACTGAGGTAACATTACAAGCATTTCATAAGCGTCAAAGGCTTTTATTGACAATTACATTAAGTTTATGCAAAGAGTGAATATTTGCAGTGTTGACCCTTCATTTTCAAGACCTCTGCAATTCGCCCTGGCATGCTGTCAATCAACTTCTGGGCCACATACTGACTGATGGCCGCCCATTCTTGTCTAATCAATGCTTGGAGTGTGTCAGAATTAGTGGGTTTTTGTTTGTCCACCCGTCTCTTGAGGATTGATCACAAGTTCTCAGGGGGATTAAGATCTGGGCAG
This sequence comes from Taudactylus pleione, assembly GCA_031769625.1. Lineage (NCBI taxonomy): Eukaryota > Metazoa > Chordata > Amphibia > Anura > Myobatrachidae > Taudactylus > Taudactylus pleione. The sequence goes on from JAUIMM010000170.1 coordinate 309,562, forward strand.
CTGAAGTGGAGACCCCACCCATGAATGGTCCCAGGATGCTTTACTGTTGGTATGACAGAGAACTGATGGTAGCGCTCACCTTTCCTTCTCTGGTCAAACGTTTTTTCCAGATGCCCCAAACAATCTGAAAGGGGATTCATCAGAGAAAATAACTTTACCCCAGTCCTCTGCAGTCCAATCCCTGTACCTTTTGCAGGATATCAGTCTGTCCCTGATGTGTGTCCTGGAGAGAAGTGGCTTCTGTACTGCCCTTCTTGACACCAGGCCATCCTCCAAAAGTCTTCGTCCTGTGTCATGCCAACAGTAAAGCATCCCGAGACCATTCATGTGTGGGATCACTCACAACTTTGCCTAAGAACACAGTCATGAATAAAGAATGGTCCCAAAACATCCTCCAAGAGCAACTTCTCCCAACCACCCAAGAACAGTTTGGTGACGAACAATGCCTTTTCCAGCATGATGGAGCACCTTGCCATAAGGCAATAGTGATAGCTAAGTGGCTCAGGGAACAAAACATCGAAATTTTGGGTCCAAATTTTGGGTTTCCTGGGTCCATGGCCAGGAAACTCCCCAGACCTTAATCCCATTGGGAACTTGTGGTCAATCCTCAAGAGGCGGGCGGACAAACAAAACCCACAAATTCTGACAAACTCCAAGCATTGATTAGGCAAGAATGGGCAGCCATCAGTCAGTACGTGGCCCAGAAGTTGATTGACAGCATGCCAGGGAGAATTGCAGAGGTCTCGAAAAAGAAGGGTCAACACTGCAAATATTGGCTCTTTGCATAAACTTAATGTAATTGCCAATAAAAGCCTGACATGAAATGCTGTAATCTTACTTCAGTATACCATAGCAACATCTGACAAAAAGGTCTAAACACACTGAAGCAGCAAACTTTGTGAAAACCAATACTTGTGTCATTCTCAAAACTTTGTCCATGGCTGTAGGGTGCAGGCATTCTCATGCCAACACCACATCTTCTACGTCGCCTCTACATCACATCTAATGAAATTGCCCCCATCGAGAGGACCAGTGATAAAAATGTTTAGGATTGCTATGTTATGTAGTACAAAGAGTCCTGCAGACTACTGATAAATATCTACAGGTCCACTCCTGTGGCAGCCTCAGTCCACACTCATACCACAGGTAGATGCTTCTATGGGCTCTCTTCCATGGGAATGTAGGTGGGGGTGGAACGCCCAACGCAACAGGTACTCTGTACATGAAACCGCAAATCTCAAATATTGTGCCCGGTTAGATTGGAGAACTCCTATTACCTCCCTGACAAACTATGGGGGGAATTCAATTCTAAGCCATGGATACAATGAAACATTCCGGAATTGCACATCGTGTCCATCTAAAGTTTTCCCTTGGAAGTGCGATACCTGCACAACCATAAATGGCCGATATGCGCAATACATCACATTGGTGAAGATTCAATCCAGCACGATGCGGAATAGCCCCGGGAAGGTGTTCCTGGAGTTATTTAATTCACTGCGCTGTTAGCCCGACTAAATAATTTCTTCTTGCACCCTCCTAAGGGTGCGAGTAGAAAACAGACCAAAGAGCCGGCCGCAAAGATGTTTTCTGGCTTGGCCTTGCGGCCGGCATTTTAGTCGGAGAATGCCGGTTAGTACAACTAAACAGCCAGCTTTAGGCACGGTGACCAGCATTCTCTAACTTAAGCGCCTTTAGTTGGACTTAACAGCGCGCTGAATTGAATAGCTCAGGGAACTCCTTCCCGCCACTATTAACACATTGAATTGAAAATATGTTCGCTCACCAACGACTGCTGGTGCCCAGGCTGATGGTAATGCGGTAATATGAATGCATTTCTGCAGCAAGAGTTTACATATAACCAAGAAAAAAGGATACGTGATGAATGCACATAACAGGACTGGTATATACCAACAGGATGGGGGAGATTCAGTTATTGAAAACCGACAGCTGTCAGCGCAGGGTGCCCAACGAGCAATTCAAACAGCTTCCGGCACCAGCATTTCTGGTTGCCCTCTCCTAAGGCGGTGAGAAGAAATGTGCAAACAGTCCATGGTTTGGGCGCCTTAACCAGGACATGTGGCGTGTTTAGCCGCTATACGTGGCTAAAACCTGTCTAATTGGGTGCGAAAACGCGATAATTAATGGGCGCCCAAACAGCTGAATTGCTACATTGGCCGAACATTATCGCTGCGCCCAAAATTGAATCCCTCCCCGAAAAATGTAGAATAAAAAAATAAAGTAGCAAAATGTTATTGTTGCTTAATGTTCTAGGGCAGAGCTTCCCAAACTTTGCCACTACAGCCCAGGTTTTAAGGCTATCCATGCTTGAGTCCAGATGGTTACATCAAAATGACTGAGGTACTGATTAAGTCACCTGTGCTCAAACATGAATATCCTTAAAACCTGTACTGAGTTTGGGAAACTCTGTTCCAGGGTGTAAACGTTCGTATCCACTAGCAGATAGAGGAACGACAGTACGATTACAACATTGTAATCGTACACTCGTTCCTCATAATGTGCAGTGCCTACACTGAATAAACAATATGTCGTTCAGTGCAGGCACCCCTCCCTCATCCCCCGAACAAGCCCAATCTGTAGTTATCGGCAGTATGACTGGCATGTTCAGGGGATGATTGATATCAGAAACAACCAGCGGGAGCACATTGCTGGTCGTTTCCGACATTATAGTGCGCAATTGAACAATTACGATGTCGTAATCGTTTATTTAAATCGCCTAGTGGATACGCGGCATAAGAATAAAAATGTGAAATGCGACGCTTGTTCTCTGCCCAATGTCCAATCTAGCAAAGCGGTGTATAAAGCTTGATGTTTAATATTACTTGTTATATACTGTAGAACTTTTCTACTCGGTAAATGTATCTTCGCGTAGATACAGCGTTATTGTACTATGCTATAAGCTATTTCTTTAACGAAACAGAGCTCTTCAGATTTACATTTGTATTTCTCCCCTGAAAGGGGCCAATAAGAGACCAATTCTGTAACCGGGTAATCGAGTCACACGGCTAAGATGGCCAATACGGCAAGGTGAATGAAACGGTCGCGCTGAGGTGCCATCAAAGGAAGCCGTGTCCCCCCAATGGAAACTCATGAAAATCGGTGGATTATAGTAAACGGATGAATAGAGGATCACCGACGTAGCTGCTCTGCGGAAGAACCATGTCACACTGGTCCCAACTGGTCTAGTGGAATTGGACAGCCAGCTCTCAGGCTTGATAAATTGTGGACCTAATCTGCTTTCATACCTGCTAATCTCTCTTCTTATCATCATAAAGATCGAAAACGGTCAGTCTGCATAGCGTCCCCGCTGTGAATAGATGCGCCCGGCATCTATTCACATAGAAGGTAGAGCTTGGGGACAGCCCGGCATGTTCGTAAGTGCCAGGCACACCAAAAGTAATGAAAAGGGGGGGGGGGGGGGGGGAAGCGTCTTAAAGATGTGCCCACTTTTCTCGTGGCCACATCCCCATTCTCTAGGTCGAGTGAACACTTATGGAAACAATTACTTTTGCGTGCACCATTGCCCATCGAAACTGACTGGGTTAAATTAATCTAACCTTAGGGACTGATCTGAATCTGCTTTGGAAAGAACATAGTAAAAATAAGGAACGATCTGTACCCCCCCCCTCCCCATGGATCTTATGAGTCCGGCAATATCTGCAATGACTTTTGTAAAAATAGGAGAGAGTTTAGCTCAGTCAAAAGGAAGAGCCCTGAATTGAAAACGCCTTCCCTCCCTTCAACCGTAAAAAGAAATGGTGTCCTTACCTCATGGGCGCATGGATGTAGACATCCTTGACGTCTATGCATGTCAAGAATTTGTTTACTCCATGACGCTTATTACTGATCTCATGGATCCATTTTGAAGAAGTCTATATAATGCCTTGCGTGTAGACCAAGTTTAAGATTGTTCGATAACTACCGTCTGGTTTAGGGACTAGAAAACATTGGAGCAAAACTCCAGGGTCTTATTCTTCTCTGGTGCAGGAATTACTCCTGGAGCTAGAAGAGACACGAATGACTGCTCTAAAGCCAGACTCTCTTGGCAATCTTGTGGAAAAACATCTTCTTATGGAGCGTACACACGGTCAGATTTGTCAGATGAACGATTGAACGATGATTTGAACGATTTTACCAAAGTTTTGAACGATTTGAACGATTGAACGATTTTTGACTGCATTAAAATGAATGGAATCGTCCAAGTCTGACTGCAAACACATCAGATGTCAGATATCGTTATCTGACCATCGGGAACGCACATCGTTGATCGTCCATCGTTCAGGCATGTCAGATATGAACGATTTTCCTTCAGATATGAACGACTTTTAAATCGTTATCGTTCATATCTGAAGGAAAAATCTGATCGTGTGTATGCACCATTAGTGTTGGACCTGAGAGGCTTAGGATATAACCTCTCTCTAATGTTAATTGTTACCCCCAGTGGTCTGAAGGGGACTTTCACCACTTATCCCTGGATGACAAAAGACAAGCACCCACCACAGCGACATCTGGGTGTATGCCCTTCCAGTCATATGGTTTTATCCTGGAGTCTAGGCGTCTCACATTTTCCTGGCTTCTCCCTACCTGTCCAAGTCAGCTTATCTTGTAAAGAACCACCTTGGAACGAGGCCTGAACTGTAGCCTTATAACAGGACAGGTTTCCCGGTCAAAAACAGTTCTCTCCTGTGGAATCTGAAATTCTTTTATCTAACTCGGGACCAAAGCTTTCCAAAAATTTGTTTCTGAATCTGTGCTCCAAGATATCAACCATAATAATATGCACCTTACCACAACAGCTGACCCTGAAATATTTGAACTCCGTAAGAGTAGATCCAATGCAGCCTCACCTAAAGAATCTGGTCTAAAATAAAATATTAGGCCTGAGAGCTGTTCCTGTGGCTACATGAACTGATTTTACCATGCTCTCACACTTCCGGTCTTCTGATCCCTCCTTTAAGGAGGCCACCCTGGGATGGGAAGTGTGGTGGCCTTGGATAAGCGAGTTACCGGAACGTCTAGCCTAGGCGACCACTCTCCGCTAGCAATCTCACCTTGGGGTAACGCATACATGGAATATTTGTCATGTCTTATCTGGATTTAAAGATAGTTCCCCAATTAAATCACATAATTAAGATGAAGGAGATAAGATTGTTTTCCTTCAATCTGTAAATTCTGAACATACCTCCTAAAAGATCTTCCTTGTTCTCAACATCTCTTAAATCCAACACTTGCCGAACTGCTCTAACCAGAACATCTAACACCCATGACACCCAAGCCCCTTATCTACTAAGGAAAACTGGGCTTCACAATTGGGAATGATACTAACCAGTACTGCCTACTCCTTCAATACTTAATTTTAAAATGAGGAATGGGTTAGAAGGGAGGGGCTTTATACCTGAGAACTTTAAACAGCTAAAATAACTGTACCTATACTCTCAATACACCCTATGGTCAGCAGCGCCCCCAGATGGATGAGATTATGGGGATATGTGTACAAACAACCTGCAGATATGTGAGCCAATCTTAACTGGTTTAAAAAGGCAAGAGGCCTGGGCTAACTACCTGCTGTATTGTGTGCAGTTATTGTATAAAAGCCTCTGAGAACCTAGTTTATATATCCTCTTGAGGTTCGTTACATCTGACTTCTGATGATCTTTTATGCTAGTTATTCCCAATGCCTTCAATTGGGAATAATTGTCTTTTTTTAGGATATTTTGCTGGAACTAACATCTACCTGCATCTGCGTGTACCCTGTGACTACCAGTGAAGCTCCGAATGCTTCTACAGAGTTTGAGCCCAGTGTCTCAGAACTGGCTCTCTGCACACTACCAACATGGACTGTTCCAAAGTAAGCGGCGAGTGAGGAAATAGTGGTCCCCGCGCAGGAAGCACTGCAGCAGCGTGACCACACATAGCTAGGAGCAAGCAGTTCCAGGTGCCGATGTATGAACCCACTAGTGACAATGACACAGGCCCGTATTCAATTAGTTTCGCCCCCGCGATACATTTTCGCCTGCCGGACTTTGCCTACATTGCGTATTTTAGCCGCGGAAACTTAGTGCGTGTACCCGCGATTCGCCCTAATCAATTCCAAAAGACGCAAAAAACGGAGATACGCCATGTCAGAACAGGCGAAAAATGGTGTCAGAATCGGGGAAATCAGCCTGAACCCCCCAAAAAGATACAGAAAACACTGAGAATTAATGTAGTAGTGCCCGATTAGCCCCAATGAAACAGTTTGGGGTAATTAAGTTCGCACAATTGCCTCTAATTAGCGTCTTTGAAAATGGGTGCTAGCATATATATAAGTTGCTTAAGTGAAGTTAAAAGAATGTAAAAAACGCACCTTCAGCTAACACCTGCAATGAAAAAACCACCGCACCCATGCCTGCAGACCCCACGAGAGTCTATTTCGCTACTCATTATGTTTGTACCCACACTTTGCCCTTTTTCAAAGGTTTTTTTTTTTTTTTAACGCAGTTATTCTTTGGGGGGGGGGGGGGGGGGGCTGTCCCAATGCCTATTACACTGCATTGCGTTTTTGCGTACGCGAAAAGCGTTGGCAATTGAATACGGAGATAAGCTTTCGCCTGGCGAAGAGTCGCAATCGGCAATACTTTTTTGCGGATCTCGACTTTTCGCCTCGAATTGAATACAGGCCACAGTAGGAGGGGTACATAAACAGGTGGTTACTGATGGCAAAAGGGAAGACCTGAACCCAGTAGGAGTGACCCCGTCATGTACCGGCTGGCAGAGCAAGGCCACAAATGTGCTAACATTACTCTGCCTCGTACAGAAGTGCTCAGGATAACGAGCGACACATTTTATATGTAAAGTCTTGTTAGAGGACGTTTCCCATTTCCTGCTTACTCTCCCCTCCTAGTCTGTGTATGCTCCAGGAACATCCTGACAATGACATGAGATCTGTACATGTTACAAGGTCATCAGGGCGGGGGATAAGACGATGGGCACTACAGTGCCCACCAGCACTGCAGGGGTTATTTAGGTGGAGGACCCCTTTAATGCGTTTTAGCGAATAATAATTAAATGAGGTGCTGGATCATCTTTGCTCATTAATGAATAGGTCTTCGTACAGCCTAATAGACCACTATACCTAACATAGAAGTTGTCCGGTGAGGCTCCATCAACTCATCTCACTGTGGAATCTGTGTAAAAGTCCACACTGCCATTGTCCTGTCACTGCCCCATAACGTCCTAAGGTATATGCATTTCTGCTGCGTTGTCTAGGGAAACGGCGTTCCAGGGAGAAGAGACAATAAATATTGATGCCTCAAGTTTCACCACTGTGCCGCCACCACCAGTGCACAAGTTAAAGTCGCCACAGAATCCTGCACTTGTCCTTCTCCGACCTAAACAAATTGTGTAACAATCGCAAAAAGCAGCACCTTTGAAGTGCGTCATCTTCCTATAGAAAGAAGGGGGCCCTCTGGCCATGTATGGGGATTACTAATAACGTAGGTTTGAAAATTGGTGAGGGCAGCAAACTGATTTCTTAAGAGCGAAACAAGTTTTATACTTTAAATATAAATAAAATAAATAAAGTGCCTCCTTTTACCTTGGAGGAAATGACAAATGGAAGAGATTAGTTTTACCTCTACACATCTGCAATATAAACCCAGGCCCTGTCTATTGTGCATTATGTATATAGTGTTCACTCTAGTGGGCCAGTGTATCAAAGCTAGATGTGAGTTATAACTCACCAACCAATCAGCTTCTAACTTACATTTTATAGGCTGTGTTTGAAAAATGACAGGTGCTGATTGGTTAATACTTTTTCTCTCACAATTTTCTCTCTCATCAAACTTTGATACATAGGCCCCTAGGGGTGGGATGCATGACGCATCGCACTCGCGAAGAATTCTGCCGATCTTCGCATGCATGCTGGCGTTGGTAACGCCGGTATGCATGACGATCACTGCAAAGGACTGCTCTGTCGGTAAGAGCGTCCCTTTGCGGTGGAGGGGCTTCCGGGTCTATGACCCAGAAGCCCCCAGGGTCCGTCTGCGCCGTGGTGGGTGCTTGGAGGGATCCGATTGGATCACTCTCTCCGCATTCCGTGGAGAGAAGCCCACAGGCTTCTATGGGTAATGCCATCAGTAAGATGGAGTTACCCACCACAACCAAGCCCCAGAGGGCATCTCACACCGAGGATTGGTGCATATGAGAAATGTGGTCATACCCACATTTTGGGGGTTTGACCACATTTTTCTCATTGATGCATCCAGTCCTAGGTCTGGCGCTGGGCAGGGCGCCGGACCTAGAAATAGGGCACAACTGCCCGAAAAAGGGGGCTGGTCTTCAAGACGCACCCACTTTTCGTCACTTTTGGGGGCATGCCCAGCACTTACAGACATGCCAGTCTGCCCCCAAATGCTGCTATCAGTGTGAATTTATGCCGAGCGCATGTGCCCGGCATCCATTCACCGGCAGTGCCCGCTAAACCGCAGTCTTCTTCACTCTCGGGATACTGCGACCCATGGATGGGGACTAAGCCCGCAGGCTGTTTCAGCGGGACGCCACGCCGGAGGGCAGTGTGCTTTGTGCCCTTTGGAAATAGGGCAGGGCGAAGTGCCCCGCTAAATCAGCCTAGCGGGATCGCTATGTGTAAGCATAGAAGTGTCATGGCCACTCAGCCTTATGGTGGAAAGAAACGGTAATATAAGACAGAGCACATATGCTTTAGACTTAAGGTGGGTACACACTGTATGATGTGTACTCGCCGATGCGACCCATGATCCCAGGACCGACAGATCGATATGCCAGCCCCCGTCACATAGCGCTACATGGGATTGTCAGCCACATCGCCTATCTTTCTGCATGTACAAAAGATCAGGCGATGCGGCCGACGACTCCAGGAGGGTGCGGAATGCACGATATAGTGCATACACGGAACGATATTGCCGATTTGTCGTTCTGATGCGTCAAATCGTTATCAATGTCGTTCCGTGTGTAGGGGCCTTTACAGTTTTCCTAACTTGTATGCTACATGGAACTAATATAACTTGCACCATTCATTTCCGTGCTTGATGGAAGAGATTCAATTGTTTTTTTTCACCGTGCTACTTAATGGGCGCTCGATGTAGCAATTCAAGTGTTTTTGGGCACCCATTAATTAATGCACATGTCCAGCTCAATTAGACCGGGTCTAGCCAAGTAAAACGTCTAAAGTCTTGGTTAGCCCGCTCACACCAAGGACTTATCACAAATATCTGCTCTCACGGCTATTTGCACCCGAACGGAGCAACAATTGAATTGCTGTCGGGTGTCCATTAGTTTAGGCGCCCTATAAAACACTTGAATGGCCCCCATAGCGTTTGTTACACAATAAATGAAAGATTTACATTGTACAGTTGGCTGACATGAACCAATAATCTCTTCCCCCGAGCAATAAACTGCATCGCTCCTCTCCCACAGACTCTGGCACCTGCTCATCACACATGGAGACCAGGTGTACTCTCTCCATCACCTCCCACACTAGTACTGCTCCAACTGGCAATATGCCCTCCAATGTGCTCATACCAGCCCACACCAACATCGGTACCCATTGCCCCATTGGTATAATCCCATCATTATCCAAGCATGTGGCTTTTACTCCTCTTCTGGCCAATACTCTTCCTCCAATTACCGGACGATCTCCCATGCCCCACAATGGGTCTTTTTAGAGTCTCCAAAATAGTCACGTCACACAGACAGCCTTCAGTCCAGCTTCCATTCCCAACACTCCAAAGAGACTGCACTCACTAAGGAGGACAATAATTTGAGCACAACTAAATCTAAAGGCCACTAGGCGCTACTTATCCACCTGGACCTGTCTGGGCCACTGTGACCATCAGGAAGTGTGAGCACCTTTGTGTAACACCAGTAGGTTTCTGAGCATTCAGGTTTGTGGTAACGTATTCAGTAGGATTTACCACACGGCCGGTGGTTCAAATCCAGACAGCGGCATCCCGGCAGCACTGAAAATCCCGATCGTCCCCAGGTAAGTATGCTCTAAGCTATTCTACCCCCTAACCCTCCCTTAGAGGTGCTTAACCTCCCCAAGTGCCTAACCCTAATCCTCCCTTCACCGCCACCTAAACCCAAGTCCCCCAGGGAGGTACCTATCCCTAACCTCACCCTGGGGGTCCCTAACCTAAACCTAATCTCCCGAGGAAGGGGGGGGGGGTTGTCTAACCCCAAGTTCCCCCCGGGAACCCTAAACCAAACCCTCCCCCTCTTGTCCGCGCCCGGCTTACCTACGATCGGTAAACCGGGTGTAAGGCTCCAGGCGTAGGGAAAATGACAGGCGTCTGGATTTCGACGCCTGTCATTTAACCCTTGCCGGGATTATACAGTCAGGAAGCCGGCGGTCGGGATTCCATCCATCAACTTCCCGACCGTTTCCCGTGGTAACACAGTGATGGAGACATTAGAAGCAATGCACACTGTTGGCTGATGCTGGAAGTAAAGACGCAACAACACATTAACGCCGCTGCAAGTGGGTGCCTGAGCATGAAGAGAATTGGTCGTGGCATTGGCATAAAGGAGCAGATATGGCTCTGAATCAGGGCCAATGTGTCAAAACCTGGGTAAAGACCATCGAAAGTTGTGGGAGCAAAAATGCATTAAATAATCAGCATAAGGCTAGACAAATCTTAGCTGAGAGTGTGGTTAAAAAATATAAAAAAAGCAAGGAGGCTCTGTAATCAGTTTTATTGTCCACTGTTGCACCAGAAACCGGCTCTAGATGGCAGCACTTGCTGCTGGGAAAGCCATTTGTATTGTACAAGCTGATGTCTGTTGTATGACGTTCCCAGCAATTATTGCTGGCCAAAGCTACGATACTAGCAACTAAAGATATACAACATCATCCTCAAAACATTGGTTTACTTCACATATTTAAATTACTGAATTGATGACGCCTTACTTTTGGATATGTCCAGGCATAGTCCCATTTTACTTTGTCGGAACTCTTCAAATGAGTGTTAATCTTGCAATCACAGTTGGAGCGTCAAAAAGTACAGATGGAGTTGCCTTAGGTGCCAATTTGTAGTGTCATGAGGAACAGCAACCAAAGAACACAGTACACAGGCATTCCCTGAATCTCACTTGCCACAGTACAAACTTGCAGTAAAAATGCATCTTCTGCAAACAAGTTACATAGAAAGGAAAACTTTTTAAACCAAAATACTATGTGATACAGAGGAGCAACTAAAACCTTCACAGATGTGAGTGTAATCAATCCAATATGGAAATAAGCATTATTAGAAGAGCGAAGGCAGAAAGTCTCTACAAATAGAGTATTGTCCACCTATTACTGGGAGCGATTTAAATGTTTTCTCGGGTGGCGGTCAGTGCCGGGAGCCAGACGGAACAATCTAAGTGTAGCTCCATTAGGGCGCAAACAGCCACCAGCTCCGGTATTTCTGCTCTCGCCCCTTCCTGAGGAGGAAAGCAGCACTGGGAGATAAGTCCTGGTTTTGGGGTGCCCTAACCTGGACTTTCAGACTAGCAGCAAAATCCCAGGTTATTGCACATGAACCTGGGATATTGCTTAGTCTGAGAAGATCCATTAAAAAAAACCTGGGTCGAGCATTTCAACTCAGGTAGTTAGAAGGGTTGAACCCTGGATATAACCGGGTTGCGGCTCAGTGTCAATGGGTAACCTAGGTCATCCGAGCCAGGACCCATGTACAGCATAGGAGGAGCAGGAACTTGGAGATAATCTCATCTCCGAGCGCTGGGAGTGCACCAACGTGGCCGACCTGGGAATAAGCTGCCTGTCTGAAAGGGGTCTCAGCCGGGTTGGACCAGTGTTCAAAATCCCAGGTATGATCCACCATTTAATCTAAAAGGGGCATTACAGTAGCGTTCCCGTTAGGCTTTTTCAGCAGGGCGCCACACCCTGCCCTATTTCTTAAGGGTAGAAAGCACCCTGAGGGTTCTGTCCCCTCCCGTGGGCCGCAGTGTCCCGCGGGTGGGGAAAATGGCATTGCAGCATGCGCCCGTCATCCATTCACACTGACCGCAGCGCATGGAGCCGCCCGGCATGTCCATAAGTCCCAGACACGCCCCCAAGAGTGACGAAATGGGAACGCATCAAAGACACGCCTCCTTTTCATCAGTCACACCCCTTTTCAGACACAGGCAGAAGTGCCTTTCTCTAGGTCTGGCGCCCTGCCAGGCGCCGGACCTAGAGTGATCACTGTTACAGTATCCCTAGAATAAATGTTCCCAGGTAGCCGCCCCTGCAATCAACCAGGGTTTTTCCCGGGACTTAAGTCCCGGGAAATTACCCTGCTTCTGTCTGAATGGTGCTACCCGAGAATTTACTACTCCCGGGCAGCATCAAGCAGCTTTTGCACGCAGCTGACAGCACGGAGCGTCCTATAGGACGCTCAGCGCTGCTGCTTTGAACTGACAGCGCAGAGTGTCCTATATGATGCTCAGCGCTGCAGCTTTGTTTGAGCTGACAGCGTGGAGCGTCCTTTAGGACGCTCAGCGCTGCTGCTCCCCACCCCCAGCACCGGCCGGCTGTGCCACAGTGGGACGCCCGCACTCCCGCTGGACCACCAGGGAATTAAAATAAATGTTAAAAAAATAATAATAATAATAATAATAAAAAAAAAAAACTGCATTACGATTGGCCGGCTTTTGGCTGCTGAATGATCATCATCAGCCAGAGAGGGGATAGGCTGGGAGGAGCAGACGGCAGAGAAGAGGCAGGTAAGCAGAAAAACCCTGCTCTTGTCTGAAAGGGGTCTACCTGGGAATTTCCCGGGTAGACACTGTAGTGTGAAAGGGGGGTCTTGACCAAATACCCGGGAATTTGCACAGGAGAAATTCCCGACTCTGAGCAGGAAATTTCCCAGGTTGTATGTCTGAAAGGGGGTATTAGAGACACAAATCCTACAAAAACACAAATACAATCTTACAGCACCAACATTAGTCATTATTTCTGCATAGAGAGTGAATGCAAGTTGGCTGTATTGTTCCTGCATTATGTGCACGGGAATACATACTACTCGCCCGTACGCGTCTCAGCGACCGGAGCGTCACTATCCACATGCGTTGTTTCAAAGCTGCCATTATCAGTGTTCAGTGGCACAGCCCTATTTATGGTGTATAAGATCATTGCACATACGCACAACTCTACATAGCTCACAATTCCTTAACACACCCTCGCTAAAAACTTTACCGTACATGCGGACAGCCCCCGCTCCCACCCAGTTATTCCCCAACAGCCCCAAGGTATCTACAAGTGTTGATTAGAATAGAAATTCATATAATGCATGGTTTATCCAAATGACAACGCTTCTAGCTATACAGGTGTATACCGGCTCCATGTGACCAGTAAAGAGAAATCTGTTACACTACTTGCTGATAAAATAGGGCAACACTTTCTTCCTACAGATAGACAAATAAAGTGACACTCAATGCAGCGCGATGTGAATAGCGCCTGGAAGGGGTTCCCATAAATAATTCAATTGTCCCCATCATGTCCTGCAATTAGTCGGTAGATGCTGGTTACCGCACCTGTTTAGGCGCAGTGACAGTCATTCTCCAACTTAAGTGCCAGCCGCGACACTGTTAGCGTTGCGCTAAGCTGGAATACAGCACCGTGGTTGGCACTTAAGTCGGATTTCTGCCTGCACCTCAAGAGGGTGCGAGCAGAACTCTGGTAGTCTGACTTAACAGCGCAGTCAATAGAATAGCTCAGGGAACTCCTTTCCGGTGCTATTCACATTGCGCTGAATTTAATCGCCCCCATTGATCGGTAAGAAGAACAAAACCACAAGAATGAACAATAAACAGCAAAAACGGGCCGATTCAATTCAACGTGCTGTTGATAGTGCCGGTAGGGAGCTCCCAGAGCTATTCAATTCAGCGTGCTGTTAGGTTGACTAAATAAATTTCTTCTCGCTCCCTCAGGAGAAAAATCGGACTAAATTAACAGCCTCACGGCCGGCACTTTAGTTGGAGAATGACGGTTCTTGCGACTAAACCTAGGTTATGCTGCGAGAGCCGGCATTCTCCCACTTGTGTCGGACTAAAGAGCTTGCTAAATTTAATAGCTCCGGGGCCAACTTCCCGGCACTATTCAACTCCCACTGAATTGAATCGCCCCCATAAACAGGTCTGTTCTACGAGACCAGAATGTCCCCTCAACATACACATTAAAAATAGAATTATATTCATAACAATCCAAGTACAAACTATTACATTTTGATGTGTGCTAATCCTGACTAATATAGAAATTGTGACATGCTGAAACACGACTAATATTCCTGCCTACACCGTTACAGAGGATGCCTCCGTCCTCTATAGTCATACCTTATGCTTCACAACCCACCAGTAACAGACACAACCAACTACACACAATCCCCATTCCCTCTGTACAGACACCATACACAGCTCAGGTAAGCGGATGCCTCCCCCTGTACCCATCCAGTGCCCTTTATACATTGGGAGCACTCTCTTAAGCCATACACATAAGTTCCCATTCCTTCTGTACATACACTATACACAGCTCTGGTAATCCAGCTTACTGACCCCCCCCCCCCCTGTACCCCCTATACAATGGGAGCCTTCCTCAAGCCCTACACAAGTCCCCATTCCTCTGTACATACACAGCTCAGGCAATACCGCCTACTGCCTCCCCCTGTACCCAACCAGTGCCCCCTATACAATGGGAGCAGTCTGCAAATCCTGACCCTACTTAAAATTAAGACGCACTTGTGCCCATATAGAGAAGACTACAGGTCGCACACAGGTCATTCATGTATCCCCAATATTATAATATCCACACCAATTTATAATGGTGTATTATACAGTATGTGATGTCATCATTACACATGTATAACAGAATCAACGGGGGTGATTCAAATATTCTGCTGGCGGATTTTTTTTTATTTTATTTTTTAAGACGCCCGACAGAGCAATTCAATTGTTGCTCTGTCAGGACGCGATAGCCGCCGGTGCAGGCATTTCTGCACGCACTCAGGTGGGTGAGAGCAGAAAAGTGTCTGAAACACCCTTGTTAGGGCGCGCTAACCGCAGATAGCGCGCCCTAACCAGAAATTAAGACAGGTTTAGACGTTTTACACGGCTAAACCTTGTCTCAATCAGCAAAGACGGTGATAATTAATCACAACAATTGAATAGCAAACTGGGCGCTCATTAATTATCACGACCAAAAAATCATTTGAATCGCCCCCTATATGCTGACAGAGTATATCCCCCAATACACAGCCTAAAGCAGCCCATACACGGTGCGATTAATTGCACGATTTTGATCAATCGTAACGATCAATTGTGCACAGCGTGTGTTGATTTTGTATATTTACAATGCTAATGTGCGTCCCCGCCATCTTATAGCTGGATCGTAGATCTTACGGCAAAACCGTAAGCATGCGATCTATTGTGTACAATGTGATACACATTAGCATCCGTATCGTATGATCGTAACGATCAATCGTACACATCATATGGAGAATTTCAAGGGAAATCGTACAACACATCGTGACGTTTCAATATCGGTGTATGGCCGGCATAATAGGACACTCCTGTGCGTATATATACACATATACACACATACACACACAGCACGTCCACAATATACAGTAACTCAGCCTAACAGGACACATTGCTATAATAACCAGATGTCATGTCCTATATACTTATACATATAGATCACACTGACAGCATATACTGCACATCACCAATACACAATGTACCCTGACGCTGCTGTAATGACCAGGTGTGTGTGTGTGTGTGTGTGTGTGTGTGAGATATATATATATATATACACATATACACACACACACACATACATACATCCCCCGGCAATAGCTGCTGTTACACATCCCTGTATGACACACACAATACACAGCTGGGCCCCCGGCATCACCCCAGCCAGCGGGCAGAGACTGGGGGTCCAGGCGGGAGAGAGTGTGAGGGACACGGCCATGGCGGTTGCAGCCGCCCCTCCCCCACCCGCCGCTTCTCCCCCAAGTGCGCCATTGCGGCCTAGTCCCCGGGCCCGCAGCCTCTAACCCCCCTCACTCGCTCCCGCCCCAGCCGCCGCCGCCATGTTCGGCCGCCATCTTCCCCCGGCCCCGCACCGCCATGTTTATTCGGGCCGCCATACTGGAGGAGCATCGAACGAACATGGCGGCGCCCAGCGACAGACAGCTGGGAGCGCGGCCTCACTCCCCGGGCCCCGGCCTCGCCCGCCCGCAGCTTCCCCCCGGGGGTCTCACCTGATGCCCACATGGTGACGGAGAACTCCCCCTCCAGGGTCTTGATCTGCACCTGCTTCTGCTCCCATTTCCTGGCGCCGGCCTCGGCCCCGCTCAGGTAGCTCTTCTTGCCGCTGCGCTTCCCGCTGCCGCCCTTCCTGCCGCGGCTGCCGCCCGAGCTCTTCCCGGCCACCGTCACCAGCGTCTGCTCGATGTACTCGTCCTCCCCGGCCGGGGCCGGCACCGGGATGAGGATCTGGTCCTCGTAGCCGTCGTCCGCCCGCAGGTCGGAGTCGTCGCCGCCCACCACCTCCTCCCGGGTCTGCACCAGGATCACCTCCTGGTGGTGGTGGACGTGGCTGGGGTCGTCCGGGTCCAGCGGCTGCAGCGCGATCATGGGCTGGTGGTGGTGCGGGTGGTGGTGCGGGTGCTGGGGGTCGTCGTCCTCCTCCTCCTCGTCGTCCTCATCGTCCTCCCCGCAGCCGCCCACCACCGTGGTCTCGATGGTCTCCACCGGGATGGACTCCACCTCGATCTCGTGCAGCTCCACCAGCTCGGCCGGCATCTCCGAGCCGTCGGCGGCGATGTAGAGCGTGTCGCCCGATGCCATGGTGCGGGGGACTGGCGTCTACCGACCGTCCGTCCGCCTCCTCCCACCCCCTCCCCCGGTGCAGCGGGCCGCCGCCGCCGCCTCCGGTCCTTATTTATTATTATTTATTTATTATTATTCCTCCTCGTTCAACGCAAATCCCGACTCCGGCCAGCAAATCTCGCCGCCGCCGCTCTCCGCTCCGGCGTCATCTCGCGAGAGCAGACATTTCAACGGCCGCGCGGGGAGGAGGAGGCGGCGGGCGGCATCCTGGCTCAGGGCAGAGGGAGGAGTTGGGTGGGGCCCGGCCTGGCGAGTCACGTGGTCGCTGGCTGCTATGGTGCTGGTGGTGGTGCTGGTGCTTCCTTCACACTTCTTCCTCCCTGGCTGCTGACAGGAATGGATCTGTGGCTCTGGCAAGCCATCATGGAAGCAGCTGTCAGTCAATTTACTGACAGGGGAGGGGGCTATGCATCACGATTCGCAACAGGACGCGCCAGCCATGGGCGTCTTTGCCATGGTTTGCAGGTTGTTGCGGTACACAAGGGTCCAGGGGGATGCAGTCAGGAAGCTGACGGTGGAAATGCCGACCGCCGGCTTCCCGACTGTCTAATCCCGGCAGGGGTCTAATGACTGGTGTCGAGATTTCGACGCCTGTCCTTTAACCTAAAGGTAAGCCGGGGGCGGACAGTTGCGGGAGGGGTAGGGGCTTCCCCTGGAGGGTTAGTCTAGGGGAAGGGGGGGGGGTTAGGATTAGGCACCCCCCGAGGGGAGGCTAGGGTTTGGCACTTGGTGGTGAGGTTGGAGTTAGGCACCCCTAAAGGGGGGTTAGGTTAGTTAGTATTTACCAAAATCACTGTTGGGCTCTTCGCTGGTGCCGGCCTTCCAGCGTCGGGATTAGAACCGGTCCAGTGAAGGTGGGCACACACTGCACACACAGTATATACTTCCCTCCCTGCCACATGCGCTGTAATCACCGCGTTATCCAAGATTTGGGCATGCGCAGAAGAAAAATCGACCGGGAAAATGGCACCTGCGTAAATTTTCCTGGAGGTCTGCGTATATGCGCCAGCTAGGGAGAGGAGAGGACAAAGTCGGAGACTGGACACGGGGCCCCTCCCCTCTTGGACCAGCTCTGGAGCTGTGATGGTAGGGATGGGGCGTTGAATGGTTCACCGTCGATGGCGCCATCGGCTCCTTCCATTTATGACAGGATACCATCTATGGATTGCACAATCGGGGGGGCGGCCGTATGATGGCAGTGGGCTAAGGCAGAGGGCAGGATTGTGAGTGTTTGAGGAAAAGAAACGTGTCGCTATGCCATCACCGGAACTCTGCCATCAGCGGAAAACATCGGAACCAAACCATTGATGTTTGCTAAACATTGATGGTGGATGTCAATTGCTGAATTACAGTATCCCCCGAATCTTTTTACCTGTGCACCTCTATGAGGTACTAGACAAAACGTGCAGTGTAGATCAGTGTAGATGAATGCGATTTGGGTTCCGGAATGGCAAATCGCGTTCACCGATGTCATTTGATGCCATGCGATGTGCTGCCGGGTATGGCTGTGATACCAGTCTCTGCGATGCTGGTGAATGCGATGACGTGAACGAGGCTCCCACACCCTGATCTTTCAGAGGCATTTGGTTGGAGGTTTTCACCTGTATTGATGTGTTCAGAAATTGCAGCGCAAGTAACGATAACCTGTACAGTTTCTTTCGGCACAAAGATTTTTGAATTTTCTCATTTGTTGGCATGCATTTGAGTTGCGTAAAAATAAAATGCGTGTTAAAAGCATAATTTTTAATGTAGCTTAATGCAGGCAGCCCGTGTTGGTAAATGCGGCTGAATAATGACGGCATAGCTACTCTTTTGGTGCATGTGTGCGGGCTGGGCCTGAGGCCAAATTTGTCACTGATCTGAACATGTACTTCAACTTAAAGCAGCAATCCCACTTACACGGGGCTTAGTCCAATTAGGTGTGAGTTACTCGCGGCGGAAATAACTTGGGCTGTGTACAAAAATGTGTGAGATCGGGCTGAGAGAGGGGCGAAGTTCAATGCCCTTGCCACCGTTTTTACGGCACCTAATTGGATTGATCCCATAGTGTTTTTTATTTTTAGCAAGTCATCTCTTTTTCAAAATCTCTCTGGAGGGAAAATTAGTATGGCTTCCAGACACGAGCTCTCAGCATGCATTGAGATGACAGAGGGAAAGAGGGGATCTGCCAGTGTTCTTATAGCCGTCTACAGTGGCCTTATAGCCAGCCACAGTGTCATTATGTAAAAAAATGAATTCTATCTGCAGACAATACTATGGGGTCAATCCTATTAGGTGCGGGTTGCTATTTTCAGGCGGCGCAGGGGGGGTGCAGGAAGTCCACTGGGTCCGCAAGGGTCTCGTCGCAAGCCCGATGGGCTTGACCATCGCCACCATCACCTGGCCGCTCGCATAAGCTGTGGGTGGTAACCCACAGCTATGCGAGCGGCCAAGAGGTCGCAACTAAAAAAAACAAACGCCCTCCCTGATTCAGAGCGAGCGCTTGCTTTTTGCGAGCGCCTCTGAATCAGGTCCACTGTGCTGAACCCCATGGACACCGCCCATAATGACTAATTAGGCATTTTGAACCTTCCAATAAGCTTAATTGGTCCTATAATAATTACATGTCATTTTTTGGGGTAAAAAAAAAAATTGTGTCCACAAATTACCCCAAAATCTACTTTTTTTTGTTAGTTTAGGCACTCCGAATGTAATTACAATAATTTTTTAGTTGAAAAATAATTGTTTTTATAATTTTATTTACATTTTTCAAGGTGCCCTCAAAGTACCCCAAAATCACCCTTTTTCCTACTTGTTTTTTGTATTTTTTGTTTAATTCGTCTTGAGTTTATTATAATTTTCTTGCATTCAAAAACCCCCAAAAAAACAGCCATTTGACAACATTTAAAAACCTGCAGTAACTTCCTACTGCCCACAAACAGCCTTCTATATGGTCCTGCTAATGAAAGGATGATCTCCCCACATTTTCATGCATTTCTCGCAAATCTCATTTGGCAGTCAATTCGCACCCCTCCGCTGCGAGTAGTGCGAATAGGCATTTTTAATTGGATTGGAACATTCTCAGGAGCGTGCTTCGCTGCGAAGAGTGCGAGTTTCAAGAAACAAACTCGCAATTCGCACCTAATAGGATTGAGCCCTAAAACTGAGGCCCAGATTTATCAGCGAATGATAATCTTATCCTATGACTGGTTAATAATCTTAAATGGTGCGCCACCCAGTCAGATCCGTAAGGGGCCTATTAGCAAATGTTTTTCTGAACGATGAAAGACAAAAAATGTCTATTGAAAACTCCGGTGGCTGTGCTGAACGATGATGACAGACTTTTGCAAAAGATGAACGATATTGCATGACATCGTTCGGGGAGTGGAGTTTTTTCTCTCCAGCGCTTTCTAGCTGCTGTTAATGTCGTTTACCGCATATAAACTCCCAGATATTTCTAATATCTGGCAGCGATATGCAATAATTGACCAACATGTTGGAGAGATGAAAGATAAAATTTATCGGCCGCGGGAGTGCGCATCTATAATCGTTCAGGGCCTATCCATTTACAGGTAAATTGAACAATATATCGTTCAGTCGTTCAATTTATCTGCTAATGGATAGGCCCCTCAACTGTCATGTGTTTGAAAAATGACAGGAGCTGATTGGTTGGAGCAGCATTTAAGATTAGTGACAAATGATAACAAGACTATCACTCGTTGATAAATATGGGCATTGTTAATTCATTGTCATCTGAGAACGTTCTTGTTTTCAGCGTTGGCATGCCATTTTACTGTTTTATATTACAAAGCAGAGACATATCTGTAATGGGTGCAGGCTGTGCACACAGGCCCATAGCACAGACTGATCCCCTGTGACCCTGGAGGTGGCAGTGCCATGTTACCGCCGATGTGTTTGGAAAACAAGGAGCTGGCACAGGAAATGGTGAAGCCACTGGAACTGAGCCAGAGGGCCTGATTCACTACGGATCGCTATTCTGCTTATATGCACGCAACTGCGTTGCTAATATCAGCGTTATTTAAATGTTTGCATTCGCATAGCGATCGCAGTCTGACATAAGGACGCCCACTTGCTCACATCCGTATAGTTTAGAGAAACAATCGGTAACATCGGACAGTTAGGGAAGCCCAGACATTACTCAGGAATTTGCGTACTTCAGCGCACGCTGTGAGACCTCAGATGGAGTCTGGTATCGCAGTGGCTAATTTATACACGCCCATGCAACGGCGTTGAAATGCACTGGCACACCTGCGTTCACCCGACCACCCCCCCCCCTATCACTGCCAAATGGCACATCCTGTCACTCTGCCATGGGTCTGCGTATATTCTGCGATCGCAGTGCCGAGCGCAGTGGCTAGTTTGCACACTCGCACTGCGATGCATGTGCGCAACAATCGCCGATTGCGTGCCTGTAAGCACACGGGCCCACCCACTGCTTAACACATCTCTTACAAAGGTTTTGGTGGTGATGTTTTCTGCCCCTAATTCATAGACCTTGTGTCCTCCAGGTGCGACGTGTTGAATAAGGAGTCCATTTATCTGTAGTCCAGACTGAGGGCCTGATTCAGAGCCGGACGCTATTTGCGCTCGCTCGTTCAGAAAAAGGGGCCGGCTATTTAAATTGAGCGCTTGCTCTTTGCGGTCTGTTGACGCCTCTATGCCTGAGCGAGCGAACGAAACATGCGCTCGCTATTTTGTAAAGACGCCCCTTGGCCGCTCGCACCCTACGTTATCTCCGCTATTTATTTGATTAATCGAGTACATCGAAAGGCGTATGAACTGCTCGCAGTGCTTGTGGTAGGTTTATCCTACCGCAATCATGTGAACAGTTCAGGCTAAGAAACAACCAAGTGACGTGGTCGATGACGCTGCTTTGTTAATTATGCACACCCTTAAAACGCCCGTTTGGCACGCCTGCGTTTGGCTCTCCACTCCCCGTTTTCAAGCACCTTCCCCTGTTACCACCCACATACGCCTCCTCCTGTCACTCAAATTAGCAGGCACTCGCTATTTTGCGAGCGCTCAATTTCCGACCGCAATGACTGGTTGGCGCATGCGCATTACGACCCATACGCATGCACAGATGTGCGAACATCGCTCGGAGCGAATGAGTGGCCGCTTACGAGCGGCTCTGAATCAGGCCCTGAGGACACTTCTGGTTTTTCTGCATGTTCATATTACATGAATAATAAAGTCTTGGTTGTCCCTTGAATTTCTTTATATTGTTTGTGAAGTTAAGTAATGTGATTTATACTAGTATTATTATGTTCCGGGTGTAGCTGAGACACTGCTACGTACTCTTCATAGAATTTGCAAAGTATAAATACTGAGGCAGAAATGTCATAAGCTGTGCGGTGCGGGCATCGGGGCAATTCCGGGGAGTTTGCTCAATTGTTTTAAAGAAGGAATAATTTATTAGGCAAAAGCAACCGGTTTCCCTAATACTGACACATGAAATAATTTATCTAGGACTTAAAGCTGCACACACACACAATGATTTTATGAACGATTATCTGTCAGATTTTTTAAAGTGTAATGAAATTTTTTTGAACTACAAACAATTTTTGAACTTAATGAAATTCGTTGAGTTGAAAAGTCTGACTGAACTACAAACGTGAACGCGAATGAACGATAATTGTTCAACGTTTGACTCAGAAAGTGAACGATTTTTTAAACGATATTGTTTAACGATAATCATTCAAAAAATTGTGGGCCTCATTCAGAGGCGGTCAGAGGATGCAAGCGGTCGCTCAGAAACTGGGCGGCCACTTGCATCCTGACCGCCCGCCTCTGTTGGACAATCAAATATTTTAAATCCCAGTTTAATTGTTGGAGTTTATTTTAAATATTTTGATCATTAGAATGCTTAGTGCTTATTAGGGCCTGATTCAGAGCCGCTCGTAAGTGGCCTCTCGTTCGCTCCGAGCGATGTTTGCCCAACTGCGCATGCGTACGGATCGTTATACGCATGCGCGAACCAGTCAGTGCGGCCGAAATTCATGTGCTCGCAAAATAGCGAATGCCTGATAATTTGAGTGACAGAAAGAGGCGTATGTGGGTGGTAACAGGGGAAGGAGCTTGAAAACGGGGAGTGGAGATCCGAACGCAGGCGTGCTTAAAGGTCAAAACGGGGGCGTTTTATGGGTGTGCATAATTAAAACCGCAGCGTCATTGACCACATCACTGGGTTATTTAATAGCCAGAACTGCTCGCAAAATTGTGGTACCAAAAAAACAACCACAAGAATAGCGAGCAGTTCATACGCTGGTCGATGTACTTGATTAATCTAATAAATAGCGGACATGACGTAGGATGCGAGCGGCCAGGGGGCGTAGTTTCCCAAAAAACGACTGCAAGTTTTGTTCGCTCGTTCAGACCTAGAGGCGGGAACAGACCGCAAAGAGCGAACGGTTCATTTGAATAGCCACCCCTATTTTCTGGACGAGCGAGCGCTAATTGCGTCCGGCTCTGAATCAGGCCCATAGTGTGCACTTGGTTTTGGTGGTAATGTTTTCTGCCCCTAATTCATAGACCTTGTGTCCTCCAGGTGGGACGTGTTGAATAAGGAGTCCATTTATCTGTAGTCCGGACTGAGGACACTTCTGGTTTTTCTGCATGTTCACATTACATGAATAATAAAGTCTTGGTTGTCCCTTGAATTTTTTGCTGTAGAACTACAGGTCTCAGCATGGTAGCATCTTTGATTATGTTTAATATTAGGATGTGCAGCCCGACCCTCTTTCTAACCTGAAGGGTAGTCAGATGTCGGCTGTTCACACAGTGGATCCGATGCTGCATCTTTGGATGCAGACATCAGATCGGAGAAGCCGGCAATGGGCATCTTTATAGGTAAAATGCCTCTTGCAGCTTTTGCATATTGTGGCGCAGACACAGCACATGCGCTATACCGTACATCTCTGCATTAGGCTCATTATAGGGCCAATAAAGACATGTCTGTATTCAGATGAATTTTGTAAAAGATCTCAGTAATGGGTTAAATCATGTGGGACAGGTATGTGGAGGTGTACATGATGGGGGACAGGTATGTGGAGGTGTACATGATGGGGGACAGGTATGTGGGGGTGTAAATGATGGGGGACAGGTATGTGGGGGTGTAAATGATGGGGGACAGGTATGTGGAGGTGTAAATGATGGGGGACAGGTATGTGGAGGTGTAAATGATGGGGGACAGGTATGTGGAGGTGTAAATGATATGGGACAGGTATGTGGAGGTGTAAATGATGGGGGACAGGTATGTGGAGGTGTAAATGATATGGGACAGGTATGTGGAGGTGTAAATGATGGGGGACAGGTACGGGGAGGTGTAACTGATGTGGGAAAGGTATGTGGAGGTGTAAATGATGTAGGACAGGTATGTGGAGGTGTAAATGATGGGGGACAAGTATGTAGGGGTGTAAATGATGGGGGCCAGGTATGTAGGGGTGTAAATGATGTGGGACAGGTATGTGGAGGTGTAAATTATGTGGGACAGGTATGTGGAGGTTTAAATGATGTGGGACAGGTATGCGGAGGTGTAAATGATTGGGGAGAGGTATGTGGAGGTGTAAATGATGGGGGACAGGTATGAGGAGGTGTAAATGATGTGGGGCAGGTATGTGGAGGTGTATGTGACGTAGGACAGGTATGTGGAGGTGTAAATGATGTGAGACAGGTATGTGGAGGTGTATTGATGTGGGACAGGTATGTGGAGGTGTAAATTATGTGGGACAGGTATGTGGAGGTGTATGTGATGTAGGACAGGTATGTGGAGGTGTAAATTAAGGGGACAGGTATATGGAGGTGTAAATGATGGGGGACAGGTAAGTGGAGGTGTAAATGATGGGGGACAGGTATGGTGAGGTGTAAATGATGGGGGACAGGTATGGTGAGGTGTAAATGCTTGGGGACAGGTATATGGAGGTGTAAATGCTTGGGGACAGGTATATGGAGGTGTAAATGATGGGGGACAGGTATATGGAGGTGTAAATGATGTGGGACAGGTATGTGGAGGTGTAAATGATGTGGGACAGGTATGTGGAGGTGTAAATGATGTGGGACAGGTATGTGGAGGTGTAAATGATGGGGGACATGTCTGTGGAGGTGTAAATGATGGGGGACAGGTAGGTGGGGGTGTAAATTATGGGGGACAGGTATGAGGAGGTGTAAATGATGTGGGGCAGGTATGTGGAGGTGTATGTGACGTAGGACAGGTATGTGGAGGTGTAAATGATGTGAGACAGGTATGTGGAGGTGTATTGATGTGGGACAGGTATGTGGAGGTGTAAATGATGTGGGACAGGTATGTGGAGGTGTAAGTGATGTGGGAAAGGTATGTGGAGGTGTATGTGATGTAGGACAGGTATGTGGAGGTGTAAATTAAGGGGACAGGTATATGGAGGTGTAAATGATGGGGGACAGGTAAGTGGAGGTGTAAATGATGGGGGACAGGTATGGTGAGGTGTAAATGCTTGGGGACAGGCATATGGAGGTGTAAATGATGGGGGACAGGCATATGGAGGTGTAAATGATGGGGACAGGTATATGGAGGTGTAAATGATGGGGGACAGGTAAGTGGAGGTGTAAATGATGGGGGACAGGTATGTGGAGGTGTAAATGATGGGGGACAGGTAAGTGGAGGTGTAAATGATGGGGGACAGGTATGTGGAGGTGTAAATGATGGGGGACAGGTATGTGGAGGTGTAAATGATGTGGGACAGGTCTGTGGAGGTGTAAATGATCGGGGACATGTCTGTGGAGGAGTAAATGACGGGGGACAGGTATGTGGGGGTGTAAATGACGATGGACAGGTAGGTGGGGGTGTAAATGACGGGGGACAGGTATGTGGAGGTGTACATGACGGGGGACAGGTATGTGGAGGTGTACATGACGGGGGACAGGTATGTGGAGGTGTACATGACGGGGTACAGATAGGTGGGGGTGTACATGACGGGGGACAGATAGGTGGGGGTGTAAATGACGGGGGACAGGTAGGTGCGGGTGTAAATGACGGGGGACAGGTCTGTGGAGGTGTAAATGACGGGGGACATGTCTGTGGAGGTGTAAATGACGGGGGACAGGTAGGTGGGGGTGTAAATGACGGGGGACAGTATGTGGAGGTGTAAATGACGGAGGACAGGTAGGTGGAGGTGTAAATGACGGAGGACAGGTACGTGGAGGTGTAAATGACGGGGCACAGGTACGTGGAGGTATAAATGACGGGGCACAGTTACGGGGAGGTGTAAATGACGGGGGACAGGTACGGGGAGGTGTAAATGATGTGGGACAGGTATGTGGAGGTGTAAATGATGGGGGACAAGTATGTAGGGGTGTAAATGATGGGGGACAGGTATGTAGGGGTGTAAATGATGTGGGACAGGTATGCAGAGGTGTAAATGATGTGGGACAGGTATGCGGAGGTGTGAGTGATGGGGGACAGGTATGTGGAGGTGTGAGTGATGGGGACAGGTATGTGGAGGTGTATTGATGGGGGACAGGTATGTGGACGTGTAAATAATGTGGGACAGGTATGTGGAGGTGTAAATGATGTGGGACAGGTATGTGCAGGTGTAAATGATGTGGGACAGGTATGTGGAGGTGTAAATGATGGGAGACATGTCTGTGGAGGTGTAAATGATGGGGGACATGTCTGTGGGGGTGTAAATGATGGGGGACAAGTAGTTGGGGGTGTAAATGATGGGGGACAGTATGTGGAGGTGTAAATGATGGGGGACATTATGTGGTGGTGTAAATGATGGGGGACAGGTATGTGGAGGTGTAAATGATGGGGGACAGGTATGTGGAGGTGTAAATAATGGGGGACAGGTAAGTGGAGGTGTAAATGATGTTGGGCAGGTATGTGGAGGTGTATGTGACGTAGGACAGGTATGTGGAGGTGTATTGATGTGGGACAGGT
This sequence comes from Taudactylus pleione, assembly GCA_031769625.1. Lineage (NCBI taxonomy): Eukaryota > Metazoa > Chordata > Amphibia > Anura > Myobatrachidae > Taudactylus > Taudactylus pleione. The sequence continues at coordinate 336,386 of JAUIMM010000170.1, forward strand.
ATGTGGAGGTGTAAATGATGTGGGACAGGTATGTGGTGGTGTAAGTGATGTGGGAAAGGTATGTGGAGGTGTATGTGATGTAGGACAGGTATGTGGAGTTGTAAATTAAGGGGACAGGTATATGGAGGTGTTTATGATGGGGGACAGGTAAGTGGAGGTGTAAATGATTGGGGACAGGTATGGTGAGGTGTAAATGATGGGGGACAGGTATATGGAGGTGTAAATGATGGGGGACAGGTATATGGAGGTGTAAATGCTTGGAGACAGGCATATGGAGGTGTAAATGATGGGTGACAGGTATATGGAGGTGTAAATTATGGGGGACAGGTAAGTGGAGGTGTAAATGATGGGGGACAGGTATGTGGAGGTGTAAATGATGGGGGACAGGTATGTGGAGGTGTAAATGATGGGGGACATGTCTGTGGAGGTGTAAATGATGGGGGACAGGTAGGTGGGGGTGTAAATGATGGGGGACAGGTAGGTGGGGGTGTAAATGATGGGGGACAGGTATGTGGAGGTGTACATGATGGGGGACAGGTATGTGGAGGTGTACATGATGGGGGACAGGTTTGTGGATGTGTGGGGGACAGATAGGTGGGGGTGTAAATGACGGGGGACAGGTATGTGCGGATGTAAATGACGGGGGACAGGTATGTGCGGGTGTAAATGACGGGGGACAGGTCTGTGGGGGTGTAAATGACGGGGGACAGGTCTGTGGAGGTGTAAATGACGGGGGACAGGTATGTGGGGGTGTAAATGTCGGGGGACAGTATGTGGAGGTGTAAATGACGGGGGACAGGTCTGTGGGGGTGTAAATGACGGGGGACAGGTCTGTGGAGGTGTAAATGACGGGGGACAGGTATGTGGGGGTGTAAAAGACGGGGGACAGTATGTGGAGGTGTAAATGACGGGGGACAGGTAAGTGGAGGTGTAAATGACGGGGGACAGGTATGTGGAGGTGTAAATGATGGGGGACATGTCTGTGGAGGTGTAAATGATGGGGGACAGGTAGGTGGGGGTGTAAATTATGGGGGACAGGTATGAGGAGGTGTAAATGATGTGGGGCAGGTATGTGGAGGTGTATGTGACGTAGGACAGGTATGTGGAGGTGTAAATGATGTGAGACAGGTATGTGGAGGTGTATTGATGTGGGACAGGTATGTGGAGGTGTAAATGATGTGGGACAGGTATGTGGAGGTGTAAGTGATGTGGGAAAGGTATGTGGAGGTGTATGTGATGTAGGACAGGTATGTGGAGGTGTAAATTAAGGGGACAGGTATATGGAGGTGTAAATGATGGGGGACAGGTAAGTGGAGGTGTAAATGATGGGGGACAGGTATGGTGAGGTGTAAATGCTTGGGGACAAGCATATGGAGGTGTAAATGATGGGGGACAGGCATATGGAGGTGTAAATGATGGGGACAGGTATATGGAGGTGTAAATGATGGGGGACAGGTAAGTGGAGGTGTAAATGATGGGGGACAGGTATGTGGAGGTGTAAATGATGGGGGACAGGTATGTGGAGGTGTAAATGATGGGGGACAGGTAAGTGGAGGTGTAAATGATGGGGGACAGGTATGTGGAGGTGTAAATGATGGGGGACAGGTATGTGGAGGTGTAAATGATGTGGGACAGGTCTGTGGAGGTGTAAATGATCGGGGACATGTCTGTGGAGGAGTAAATGACGGGGGACAGGTATGTGGGGGTGTAAATGACGATGGACAGGTAGGTGGGGGTGTAAATGACGGGGGACAGGTATGTGGAGGTGTAAATGACGGGGGACAGGTATGTGGAGGTGTACATGACGGGGGACAGGTATGTGGAGGTGTACATGACGGGGTACAGATAGGTGGGGGTGTACATGACGGGGGACAGATAGGTGGGGGTGTAAATGACGGGGGACAGGTAGGTGCGGGTGTAAATGACGGGGGACAGGTAGGTGGGGGTGTAAATGACGGGGGACATGTCTGTGGAGGTGTAAATGACGGGGGACATGTCTGTGGAGGTGTAAATGACGGGGGACAGGTAGGTGGGGGTGTAAATGACGGGGGACAGTATGTGGAGGTGTAAATGACGGAGGACAGGTAGGTGGAGGTGTAAATGACGGAGGACAGGTACGTGGAGGTGTAAATGACGGGGCACAGGTACGTGGAGGTGTAAATGACGGGGCAGAGTTACGGGGAGGTGTAAATGACGGGGGACAGGTACGGGGAGGTGTAAATGATGTGGGACAGGTATGTGGAGGTGTAAATGATGGGGGACAAGTATGTAGGGGTGTAAATGATGGGGGACAGGTATGTAGGGGTGTAAATGATGTGGGACAGGTATGCAGAGGTGTAAATGATGTGGGACAGGTATGCGGAGGTGTGAGTGATGGGGGACAGGTATGTGGAGGTGTGAGTGATGGGGACAGGTATGTGGAGGTGTATTGATGGGGGACAGGTATGTGGACGTGTAAATAATGTGGGACAGGTATGTGGAGGTGTAAATGATGTGGGACAGGTATGTGCAGGTGTAAATGATGTGGGACAGGTATGTGGAGGTGTAAATGATGGGAGACATGTCTGTGGAGGTGTAAATGATGGGGGACATGTCTGTGGGGGTGTAAATGATGGGGGACAGGTAGTTGGGGGTGTAAATGATGGGGGACAGTATGTGGAGGTGTAAATGATGGGGGACATTATGTGGTGGTGTAAATGATGGGGGACAGGTATGTGGAGGTGTAAATGATGGGGGACAGGTATGTGGAGGTGTAAATAATGGGGGACAGGTAAGTGGAGGTGTAAATGATGTTGGGCAGGTATGTGGAGGTGTATGTGACGTAGGACAGGTATGTGGAGGTGTATTGATGTGGGACAGGTATGTGGAGGTGTAAATGATGTGTGACAGGTATGTGGAGGTGTAAGTGATGTGGGAAAGGTATGTGGAGGTGTATGTGATGTAGGACAGGTATGTGGAGGTGTAAATTAAGGGGACAGGTATATGGAGGTGTTTATGATGGGGGACAGGTAAGTGGAGGTGTAAATGATTGGGGACAGGTATGGTGAGGTGTAAATGATGGGGGACAGGTATATGGAGGTGTAAATGATGGGGGACAGGTATATGGAGGTGTAAATGCTTGGAGACAGGCATATGGAGGTGTAAATGATGGGGGACAGGTATATGGAGGTGTAAATTATGGGGGACAGGTAAGTGGAGGTGTAAATGATGGGGGACAGGTATGTGGAGGTGTAAATGATGGGGGACAGGTATGTGGAGGTGTAAATGATGGGGGACATGTCTGTGGAGGTGTAAATGATGGGGGACAGGTAGGTGGGGGTGTAAATGATGGGGGACAGGTATGTGGGGGTGTAAATGATGGGGGACAGGTATGTGGAGGTGTACATGATGGGGGACAGGTATGTGGAGGTGTACATGATGGGGGACAGGTTTGTGGATGTGTGGGGGACAGATAGGTGGGGGTGTAAATGACGGGGGACAGGTATGTGCGGATGTAAATGACGGGGGACAGGTATGTGCGGGTGTAAATGACGGGGGACAGGTCTGTGGGGGTGTAAATGACGGGGGACAGGTCTGTGGAGGTGTAAATGACGGGGGACAGGTATGTGGGGGTGTAAATGACGGGGGACAGTATGTGGAGGTGTAAATGACGGGGGACAGGTAAGTGGAGGTGTAAATGACGGGGGACAGGTATGTGGAGGTGTAAATGACGGGGGACAGGTATGTGGAGGTGTAAATGACGGGGGACAGGTAGGTGGAGGTGTAAATGACGTGGGAAAGGTACGTGGAGGTGTAAATGACGGGGGGCAGGTACGTGGAGGTGTAAATGACGGGGGACAGGTACGTGGAGGTGTAAATGACGGGGGACAGGTACGTGGAGGTGTAAATGACGGGGGACAGGTACGTGGAGGTGTAAATGACGGGGGACAGGTACGGGGAGGTGTAACTGACGGGGGACAGGTATGGGGAGGTGTAAATGATGTGGGACAGGTATGTGGAGGTGTAAATGATGGGGGACAGGTATGTAGGGGTGTAAATGATGGGGGACAGGTATGTAGGTGTGTAAATGATGGGGGACAGGTAAGTGGAGGTGTAAATGATGGGGGACAGGTATGGTGAGGTGTAAATGATGGGGGACAGGTATATGGAGGTGTAAATGATGGGGGACAGGTAAGTGGAGGTATAAATGATGTGGGACAGGTATGTGGAGGTGTAAATGAGGGGGACAGGTATGTGGAGGTGTAAATGATATGGGACAGGTATGTGGAGGTGTAAATGATATGGGACAGGTATGTGGAGGTGTAAATGATGTAGGACAGGTATGTGGAGGTGTAAATGATGTAGGACAGGTATGTGGAGGTGGAAGTGATGTGGGAAAGGTATGTGGAGGTGTATGTGATGTAGGACAGGTATGTGGAGCTGTATTGAGGTTAGAGGGTTTTTTTTACTTGCAGATGAAATGTCAAAGTTGATTCCAACTTTTTGTAAACTTGTATAAAAACAAAATTACTAGAGACATTTTTCTCTACCCCAAACTACTGGAAAGACTTTAATTTGCTGAAAAATACCTGCTTGCAAAAGTCAGTGATTTTACACAGTTTGACACCTTCTATATGATCCTGCTATCACAGTTGTCACTTTTTTGAGTTCCAGGTAGGTTTCGCAACTTTTTCATAGACTTCTCACAGTGCACTTTTTGTGTAAAAGTCGCACAACTTCGCCACAACTACGGCAAATTAACATTTGTAATTGGATCTCGCATTTCTCAGGTGCGTGCATTCACAGATGCATGCAAGTTTTTTATTGTAAACTCGCCCCTGCATTCTATAATATACATCGTGTCACCGTGCACCTGCATTCTGTAATATACACCGTGTCGCCGTGCACCTGCATTCTGTAATATACACCGTGTCACCGTGCACCTGCATTCTGTAATATACACCGTGTCACCGTGCACCTGCATTCTGTAATATACATCGTGTCACCGTGCACCTGCATTCTGTAATATACACCGTGTCGCCGTGCACCTACATTCTGTAATATACATCGTGTCGCCGTGCACCTGCATTCTGTAATATACATCGTGTCACCTGTATTCTGTAATATACACCGTGTCACTGTGTACCTGCATTCTGTAATATACACCGTGTCGCCGTGCACCTGCATTCTGTAATATACATCGTGTCGCCGTGCACCTGCATTCTGTAATATACATCGTGTCACCTGCATTCTGTAATATACATCGTGTCACCGTGCACCTGCATTCTGTAATATACACTGTATCACCCTGCACCTGCATTCTGTAATATACATCATGTCACCGTGCACCTGCATTCTGTAATATACACTGTATCACCCTGCACCTGCATTCTGTAATATACATCATGTCACCGTGCACCTGCATTCTGTAATATACACTGTATCACCCTGCACCTACATTCTGTAATATACACCGTGCACCTGTATTCTGTAATATACACTGTGTCACCGTGCACCTGCATTCTGTAATACACACCGTGTCGCCGTGCACCTGCATTCTGTAATATACACCGTGTCACCATGCACCTGCATTCTGTAATATACACCGTGTCACCGTGTACCTGTATTCTGTAATATACACCGCGTCACCGTGCACCTGCATTCTGTAATATACATCGTGTCACCGTGCACCTGCATTCTGTAATATACACCGTGTCACTGTGCACCTGCATTCTGTAATATACACCGTGTCACCGTGCACCTACATTCTGTAATATGGACCATGTCACCGTGCACCTGCATTCTGTAATATACATTGTGTCACCGTGCACCTGCATTCTGTAATATACACCGTGTCACCGTGCACCTGCATTCTGTAATATACACCTTGTCACTGTGTACCTGTATTCTGTAATATACACCGCGTCACCGTGCACCTGCATTCTGTAATATACATCGTGTCGCCGTGCACCTGCATTCTGTAATATACATCGTGTCGCCGTGCACCTGCATTCTGTAATATACATCGTGTCACCTGTATTCTGTAATATACACCGTGTCACTGTGTACCTGCATTCTGTAATATACACCGTGTCGCCGTGCACCTGCATTCTGTAATATACATCGTGTCGCCGTGCACCTGCATTCTGTAATATACATCGTGTCACCTGCATTCTGTAATATACATCGTGTCACCGTGCACCTGCATTCTGTAATATACACTGTATCACCCTGCACCTGCATTCTGTAATATACACCGTGTCACCGTGCACCTGCATTCTGTAATATACACTGTGTCACCGTGCACCTGCATTCTGCAATATACACCGTGTCACTGTGCATCTGCATTCTGTAATATACACCGTGCACCTGCATTTTGTAATATACATCGTGTCACCGTGCACCTGGATTCTGTAATATACACTGTATCACCCTGCACCTGCATTCTGTAATATACATCATGTCACCGTGCACCTGCATTCTGTAATATACACTGTATCACCCTGCACCTACATTCTGTAATATACACCGTGCACCTGTATTCTGTAATATACACTGTGTCACCGTGCACCTGCATTCTGTAATACACACCGTGTCGCCGTGCACCTGCATTCTGTAATATACACCGTGTCACCGTGCACCTGCATTCTGTAATATACACCGTGTCACCGTGTACCTGTATTCTGTAATATACACCGCGTCACCGTGCACCTGCATTCTGTAATATACATCGTGTCACCGTGCACCTGCATTCTGTAATATACACCGTGTCCCTGTGCACCTGCATTCTGTAATATACACCGTGTCACTGTGCACCTACATTCTGTAATATGGACCATGTCACCGTGCACCTGCATTCTGTAATATACATTGTGTCACCGTGCACCTGCATTCTGTAATATACACTGTGTCACCGTGCACCTGCATTCTGTAATATACACCGTGTCACTGTGTACCTGTATTCTGTAATATACACCGCGTCACCGTGCACCTGCATTCTGTAATATACATCGTGTCACCGTGCACCTGCATTCTGTAATATACACTGTGTCACCGTGCACCTGCATTCTGTAATATACACCGTGTCACCGTGCACCTACATTCTGTAATATGGACCATGTCACCGTGCACCTGCATTCTGTAATATACATCGTGTCACCGTGCACCTGCATTCTGTAATATACACCGTGTCACCGTGCACCTGCATTCTGTAATATACACCGTGTCACCGTGTACCTGCATTCTGTAATATACACCGCGTCACCACGCACCTGCATTCTGTAATATTCACCGTGCACCTGCATTCTGTAAAATACACCTTGCCACCATGCACCTGCATTCTGTAATATACACCTGGTCACCGTGCACCTGTATTCTGTAATATACACTGTGTCACCGTGCACCTGCATTCTGCAATATACACCGTGTCACCGTGCACCTGCATTCTGTAATACACACCGTGTCACCGTGCACCTGCAGACTGTAATATACAACGTGCACATTCATTCTGTAATATACACCTGCATTCTGTAATATACACCGTGTCACCGTGCACCTGCATTCTGTAATATGCACCGTGTCACCGTGCACCTGTATTCTGTAATTAACACCGTGTCACCGTGCACCTCTAGTCTGTAATATACACCATGTCTCCGTGCACCTGCATTCTGTAATATACACCGTGTCACTGTGCACCTGAATTCTGTAATATACACCGTGTCACCGTGCCCCTGCATTCTGTAATATACACCGTGTCACCGTACACCTGCATTCTGTAATATACAGCGTGTCACCGTGCACCTGCATTCTGTAATATACACCGTGTCAGCGTGCACCTGCATTGTGTAATATACACCGTGTCACCGTGCACCTGCATTCTGTAATATACACAGTATCACCGTGCACCTGCATTCTGTAATATACATCGTGTCACCATGCACCTGCATTCTGTAATATACACTGTGTCGCCGTGCACCTGCATTCTATAATATACACCGTGTCGCTGTGTACCTGCATTCTGTAATATACACTGTGTCGCCGTGCACCTGCATTCTGTAATATACATCGTGTCGCCGTGCACCTGCATTCTGTAATATACATCGTGTCACCTGTATTCTGTAATATACATCGTGTCACCTGCATTCTATAATATACACCGTGTCACTGTGTACCTGCATTCTGTAATATACACCGTGTCGCCGTGCACCTGCATTCTGTAATATACATCGTGTCGCCGTGCACCTGCATTCTGTAATATACATCGTGTCACCTGCATTCTGTAATATACATCGTGTCACCGTGCACCTGCATTCTGTAATATACACTGTATCACCCTGCACCTGCATTCTGTAATATACACTGTGTCACCGTGCACCTGCATTCTGTAATATACACTGTGTCACCGTGCACCTGCATTCTGCAATATACACCGTGTCACCGTGCATCTGCATTCTGTAATATACACCGTGCACCTGCATTCTGTAATATACATCGTGTCACCGTGCACCTGCATTCTGTAATATACACTGTATCACCCTGCACCTGCGTTCTGTAATATACATCGTATCACCGTGCACCTGCATTCTGTAATATACACTGTATCACCCTGCACCTGCATTCTGTAATATACACCGTGCACCTGTATTCTGTAATATACACTGTGTCACCGTGCACCTGCATTCTGTAATACACACCGTGTCGCCGTGCACCTGCATTCTGTAATATACACCGTGTCACCGTGCACCTGCATTCTGTAATATACACCGTGTCACTGTGTACCTGTATTCTGTAATATACACTGCGTCACCGTGCACCTGCATTCTGTAATATACACCGTGTTACCGTGCACCTGTATTCTGTAGTTAACACCATGTCACCGTGCACCTGTAGTCTGTAATATACACCATGTCTCAGTGCACCTGCATTCTGTAATATACACCGTGTCACCGTGCACCTGCATTCTGTAATATACACCGTGTCACTGTGCACCTGCATTCTGTGATATACACCGTGTCACCATGCACCTGCATTCTGTAATATACAGCGTGTCACCGTGCACCTGCATTCTGTAATATACACTGTGTCACCGTGCACCTGCATTCTGTAATATACATCGTGTCTCCGTGCACCTGCATTCTGTAATATACACTGTATCACCCTGCACCTGCATTCTGTAATATACACCGTGCACCTGTATTCTGTAATATACACTGTGTCACCGTGCACCTGCATTCTCTAATATACACCGTGCCCCTGCATTCTCTAATACACACCGTGTACCTGCATTCTCTAATACACACCGTGTCGCCGTGCACCTGCATTCTGTAATGTACACAATGTCTCCGTGCACCTGCATTCTGTAATATACACCGTGTCACCGCGTACCTGCATTCTGTAATATACACCGCGTCACCGTGCACCTACATTCTGTAATATGGACCATGTCACCGTGCACCTGCATTCTGTAATATACATCGTGTCACCGTGCACCTGCATTCTGTAATATACACCGTGTCACCGTGCACCTGCATTCTGTAATATACACCGTGTCACCGTGTACCTGCATTCTGTAATATACACCGCGTCACCACGCACCTGCATTCTGTAATATTCACCGTGCACCTGCATTCTGTAATATACACCGTGCCACCATGCCCCTGCATTCTGTAATATACACCTGGTCACCGTGCACCTGCATTCTGTAATATACACCTGGTCACCGTGCACCTCCATTCTGTAATATACACCGTGTCACCGTGCACCTGCATTCTGTAATATACACCGTGTCACCGCGTACCTGCATTCTGTAATATACACCGCGTCACCGTGCACCTACATTCTGTAATATGGACCATGTCACCGTGCACCTGCATTCTGTAATATACATCGTGTCACCGTGCACCTGCATTCTGTAATATACACCGTGTCACCGTGCACCTGCATTCTGTAATATACACCGTGTCACCGTGTACCTGCATTCTGTAATATACACCGCGTTACCACGCACCTGCATTCTGTAATATTCACCGTGCACCTGCATTCTGTAATATACACCGTGCCACCATGCCCCTGCATTCTGTAATATACACCTGGTCACCGTGCACCTGCATTCTGTAATATACACCTGGTCACCGTGCACCTCCATTCTGTAATATACACCGTGTCACCGTGCACCTGCATTCTGTAATATACACCGTGTCACCGTGCACCTGCATTCTGCAATATACACCGTGTCACCGTGCACCTGCATTCTGTAATATACACCGTGTCACCGTGCACCTGCAGACTGTAATATACAACGTGTCACCGTGCACCTGCATTCTGTAATATACACCTTGCACATTCATTCTGTAATATACACCTGCATTCTGTAATATACACCGTGTCACCGTGCACCTGCATTCTGTAATATACACAGTGTCACCGTGCACCTGCATTCTGTAATATACACCGTGTCACCGTGCACCTGTATTCTGTAATTAACACCGTGTCACCGTGCATCTGTTGTCTGTAATATACACCATGTCTCCTTGCACCTGCATTCTGTAATATACACCGTGTCACCGTGCACCTGCATTCTGTAATATACACCGTGTCACCGTGCACCTGCATTCTGTAATATACACCGTGTCACCGTGCACCTGCATTCTGTAATATACAGCGTGTCACCGTGCACCTATATTCTGTAATATACACCGTGTCACCGTGCACCTGCATTGTGTAATATACACCGTGTCACCGTGCACCTGCTTTCTGTAATATACACAGTATCACCGTGCACCTGCATTCTGTAATATACACAGTATCACCGTGCACCTGCATTCTGTAATATACACAGTATCACCGTGCACCTGCATTCTGTAATATACACTGTGTCACCGTGCACCTGCATTCTGTAATATACATCGTGTCACCGTGCACCTGCGTTCTGTAATATACACTGTATCACCCTGCACCTGCATTCTGTAATATACACCGTGCACCTGCATTCTGTAATATACACTGTGTCACCGTGCACCGGCATTCTCTAATATACACCGTGCACCTGCATTCTCTAATACACACCGTGTCGCCGTGCACCTGCATTCTGTAATATACACAGTGTCGCCGTGCACCTGCATTCTGTAATATACACCGTGTCCCTGCGTACCTGCATTCTGTAATATACACCGCGTCACCGCGCACCTGCATTCTGTAATATTCACCGTGTCACCGCGCACCTGCATTCTGTAATATACACCGTGCCACCATGCACCTGCATTCTGTAATATTCACCGTGTCACTGTGCACCTGCATTCTGTAATATACACCATGTCAGCGTGCACCTGCATTCTGTAATATTCACCGTGTCACCGTGCACCTGCATTCTGTAATATACACCGTGCCACCATGCACCAGCATTCTGTAATTTTCACCGTGTCATCGTGCACCTGCATTCTGTAATATTCACCGTGTCACCGTGCACCTGCATTCTGTAATATACACCATGTCACCGTGCACCTGCATTCTGTAATATACACCATGTCACCGTGCACCTGCATTCTGTAATATACACAGTGTCACCGTGCACCTGCATTCTGTAATATACACAGTGTCACCGTGCACCTGCATTCTGTAATATCCACCGTATCACCGTACACCTGCATTCTGTAATATATACCGTGTCACCGTGCACCTGCATTCTGTAATATACACCGTGTCACCGCGCACCTGCATTCTGTAACATACACCATGTCACCGTGCTCACCGTGCACCTGTATTCTGTAATACACTGTGTCGCCGTGCACCTGCATTCTGTAATATATACCGTGTCACCGTGCACCTGCATTCTGTAATATACACCGCATCACCGTGCACCTGCATTCTGTAATATACACTGCGTCACCGTGCACCTGCATTCTGTAATATACACCGTGTCACCGTGTACCTGCATTCTGTAATATACACCATGTCACCGTGCACCTGCATTCTGTAATATACACCATGTCACCGTGCACCTGCGTTCTGTAATATACACCGTGTCACTGCGTACCTGCATTCTGTAATATGCACCGTGTACCTGCATTCTATAATATACACCGCGTCACCGCGCACCTGCATTCTGTAATATACACCTTGGCACCGTGCACCTGCATTCTGTAATATACATAGTGTCACCGTGCACCTGCATTCTGTAATATACACCGTGTCACCGTGTACCTGCATTCTGTAATATACACCGTGTCACCGTGCACCTGCATTCTGTATTATATACCGTGTCACCGTGCACCTGCATTCTGTAATACATACCGTGTCACCGTGCACCTGCATTCTGTAATATATACCGTGTCACCGTGCACCTGCATTCTGTAATATACACCGTGTCGCCGTGCACCTGCATTCTGTAATATACACCGTGTCGCCGTGCACCTGTATTCTGTAATATACACCGTGTCGCAGTGCACCTGCATTCTGTAATATACACCGTGTCACCGTGCACCTGCATTCTGTAATATACACCGTGTCGCCATGCACCTGCATTCTGTAATATACACCGTGTCGCCATGCACCTGTTTTCTTTAATATACACCGTGTCGCAGTGCACCTGCATTCTGTAATATACACCGTGTCACCGTGCACCTGTATTCTGTAATACACCGTGTCACCGTGTTCCTGCATTCTGAAATATACACTGTGTCACCGTGCACCTGCATTCTGTAATATACACCGTGTCACCGTGCACCTGCATTCTGTAATATACACCGTGTCACCGTGTACCTGCATTCTGTAATATACACCACGTCACCGTGCACCTGCATTCTGTTATAAACACCATGTCACCGTGCACCTGCATTCTGTAATATGCACCGTGTACCTGCATTCTGTAATATACACCGCGTCACCGCGCACCTGCATTCTGTAATATACACCTAGGCACCGTGCACCTGCATTCTGTAATATACACCTAGTCACCGTGCACCTGCATTCTGTAATATGCATCGTGTCACCGCGCACCTGTATTCTGTAATATTCACCGTGCACCTGCATTCTGTAATATACACCGTGCACCTGCATTCTGTAATATACACCGTGTCACCTTGCACCTGCATTCTGTAATATATACCGTGTCACCGTGCACCTGCATTCTTTAATATATACCGTGTCACCGTGCTCCTGCATTCTGTAATATACACCTTGTCACCGTGCACCTGCATTCTGTAATATACACCGTGTCACCGTGCACCTGCTTTCTGTAATATACACCATGTCACCGTGCACCTGCATTCTGTAATATACACCGTGTCACCGTGCACCTGTATTCTGTAATACACCGTGTCACCGTGCTCCTGCATTCTGAAATATACACCGTGTCACCGTGCACCTGCATTCTGTAATATACACCGTGTCACCGTGCACCTGCATTCTGTAATATACACCGTGTCACCGTGTACCTGCATTCTGTAATATACACCACGTCACCGTGCACCTGCATTCTGTTATAAACACCATGTCACCGTGCACCTGCATTCTGTAATATGCACCGTGTACCTGCATTCTGTAATATACACCGCGTCACCGCGCACCTGCATTCTGTAATATACACCTAGGCACCGTGCACCTGCATTCTGTAATATACACCTAGTCACCGTGCACCTGCATTCTGTAATATGCATCGTGTCACCGCGCACCTGTATTCTGTAATATTCACCGTGCACCTGCATTCTGTAATATACACCGTGCACCTGCATTCTGTAATATACACCGTGTCACCTTGCACCTGCATTCTGTAATATATACCGTGTCACCGTGCACCTGCATTCTTTAATATATACCGTGTCACCGTGCTCCTGCATTCTGTAATATACACCTTGTCACCGTGCACCTGCATTCTGTAATATACACCGTGTCACCGTGCACCTGCTTTCTGTAATATACACCATGTCACCGTGCACCTGCATTCTGTAATATACACCGTGCACCTGCATTCTGTAATATTCACCTTGCACCTGCATTCTGTAATATACACCGTGTCACCGTGCACCTGTATTCTGTAATATACACCATGTCACCGTGCACCTGCATTCTGTAATATACACCATGTCACCGTGCACCTGCATTCTGTAATATACACCATGTCACCGTGCACCTGCATTCTGTAATATACACCGTGTCACTGTGTACCTGCATTCTGTAATATGCACCGTGTACCTGCATTCTGTAATATACACCGCGTCACCGCGCACCTGCATTCTGTAATATACACCTAGTCACCGTGCACCTGCATTCTGTAATATACACCGTGTCACCGCGCACCTGTATTCTGTAATATTCACCGTGCACCTGCATTCTGTAATATACACCATGCACCTGCATTCTGTAATATACTCCGTCACCGTGCACCTGCATTCTGTAATATATACCGTGTCACCGTGCACCTGCATTCTGTAATATACACCGCGTCACCGTGCACATGTTATGGTCGGGAGAACATGCCAGTGAATGGTGCATTTTTCTAAGGGATTTTAATTGTTCAAAACTAAATATGGGAAGAATCATGAAAGTTTATTTCATCTTTGTGTTTCTGTGTGAAATGTGCCCATTATAAAAAGAAAAAAAAAGTGTTTAGTTCTCTGTGTTACAAAGAATACAACAACAATTACCAGTTTAAAAAATTCAGAGCAAAGTTTTTAGCCCATTTCATCATTGAGACTTTCTCACCCCTGTTCTGAGCCTATTTTGGCACTTTTTGGGCTGATCACATTCCGACATCAATATCTGGCCTTTTTTTTTTTATCCAGTATCCAAACAGACTATGGGGAGAATTCAATTAGCTTTGGTAATTCACAGCATCTAATTGTTCCCCTGGGGGCTATTCAATTAGACACAAAGCCGGCAGTCACAGGGGATTTTTTATTCACCCACCTGAGGCAGGTGAAAAAAAAATTGCAGATGATTGCTGGATTTTTTTGCGATTGCGGCCGTGAAAACTCATAGGTCCCTGTGGGGTTGGGTATGAAATAGCAGCACTTGCGATGCTGCGTATCAATGGACCAGCAGCGGCATCCCGATGCAGACAATCCCTGCCCTGTTCTCGACCGAACCCTAACCCTCGTTTTCTGTAGCCTAACACTAACCCTCCCTACTCCGCACCCTAATCCTCCCAGTTAGTGGTCAGGTGTCACTCTGGGACTTTTGGACCTGTATTATTGATATATCACTTCCAAGACCAGCACTGAAACTCTGAAAGAAGCCAGTTGGAGGATCCCGTGGAGAACATCCGTCTCTGTCTATTTGATAAAATATCTCGGGGGGGGGGACCCCGAACTACTGGTGACTCATCATCATCTTGGTGCTGGATTTTTATTTTTACTGGAACTGGTGATCCACCTGTCATTCAATTGCACCCAGATGGGATGCATTGGCCCTTATTCTGAGTCGGGCATAGCGGCAATGTCCAACAGTGGAGCAGTTTTATTTTTCTTCTGCGCATGTGTAGAACTCTGCACGCTTCCAGATTGCGTGTGCGCAGAGTAGGAGTTGCGATTGAGGCGCTCCAGAAAGGCAGGGTCTCCGAAATGTTTTGAAAAGGTACCAGACGAATACACGGGGACGGTCCGTCTAATGGGCATGTTATGGGAGCTCCGCGGGCTTGTTGCTTTTAGTGTTTGCATACACACTCAATCACATAGGAGGCCCTACTCAGACAGAGAAACTATACCTGCCCTAATGCAGGGGCACTTTTCGATGGCGAGTCTAAAAACGCAGTCATCTGTATATACGGTCACTGACGGTGGGCATCTCAGTCTTTGCCCATTCAGACACGGAAGTATACAAGGGACGGACTTGGCAGCGGCAGTTGCATAAAGTCGCAGACATGTGACCGGCAATAGACGCAGACCAGGACCCGGCTGAGTCCCACTCAGAATCTCCTATTGAGACCTCTTGTGACGTGACCGTACCACTATACATCCTTACTCAGAGGTGGCGCACTGAACGTCCCAGACCATTGGTCACATGTTATTATTACTGTGGGGTTTTCTTTTATGGTTTATAATCAGCCCCAAGAAATACGTTGCGGTTCTAGCTTCGGCATTAATCTGCCTTTCCGAAATGGCAAAATGCAACAGCCTACTTGTAGGTCTTCATAATGAAATGTGACATGATGATGCAGTATTTGCCGGTGGGGGACACTGGCAATGCTGAGGAGGAGTATGGCTTGTCCTTAGCACTTTTGAAGTGTATGGAACCGGGTCGTCCGCACTAACATTAAGGGGTTAAAGGCACTGATGTACGGGTCTATATTCAGCACGTACCTACATTATGCCCTATACTAGATCTGTATAAATGGGTGACGTGGTCTCTATCCTGCTGAGAACGAATGTATTGCCTTCAGCACAAGTGTTCTCAGAATGAGAACAAACATCCTTTAGGTGTGCCCTATCCTCTAGCAGGGCTTGTGTACGTGTTCTAGAATTGTATTCTTCTGCAAGGAAAAGCGTTCACAGTATGAATTCTCATTGTCCTTGTGATCAAAGAGGCAACTGTTGGACTCCTTACAGGCAAGGTGCCACCAAGTCAGATCTGGGACCACCAAGGGCAACATTGTTCCTACAGATAACTCGAAAATAATACAATGGCCGAGCATGCATGTTATTAAAATCTTAACTAATGGAGAGGAAAGAAACGCTTCCTCAGTAACTGAAATAAAAGCACAGAGCGGAGATAAAATCACAGGGCGATGTGTACCAACCCTCGAGTTTCGGGAGCTGATGACGACCATTATAAAATACCGGGGAGCCAACTGTCAATTGGCTGGCTGGTAGAGAGCACTGACAATGACGCCCACATCTAGTCAGTACTTACCTGACCACCTATCTGCCTACCGCACGCCCCAGTACCACGGAAAGTGGAATAGAACTTTCATTTTATTAACATAAATATTCAGAGAAATAATTCACTGTTAAAGAAAGGGTTAACGGTGCACTAACGGTGCACAGTCAGAATGTTACAGTTGACAAGGTCGACATGCACAATGTCCGCAGCAGAAGGTCGACATTGATGGTGTCGACCCGACATAACATTAGTGTCGGCATGCTCAGTGCCGCTTCAGTGTCACCCCACATTCAGCAAGGACACGCTGGCACAAGGCAGGGACTGAGGATGAAGGCTGAATATTGCTGTTCCTCAGTAGACTGTGATCCTGATCGGTAGGTGCCATTTTGCCCATCGCCAGTCCTCTCTTAGGAGCTCCACAATGTTCTTCCAACCGAATCTTCCAATTCTCATTCACTTTCAGGGGCAAACACTGGATTTCTAGAGGGGGGTTTCCAAATGTTTGTTTTTTAAGAAAGTGTGGCCAGTCCATGAGGAGGGCATAATCAGCACTTATCCAGCTATTGTATACATCATACAAAGAGTAGTGTGTGTCATAATTCCAGCATATACAGGACCAGCGATCACAGTAAGCCATTATATGTGTCATACATAGTGTATTGTGTGTCAGAATTCCAGCATATACAGGACCAGCGATCACAGTAACCCATTATATGTGTCATACATAGTGTATTGTGTATCATAATTCCAGCATATACAGGACCAGCGATCACAGTAACCCATTATATGTGTCATACATAGTGTATTGTGTGTCATAATTCCAGCATATACAGGACCAGTGATCACAGTAACCCATTATATGTGTCATACATAGTGTATTGTGTGTCTTAATTCCAGCATATACAGGACCAGTGATCACAGTAACCCATTCTATGTGTCATACATAGTGTATTGTGTGTCATAATTCCAGTATATACAGGACCAGTGATCACAGTAACCCATTATATGTGTCATACATAGTGTATTGTGTGTCATAATTCCAGCATATACAGGACCAGTGATCACAGTAACCCATTATATGTGTCATACATAGTGTATTGTGTGTAATAATTCCAGCATATACAGGACCAGTGATCACAGTAACCCATTATATGTGTCATACATAGTGTATTGTGTGTCATAATTCCAGCATATACAGGACCAGTGATCACAGTAACCCATTATATGTGTCATACATAGTGTATTGTGTGTCATAATTCCAGCATATACAGGACCAGTGATCACAGTAACCCATTATATGTGTCATACATAGTGTATTGTGTGTCATAATCCCAGCATATACAGGACCAGTGATCACAGTAACCCATTATATGTGTCATACATAGTGTATTGTGTCATAATTCCAGCATATACAGGACCAGTGATCACAGTAACCCATTATATGTGTCATACATAGTGTATTGTGTGTCATAATTCCAGCATATACAGGACCAGTGATCACAGTAACCCATTATATGTGTCATACATAGTGTATTGTGTGTCTTAATTCCAGCATATACAGGACCAGCGATCACAGTAACCCATTATATGTGTCATACATAGTGTATTGTGTGTCATAATTCCAGCATATACAGGACCAGTGATCACAGTAACCCATTATATGTGTCATACATAGTGTATTGTGTCTCATAATTCCAGCACATACAGGACCAGCGATCACAGTAACCCATTATATGTGTCATACATAGTGTATTGTGTGTCATAATTCCAGCATATACAGGACCAGTGATCACAGTAACCCATTATATGTGTCATACATAGTGTATTGTGTCATAATTCCAGTATATACAGGACCAGTGATCACAGTAACCCATTATATGTGTCATACATAGTGTATTGTGTCATAATTCCAGTATATACAGGACCAGTGATCACAGTAACCCATTATATGTGTCATACATAGTGTATTGTGTGTCTTAATTCCAGCATATACAGGACCAGCGATCACAGTAACCCATTATATGTGTCATACATAGTGTATTGTGTGTCATAATTCCAGCATATACAGGACCAGTGATCACAGTAACCCATTATATGTGTCATACATAGTGTATTGTGTCTCATAATTCCAGCACATACAGGACCAGCGATCACAGTAACCCATTATATGTGTCATACATAGTGTATTGTGTCTCATAATTCCAGCACATACAGGACCAGTGATCACAGTAACCCATTATATGTGTCATACATAGTGTATTGTGTCTCATAATTCCAGCACATACAGGACCAGTGATCACAGTAACCCATTATATGTGTCATACATAGTGTATTGTGTGTCATAATTCCAGCACATACAGGACCAGTGATCACAGTAACCATTATATGTGTCATACATAGTGTATTGTGTCTCATAATTCCAGCACATACAGGACCAGCGATCACAGTAACCCATTATATGTCATACATAGTGTATTGTGTCTCATAATTCCAGCATATACAGGACCAGTGATCACAGTAACCCATTATATGTGTCATACATAGTGTATTGTGTCTCATAATTCCAGCATATACAGGACCAGTGATCACAGTAACCCATTATATGTGTCATACAGAGTGTATTGTGTCTCATAATTCCAGCATATACAGGACCAGTGATCACAGTAACCCATTATATGTGTCATACATAGTGTATTGTGTCTCATAATTCCAGCATATACAGGACCAGTGATCACAGTAACCCATTATATATGTCATACATAGTGTATTGTGTGTCATAATTCCAGCATATACAGGACCAGTGATCACAGTAACCCACGATATGTGTCATACATAGTGTATTGTGTGTTATAATTCCAGCATATACAGGACCAGTGATCACAGTAACCCATTATATGTGTCATACATAGTGTATTGTGTCTCATAATTCCAGCATATACAGGACCAGTGATCACAGTAACCCATTATATGTGTCATACATAGTGTATTGTGTGTCATATTTCCAGCATATACAGGACCAGTGATCACAGTAACCCATTATATGTGTCATACATAGTGTATTGTGTGTCATAATTCCAGCATATACAGGACCAGTGATCACAGTAACCCATTATATGTGTCATACATAGTGTATTGTGTCTCATAATTCCAGCACATACAGGACCAGCGATCACAGTAACCCATTATATGTGTCATACATAGTGTATTGTGTCTCATAATTCCAGCACATACAGGACCAGTGATCACAGTAACCCATTATATGTGTCATACATAGTGTATTGTGTCTCATAATTCCAGCACATACAGGACCAGTGATCACAGTAACCCATTATATGTGTCATACATAGTGTATTGTGTCTCATAATTCCAGCACATACAGGACCAGTGATCACAGTAACCATTATATGTGTCATACATAGTGTATTGTGTCTCATAATTCCAGCACATACAGGACCAGCGATCACAGTAACCATTATATGTCATACATAGTGTATTGTGTCTCATAATTCCAGCATATACAGGACCAGTGATCACAGTAACCCATTATATGTGTCATACAGAGTGTATTGTGTCTCATAATTCCAGCATATACAGGACCAGTGATCACAGTAACCCATTATATGTGTCATACATAGTGTATTGTGTCTCATAATTCCAGCATATACAGGACCAGTGATCACAGTAACCCATTATATGTGTCATACATAGTGTATTGTGTGTTATAATTCCAGCATATACAGGACCAGTGATCACAGTAACCCATTATATGTGTCATACATAGTGTATTGTGTCTCATAATTCCAGCATATACAGGACCAGTGATCACAGTAACCCATTATATGTGTCATACATAGTGTATTGTGTGTCATAATTCCAGCATATACAGGACCAGTGATCACAGTAACCCATTATATGTGTCATACATAGTGTATTGTGTGTCATAATTCCAGCATATACAGGACCAGTGATCACAGTAACCCATTATATGTGTCATACATAGTGTATTGTGTCATAATTCCAGTATATACAGGACCAATGATCACAGTAACCCATTATATGTGTCATACATAGTGTATTGTGTCATAATTCCAGTATATACAGGACCAGTGATCACAGTAACCCATTATATGTGTCATACATAGTGTATTGTGTGTCTTAATTCCAGCATATACAGGACCAGCGATCACAGTAACCCATTATATGTGTCATACATAGTGTATTGTGTGTCATAATTCCAGCATATACAGGACCAGTGATCACAGTAACCCATTATATGTGTCATACATAGTGTATTGTGTCTCATAATTCCAGCACATACAGGACCAGCGATCACAGTAACCCATTATATGTGTCATACATAGTGTATTGTGTCTCATAATTCCAGCACATACAGGACCAGTGATCACAGTAACCCATTATATGTGTCATACATAGTGTATTGTGTCTCATAATTCCAGCACATACAGGACCAGTGATCACAGTAACCCATTATATGTGTCATACATAGTGTATTGTGTGTCATAATTCCAGCACATACAGGACCAGTGATCACAGTAACCATTATATGTGTCATACATAGTGTATTGTGTCTCATAATTCCAGCACATACAGGACCAGCGATCACAGTAACCCATTATATGTCATACATAGTGTATTGTGTCTCATAATTCCAGCATATACAGGACCAGTGATCACAGTAACCCATTATATGTGTCATACATAGTGTATTGTGTCTCATAATTCCAGCATATACAGGACCAGTGATCACAGTAACCCATTATATGTGTCATACATAGTGTATTGTGTCTCATAATTCCAGCATATACAGGACCAGTGATCACAGTAACCCATTATATGTGTCATACATAGTGTATTGTGTGTCATAATTCCAGCATATACAGGACCAGTGATCACAGTAACCCATTATATGTGTCATACATAGTGTATTGTGTGTTATAATTCCAGCATATACAGGACCAGTGATCACAGTAACCCATTATATGTGTCATACATAGTGTATTGTGTGTCATAATTCCAGTATATACAGGACCAGTGATCACAGTAACCCATTATATGTGTCATACATAGTGTATTGTGTGTCATAATTCCAGCATATACAGGACCAGTGATCACAGTAACCCATTATATGTGTCATACATAGTGTATTGTGTGTCATAATTCCAGCATATACAGGACCAGTGATCACAGTAACCCATTATATGTGTCATACATAGTGTATTGTGTGTCATAATTCCAGTATATACAGGACCAGTGATCACAGTAACCCATTATATGTGTCATACATAGTGTATTGTGTGTCATAATTCCAGCATATACAGGACCAGTGATCACAGTAACCCATTATATGTGTCATACATAGTGTATTGTGTGTCATAATTCCAGCATATACAGGACCAGTGATCACAGTAACCCATTATATGTGTCATACATAGTGTATTATGTGTCATAATTCCAGCATATACAGGACCAGTGATCACAGTAACCCATTATATGTGTCATACATAGTGTATTGTGTGTCATAATTACAGCATATACAGGACCAGCGATCACAGTAACCCATTATATATGTCATACATAGTGTATTGTGTCATAATTCCAGTATATACAGGACCAGTGATCACAGTAACCCATTATATGTGTCATACATAGTGTATTGTGTCATAATTCCAGTATACACAGGACCAGTGATCACAGTAACCCATTATATGTGTCATACATAGTGTATTGTGTCATAATTCCACCATATACAGGACCAGTGATCACAGTATGCCATTATATGCGGCAATAGGGCCATTCTGCCTGAGCTGAATGTTTTTATTTCGGATGTGGGCACCATTCCAGAGCATGGGAGCAAGTTTGAGGATCTGGAGGAGCGGCAGCCCTGGGCATATATGTACAGATTGGTCTCCTTATGCACTGAATAGTGTATTATACAGTATTAATTATTGACCCTATAGCTGGTCTATAACAGTGCACCCCTAGCAGAGCATGTTTTCCAGATCTCCTAGATGGTGCACAAGTGTATTCATTACTGACACATTTTAAAAGATCAACAGGTTGTGCTAATTATTTAGTTTGTGACACTGAGGGTATCTTAAAAACATGCAACTTTAGTATTATATGCTATTTTTATTGTGGTCATCATGGTGTGGGCTGGGGAGGGGGGTTTCCAGGCAATCATCTATATAATAAGTGAGAAAGCGTGTCTGTCTGTCCGTCTCTTTGTCCTTTATGCACGGCCAGAGTTTTAGACCTAGCTCCACCAAATTTGGCATGGTGGTGTAGTTGGACCAGGATTAGGTTTTTGCCTAGGTTTGAACTTCGTCAGGGCTACACATTGTCACACAATCACCAAATATGGGGACACTTACATTACAGAGGTTCGGGGGCTGGCTCCAGTGGAAAATGTCAGTCTGCCAATAACCTGTGAGAAAGCTACAAAAGTATAATTTTAACCTCAATCTTAGCAAACTTGATGACTCATGCAAGTTCATATTAAATCCAGAGCCTCTGTGTTTGCATGCAAGGGCGTAACTAGAACTTTGTGGGCCACATAGCAAGATCTTAAAAAGGCCCCCCCAGAGGTAAAAAATCCCCCAAAACATTAATTTGCCCCCACACAAAGCCCATTCATGTTTGCCACACAGACCCCATTTAGGTTATGCCACTCAGTAGTACCCCTTATACACATTATGCCACACAGTAGTAGTGCCCCTTATACATTATGCCACATGGTAATGCCCCTTACACATTATACCACACAGTAATGCTCTTTACAGATTATGCCACATAGTAGTAGTGCCCCATATAACACATTATTCCACACAATATTAGTGCCCCTTACACATGCCCTCCCCCCCAGCAACTCACCTCCTCATGTCCCTCCAGCAGCCTCTCGCCTCCTCTTGTGTGCCATCAGCAGCCAGCAGGTGTGGATTTGGGGCCAGGCCGCCATCTAATTATAGTTGGTGTACCGGCAGGCAGCAGTAGACATGGACAGACAGGGCTGGTGCAATTTGAATCTGGCGCCGGTCGTGAGTCAATCTGAGCTTGCAGACTGGCAGTCAATCAGGAGCCTCCATTGCTGATTGGCTGCCGGTCTACAGGCTCTGATTGCCTTGCGAGCAGCGCTGTCTCTCCACGACTGCCTGCCACACCAGCTGTAATCAGCTGATGGGCCGGCACCAAATCACCATCGCTGACACCCGAGTCCCCCTTGATGGCCCTGACTGGACTGGCCCATCTAGTGTGCCCGACTGGGTGCAGGGGGAGCGGCCAGCCACAGAGGCAGCTTGGTCAGCATCCGTTAGAATACAGAAGGAGGTACGTTACCACCTATGTGTTGTGCATACTTATTTCTTAAATGAGGACGTCATTTTATTGTGTCTGGAAGTGGCAGGTACCGGGAGCCACCTTATAGTTTCCATAGATGACCAACTAGGAGCATTTTATATAGGAAAGAGGATTTGTGGCCGCAGCTCTCACAGGACCCGAGTCGCACATACTGTCGAAATCAGGTGCAGGAGAAGAATGATTTTTTTTTCTTTTACATATGTGTCCAGATAGCGTGCGCACAGCGACGGAGTTGCGATTGAGGCTCATCGGAGATGTATAGTGTGAGGAAGGTGTTGAAAATGTAGTGTGCGTTCCTGGGCAGAGACGGTATAGGATTTGCACCTAAATGAGGAAACATTGCTCCAGAAGGTGTAATCCAGATGTCATGGCCTGTTCCGTTATTTTGTGTGCTCCAAAACTTTGCAGTGTTTGGTATTGTGCGCAGGCTGCTCTTGGCCTGGGGGCCTGATTCAGAGCCGGACGCTCTGACAAGAGCGCTCGCTCTGAATCAGTGCCCTCATACCTAAAATTGGAGCGGCCTCCTGGCCGCTCGAATAGCTGTGGGTGACCACCCACAGCTTATGCAAGCATCCATGATGATGGTCGCGATGGTCTAGACCATCGCGACCATTGGGCTTGCGACGAGACCCTGCGGTAGGGTCTCGCTGCCGCAAGCCCAGTAGTGCTTTTGGCTCTATCAGAGCCAAAAGCACTCCCACTGACATCACTAGTGATGTCTGTGGGGCCGGCCCCAGACGGTAGGCGTTCCCATGGGAACGCCTCCGTCTGGGCAGCAACGCCCCCGGCACGCCCACCAAAGGGGGCGTGCTGTCACTCACCATCGACAGCACGCCCCCTTTGGTGCGAGACCCATAGCGACGGCTGTCCGTCGCTACGCAGGTCTCGCGCATGCGAACGACGGCACCATCGACTCGCTTGGGAGCGCTCGCGAGCGGGTCTGAATCAGGCCCTGAGTTCCTATCTATAACATAACAGCACAATACAATGCACACCATGGGGTGATTGTGTGTCTGTGCTGTGAGAGTTCAGCAGCTCCACCCTTTGGTCATGGAATGTTATATAATACCCAGCTCCCTGCTCCTCTCAGTCCTGGGACAGTATCCAGAGATTGGAGTCTGTAGAACCGCTGAGCTGCAATGTGGAATGAAGTGACCCGGGGAGACTTTGAGTGGGCGTACACAGACCAACCCCACACCAAGCGCAGGAAAGAAATATTAGGTACGTTTCCATACCCTCCAGCTGGGAGGTACAGTACTCGTGCTGGGACAGGCTGACTTAGTGACATTTACTGTGTCCTTTAAAGTATTTAGTTTCTTAAAGTATTTTATTCCACTAAGAGTTATTACCTGATCTTCTAATCCGCTGACTCTGTTTTATAGCTAAAGGCCCCCATACATCAGCAATTGATTGCAGTAATTGTGCAATTTGCAATCTATTGTGTATAAATCTCTTTCCCTTTTTCAATCGATTGTGGCATCTCTGCAATCGATTGAAAAAGGTAAAGATTTTTATACACAATCGATTGCAAATTGCATGATTGCTGCAATCAATTGCTGATGTATGGGGGCCTTTAGGGGGAGATATATCAAAGCTTGGAGAGAGATAATGCACCAACCAGTAATCTGACATTTTTCAAGCACAGCCTGTAAAATGACAGGAGCTGATTGGTTGGTCCTTTATGTCTCTCCAAGCTTTGATAGCACTAATGTCAGTAGTGGAAATATAGAGGTTATTAAATTACATTAATAAAAAATTTGTAATGAATTCCATTTTGCTGGCATCAAGCCCTTTGTTGGGATTGCTAAATTGTATTTGTATTTCATTGTGTCATGGGATATATCTGTCTTCAAACCGCTTGTGTTCTTTATACAGAGGCAAGGTCTGTGTATTTTGATACTGTCTGCTACCTGTGAATTGGGGGCACTTCAGAGGCATATAATGAGATAAGCATTGTATATGTGTGTGTGTGTGTATATGTATATATATGTATATATATATATATATTTATTACACATTGTGTAACGGATAGATGAGCTGCAATGTCACATTCATGTTTTTGTAAATGAGCCCTGCACAGCAGTCACTCTCACCTGGTGATATCTCTATTCATTGTTAGCCTGGCTCAGGTTATTAGCAGCTAATTAGGGATAATGCAGCTGCCTGTTAGTTTGCAGCACAGTGATAACTAATAAGATTTTGGGGCATATGGGGGTGATGTATCAAATCTTGGAGATAGGTTGGCACTTTATATCTCTACAATTTATCAGCTTCAAACTGTCATTTTATAGGCTGTATTTGAAAAACATGTCAGGAGCTGATTGGGTGGTACTTAGGTGTGAGGGTGTATTAGTGTGGGTAGTATAGGTGGGAGTAGGGTAGGTGTGAGGGTGTATTAGTGTGGGTAGTATAGGTGGGAGTAGGATAGATGTGAGGGTCTATTAGTGTGAGTAGGGTAAGTGTGAGGGTGTATTAGTGTAGGTAGTATAGATGGGAGTAAGGTAAGTGTGACGGTGTATTAGTGTGAGTAGGGTAGGTGTGAGGGTGTATTAGTGTGAGTAGTATAGGTGGGAGTACTGTAGGTGTGAGGGTGTATTAGTGTGGGAGTAGGGTAGACGTGAGGGTGTATTAGTGTGAGTAGTATAGGTGGGAGTAGGGTAGATGTGAGGGTGTATTAGTGTGAGTAGTATAGGTGGGAGTACTGTAGGTGTGAGGGTGTATTAGTGTGGGAGTAGGGTAAGTGTGATGGTGTATTAGTGTGAGTAGTATAGGTGGGAGTAGGGTAGATGTGAGGGTGTATTAGTGGTAGTAGGGAAGGTGTGAGGATGTATTAGTGTAGGTAGTATAGGTGGGAGTAGGGTAGGTGTGAGGGTGTATTAGTGTGAGTAGTATAGATGGGAGTAGGGTAGGTGTGAGGGTGTATTAGTGTGAGTAGTATAGGTGGGAGTACTGTAGGTGTGAGGGTGTATTAGTGTGGGAGTAGGGTAAGTGTGATGGTGTATTAGTGTGAGTAGTATAGGTGGGAGTAGGGTAGATGTGAGGGTGTATTAGTGGTAGTAGGGAAGGTGTGAGGATGTATTAGTGTAGGTAGTATAGGTGGGAGTAGGGTAGGTGTGAGGGTGTATTAGTGTGGGTAGTATAGGGGGGAGTAGGGTAAGAGTGAGGGTGTATTAGTGTGAGTAGTATAGGTGGGAGTAGGGTAGGTGTGAGGGTGTATTAGTGTGAGTAGTATAGGTGGGAGTACTGTAGGTGTGAGGGTGTATTAGTGTGGGAGTAGGGTAAGTGTGATGGTGTATTAGTGTGAGTAGTATAGGTGGGAGTAGTGTAGGTGTGAGGGTGTATTAGTGTGAGTAGTATAGGTGGGAGTAGGGTAGGTGTGAGGGTGTATTAGTGTGGGTAGTATAGGGGGGGAGTAGGGTAAGTGTGAGGGTGTACTAGTGTGAGTAGTATAGGTGGGAGTAGTGTAGGTGTGAGGGTGTATTAGTGTGA
Source organism: Taudactylus pleione (assembly GCA_031769625.1). Classification (NCBI taxonomy): domain Eukaryota; kingdom Metazoa; phylum Chordata; class Amphibia; order Anura; family Myobatrachidae; genus Taudactylus; species Taudactylus pleione. Next base: position 364,040 of record JAUIMM010000170.1, read on the forward strand.
GTAGTATTGGTGGGAGTAGGGTAGATGTGAGGGTGTATTAGTGTGGGTAGTATAGGTGGGAGTAGGGTAGATGTGAGGGTGTATTAGTGTGAGTAGTATTGGTGGGAGTAGGATAGATGTGAGGGTGTATTAGTGTGGGTAGTATTGGTAGGAGTAGGGTAGGTGTGAGGGTGTATTAGTGTGTGTAGTATAGGTAGGAGTATGGTAGGTGTGAGGGTGTATTAGTGTGAGTAGTATAGGTGGGAGTAAGGTAAGTGTGAGGGTGTATTAGTGTGAGTAGTATAGGTGGGAGTACTGTAGGTGTGAGGGTGTATTAGTGTGAGAGTAGGGTAAGTGTGATGGTGTATTAGTGTGAGTAGTATAGGTGGGAGTAGTGTAGGTATGAGGGTGTATTAGTGTGAGTAGTATAGGTGGGAGTAGGGTAGGTGTGAGGGTGTATTAGTGTGGGTAGTATAGGGGGGGAGTAGGGTAAGTGTGAGGGTGTATTAGTGTGAGTAGTATAGGTGGGAGTAGTGTAGGTGTGAGGGTGTATTAGTGTGAGTAGTATTGGTGGGAGTAGGGTAGATGTGAGGGTGTATTAGTGTGGGTAGTATAGGTGGGAGTAGGGTAGATGTGAGGGTGTATTAGTGTGAGTAGTATTGGTGGGAGTAGGATAGATGTGAGGGTGTATTAGTGTGGGTAGTATTGGTAGGAGTAGGGTAGGTGTGAGGGTGTATTAGTGTGTGTAGTATAGGTAGGAGTATGGTAGGTGTGAGGGTGTATTAGTGTGAGTAGTATAGGTGGGAGTAAGGTAAGTGTGAGGGTGTATTAGTGTGAGTAGTATAGGTGGGAGTAGGGTAGGTGTGAGTGTATTAGTGTGGGTAGTATAGGTGGGAGTAGGGTAGGTGTGGGTTGCATTAGTGTGGGTAGTATAGGTTGGAAGTAGGGTATGTGTGAGGGTGTATTAGTGTGAGTAGTATAGGTGGGAGTAGGGTAGGTGTGAGGGTGTATTAGTGTAGGTAATATAGGTGGGAATAGGGTAGGTGTGAGGGTGTATTAGGGTGAATAGTATAGGTGGGAGTAGGGTATGTGTGAGGGTGTATTAGTGTGTGTAGTATAGGTGGGAGTAGGGTAGATGTGAGGGTGTATTAGTGTGAGTAGTATAGGTGGGAGTAGGGTAGGTGTGAGGTTGTATTAGTGTGAGTAGTATAGGTGGGAGTACTGTAGGTGTGATGGTGTATTAGTGTGGGAGTAGGGTAAGTGTGATGGTGTATTAGTGTGAGTAGTATAGGTGGGAGTAGGGTAGATGTGAGGGTGTATTAGTGGTAGTAGGGAAGGTGTGAGGATGTATTAGTGTAGGTAGTATTGGTGGGAGTAGGGTAGGTGTGAGGGTGTATTAGTGTGGGTAGTATAGGGGGGGAGTAGGGTAAGTGTGAGGGTGTATTAGTGTGAGTAGTATAGGTGGGAGTAGGGTAGGTGTGAGGGTGTATTAGTGTGAGTAGTATAGGTGGGAGTAGGGTAGGTGTGAGGGTGTATTAGTGTGAGTAGTATAGGAGGGAGTAGGGTAGGTGTGAGGGTGTATTAGTGTAGGTAATATAGGTGGGAATAGGGTAGGTGTGAGGGTGTATTAGTGTGGATAGTATAGGTGGGAGTAGGGTAGGTGTGAGGGTGTATTAGTGTGAGTAGTAGAGGTGGGAGTAAGGTAAGTGTGAGGGTGTATTAGTGTGAGTAGTATAGGTGGGAGTAGGGTAGGTGTGAGGGTGTATTAGTGTGAATAGTATAGGTGGGAGTAGGGTAGATGTGAGGGTGTATTAGTGTGTATAGTATAGGTGGGAGTAGGGTAGATGTGAGGGTGTATTAGTGTGAGTAGTATAGGTGGGAGTAGGGTAGGTGTGAGGTTGTATTAGTGTGAGTAGTATAGATGGGAGTAGTGTAGGTGTGAGGGTGTATTAGTGTGAGTAGTATAGGGGGGAGTAGGGTAGGTGTGAGGATGTATTAGTGTGAGTAGTATAGGTGGGAGTAGGGTAGGTGTGAGGGTGTATTAGTGTGAGTAGTATAGGTGGGAGTAGGGTAGGTGTGAGGGTGTATTAGTGTGAGTAGTATAGGTGGGAGTAGAGTAGGTGTGAGTGTGTATTAGTGTAGGTAGTATAGGTGGGAGTAGGGTAGGTGTGAGGGTGTATTAGTGTGAGTAGTATAGGTGGGAGTAGGGTAGGTGTGAGGGTGTATTAGTGTGAGTAGTATAGGTGGGAGTAGGGTAGGTGTGAGGGTGTATTAGTGTGAGTAGTATAGGTGGGAGTAGGGTAGGTGTGAGTGTGTATTAGTGTGAGTAGTATAGGTGGGAGTAGGGTAGATGTGAGGGTGTATTAGTGGTAGTAGGGAAGGTGTGAGGATGTATTAGTGTAGGTAGTATAGGTGGGAGTAGGGTAGGTGTGAGGGTGTATTAGTGTGAGTAGTATAGATGGGAGTAGGGTAGGTGTGAGGGTGTATTAGTGTGAGTAGTATAGGTGGGAGTACTGTAGGTGTGAGGGTGTATTAGTGTGGGAGTAGGGTAAGTGTGATGGTGTATTAGTGTGAGTAGTATAGGTGGGAGTAGGGTAGATGTGAGGGTGTATTAGTGGTAGTAGGGAAGGTGTGAGTATGTATTAGTGTAGGTAGTATAGGTGGGAGTACGGTAGGTGTGAGGGTGTATTAGTGTGGGTAGTATAGGGGGGGAGTAGGGTAAGTGTGAGGGTGTATTAGTGTGAGTAGTATAGGTGGGAGTAGGGTAGATGTGAGGGTGTATTAGTGGTAGTAGGGAAGGTGTGAGGATGTATTAGTGTAGGTAGTATAGGTGGGAGTAGGGTAGGTGTGAGGGTGTATTAGTGTGAGTAGTATAGATGGGAGTAGGGTAGGTGTGAGGGTGTATTAGTGTGAGTAGTATAGGTGGGAGTACTGTAGGTGTGAGGGTGTATTAGTGTGGGAGTAGGGTAAGTGTGATGGTGTATTAGTGTGAGTAGTATAGGTGGGAGTAGGGTAGATGTGAGGGTGTATTAGTGGTAATAGGGAAGGTGTGAGGATGTATTAGTGTAGGTAGTATAGGTGGGAGTACGGTAGGTGTGAGGGTGTATTAGTGTGGGTAGTATAGGGGGGGAGTAGGGTAAGTGTGAGGGTGTATTAGTGTGAGTAGTATAGGTGGGAGTAGGGTAGTGTGAGGGTGTATTAGTGTGAGTAGTATAGGTGGGAGTAAGGTAAGTGTGAGGGTGTATTAGTGTGTGTAGTATAGGTGGGAGTAGGGTAGGTGTGAGAGTGTATTAGTGTGGGTAGTATAGGTGGGAGTAGGGTAGGTGTAGGTTGCATTAGTGTGGGTAGTATAGGTTGGAAGTAGGGTATGTGTGAGGGTGTATTAGTGTGAGTAGTATTGGTGGGAGTAGGGTAGATGTGAGGGTGTATTAGTGTGGGTAGTATAGGTGGGAGTAGGGTAGATGTGAGGGTGTATTAGTGTGAGTAGTATTGGTGGGAGTAGGATAGATGTGAGGGTGTATTAGTGTGGGTAGTATTGGTAGGAGTAGGGTAGGTGTGAGGGTGTATTAGTGTGTGTAGTATAGGTAGGAGTATGGTAGGTGTGAGGGTGTATTAGTGTAGGTAATATAGGTGGGAATAGGGTAGGTTTGAGGGTGTATTAGTGTGGATAGTATAGGTGGGAGTAGGGTAGATGTGAGGGTGTATTAGTGTGTGTAGTATAGGTGGGAGTAGGGTAGATGTGAGGGTGTATTAGTGTGAGTAGTATAGATGGGAGTAGGGTAGGTGTGAGGTTGTATTAGTGTGAGTAGTATAGATGGGAGTAGTGTAGGTGTGAGGGTGTATTAGTGTGAGTAGTATAGTGGGGAGTAGGGTAGGTGTGAGGGTGTATTAGTGTGAGTAGTATAGGTGGGAGTACTGTAGGTGTGAGGGTGTATTAGTGTGGGAGTAGGGTAAGTGTGATGGTGTATTAGTGTGAGTAGTATAGGTGGGAGTAGGGTAGATGTGAGGGTGTATTAGTGGTAGTAGGGAAGGTGTGAGGATGTATTAGTGTAGGTAGTATAGGTGGGAGTAGGGTAGGTGTGAGGGTGTATTAGTGTGGGTAGTATAGGTGGGGAGTAGGGTAAGTGTGAGGGTGTATTAGTGTGAGTAGTATAGGTGGGAGTAGGGTAGGTGTGAGGGTGTATTAGTGTGAGTAGTATAGGTGGGAGTAGGGTAGGTGTGAGGGTGTATTAGTGTGAGTAGTATAGGTGGGAGTAAGGTAAGTGTGAGGGTATATTAGTGTGAGTAGTATAGGTGGGAGTAGGGTAGGTGTGAGAGTGTATTAGTGTGGGTAGTATAGGTGGGAGTAGGGTAGGTGTGGGTTGCATTAGTGTGGGTAGTATAGGTTGGAAGTAGGGTATGTGTGAGGGTGTATTAGTGTGAGTAGTATTGGTGGGAGTAGGGTAGATGTGAGGGTGTATTAGTGTGGGTAGTATAGGTGGGAGTAGGGTAGATGTGAGGGTGTATTAGTGTGAGTAGTATAGGTGGGAGTAAGGTAGGTGTGAGGGTGTATTAGTGTAGGTAATATAGGTGGGAATAGGGTAGGTGTGAGGGTGTATTAGTGTGGATAGTATAGGTGGGAGTAGGGTAGGTGTGAGGGTGTATTAGTGTGTGTAGTATAGGTGGGAGTAGGGTAGATGTGAGGGTGTATTAGTGTGAGTAGTATAGGTGGGAGTAGGGTAGGTGTGAGGTTGTATTAATGTGAGTAGTATAGATGGGAGTAGTGTAGGTGTGAGGGTGTATTAGTGTGAGTAGTATAGGTGGGAGTAGGGTAGGTGTGAGGGTGTATTAGTGTGAGTAGTACAGGTGGGAGTAGGGTAGGTGTGAGGGTGTATTAGTGTGAGTAGTATAGGGGGGAGTAGGGTAGGTGTGAGGGTGTATTAGTGTGAGTAGTATAGGTGGGAGTAGGGTAGGTGTGAGGGTGTATTAGTGTGTGTAGTATAGGTGGGAGTAGGGTAGGTGTGAGGGTGTATTAGTGTGAGTAGTATAGGTGGGAGTAGGGTAGGTGTGAGGGTGTATTAGTGTGAGTAGTATAGGTGGGAGTAAGGTGAGGGTGTATTAGTGTGAGTAGTATAGATGGGAGTAGGGTAGGTGTGAGTGTGTATTAGTGTAGGTAGTATAGATGGGAGTAAGGTAGGGGTGAGGGTGTATTAGTGTGAGTAGTATAGGTGGGAGTAGGGTAGGGGTGAGGGTGTATTAGTGTGAGTAGTATAGGTGGGAGTAGGGTAGGTGTGAGGGTGTATTAGTGTGAGTAGTATAGGTGGGAGTACGGTAGGTGTGATGGTGTATTAGTTTGAGTAGTATAGGTGGGAGTAGGGTAAGTGTGAGGGTGTATTAGTGTGAGTAGTATAGGTGGGAGTAGGGTAGGTGTGATGGTGTATTAGTGTGAGTAGTATAGGTGGGAGTAGGGTAGGTGTGAGGGTGTATTAGTGGGAGTAGTATAGGTGGGAGTAAGGTAAGTGTGAGGGTGTATTAGGGTGAGTAGTATAGGTGGGAGTAGGGTAGGTGTGAGTGTGTATTAGTGTATTCTAATCCCTGGTATAAGGGTCATAAGAAACATCAGATATGCTTTATAATTTCAGTATTCTGTAGGTCCCGATACACATCAGAATGACCTAAAAAAAGACGTGATGGTCGTTGCAATTTCCTTTCATTCTACAATGTGCACCGAATTGTTCACGACCGCTTCCCATCTGACGTGCAGCACATCAGGTGTGATGAACGCGCGATTAAGCCTCCACGCTATGCCATGTGTTAGCTACTGTATGTCGTTACAGTTTGCCTCAAAGCGACATATCGTCCAATACATCGTCTAATGTGTACCCCACCTAAGTGTGTTTTCTATATTATTATGTGTTGTTCTGTGTAAATATTCCAACACTATGGCATCCAATTTTTTTTGTTATTGTCAGAATGATTTTGGAGGCATTAACCCCGAATGGAGGTTAAGGAACAATACACATGTAAGTTCATGTTACCTGATTCTGGTATGGAGATCTGACAAGTGTGATGCACTTAGGGTAGGATGTACTAAGCATCGCATCTGTGGTACATCCCGTCTGTCTTCGGGTACATACCGCCGTTCATTCCTGGCCCATTGATGAGGGCAATTACTCACAACACTCAATTTTACCCTTCTCCTTTTGTATACATCTTATAAAACTGTTTCACAATATCCCACGGAGATAGTTCCTGTGATTGTAAAATGTGATTTGCAGGGAAATCGCCCGCCCTTCGTATTTTGTGTCTTGAGAACTGTCTTAGTGTATAAAGTCACCAAAAATTTTTTTTATTAAAAACTAAAAGATGACCGGTCCTTGGCACAGGAAGAGAATCGCTAAACAGCAAAGCTTATGCAGCGCGAGGAGCAAATCAACAGAACGGAGCAAATATTGCTGCAATGTAAGGGGTGCAAATACATTTATTTATTGTGTTTGCTTGCAGGAAATTATGCTAGGATTCGCCCTCCCAACTCTAGAGTCAATCAAATTGCCTGCGAAGGGTTTGAGTTGCCATTGCCACGGCGTTAAAACGGCAGCAATTGCACTTGAACTTGCACCCCGTGCGGCCTGCTGTAAGCCTGAATTTACAACATTTTTCTTGCAGCACCGGGAGCAGTTTTGTGCTAGGTTCGTGAAGTGCGGCTATTGCTGCCATGATCTCGCAGGTGACAATTGGATTGACCCCTAAATCACTCATCAGAGTTTAAATCATACTTGCCTACTTTCAGAACGACAGTGCGGTTCCCGAAAATTGTGTGGCTCGCCAAGCTCACGGAAGTCTTCAGGCCGGCGCCACCGGTATCCGCCTCCCCCCTCCCCTTCGGCATTGTGTAGTGGGGGTGAGGCAGCCGGATTGTCAGCAAGTCTTGTTTAATTTTGCCCCTTGCATTGCAGCGAATTTGCTCCATTTTTTTTTATGTGCTCCTAACTCTGTATCTGCCCAGTGTTGTCTTCTGTCTTGTACGAAGCAAATGTAGGTTATTCAGGTTTATGATTTTGAGAATCTAATTTTGTTTCTCTTTTTCTCATAGCGAAGTATCCACAAATCAAATCCCTAATGCGACCCGACCACCACCTAAAATGGATCGTCTTGGCGCTGGTAGCTGCCCAGCTTGTCGCTTGTCATCTAGTGGGAAATTTGGCTTGGAAATGGGTGCTCTTTTGGGCATATGCCTTTGGTGGGTGTGTGAATCACTCATTGACTTTGGCCATCCATGACATCTCTCACAACGTGGCTTTCGGCAACAGGCAGGCCAAATGGAACAGATGGTTTGCCGTGGTTGCCAACTTGCCAATTGGCGTGCCCTACTCTGCATCCTTTAAAAAATACCACATCGATCACCACCGCTACTTGGGAGGTGACAACCTGGATGTGGACATACCAACGGACTTCGAAGGGTGGTTTTTCTGCACCCCCTTCCGCAAAGTTGTGTGGCTGATCCTTCAGCCGCTATTTTACGTTCTACGCCCTCTCTACGTGAATCCAAAACCGATCAGTAGGATGGAGATATGGAACGCTCTGGTTCAGTTTTCCGCTGACCTCTTGCTGTATTGCGCATGTGGCCTGAAGCCCATGGTCTACTTGCTGGCTGGTTCGGTTCTTTGTTTGGGTTTCCATCCGATATCGGGACATTTTATCTCGGAACATTACATGTTTATGAAGGGACATGAGACCTATTCGTACTATGGATCCCTGAATTTAATTACTTTTAATGTAGGCTACCACACAGAGCATCACGACTTCCCCAGCATTCCTGGAAGCAAGCTACCCATGGTAGGTAAACGTCGTCTTGTACTGGATCCTCATTCAAGTCCTAAGGGGGGAATGTTTTAAAGCTTCTAAAGAGGACAAGTTACCGATAACAACCAATCGAATAGATTCATAGCTAGAAACTAATTGGTTGCTATGGGCAACTTCTCCACCCATTTTATATCGCTGCGGTTTGTTTTTGCCATGATTTTAATGTCTAATGAAGCTTATGGCATTATACAGCTTTGATAGATAAATCCCCTAATGTGAAATTAAAGAATATTCACCATCACAGAAGTCTTCCACCTGAAAGAATATTAGCTGCCACAGTACTCCATATTAGTATATATCAGACGTGACTTCCCATATACTACATGATTAATAGTTTTTGACAAATATCTTTTATAGTGTTTTTTTTCTATTTACAAAGTTACGGGGGGGAATTAAATTCAGGACGATGGATATAATTTATTTTATTTAATTATTACCAGTTATTTATATAGTGCACACATATTCCGCAGCGCTTTACAGAGAGAATATTTGGCCATTCACATCAGTCCCTGTCCCAATGGAGCTTACAATCTACAGTCAGGTGCATAAATATTGGGACATTGACAGAATTTTCATATTTTGGCCTCTATTCACCACCACAATGGCTTTGAAATGAAACAAACAAGATGTGCTTTACCTGCAGACTTTCAGATTTAATTTGAGGGTAATTACATCCAAATCAGGTGAACGGTGTAGGAATTACAACGGTTTCTATATGTGCCTCCCACTTTTTAAGGGGCCAAAAGTAATGGGACCATCAACTCAAAAGCTATTTCATGGACAGGTGTGGGCTATTCCCTCGTTATTTCATTATCAATTAAGCAGGTAAAAGTTCTGGAATTGATTCTTACAGGGGTATTCAATATGGGAGCGAAAACATCGTTTTTGCGTTAATATCGGAGGTATGACGTCATTATCGCAGGTTTTACTTTTACACCGTATTCAATTTCAAAGACTTATCGCAGTTTTGAAAAGTCTTTGATAAAAAATGGGATTAACTTTTCACCATTGAATAGGTGTCGAAAAAAAGTGCAGAATTGGGGTTTAGGGGTGCCTGCACCCCTGGGAATGACATTTAAAAATAACTGTGTCAAAAAAAGTTTAAAAAAAAAATAGGGACACCCCAAAAAAATTATTTCAAAATTGGGGTGAAAAAAAAAATGGGAAAAAATTGTTTAAGAATAGGGAAATAGGTTCAGGGCTATTCTGCAAGTATGCGGCAGGTGTATTATAGAATAGAATTATAGCGGCAGGTGCACAAATGCAGAATTTTTAAAAACTTTAGGGACATAAAAATATGCTAGTACCCATTTTCATGTACCCCTAATTTGATGGGACCACTTAAAAAAATGAAAAAAATAACCTAAGTGCTCTTCTGCAACACTTCTTCAATGTCGGGAAAAAAACACCTGCTGCGGCTATTTAAATCCCCGACTTTCAATTAAAGGGTAAAACGGGGGTACCCATAGTGTTCCCCCATGTTTTTACTACTTTAGGGGGGTCTTACAATTTTTTTAAGGAAAAATTTGTAACTTTACGCAAATCCAACTTTGGAGTCTCCCGTTTTCGTTAATTTTATATTGAATACGGGTATAAGTGGGAGCGCGCCCGATACTTTAACGCAGGTAACAACTCAGATATGAAACGTTAACTTCGACAGTGAAGTTAACGTTTCATATTGAATACCCCTCTAGGTATGACATTTGCAATCAGTTGCTGTCGACTCTCAATATGAGATCCAAATGTCCACATGCACACACACACTAATTTCTTTTTGGGAACCAATTAACCTACTAGTATATTGTTTAGAGTGTGGGAGGAAACTGGAGTACCTGGAGAAAACCCCCGCAAGCACAGGGAGAATATACATGCTCCACACAGTTAGGGCCATGGTGGGAATTGAACCCATGACCTCATTGCTGTGAGGCAGTAACACTAACCATTACACCGTATAATGTGCTGTTGCTGTTCCAAAATGGCACATCTCTCCTGCCGGTATTGAAATTGTCCCTCGCACCCCATAGAGGTGCAAAGAAAAAACTTGCGATGTCGACCCTATCGTAATGATATGTGCGCAGCCGGGCATTGCGGCGATGCCCAGCGGTACATTGTGTTGAATACCGCCCCCCGTTTCGCTCAACTAAAATGTATACATGTAACACCCCTTTTCTAGGCCAGGACAGGGTGTTGCAGTTATGCACAGTGTGCGTCCTCCCTTCCTTCCGCTCCGTGACGCAGTGAAGTTAACGTTTCATATTGAATACCCCTCTAGGTATGACATTTGCAATCAGTTGCTGTCGACTCTCAATATGAGATCCAAAGAGCTGTACACACACACACACACACACACACACACACACTAATTTCTTTTTGGGAACCAATTAACCTACTAGTATATTGTTTAGAGTGTGGGAGGAAACTGGAGTACCTGGAGAAAACCCCCGCAAGCACAGGGAGAATATACATACTCCACACAGTTAGGGCCATGGTGGGAATGATATGTGCGCAGCCGGGCTTGCGGCGATGCCCAGCGGTACATTGTGTTGAATACCGCCCCCCGTTTCGCTCAACTAAAATGTATACATGTAACACCCCTTTTCTAGGCCAGGACAGGGTGTTGCAGTTATGCACAGTGTGCGTCCTCCCTTCCTTCCGCTCCGTGACGCAGCGCCTCCACCCAAGCCTCTTCCTTGTGTCGTAAGTGGATGTGGATAGGGGACACTACCACCAGGAGCCGACTTGGGAGAGCCCTTGGATCCACACAGGCCTACTCAAGGTCAAGGGCAGCGCACACACAACACTTATGCAAAAGCCACCTGGGCACATTTGTTGTAGGGCAGGTAAAGGTGGGCGGAAAGGGGTAAAGGAACAAAAGGACATGTGGTAACAGAAACCCCCCACAGAATGGCCATAGAGCAAATACTGACATAAAAAATGTAACAATGGGCAAAATTCCTCTCGGTACTACTGAGATAATGCATAAAAGAGAAGAAAGACCTGCACAGGATTGCGGATCAATACTTACAGAAACATGTCTGCTCCCACTTGTATAATCATCAGAAATCTCTATTACCAATTTGATTACGGTGTGTCGGTATGTGTGCGTGTCGGTGTGTTCACACGTGTCGGTGCGTGTGTGTTTGTCGGTTTATTCACGCGTGTCAGTATGTGCGTTACCTAGAATAGGTTTCCGTATTTTTCAGCTATATTGAGACAAACTTAACACCACCTAAAAAATCTTTATTACTATGTTGTAGGATAATCAACACTAGGGATGATTAAATTCTATTTCATTTCTCAAACCGATACTTATTCATTAATATATATATTATTATGGCAATATTACCACCTTTAGGTGGAAATCTGACTCTGATATTAGTGTGATACTGGCATCATCAACACCCGGTAAGAATTCGCAGTGTCCTATAATGAGCTGCTTTAGGTGCATATAGATTGTAAGCTTGCGAGCAGGGCCTTCCTACCTATATATCTGTCTGTTATTACCCAATTTTGTTCTATTAATGTTTATAATGGTAAAGCGCAACAGAATATGCTGCGCTATATAAGAAACAGTTAATAAATAAAAAAATAAATATATACAGTAGCTGCCAAAGTTACTGACAGTATATTCAGAAGCAGTGCTAAAATTGTCCTACGTAATTAGCTGCCATAGACGGAGGAGCTTACATGGTTATCTTGTGGTTTATATGTAACAAACATGAATCTAATGGTTATTCTGTATGCAGTTGTATGATTTAATATGTTACTTTTTAGATAGGGGTCTATTCATGATGTTAATTATCGAGGTCCATTCGGACCCAGATAATTAACATTCTAACTCGCTGCAGAATCTGGAGCAATTAATCATTGCTCTGGCCGCGGTGACCGCTGATGCGAAATCAGCTGTCTCCGCGAGCGGCTTCAATGCTCCTCGCAGCTTTGCAATTCTGTCCTTGCAAATGAAGCTAGAGTTGTCTGACACCCCCCTGCTGCATTTGCAATCCCAGTACTGTGGCTGAGGTCTAGGCTGGGATCACCTTCGCGACCATCGGTTGCGATGGTGGATGGCGCTGGCCAGCTGCGTAAGCCTCAGCTTAAGCTGGCCGACTTGCGAGGCTAGGAAACTGCATCCGTGGACGTGGATCCCGGCCTTGTCACTCCTGGAAAATTGGGGGGAGGGGGGGCGTCCCTACCCTTCCCCAAAAATGCCTCTGCCTGTCAATCAGGACCCATTCTGCAGATGCGCACGTGAATTCCCGATAATCAGGAAACTGTGTTCTAGTGCAGTGCTGAACCGGCCCCTTAGTCCCTATATTAATACCTGGTATTTATAGATGATTATTTACCAGTGTAAAATAAATTCATTCTATTTAATTCTGGTTACATATAACTAGGTGTATATATCCTTGAAGCAGACAAGGGGCAGTTATGATACTTCAACCCTTGTGGTATATAGTCGCATTAATGCCGATTATACAGCCCTGCAGGTATTGTTACTGGTCCAATGTATTTACCAGTGTGAGGTTACCACAGGGTTTGTTATTATTATATACTGCACCTGAGCCACGCAGCGGTATTACAGTAATCCACGTTATAACAGTGTGGAGCTGAATTGGGGGCACCATGTTCTGTCACTATCTCACTATCTCACTGATCCCTGCTACACACAAGCGCTATAGCTTTGCTGGCTGTATCATTTTAGGGTCTAATGTACTAAGCCTTGGATGGAGATAAAGTACCAAGCAATCAGCTCCTACATGTCATTTTTCAAACATAGGGGTCAATTTACTAAGCCTTGGATGGAGATAAAGTGAATGGAGATGAGTGGGACAGTGATAGTGAAATTCACTGTTGCGCTGCAAGAATCTGCGTGCAAGCGCAAAAAAACTGTGATGGTATTACCCATCGATGGCATGGCATTGCATAATTTAATACCATTGATGGTTCCACTCATTTTCCATTGATGCAAAACACACCGATGGCCATCCCTATGCACTCCTCACCTCTGCCCTGTCTGGCGTCAAAAGGTTTAATTTATCTGCTCCTGACAGTCTCCCCCCGATAAGCTCACCTTTTTTTTTTTTTTCCACTCTACAGCCCCTTGGGAATGAGACCTGGGGATCCCCGTTAGTCAACGGCGGCTATCTTTTTGTAGCCTGCTATGGGGGCAGCCATTTTCTGTTAGCCCCTGCTGCCTAGCTAGATCTCTCCTGGCTGACAGCCAGGGGTTACATAGTAAAATTTGGTGCATCAGGCTTCTTCCATATTAATACTTTAGTCTATTACTGTCAGCATCTACAGTATACAGCATGTTTGTGAGTCTCCCCTATTATCTAAAGGAAAGCATTCTTAATTTCACAACATACCAATATTAGTGATGTTCAAACACTGTCACTGTGTACTTTACACTAGTAACATCAGCAAAATACAGATTACAGACGATATTCATACACTAAAACCTGAAACAAGCGGTCTTGCCCTTAATGGTGTGAGAAGAACTTAACTGCATTCAACCTTATTTTATTGTAAAGAAAAGTGTGAATACCTATAGCGCCGATGTCATTAGAAGGAATATACACAGCCGCCAAACCGGAAATGCGGTGTATCCCAAACTCCACATATATAGAATAAGCACAAAGTAGGCTGCACATTGTTAAACACAAACTATCTTAATATACAGACTATAAGAACACTTAAGAATAAATAAGAATATTTAACAACATTAAAATAGATCAGCTAGGGGCTATTATCTAAATTACATTGTAACATGATGAAAACAGGTGAGAAGTCCCCGCTAACAAGAGCTTTTTTCTTCGGGGTCCATAGGGATCCACAGGGATACCATGGGGATAATGTGCTTGGAGAGATCCAGGTATCAAACAGTTAAAGCTTCAGCTCCCAGGATGCCTCGTGTCCTCCTCCATATATACCCCGCCCCTAGCCACAGGACTTCAGTTGTTCGTTTGGTGCGGCAAGATTAAGACGCACCTTTGTAAAGGGGGACTGCTCTGGCAGTCCTAAACTTTTATTTATGTTTTATTTCATTGGCAGTACTAAGCGTCTGAATTAAGACGCATGTACTGTGACTCCATGTACCTCCGCCGAGCCACAACACCAGAAACGGCTGGTGATTCCGGCGGGTTTTGGCTGAGCTTGCTAGCAGCGATGCTGGGACCTGGACTGCGATCGGAAGGCTGGAGATGTCAGATAAGGTGATTCCTCGCTTATGGGGAATTGCACACGTCAGTCCTTGTTTCCAGAGATGCACCTGAAGCCGCTGTAGTGAGAGCCCGAGAGCGTCCGCGTCCTCACTAGATCACCCAGGCCTTATCGTCTGACGCTGGGGATTGGCAGAAGACGCATATCTTCTGCCATGTGTCCAGCGTACCCAGCTGATTGATGCAGCGTAGGGGGTGGTAGGCGCTCCCCAAGCTGCCCTGGCCCAGACATAGTCCCTACAAAGGGTTTTGCGCATCTGGGTTGCTCTGCCTACCCTCCACGTGTATGAGACGCTCACGGTCCACTATCATTGTGCTTCTATAGCTGTTGGTCTCAGGAGGGTTTGGGTCAAAATGGAGGTGGCTAAAACGGAGTTTCCTATATCTGAACAGCTCGCTTAGCTTATGGATGAGGCATGGCGTAACCCGGAAAAACGGTTTTATGTGAATAAAAGAGTAATTGTTGTATCCTTTCCCAGCTTCTGTATGTAGTAAGCGGCATAAACCTCCTGTGGATGCTCTTGTGACGCATTTAATCAGAAATGCTACATTGCCTATTCCGTCAGCATCTTCTCTGAAGGATTCCGCAGATCGAAAAATGTAAACATGTCTTAAGGCAATATTTTCATCATCGGGGGCTGCTACTCCTCCAGCTATGGCTGGGGCCTGGGTAGCCAAAGTTGTTAAAGAATGGATGGGGCAATTGGAAGACTCTACCAGATGCTACCAGAGAACAGATGATGTATATCTCCCATATACGGGAAGCAGCTTCCTATCTAGGAGAAGCTGCAGTAGGTGCTGGAATTTTAGCTTCTAAGGCATCAGCAGCTTCAATAGTGGCACGCAGGGCCCTTTGCTTAAGATCCTGGAAAGCTGATACAGGATTAAAGAATGTGCTGGAAGTCTTACCTTTCTATGGAAAGGTACTTTTTGTAGCAGAGTTGGATTAGATAATAGCTGCTCTGGTGGCTTCAAAGTCAGTAGGTCTGCCATCTATGGCGACTATAAAGTCTAGGCAGGTTTCTTTTTGGTCTTTCCATCCTCAGGGACGAGCAAGGGAACAATCTTCCTCTAAGCCGACTAGTTGTCGCAAGACAACAAGGTGACAAACTAAGAGGTCTGACCCGGCAAGGTGTCCAACTTCTAAACTGGACGACAAACCCTCGGCCTGATGGGGCGGGCCTCCTCCTGGGGGATCCCAGGGTGGGAGGCCGACTTCTTCAGTTTGCGGATTATTGGCATCAAACAGATGCCTGAGTCCGAGAAGTGGTCTGTCAGGGGTATGCCCTCATTGTCAGGAGGCATCCTCCCCAGAAGTTTTTTTGCACAGATCCTCCATCCGATACAGTCCAAGGCCTTGGCCCTTCAGGAAGCCATTCACTCCCTGCTGCAGGCAGGGGTAATAGTCCCGGTTCTTGTGTCACAACAGGGAAGGGGTTATTATTCCAATCTATTCCTGGTTCAGAAACCGAATGGGGCTCATCGCCCTATACTAAATCTAAAAACACTCAACCGGTTTATCCATGTACCCAAATTTTGTATGGACACTCTCTGGTCAATTATTTTGGCAATGGAGCCGGGGGGATTATATGGTATCCGTGGACATTCAGGATCCATATCTGCATGTTCCTATTATACCATCCCACCAACAATTTTTACGGTTTGTTGTCCTTCAGTAACATTACCAATTTCAGGCTCTATCTTTTGGCCTACCTATTTACCAAAATAATGGCAGTTATGGTGGCCTATCTCAGGTGTCAGGGAGTCAGAATACTGCCATATGTGGACGACCTTCTGATCAGGGCCGGATTATAGGCAGGGTGACAGGGGCGGTCGTCCCTGGGCCCCCACATATAGGGGGCCCCCACACACTGTCCCCTGTCACATCCTCCCGATTAACAATTTTTCTTTTCTGTGATCGGAGCCGCTTGCCGCGTCCCGCGATTAAGCCCCGCCCCTCCTGGCAATGTGCAACAGTGGAGCTTGGCACAGAGATAGGAGCCATGTCACTGTGTCTTTAGCTCCTCCTCCTTGTGATGCGTGACCGCTTGCTGCCGGTGTCCAGTGCCCACATGGGGTGCAATGCCTGCAGGATGAACACTGCTCCCCTTCACCCAATGCCAGACCCAGCTGGGGAGAGACAGCTGAGCAGCAGCGGCCACAGCGGCGGTTGCTCAGCTGCTCCAGAGGTCACGTCCTGTGCGGAGAAGCAGGAGGTGGAGCTGGACGGTTCAGGCCTATGTGTAGCCGATCTCCATGTCCCAGAACCAGACCCGCCTAGAGCAGCGCAAACACTTCGTCCAGGACCCCGAGGAGGACAGCCGGAGAATACAGCGGAGTCACGGGAGAGATACAGGGAGCAGCAACAGCAGGAGGAGGAAAAAGGTGCATATATATGTATATCATAGGCCTATCTTTTACTGTGCACATACTGTCCTCCCTTCCTGTCACTATGTCTGCACTGTCTACCTTCCCTGTCCCCCTGTGTACATGCAGTCCTCCCCTCCCTGTCCCCCTGTGTATATATAGTCCTCCCCTCCCTGTCCCCCTGTGTATATATAGTCCTCCCCTCCCTGTCCCCCTGTGTATATAGAGTCCTCCCCTCCCTTTGTATATACAGTCATCCCTCTCTGTCCCCCCTGTGTATATACAGTCCTCCACATCCTGTTCCTATGTGTGTACTGTCCTTCCTTATATACATACATACAACATGTAGAGGGGCACTCACAATTCCACAAATGTACTGCCAAGGTGCCTTCCTTAGGATAATGCAGCAATACAGTGTCCGTATGTAACAGGCGGCACTCCACGGACTCGGTAAATAGAAGCAAATTACTTTACTGCCAAAGTTTCAAGACCATTAAGGCCTTGTCATCATGGCCTTAATGGTCTTGAAACGTTGGCAATAAAGTAATTTGTTTCTATTTACCAAGTCCGTGGAGTGCCGCCTGTTCCTGTTACATACGGACACTGTGTGTGTATATATATATATATATATATATATATATATATATATATATATATATATATATATATACATATATATATATATTATATATATGGGGCCCCCACGCGTTTTGGTGCCCAGGGGCCCCCACATACCTTAATCCGGCCCTGCTTCTGATATTGGTGCAGACTCCGGTTGTTTTACAAAGCCATCTTCAACTGATCATGGCCTGCCTACAAATGCACAGTTGGATTATCAATTGGAAGAAATCATCACTTTCTCCAACATGGTACATCTGGAAGTTCTTTTGGATTCTCTGACACAAACAGTGTTTCTGCCAGAGGACAAGATTGTGCCCCTATCATTGTGAATATGCAAGCTGCTATGCAAGCAAAGGGTATCCATTCTGTTAGCAATGCTGGTCCTGGGATCAATGGTATCCACCTTCCACATGGTGGGGTATGCTCAGTTCCATTCCAGGCCTCTGCAAAAAGTGATTCTCTCCAAGTGGAACGGACAGTATCATCTAATAAGATCCCAGAGGATCATTCTCACTCCAGAGGATCGTTACTCCCTCCTGTGGTGGCTGAGAAAGAATCATCTGAACAAAGGGCACTCATTCTGGATTCCAAATTGGGTGCTCCTCACGACAGATGCCAGTCTTCGCTGATGGGGGGCAGTAACAGGTCATCACACCGTTCAGGGAAGATTGACAAATCAGGAAAGTCACCTGCCAATAAACATTCTGGAACTGCAAGCAGTATACAAAGCACTTATCATGGCAGTGGACCTGCTCCAGGGCAAGCCGGTCCAGATCCAGTCCGACAACGCGACTACAGTGGCCTACCTTAATCGTCAAGAAGGCACGAGAAGTTACGCAGCCATGAAAGAAGTGACAAAGGTTCTGATTTGGGCAGAACGTCATCTTCCGTCCATCTCGACAATATTCATAACGGGAGTACTCAATTGGGAAGCAGACTTCTTAAGTCGTCAAGGCATACATGCTGCAGAGTGGTCTCTCCAACCAGGAGTGTTTCAGCTCCTGGTAAACAAATGGGGTCTACTAGAAATAGATCTCATGGCATCACGTCACAACTACAAGGTCCCCAGGTATGGGTCCAGGTCCAGAGACCCATCAGCAGCCTTCGTGGACGCGCTGGCAGTAAGATGGCACTTCAAGCTGGTGTATCTCTTTCCTCCAATTTTCCTCATCCCAAGAGTTCTCAGGAAATTCAAGCAGCAAACCGGAACAGTAATACTGGTTATCTCTGGCTTGGCCCAGACGTCATTGGTTCACCGACATACAGAATCTATCAATAGACAGTCCGTATCCTTTTCCTCTATGGCAGGATCTGCTAAAGCAGGGTCCCAGCCGGCATCCGGACTTGTCTGGCTTTGACAGCGTGGCTCTTGAATCTTCCATCCTAAGAGCGAAAGGTTTTTCCAGTTCTGTAATTCAAACGATGCTTAGGGCACGAAAGCCTGCCTCTGCCCGCATCTATTACAGAGTTTGGTATTCTTTTGGTCAATGGTGCTTTCTGCTCAGGAGTGTCCCCCACCCTTGGGGAACTGCTTTAGGACATCCCCATGGTATCCCTGTGGATCCCTATGGACCCTGAAGAAGAAAATTAGAGTTATGGTAGACTTACCTAGATAACTTCTTTTCTTCAAGGTCCATAGGGTCCACAGGGCACCCACCCTGACTCATCTAGCAGTATGGGTAATTTTTTCTTTCGGTCACGGACTCCCTCATCTTGTTAAAGTGTGTTTCTGGTGTACAATTGCTCTTCCTTCTCCTCTTTCCTTCTCCTGCCTTGAGGTAAAACTGAAAGCATGTGGCTAGGGTCGGGGTATATATGGAGGAGGACCCGAGGCATCCTGGGAGCTGAAGCTTTAACTGCTTGGCGCCTTGATCTCTCCACCCACATTATCCCCATGGTATCTCTGTGGATCCCTATGGACCATGAAGAAAAGGAGTTATATAGGTAAGTCTACTATAACTCTAATTTTCAACAGCAATCGTAAAAGCAATGAACTTTTCAGCTTTTTTGTTTTTACAACCTAAACGCTAAGCTGGAAAACAGCATTGCGGCAGGCACTTAAGTCAGGATCCTGTAGTCGGACTTAACAGCGCGGTCAGTTGAGTAGGCCCAGGAACTCCTTACCACAGCTATCCAACATTGCGCTGAATTGAATCACCCCTATGGACCTTAAAAAGTGTTCTTATTAGTAACAATCCTGTCATTTATCTTGTACAGTCTATAAACTGACAGCTACTGTAGCATTGGTTTGGTTGCTATGGGAAACGTCTGCTCTTGTCCACTTTAGCAGGTTTGAGAAGTCTCCCCATTAGAGCGCAGAAGGTATTCACTCCGTTCGGACCACACCGTTTGTCTGACAGAGCTGAGGACGTATTTCCCAGCTGTTTGTATGGTAATCGCACCATTCATGTATTATAAATGGGCATCAAGGAAAATTTATTTTTAAAATCGGTCTTGCTGAGAAATAAGGTTCCTCCTATATAATAAATGTGGATTTTCGTAAATATAAAATGTTCAAAATGTAACACAACTAACCTTTAACCGATCAACGCATATCAATTTGATATGACCCAGTGCGTACCTAGCCTTTAGGCAGGGGAGGGTGGCTGGGCAAACGGAGGCGTTCCTGCAGGAACGTCTACCGTTTGTGGGCGGCCCTAATGACATCACTTGTGATGCCAGTCGGTGGACTTCCTGCGCAATGAGAGCGGCCAGGAGGCTGCAACTTAAAAAACAAGCGCCCGCCCTGATTCCGAGCGAGCGCTCACTTTTTGTGAGCGGCTCTGAATCAGGCCCACAGGGCCTGATTCAGGCCCGGATGCTACGCTGCGCTTGCAGTGTGCGATTTTCCGCAAACTGCACATGCGTAGGAGTCTCAATGCGCGCGAACCAGTCATTGCGATGGGAAAGTGCTCGCCCGTAGCCCGCATTTGGGCCGCTATTTTGAGTGACAGTGCCGTTTGTGGGTTGTAACAGGGGAAGGTGCTTGACAAAGGGGGTGTGGATGTGCGAACGCAGGCGTGCCCGACCGTAAGAACAGCGTTTAATGGGTGTGCATGATTTGCAAAGTAGCGTCATTACACACCTGACTAGGTTGTATTTTAGCCTGAACTGCTCGCAATGTTGTGGTGGGAAAAGGCTACCACAAGCGCCACGAGCGGCTCCGATGGCTCTCCATGTTCCCGATTAATCCTACAACTGCCTGAGATGACGTATGTTGCGAGTTGCAAAGGGGCGTCTTTATACAGGTGTGAGCGCATAGTGCGGCCGCTCGCTATCACTTAGTAGGCGGCTTTACGTGACACAGTGAGCGGACGCAAATAGTGTCCGGGTCTGAATCAGGCCCACAGCTCCTTCTTGGTTCTCATCCTATCTGATCGCTCTTTCACTGTTTGTTTTTCTGATTCTCCTCGTATACCTCTATCAGTTGGAGACCGCAAGGCTCAGGGGCCTATTCATCAAGTTCTGACCCCGATAATTAACATTCTAACTCGCCGCTGCTACCGGAGCAATTCATCATTGCTCTGGTGCGGTGACAGCTGATGCGATATCAGCTGCCCCCGTGAGCGGCTTCACTACTCCTTTTTGGAGCTGTGACGGGAAGTACGCATGCACGACCTACAGGTCACACATGCGCACAAGAGCCCCGACATCCGGCGGAAGCAGCCGGATAGGGGTGGAGGGATCTAAAAGGGAAGGAGCATGTTGCGATGCCGGAGCATTCGCCATCTGAAGATGACGAATGTTGTGATACTAGTGTATGGGGACAGCGGGCCATTCTGGGAGAGAAAGGTAAGCAGGAGATATCTGTGATACTAGTGTATGGGGACAGCGGCCATTCCGGGAGAGGAAGGTAAGCAGGAGATATCTGTGACACTAGTGTATGGGGACAGCGCCCATTCCGGGAGAGACAGGTAAGCAGGAGATATCTGTGATACTAGTGTATGAGGACAGCGGGCCATTCTGGGAGAGAAAGGTAAGCAGGAGATATCTGTGATACTAGTGTATGGGGACAGCGGGCCATTCCGGGAGAGGAAGGTAAGCAGGAGATATCTGTGATACTAGTGTATGGGGACAGCGGGACATTCTGGGAGAGGAAGGTAAGCAGGAGATATCTGTGATACTAGTGTATGGGGACAGCGGCCATTCCGGGAGAGGAAGGTAAGCAGGAGATATCTGTGATACTAGTGTATGGGGACAGAGGGCCATTCCGGGAGAGAAAGGTAAGCAGGAGATATCTGTGATACTAGTGTATGGGGACAGCGGGCCATTCCGGGAGAGGAAGGTAAGCAGGAGATATCTGTGATACTAGTGTATGGGGACAGAGGGCCATTCCGGGAGAGACAGGTAAGCAGGAGATATCTGTGATACTAGTGTATGGGGACAGCGGGACATTCTGAGAGAGGAAGGTAAGCAGGAGATATCTGTGATACCAGTGTATGGGGACAGCGGGCCATTCCGCGAGAGGAAGGAAAGTAGGAGATATCTGTGATACTAGTGTATGGGGACAGCGGACCATTCCGCGAGAGGAAGGTAAGTAGGAGATATCTGTGATATCTCCTGCTCTACCCTCTTGATGAATGGCCAGATATGTAACTTAATTTTTACAATTGCAGGTGAAAATGTGCATTTTTAACTGCTTTTGTGAAAATTAAGTGATTATGAATAGGCCCCATAGTTTTAGGTCCTCTGCTCTTCTTAATCTATACCACCTCTCTTGGCAAACGAATCCGCTCTTTTTGATTTCAGTATCATCTGTACAGGACGATACTCAAATCTACCTATCCTCCCCAGATTTGTCACCATCTGTCCACCGGCCAATAAGTTACCAACCTGGTCTCTCTATGACTGTTGATAACTCGACAATCCACCCCGCCCCACAAGCTCGCTGCCTAGGTGTCATCCTTGACTCTGAACTGTCCTTTGTTCCCCACATTCAAGCTGTCTCAAAATCATGTTACATACATCTAAAAAACATATCCAAAATTCGACTATATCTCACACAAGACACTGCAAACACTCTAATCCATGCACTCATTATTTCCCGCCTTGACTATTGCAATAGTCTCCTTATTGGTCTTCCCAAAAACAGGCTCTCGCCATTACAATCTATTATGAATGCAGCTGAGAGGCTGATCTTCCTTGCCAATTGTTCATCGTCTGCTACTCTGCTCTGTCAGCTCCTCCATTGGTTGCCGGTTTTCTATCGTATTCAATACAAAATACTTTAACTTACACATAAAGCTATTAACCAAACCAGACCAACATACATCTCTTCACTCATCTCAAAATATCTCCCAACCCGACCTCTCCGCTCAGTACAAGATCTGCGTCTCTCATCCCCACGCATTACTTGCTCCCATTCACGGTTACAGGACTTTTTTAGGGCTGCACCCACTCTATGGAATGCCTTACCACACACAATAAGACTTTCCTCTAGCCTCCAATCCTTCAAGCGTTCCCAGAGTCGAGCTGTTCAGCAAGGACAGGTAAATCACACTGATTTAAAAAACCACGACAGAGCTTAGGATTGCCATCAAATTTGCTTGGCATGGGTAGATGTAGATGAGGGAATACCCTGGTCCCTGTATTAACAGGCACAGGAGGAGGTGAAGTTGCTGATGCCCCAGGGGTGATTAACGAGGTTTGCAGATTATCTTGGCGTTTAGACATCTCCTGTAGGAACTGGGCCATTTGATGTTGCATAGCTTCCAGGTTTTCTAAACGACCAGCAATACAGCGAAATAAATCCACTCCAGACTCCTGTTCCGTGGCTGGATCCATGGGGCCAGTGCAAACTGTGAGGTTCTGAATTTGTTGTGGACCCAGGGTGGTGATAGGAGCAGACACAGAAGCAGACTTAATTGAAAAAGTGGGGTTTTTAATAGGTGACTTAAAAGATATGGGAATGGCAAATGAAAAGCCCAGGAATAGCACTAAAGTGCACTTGATAACTGTAGTGCGGGTTAATGGGAAATGTCCTGATAGTGACAAGCAGGAACAGTCCAGTATACAAGTATGGTGAGCTGAAACAGAATGCAGGTATGATAAGCTGTAACTGAATGCAGGAATGATGAGCTGTAACGAATGCAGGTATGGTGAGCTGTAACAAATGCAGGCTGAGGTAATTCAGTCCTGCAACAGCAGGTTCAGGTACTCAGGTAGGTAAAAGGTATGTGGAGGGTGCAGGGTAAATCCAGCAGGTTGGAGCAGG
The DNA here is from genome assembly GCA_031769625.1 of Taudactylus pleione. NCBI lineage: Eukaryota > Metazoa > Chordata > Amphibia > Anura > Myobatrachidae > Taudactylus > Taudactylus pleione. The sequence goes on from JAUIMM010000170.1 coordinate 387,281, forward strand.
CAAGGTTCAGGCTAGGAGCATATACAAGCAGGCAGGCAGGTAAGGCACAGGTACTCTCTCTCAGCCGCAGCTGAGAAAGACGTTGCACTGGCAAAAGAAGGAAGGCTCTGGACCTTCCTAAATACTCAGTGCTGCGCTGTGACTGGCTGGAATTTGCACATGACCTACCAGGATTGGACAGCCGTAATCACATGGCCGCAGGCAAGATGGTGGCGCCCATGCCAACGGAACGGAAACACTGCCAGACCTCACCAGGCCTAGTGACAATGTGCCCGCACAGAACCACACGCAGCCAATGCCCCTCGCCAAATACCAGCACCGCTGCCAGAGACCCCCCGCCATAACGACCTCAATAATTCCTGGTAATTCCCGGTGACTACCATGCCGAGAAACACTGGCCGTGACACACATATGTCTATAGTATGGATTCTGCAACTTTTTTAGACGTACAGGTCAAAGTGGTTGATGGCTGGATTGCTACTGAAGTCTTTTGTAAAGATGTAGATGGTAATACTTTCCTGATATCTAATAGCCATCAACCTCCAGCACTAAAGAGAGGCCTACCACTCTCTCAGATGAGGAGAGTGGCAAGGATAATGAGCGATAGCTCAAAAATTTCTGCTAAGCTGGATGATTTAATTTTGAAATTTTTGGCTAGATGATATGATTGACACATTGCAGGAACAGGAACAAGTCTTATCCATACCCAGGTCTAAACTGTTGCAGCCTAGAGACAGGGATCAGAGTAAAATTATCCCCTGGTCTAGTAGCTATACGGTGGCTAGTCCTGTAATTAGGCACTTTGGCCTATTGTGTCGTCAGACCCGGAGCTACCTGTGTTTAAGAACGTGAGACCGGTAGCTGCCTTTTGCAGAGGCCGTAACTTCAGAGATCGGCTTATGATCACCGACATTACGGGGAGAGGAGTACCTCGTCCACCGAATGTATATGTGAAGCCACCAGGTTGTTATGCCTGTTACAGTTGTACCACTTGTAGATCTTTGGTGTCATCTAAATCTTTTAAGCATCCACATCTAGACAGGAGTTTTGACAGTCGCCATGTTCTGATGTGCACCACTGCCTTTGTGGTTTATATTATCTGGTGTCACTGAGGCCTGTACTACGTAGGCCAGACTAGGCGGGAATTCCGCGATAGGATGGCGCTACATAGATCGGCCATTAAGCTGGCAGCCTCAGGTAGGGAGATCGATCAGCCAGTGGCTAAACATTTTAAAATTAAAGGACACTCTCTTTCTGCCCTTAAGTATCTGTTATTTGATCATGTCCCTGAATCGCCTAGAGGCCGTGATGGGGTTAAAGCCCTTCTCATTATGGAAGCAGGCTGGATCTTTAGGTTAGATACAACGTGGCCGAGAGGTCTTAATGAAAAGATTAATTACACCAGTCTGATGTAGTCATAGTCTCATCTAATATTGATGTGCATAATACTGCTAATAATGTCATATGTACCTATGGTTTTGTGTTATTTATGTAGCTATGAGGCCTATTCATCATAACTAAAGTAAAGATGGAGGTAATTAGGTTTAGATGGAGTTCTACCTAATTACCGGAGGAATTCATCATTACTCCTCTCCATCAGTATCTATTCCGAAAAGCTGTCATTTTTGCGATGGCAGCTTTTCGGGAAATAGACACTTTTCCCTGCCTACACTACCTTACTGCAGCTGTAATCAGTGCTGCACATACGCTGTTATATTCATAATACCAGCACATGCGCAGCACTACCTACAGCTGCTGTAATTTTGTGTGCGTGTGTCCCCTCTGCATACCTCCCCCTGTACCGACTTACCTGCCCACTGCAGCACCTCCGGCGACTGTTCGGACAATGTGTTCTCCCAGCAGACCACAGTACAGTTTAGTGTAAAAAAAAATAAAACATTTTTTTCTAAACTTTTTTGTGTTCTGCTGGGAGAACACATTGTCCGAACAGCCGCCGGAGCCAGGGGATGGACCAGAGCGCCGGAGGGAGACGCCGGGGGACCTCACCAGCTGGAAGCAGGTAAGTGTCACCTGCTGTACGCCACCTCACAGTGACAGATAGTAACTCCATCAAATTCCGAAAATAGATAATTTTCGGAATTTGATGAATACCATAATTTCCATATCCCCATACTAATGTACTAATGTATGGGGAGTGTGGAAATTAACGCAGGAGGACTTAGCAAGGAGATATCAGTGATATCTCCTGTGCTAAGTGTGTTCATGAATACCAAAATAACGTTATTTAAGGAAAATGTCCTTAAAAACTGTATTTTTGTGTTGGTGAATAGGCTCCTATGTATGATTTATGCTGCAGTCTGTTCATTAGATGTGATATTTGCTGCATTGTTTATATTTTGTATGTAATGTGCAGTAACAGCGCTGCTTGAACACGCCTGCTGAGTGGGTAGGGAGGCGTGCTCAGGAATCCGTTCCGTGTGAGCCGCAAGCTTGCTAGTTGCTATGCAACACAGGCGGGCGGGACCTGGAAGTGTGGCTCTGCAAGGCGTCCTCTCACTCGCGGCTGGACGTGGATGGCGGCAGCGGTAAGCACCTGTGGGGGTATTTATGGTGGGTAAGTGTGTCCTGATGAAGGGGCTGATACCCTGAAATGTTACATTGACCATGATTTAATACACTTGGGTTTTTGTCGCTAAAACATTGTGTCCCATGAGTGCTGATTTTTTTCTTGGATTATCTATGATGTTTTCATTTTTGGCACCGGGACCAGTTGTATTGTGGATTTAGGAGTATATTATATATAATTATTTTTTTAACTTTACTGTTTTCTCCTCTTCAGACGGGAGGTTGGGGTCCGCTGCGGCCAGGTAGGTGGGGGACAGAGAGTTGAGAGGAGGGGGGGGTTTGGGGGAGACACAGAATTACCGCAGCTGTAGGCAGTGCTGCACATTCGCCACTTTTGTGAACGTAACGGCAAATGCCCAGCACTGATTACAGCTGCGGTAAGGTAGAGCAGGCAGGGATCATTTATATTTTCTGGAAAGCTGTCATCGAAAAAATGACAGCTTTTCCGAATAGATAGTTATAGGGAGGAGGAATGATGGATTCCTCCAGTAATTAGGTAGAACTCCATGCCAGTTCTATTACCTCCATGATTTTTTTTGATTTTTTTTTAGTTATAATAAATAGGCCCCGAAGTGTAATAAATGGGCCCAAAAAGTACCCTTAAAAGAAAAGGGGATAGTACTCACTACTAGAGCGAGCCTTATAATCTAGCTAATCTTTGTCACAATGACAATGTGTACTGCTACGCCACAGTCTCCTCCTGGCTGAGCATGTAAGATGTGGCAGTCATTGTAAAGGCAGCGCCATCGTTATGCAGAGTTGTTAGGGTAGCAGGCTACTATGGTATATGCCTTTTGCTTTTAGGGTGGATCCTGTGACTGTACATAGGGGGTCATTCAGACCCACTCGCGAGCGGCAGTACGCTCGCAAGTGTGTCGATGTTCCCCACTGCGCATGCGCATGACGGAGGGAGCTCCGTTGTGCGCATGCGCGAGACCCGGCGAGCGACGGGCTTCCCATCTCTCCGGGTCTCGCACCAAAGGGGGCGTGCTGTCGATGTTGATTGACAGTACGCCCCCTTTGGTGGGCGTGCCTGCCAGACGGAGGCGTTCCCATGGGAACGCCTACCGTCTGAAGCCGGCCCCACTGACATCACTAGTGATGTCAGTGGGAGTGATTTTGGCTCTGATAGAGCCAAAATCACTTCAGGGCTTGTGGCTGGGAAACCCGACCGCAGGGTTTCCTTCGCAAATCCAATGGTCGTGATGGTCAAGACCATCGCGACCATCTTGTTGGACGCTCGTATATGCTGTGGGTGGCTATACGAGCGTCCAGGAGGACGCTCCATTTTAATGGAGGAGGGCCCTGATTCAGAGCGAGCGCTCTGGTCAGAGCGTCCGGCTCTGAATCAGGCCCATAGTCCAAAACCATGAAATTATGGTGAGCAACAAGGGAAGAGAAGGGTATGGCGCTCCTACAGATCAAGTGAAATTAGTATGCATGAACCCACATCCAGAAATACCTCCCACGGGAACAAACTACACTAATTAGAACTGGTTTAGTGAAGGGAGTCTCAGCTGCAGAGACGGGATGTTGAAGTATGAAGTATTACTTGAGACATCATATTGGGCGGACAGAAGGTGGCGCTGTAACGATAGTGTATTCTCTTATACACTGTTCTTGTTAATCCTCCATGTTATTCTGTGCAGATTATATGTGCTGGTCACAGTAATTGCTTATCCCGCAATCTTTCCTGCATGTTTGATACTTCAACAAAAGACCCAGCAGATCGGCAGGTTGTTCAGTACTGTGTGTGCACCGCACTGCGATTACACGTGCAGATACGAATCCATCGCAGAGTTAGTGACAGACCGCGAGAGTTTGGGGGATTTGACGGGGGAGTAGTTGGAGTAACGCAGCCGTGTCTGTCCGTGTGAACGCCGTTGCATGGGCGCGCATAAATTAGCCACTGCCATTGCATACACAGCCTGAGTACTCACTGCGTGCGACGAGACTTGCAGTTTATGCGACGGGTCAGACCTGCTGTAATTGTGCGTGATTGGCCGATGTGCTTTGATGGTACTGATGTATACGCAGGACTGCAAAGGTATTACGGATATGAGAAAGCAGCAGTGGGCGTGTCTATGCTGGGTGAGCGATGGCGGCCATTAGCATATTTTCGCACCTTCATTGCGTGCGATTACTCAGCTGCAATCGCAAATGCGATCCATACTGAATCTGGCCCATAAGCTGAAACAGGGAGCAGCGGGGTCTCTCAGCGGTATGAGCCCACTATGGCCAAGTAGTGACAGAGGACGTCATGGGCAGTGCCCCCCACCACCTCGGCTTCCACCACAGCCGGTCCCAAGTATAGCCAGCACCAGGGGCGTAACTAGACCTAGGGGGGCCCCACAGCAAAATTTTCATGGGTTCCCCCTAGGTCCCTGTACCCCTTCCCCATTCCGCCCTCCCCCCTTGCACCCTCCTCAACTTACCTGCTCCGTGGTTGCACTGCTCAGGGCAGGCACACCTCTCCCGGTCGGCTCCATCTCTCCTCACTGACTGATGTTGGTCACGCCTCCTCCCAGTATCGGTCAATGAGGAGAGCCAACCGGGGGGACGCTACCATGGAGGGGGGTGGCCACAACCACGGAGCAGGTAAGTTGAGGGGTGTGTGAAGGGGAGGCCGCAGACCGAGGCCTGGCACTGTAGGTGCAGGGGGAGGGCAAGGCCCTGGGTCGGTCCGGGCCCCATAGCAGCCGCACTCCCTGCACCTACGGTAGTTCCGCCGCTGCTCAGCACCGCTGCTGTCACAATGAGGCAGGTGGGGTTGTAGCTTGGGTCCCCGCCACTGTTGCAACTGTTATTCCTGTCACTGCGGTAGGTTAAAACTTTCCTGTCTGCATAACTGTTCTGCCGGCTCCCACCTCTGCCTAGGTGTAATGTGTTGTTGCCACCCAACCCCCATATTGCCTATACTTGGTCATAAGCCTTTTGGTATGTTTTTGTATTTTCAGTTTGTGGGGGAGATGCACTAAAGCCTCGGAGAGAGATAAAGTACCAACCAATCAGCTCCTAACTTTCATGTTACAGGCTGTGTTTGAAAAATGACAGTTATGAGCAATTGGTTGGCACTTCCTCTTTCTTCACTTTATCTCTCTCACGCTTAGTACATCTACCCCTATGTGTGATATCTGAGGCTTGAGGGTGATCCGAGCCCCCAGTATGTGGGAGAAGCCACGATGACGCAAATCACGAAAGTTCCCGACTTCTACAGCCAAGCCGGCAGACTGCGGCTAAAAGTGTAGCATTTGAATGAGACAACTCAAAAATAACAGAAACAAGGACCCTTGCCAAGGCCGTTTCTTCTGTTACTGCCTAGATCAAGGAAGCATGTTGCAAATTTTCATAATTGTTCTCAGTGGTTTACAGGGCAATCTGCAACTATTATTCCCACTGCTGTGTGACACCAGCCCAATACTGCATCCAGCTGCTCTCTACACTTCCTGCATGATTGGCTTCATCACATGTCCATAGCGAATGTGTTATACCCCTTTTACACAACAGCTAAAACCCGGGTTATTGCAGGGTTAACCCGGGCAGCTCCATGGTGTAAAAGGGGAGAGAGTTGGATCGCCGGATCGAGTGACCCGGCAATCCAACCCAGGTAACTAGCAGGGTTTAACACGGGAGTAGCCCGTGAAACCCTGCTGTGAGAACAGCGCACTCCGGGTCACGATGACCTGGAGTGCGCTGCTAGCCGGCCGATTGGTCCGGCTTCAGTGGCGCTTGGAGATGACGTCATCTCCAAGTGACCACTTTCACTCCGCAAAAGCCGGGTCTATGCAGACCCGACTGCGGTGTGAGCGGCGCTGACTCGCCGGCAAAATTCCGGGTCTGATCCGGATAGGAACTTTGGGCCTGATTCAGAGCCGGATGCTATTTGCGCTCGCTCGTTCAGAAAAAGGGGCCGGTTATTTAAATAGAGCGCTCGCTCTTTGCTCGTTCAGACATAGAGGCATCAACAAACCGCAAACGAAACATGAGCTCGCTATTTTTTCTAAAACGCCCCCTGGCCGCTCGCATCCTACGTCATCTCCGCTATTTATTAGATTAATCGAGTACATCGAAAGGCGTATGAACTGCTCGCAGTGCTTGTGGTTGGATTTTCCTACCGCAATCATGCGAGCAGTTCAGGCTAAAAGACAACCAAGTGACGTGGTCGATGACACTGCTTTGTTAATTATGCACACCCTTAAAACGCCCGTTTTGACCGTTTGGCACGCCTGCGTTCGGATCTCCACTCCCCGTTTTCAAGCACCTTCCCCTGTTACCACCCACAAACACCTCATCCTGTCACTCAAATTAGCAGGCATTCGCTATTTTGTGAGCAAACAATTTCCGACCGCAATGACTGGTTCGCGCATGCGTTTTACGACCCATACGCATGCACAGTTGTGCGAACATCGCTCGGAGAGAACGAGCGGCTCTGAATCAGGCCCTCTGTTCCAACTCCGGGTCAGACCCGGAATTTAGGTGGAAAAGGGGTATTAGAGTGCACATTCCCAGCTCTTCCCGATTGCATGCAATTTGCAATCGATTGTGTATAAAAATCTTTCCCATTTTCAATCGATTGCAAATTGCACGATTGCTGCAATCAATCTCTGATGTATGGGGGCCTTTAAATGACCCCATCCGCCAGGTACAACATTCTCTGCTCCTGGGCTTCACACTTCATTTATAATTTCAGTCGTCCTCGTTGGAACACACTTCTCATCAATCCATTAGTTCAACACATGTGACTGCAATGGTAAGTAAAGGCCCCCATACATCAGCAATCTGAAAACCACAATTGATCAATTAGAAGATGTATTGCCCGATTTTAGGATTTCCCAATCTAGAAAATCTGCGCCCATACACTACAGATCTTTTTCAGCGATTTGCAGATCGATTGCTGCAAACACAGATCTGCCAATCTTGACAGGCTCCATCATGTTACTAGTAACGGTCTGCTGCTCATCTCCATACACTAGCAATCTACAGCCCCAATCCATCTGTGATATCCAACATGTTGGACAATCTGATTTACCAATTCCAATCACTTTTTGGTTGCGATCTGTGAAGCCTCATACATTGCAGATTTTTTTACAGAATCGTCTGCAAATTGCAGAATTGCCACAATCGATTGCTGATGTATGGGGGCCTTTATGTGGGAAGTCCAGGAGCAGAGCATTGTGTACCTGGTGGAATGAGTTGTTTTGCAGGGTCTGCATACCGGTGATGTGCGGTGAGGTGAGGCAGAGCCTTTCCTGTCATACTCCACATTTTTTACTGTAGAGTTTATGGGAATAATTTAAAGAAAATATTATAAATATTGTTCTGATGGTTTTTGTGGTCAAAACTGTGGAGTAAACAGTGAATGGCAGGTGAGGCACTGCCTCCACTGTCTACCTTTTCCGCACATCCCTGATCAACACTTACCAAATGTCCAGCACTATCTACTGCTGCACCTGTGTATAATGCCCACATGTACCCTAAGGTTCATATACAGTCAGGTGCATAAATATTGGGATATTGACAGAATTTTCATATTTTGGCCTCTATTCACCACCACAATGGCTTTGAAATGAAACAAACAAGATGTGCTTTAACTGCAGAATTTCAGATTTAATTTGAGGGTAATTACATCCAAATCAGGTGAACGGTGTAGGAATTACAACGGTTTCTATATGTGCCAAAAGTAATGGGACTATCAACTCAAAAGATATTTCATGGACAGGTGTGGGCTATTCCCTCGTTATTTCATTATCAATTAAGCAGGTAACAAGGTCTGGAGTAGATTCTAGGTGTGACATTTGCATTTGGAATCAGTTGCTGTCAACTCTCAATATGAGATCCAAAGAGCTGTCACTATCAGTGAAGCAAGCCATCATTAGGCTGAAAAATCAAAACAAACCCATCAGAGAGATATTAAAAACATTAGGTGTGGCCAAATCAACTGTTTGGAACATTGTTAAAAAGAAAGAACGCACCGGAGAGCTCAGCAACACCAAAAGACCCGGAAGACCACGGAAAACAACTGTGGTGGATGACAGAAGAATTATTTCCCTGGTGAAGAAAAACCCCTTCACAACAGTTGACCAAATCAAGAACACTCTCCAGGAGGTAGGTGTATATGTGTCAAAGTCAACAATCAAGAGAAGACTTCACAAGAGTGAACATAGAGGGTTCACCACAAGATGTAAACCATTGGTGTGCCACAAAAACAGGAAGACCAGATTAGAGTTTGCCAAACAACATCTAAAAAAGCCATTACAGTTCTGGAACAACATCCTATGGACAGACGAGACAAAGATCAACTTGTACCAGAGTGATGGGAAGAGAAGAGTATGGAGAAGGAAAGAAACTGCTCATGATCCAAAACATACCACCTCATCAGTGAAGCATGGTGGTGGTAGTGTCATGGCGTGGGCATGTATGGCTGCCAATGGAACTGGTTCCCCTTGTATTTATTGATGATGTGACTGCTGACAAAAGCATCAGAATGAATTCTGAAGTGTTTTGGGCAATATTATATGCTCATATTCAGTCAAATGCTTCAGAACTCATTGGACGGCGCTTCACAGCGCAGATGGACAATGACCCGAAGCATACTGCAAAAGCAACCAAAGAGTTTTTTAAGGCTAAAAAGTGGAATGTTATGCAATGGCCAACTCAATCCCCTGACCTGAATCCGATTGAGCATGCATTTCACTTGATGAAGACAAAACTGAAGGGAAAATGCCCCAAGAACAAGCAGGAACTGAAGACATTTGCAGTAGAGGCCTGGCAGAGTATCACCAGGGATGAAACCCAGCGTCTGGTGATGTCTGTGCGTTCCAGACTTCAGGCTGTAATTGCCTGCAAAGGATTTGCAACAAAGTATTAAAAGGTGAAAGTTAGATTTAGGATTATTTAGTTTGTCCCATTACTTTTGGCCCCTTAAAAAGTGGGAGGCGCATATAGAAACCGTTGTAATTCCTACACCGTTCACCTGATTTGGATGTAATTACCCTCAAATCTGAAAGTCTGCAGTTAAATCACATCTTGTTTGTTTCATTTCAAAGCCATTGTGGTGGTGAATAGAGGCCAAAATCTGAAAATTCTGTCAATGTCCCAATATTTATGCACCTGACTGTATGTATCTGTACATCTGGCTCTGATACTAGCCAGTGCCTCCCCAGCCATATACCTCACCACACATCACTGCCAGTGCCTCCCCAGCCATTTACCTCACCACACATCACTGCCAGTACCTCCCCAGCCATTTACCTCACCACACATCACTGCCAGTGCCTCCCCAGCCATTTACCTCACCACACATCACTGCCAGTGCCTCCCCAGCCATTTTCCTCACCACACATCACTGCCAGTACCTCCCCAGCCATTTACCTCACCACACATCACTGCCAGTGCCTCCCCAGCCATTTACCTCACCACACATCACTGCCAGTGCCTCCCCAGCCATTTACCTCACCGCACATCACTGCTGCATACACAGATGGTTAAATTCACGCCAACCGTGCCTCAGGGGCATTTAATCAATAACCACATTTACGATGCAGTCTGGACGCGATATTAGCATCCCATGATTGCATTGCAGGATGCGATGATAGCGCAGGAATGTACGAAATAGCACCTGCAGGGATAGGGTCTGTGAAAGGAGCCTGTCCGTACGATGTGCTCGGAGTAAAGAGACAGTCTCTTCACTCCTGTGCCAGACTCTGGCCTTTGCGCGACAGCGTAACCCTCTCCCGGTAAATTTTCCGAAGTGTAGTCTATTGGCTACAGCAGCACAATGCCATCTCCAGGTGCCGTTAGCTGCGGGGACCAAATTAATTAGACAGCAGTGCATCCCCCATAGAAATCTATGGGGGCTGCGGCCGCTGTTGGAAATGGCGGAACCCTCCATAATATATCTGGGGGATACTAAATATTTGCGGGTATCCCCCTAAAACGGGTGTTTTTGGGGGAATATGTTGCAAATACAGTATATAATGATAGATAGGCACCTTAATGTGTAAGAAAGAGATGCCGTTCAGTGTTGAATTGTTTGGATACTACCTACAATGTATCTCCAGGTAAATGTAAGGTGGGAGGACTTCTTGCCGAAAACCTTGGATGCCACCTGATTGGGGAGCGGGATGCTAATTAGTAGGGGTGGTGGTCCAAAAGTGGGCATTCACTATTAAATGTTATTGCACTACATATAATGCAAATTTGCCTTTTTAACCAGTAGGTTTGTGTCTTCCTCAGGTCCGGCAGATCGCCTCCGAATACTATGACAACCTTCCTCAGCACCAGTCATGGGCCCGTGTCCTCTGGGATTTCATATTTGATGAAGAGATTGGTCCCTATTCAAGGATTAAAAGGAAATCCGAGCTTGCGAACGCGTGATCACAATCACTGATAGAATGGAAAATCATGATATAAAATGTTGTAATGTGTGACACTGTGCACAGTGTAATTATAAATTCCTATTGCTATGTGGTACATCTGTGATGTCTATTTTGGGGGTGTCCTAAGCTGGGGTACATGCTTACTATGTGTTTGACACATGCACTTCTACAGGGACGTAACGGGTTGGGTATAAAATGTCTACATTATAAATGTTGTTACTGTCGACCTCTTGACTACATCCCGTGGTACCGTTACTGAACTACCGGATGCAGGTGGTGTGATTCCGCACTTTATCTAATGGTCATAAGGTATAGTATATATTGTATAACCAAGTATACGCATTAAAGGAGTGAGAAGTCTGATCTATAGGTCCCTAAGCCAGGACGTCAGTTTTCTATACAAGTGACTGTACTGTCTGCTATAATTGTCAGTCAGCTAGTCATTTTTACCATCCGGCGTATTATGGGGCTAGTACAGCTACAGATATAGATCCATTTACGGCTGTGCCAGATTCTAAACTGGCTGCAATTACCATTCATTGCTGCTCCTCTTGGAGAAATCAGTGGAAGCAGTAACATCTACAGTCCCGTTATGCTCCCACTATGTCATTGTGTTCAATAATCTTGTTAATGACGCAGATTCTATGGGTCTTGGTGCAGTCATTTATCTTGCATTAATTGAACGTATCAGATGAAATTAGTTACACATATGTAAAAAGGACACACGAGCAATGAAAGCACTGTGCACCTTTTACTTGAGGAAAACTGTACTACTGTGAAACGCGTTGAAGGTCTACACGGCTGTCTGCTGTTCTACATCCATTACAGGGAACCAAAGAGCGAGCCAGGAAACTTGTGATCGTGTACTTTGGATTGTCCGTGATCTGGTACCATTAGATTTAAGACCCTCTCCTCCCCCCCTCACTAATAGGTACTAGGGTAATTGCCAAGACTAAAGTTGGATTAGAGCATATGGACGGCGCCAATGGGTGCCCTCAACTACATCCTAAAAAGAATACAAATGCAATAAACAGCACTCTTATGATGGAAGAAAACACAATCAGATGAAGTGAATTGTAAAAAAATTGCATTTATAATCTCTATTAAAATACATGTAAAATATTATACTGATTAAAACAAAATAGCATTATGCTAGTATATATGCACCTCTCTCTGGGTATTGGTAGTCCAATGGAGTTTAAGTGCAGTATATAGTGTCCCGTTCCTATGTGGCTACCTGGGAATTATCAAGAATATTTTGGAAGTGTAGTGGTATGGTCCACTGCAGAGTATAATACCAACTCACGATATTGAGGGTCCTTGTTAATTGGTGGTACAGTAATCGCGCTCTGATGGTGGGTCCCTTGGAGTAGTAAATTGCTGAAGCTTGTATATTCTCCCGTCTGGCCAAAGTCCACTTTGAAAACCAGGTTAAAGTCCCGGGAGTCTGGTTCAGGTCACAAAGGTTCACTGCACACTCCCATATAATCCAAGAGAGTTGAAGTGCCAAACAACAAACGCGTTTCGCTGGGTAACCACCAGCTTTATCAAAGGTGATTGCTTCTTACAGGAGACGGGTATTTATACCTTAGCTAATATGGCTGCTAATTAGTTCACCTGGATGTTATTATACTTCATCTGTATATAATCCTTAATATATAGTGACAAAACATTTAATATAGTATTAAGGCAGAATTGATACCTTCACAAATTAAAAACACAGTATTCCCAAAAATTAGAAACTCACTTACACTTTCTCTCCTAGTGAACAATCGTCAGTTCAGCCGATCATGTGATGTAAACACAAAGTCACATGATCGCTGCTTAGTAGGAAAGGTGTTCTCCGTATAACACGTGGTTAATAAGTTAACAATCAGATCTGATTAAGGTTTGCCCATTCTTGTGATGGTGTTTAAGCTCTAAATGTGTCCCATTCACGTGACAACACATATCTCTCTCATTATCTATATGGTTGGTGTAGTGCGCTATTTAGGAAAAATGGGGGGGAGGGGGGAGTATCTAAATGTTATAGGACTAATGCTTCAGCTATAGCCACTGGTGGGTTCCCCGTTACCAAAAGGAATTATACAATGGATTGTGTGTGTCTATTGGTTAGCGCAACACATTAAATAATTAGATGTATCGTGGTATATGGTTCAAAAATTTAATTAGTAAGATCTAGGGTGAGATACAATTATAAAAATGATAGAAAAGCAGTATTATAGATATATCTTGATATGTGGTGCTCTGGTAGATTATATATATATATATATATATATACACAAAACGTTACGGTCCGGCACTCCTCCTAATCAATTTTTGGGAAAATCTTTCTCTGGACTACCTACTGATAAGCTTTGCTCTTATACTGCTTTTATATTGCTCTTATGTTATCCTAATTGTTGATTTTACTCTATATATTATTGAACATACTATTTTATTATATTGCCATTATTTCTATTCCAACTATTATTGTCTTCTCCATATATATATTTATATATATTATATATCTACAAGAGCACCACATATCAAGATATATCTATACTACTTTTCTATAATTTTTTTTTTATTGTATCTCACAATCTTACCCTAGATCTTACTAATTACATTTTTGAACCATATACCACGATACATCTATTCATTTAATGTGTTGCGCTAAGCAATAGACACACACATAATCCATAACATATCTCTCAGTGATGTAATAATGTTTGTATAATTTAGACTGTTTTGCATGAGACGGGGATAGAAACCACGTTGAGTCCATGGGCTAATTATCCACCCTCGTCCTTCCAATACTTAATCTCAATCAATATAAATTGTTTATCATGTTTTTGTCCTATTCATACCAAACTCAGCTTAATTTAAAAATATTTATATATAAACCTAATATACCTTCAGATATTATACATATTTACATCTTATCTTGTTTTTTTTTCTATCTTTATTCCCTTATATTATTACCGTAAGAAAGAGAAAGATTAGGGACGGGAAGATTAGGGGGGAGGGGCGGCATCTACTTCATTGCACCATTAATGCCTTGAGAAAAAGAGGAAAGAAAACATTCTGAGAGATTATTGTTAAAGATTTATATTATCACATGGATAACACTGTTATTAAAAAATCTTGACATATAAAGTCTATATATACAGTAGTTACATATTTAGCATTGTTACTAAGAAGAAACTTTATCTTAGGAACACATCGTGTACATTTAATAAGATGATAGCGCTAGCCCCAATATTTACTGGGACCTTTTGTTTCATTTTATTCTATTTTAGAGAGGACAATTGCAAAAGAAATATGAAAAAAGAAAAAAAAGTGGGTAGATTCCATCTATAATCAGACATCCCTCTATAGGACCACATTCAGTTCTACAGATTCATATAAGCCATTCGGGTATATTGAATCTAATTTAAACATCCAAAATATTCTTTGGTGCAGACGCCTGAACCTGTCCCCTCCTCTCCTAGTCACCGGAATGTATTCTAATCCAACTAGTTTCAGACAACTCTAGTTTCCTTTATGGTATTCACTATAGTGTCTAGATACACTATGGGGCATATTCAATTGGGCGCAAGGTAATAAACCTTGCGCCCAATTTTGGAATACCGAGGGTATGCGCGCTCTCGATACCCGCGGCATCCAAGTTAAAAAAAAAAGTGGTTGCGGGGTTTTCAGCTCTGAAAACCCTGTGCCATGTACAAATAAAATAAAGTATTCTTCACTTACCTTTTCGGTGGCCTCCCTTCTATCTTCTCACTGGAGGGGGCTGCTGGGAGGCTCCAGTGGCTACTGGGAGATGTGGTGGGACCACACTGACACTGGGACACATACACTGGGGGTCACACACACATTACATACACACCGCTACAACTGGAGTCCAGGTCCCGATGTTGGATGAAGACACCATTTTGGAAGTAATTACTAAGCTAATTGGAAACTTCCAGTTGCTTAATTAGTCCTCGGGGGGTGCCAGAGCAAGTCTCGGTGATTTTACCTAAAATTAACGATTTTAGGAAAAATCACACTTGCTCTGGAGGTGCGAGAAAAAAAACCTCCCAGCGCATAAAAAAAAAGAAACAAAACGCACCTATTTGAAAAGAAAAAACCCGCAGGTGCAGGAAAAACCTAGTAGGTGCGGGTTTTTTGATATTCTCACACCCAATTGAATATGCCCGTGAGTTAGGTTCTTATTAAGGATATTCCTACGGTGTTCCATGAATCTAGTCTTTACCATGTGGGTGATTCTTCAAACATACCATTAGTTACACCCACAGGTAAGTAGATCAGTGGTTCCCAAACTGTGTGCCACGGCACCCTGGGGTTTCAGGACACGTGCAAGGGTGCCTGAGGTTGGTGGTCCAGCACCAAATCAAATTTCTTATGGTCAATGTAATGTAAATATGTGAACAAACAGAAGCACAAACCTGTCCACCTCCACATAACTGGCCCTACGGATGACGGGAGCACAATTTACTACATATTTTCAGAATTTCTCAATAACTTTTGGCTTATGGGTGCCGTGAAAACAATGCTGATGCTCTAGGGCGCAGTGGTTCAAAAATGTTTGGGTACCACTGAAATAGATGGTAAATTCTGTGTTGCAATTAATGCTCTCACATTGTCCTTCTTTTAGTCCCGGGATCATAGTTGATCTTATAACGTGTTGGCATGTAGTGCATCTAGTGCCTCCACAATTGTAGAAGCCATAAGTAGGTTTTAACCAGGGTAACTACCGTCCAAGATTTTGAGGGAGTTAATGGTTTTAAATAACTCGGTGCCAACATATTGTTGAAGACTTATTTTTATAAATAAAATCCGGTCTAGTTGGTATATGTTCCCATAAAATGTTGTCTTGTTTTAGAATATTATAATTATTAAGTACTATTTGTTTAATCTTAGAATGCTGACTATTAAATGTTGTTACAAATGCCAAATGATTTTCATCCTTTGTGTCCCTCTGAAATTTTCTTTTATTTAAAGACTATCTCTAGAGACTAATCTAGTTTCTTCCTTGGCTTTCTGAATCAAAGCATGGGGATATCCTCTAGAAAAGAAGGATTTCACCATGTCCTCAACTTGTGTCTCAAAGATCTCATTAGCTGTACAATTTCTCTGCAGACGGAGAAATTGACCCTTGGGTATGTAATAGGCATTTGTTCCAACCTCTTTAACGTAATTAGAGGTCTGGATATGTCCTTCTTTTGCCTCTAGGGTCATATCCAGGAAGTTCATCTGAGTGGGATGATCAGTGTGGGTGAAGGTCAAATTATAAGTGTTAGAATTAAGAGTGGAAACAAAAGAAAGTGCTGATTCAAGGTCCCCATCCCAAATAAATCATCTATATAACGGCCATAGAGGACCAGATGCCCACCAAACTCATCCCCTCACACATGGTGGCCCTCAAAGAGACCCATGTATAGGTTCTCGTAGCCCAGGCGCAAATCTGGTCCCCATGGCCATTCCTGTCACCTTTAAATAATGTGCGGCCATAAACAAAAAATAATTGTGACGAAGAATATAGGAAATAGAATCCAATAAAAATGTGATGTGTCGGTTAAATCACCATCTAACCTCAATCTCATCTCAACAACCATTATCTCATGTGGTATATTCGTGTATAAACTTTGGACATCCAAGTAAGAAATGCATGATTCTTTCCATTCTATATTTTGAATCAACTCAAGAAAGTGAGTAGTGTCTTTAATATTTGATTTTATTATAGAAACACATGGCTGTAAATGTACATCAACATGTGATAAATTAGAGGAAAGTGACCTATACCGGAAATAATAGGACGACCCGGGGGGGTGTAGTGAGGGATTTGTGTATTTTAGGGAGGTGGTAAGAGATTGGAATTGTGGGGTGCTCAGTGCAGGATCAAGGAGGTTCCTCAAAACAAGGAAGTCGTTTCGGGTGGGGGTCTGATGGTAACTTGGGAGAAAAAAATGTTTATTTTCTAACTTTCTAGTTGCTTCCACTATATAGTTGCTCCTATTTTGTACCACCAGACCCCCTTCTTTATCTGCCTCCTTCACTACAATATTAGAATCTTCCATAAGTTTACGCAATGCTTTCTTTTCCCACTTAATCAAATTAGTTTTTTGTTGTTTTGAACTTTGATTACACATTTGTCTAAAGTCATCTAAAGTTGTTTTCTAAAGATATTTCAATGCTGGTACTTTTATATTTAATAGGGTAAAAATCTGATTTTTACCCTAGGAGATTCTTTATTTACATCAAAAAGCTTTTTTGGTGGTTGATTTATTGTGCCTGAGTTATTCTCTTCCAGGAGTTCATTTAGAGTTCTAAGTGCTTGATCATCTTCTATATCTAATAGAATCGGAAAGGCTTCTTCTCCTGGTCTAGTAATAGTTTTCTTAGCAAAATACCTTTTCCTGCACAATGATCTTTCAAATCTATTGAGTTCCACAAATAGAGTAAATACATTGGGAGTGGCTGTAGGTGCAAATTTTAAGCCTTTGCTTACTAATGATATTTCACTTGCAGATAATTTTTTAGATGAGAGATTATAGATACTTTTTATCGCTTGTGTTTTAGTTCTGTTTTATTCTCTTCCTAAAAAGAATAAGGTTCTCACAACAAACTCCAAAACTGGACATGGAAAAGAAGAATTTCTCCGGTACTGTAAAGAGTAATAAGTGGGTTGTGTCTCACAACCACTGCCTGAGGAAAGAGCAAGCCGACGTGAAATGCGTCGCAATAATCAGTGAGAATTTTTTTTCTTTTGATTCTTTTAACTTTTTTTTTAAAGCCATGTACTTTTTTTTATTATGTGACACTGCGATTTACATATAATATGCTTTTATTGCCTCTCTTTTTTTATTATTGTATATTTTATGTTTTTATGTCATTTTATCATCTACACTAGTGAGAATTTATTTATTAGGACAGAAAGGAAATTATACATAGCATATTATAACGCCTTTACTATATGAACATCACAAAGACCAGTCACATGCGCAGGGATGGTTTTACTGATCTCCTATGTAAGGTTCATAGTAAGGCTGGTTAGCCTTTGGCTAGTGTGCCCTATCTCATAAGTGCCCTATTTAAAAGTGGCAATAAAATGTTAAATCAATTATTGGCGTTATATCAGCGTTACTAATATATCTACAGCTGCTACTGCTTGTGAACTGAGGCATCCTTCTCTCGCCTGCAGGTATTTGACTACTGCTCCCAGCATATTTTTGCTGCAATTGTATGTCCCTTCCTCAGCTGTACTAGGTATTTGACTACTGCTCTGAACAATTAACTTAGCAGTTGTTAAATTAAGTAGTTTATCAATGCATATTATCTGTAGCTGATGGTTTGGAATATAGTTTATGTTTTTGTGTCCTTTGTTAGCTTTTAGTTATATAGACCCAGATGCTAGCTTAATGGTATGTGCTATTTGTTTGTTTAAGGTAATTTATTGCTGGCAATACTAGTGGGAGTGTTTTGGGGGTAGTTAGTAATCAGTGGCCTCACATCCCAGGTCTATGTCAGTTTACCTCTATGATAATGTACTTTTACCTTAGCTCTGTTTCTAAGTCTTATATCATCTAGCTCCAACCACTGTATATTTTATTATTTAACTTCTGCTCCCACCAAATCTCCACTTTTATTATACTCAATAATAAACTTTTGTTTTACATACACACTTTTCCCACACTGTACCTTACTTACATCTCTGGAAATCTGCATCTTACATTCTTTCTTCATTCCTACTTTCAACTTTTTCTTCCCTTATTCACATCATCCTTACCATGACCATGTTTTCTTCAACTCCCACCTTCACTCAGTGTCTACCTAATCTTTTCTTCTGCCCCTTGCTTCTACCTTTATGCTTTCCCCCTTGACTCCTCCACTTCCCCTCATCTTCTTTCCTCTGTTTACCTTCCTCCCCATCTTCTCCCATTACTCCACTTTCATTCTCTTATACTCCACAGGGGTCCTACTACCTCACTGCTAATCCCTCCTCCCACCCCCCTCTCCATGTCACTTCACCCCACATCCATCCACATATCATTAAGCTCCCTTCCTGCCCACCTTCTGTTGGCTCCCCTTCTAGCACTGGAGACCGCACCATCGCTACACTCTATCTCGGTCCCTCAAACTAATCTCACCTCCACGCTATAGCAACCCTGATAATCTCATCCAAATCTCTACAACAAACTCTGTCCCTCTATCCTGTGCCCTCTGGAATACCAGGTCAGTCTGTAATAAACTGGTCCCAACCCATGACCTTTTCATCTCCAACTCCCTGAATCTCTTAGCCATTACTGAAACCTGGATTTTACCCTCTGACACCACTTCTCCTGCAGCTTTCTCCTCTGGGGGCATCACCTTTTCCCACACCCCACGACCTGAGGGTTGCCATGGTGGTGGTGTTGGGGTCCTCCTATCCCCTGGTTACTCATACCAACCCATACCCTCTGAACCATCCCTTACATTCTCTACATTTGAAGTCCATGCCTTACGCCTCTTCCACCCAGTACACCTCAGAGTAGCTGTCATTTACCGTCCCCCTGGCCCTCCCTCCAAGTTCCTTGACAACTTTGCTTCCTGGCTCCCTCACTTTCACTATTCAGACCTTCCCTCCATTATCGTAGGTGACTTCAATATTCCAATTGATATCCCCACAGAATCCTCTACCTCCAAACTCCTCACATCTTCACTTGGTCTCTCCCAATGGACCTCCTCACCCTCCCATGTTAGTGGCCATTTGCTTGATCTGGTCTTCACTCACCAATGTGATATTTCTGATCACTCCAATTCCCCTTTCCCACTTTCTGACCATCATCTTCTCTCTTTTAACCTGTCCCTCTCTCCTTCCCCACCTCCAAAAGCCAACATCACTAAGCGTAACATTGACGCTATCGACAGTTTTCCTTTTCTTCCCTGCTTGACTCTCTTCTCTCCCCTATCCTCTCTCTCTCCTGACCAAGCCACTTCCCTATACAATGCCTCCCTTACTTCTACTATGGACTCTGTTGCTCCAGCGATCACTACTCACACTCGCAGATCATTTATGCTCTCACCCTATAGTGCTGCTCTCTCCCTCTCTAAACAGTCATATTTCAAGATCCTCATCTCCTCTCAGTCCTCTAATCCCCAGCGTCTCACCACTTTCAACTCCCTCCTTCGCCCACCCCCTCATCTCCCCTCCTTGCTCTCTGCCCTTGACTTTGCTACCTACTTTACATCTAAAATTGATTCCATATGTCAGGACATCATATCCAACCAGTCCCCCAGCTCTCCACCTCCTCCTTTCCCAGATCACCCCTCCCAATCAACTTTACCAACTCTAGCATCCTTCTCCCCTGTATCTGGAGATGAAGTCATGGCCCTTCCACCTCCCCCCTTGATCCTATCCCCTCCCGCCTCCTCTTTCTGCCTGCTCCCATCTTGCCCACCTCATTAACCTCTCCCTCTCACTGTTCCTTCTGCATTCAAGCATGCCCTTGTCTCCCCCATTCTTAGAAAACCTACTCTTGATCCTAACCTTCTAACTACCGACCCATCTCTCTCCTCCCTTTTGCCTCCAAACGCCTCACCGCTTTTCTTTCCTCCCACTCCCTCCTTGACCCTTTTCAGTCCGGCTTCCGATCTCTCCACTCCACTGAAACTGCCCTAACTAAAGTCAGCAACGACCTCCTTGCTGCCAAATCCAAGGGCCACTACTCTTCTCATTCTCCTTGATCTCTCTGCTGCTTTTGACACTGTGGACCACCCTCTCCATGTCCTGGTCCTGTATTGTTCTGTAAGTTGCTTGTCTACAACTTATTTATGTGCTTTGTAAGGCGCTGCGGAACATTTGTGGCACCATATAAATAAATAATAATACCAAATATAAAAATACTATATGCTTAAATTGGTCTGTCACTGGTAGAGAAGGGGAGAAGACAAATGTGCACATTACATAAAGGCAGACTGATAAGCTGTAACTATCAATGAACTAATGTATAAAAATACACCAAAAGGAAAGACAAAACTAATTGAGACGGGGGGGGAAAAAATAAAAAAGAGTGAAAGTGAGAAAGGAAAGGGGGATAAGGGTACAAAATAGAGGGAGTGTCATTACAATGTCACTACAATATACACTAACACAAGGCACTTATGTTAGTGTTGCATCTACGTCATTGGCTGCGGATATATCGGCGCATCTGGCTGAGTGTACGACACTTGGTGCAGGGACCGCTGGCGACTGACAGCTCGGTTGTGACATCAGGGAACACACATCGAGTGGGGCCGATCGGTAAGTCTGTATAGCCTACCTTGATCGCCTGCTGTGTTGGTGAATCTGCCCGTCAGGGAGTGTGGACTTCCAATCAAAGTAAAGAAGCCATCTAAATGTACTTACAGTACATAAAGGGTGGTCCAATTAGGTAGTGAGAACGTATTTTAAATAAAAATTCCTTTGTCCATTGCAATATTTTTGTTGGTGTTTTTTATATACTGTATATACAGTCAGGTCCATAAATATTGGGACATTGACAGAATTTTCAGATTTTGGCCTCTATTCACCACCACAATGGCTTTGAAATGAAACAAACAAGATGTGATTTAACTGCAGACTTTCAGATTTAATTTGAGGGTAATTACATCCAAATCAGGTGAACGGTGTAGGAATTACAACGGTTTCTATATGTACCTCCCACTTTTTATGGAGTCAAAAGTAATGGGACAAACTAAACAATCCTAAATCTAACTTTCACTTTTTAATACTTTGTTGCAAATCCTTTGCAGGCAATTACAGCCTGAAGTCTGGAACGCATAGACATCACCAGACACTGGGTTTCATCCCTGGTGATGCTCTGCCAGGCCTCTACTGCAAATGTCTTCAGTTCCTGCTTGTTCTTGGGGCATTTTCCCTTCAGTTTTGTCTTTATCAAGTGAAATGCATACTCAATCGGATTCAGGTCAGGGGATTGACTTGGCCATTGCATAACATTCCACTTTTTAGCCTTAAAAAACTCTTTGGTTGCTTTTGCAGTATGCAGTAAGCATTTGACTGAATATGAGCATATAATATTGCCCGAAACACTTCAGAATTCATTCTGCTGCTTTTGTCAGCAGTCACATAATCAATAAATACAAGGGAACCAGTTCCATTGGCAGCCATACATGCCCACGCCATGACACTACCACCACCATGCTTCACTGATGAAGTGGTATGTTTTGGATCATGAGCAGTTAATTTCCTTCTCCGTACTCTTCTCTTCCCATCACTCTGGTACAAGTTGATCTTTGTCTCATCTGTCCATAGAATGTTGTTCCAGAACTGTAATGGCTTTTTTAGATGTTGTTTGGCAAACTCTAATCTGGTCTTCCTGTTTTTGTGGCTCACCAATGGTTTACATCTTGTGGTGAACCCTCTATATTCACTCTTGTGAAGTCTTCTCTTGATTGTTGACTTTGACACATATACATCTACCTCCTGGAGAGTGTTCTTGATTTGGCCAACTGTTGTGAAGGGGTTTTTCTTCACCAGGGAAATAATTCTTCTGTCATCCACCACAGTTATTTTCCGTGGTCTTCCGGGTCTTTTGGTGTTGCTGAGCTCTCCGATTCATCCTTTCTTTTTAAGAATGTTCCAAACAGTTGATTTGGCCACACCTAATGTTTTTGCTATCTCTCTGATGGGTTTGTTTTGATTTTTCAGCCTAATGATGGCTTGCTTCACTGATAGTGACAGCTCTTTGGATCTCATATTGAGAGTCGACATCAGCTGATTCCAAATGCAAATGTCACACCTAGAATCAACTCCAGACCTTTTACCTGCTTAATTGATAATGAAACAACGAGGGAATAGCCCACACCTGTCCATGAAATAGCTTTTGAGTTGATAGTCCCATTACTTTTGGCCCCTTAAAAAGTGGGAGGCACATATTGAAATCGTTGTAATTCCTACACCGTTCACCTGATTTGGATGTAATTACCCTCAAATTAAATCTGAAAGTCTGCAGTTAAATCACATCTTGTTTGTTTCACTTCAAAACCATTGTGGTGGTGAATAGAGGCAAAAATCTGAAAAATCTGTCAATGTCCCAATATTTATGGACCTGACTGTATATATATATATATATTACGATGAGGAATTAAGTCTGATCCATTTACTATATTATGTTCCATCCGCAAGTTAAAATGGAGACCACTTCATATAGCTCTCCTGCAGAGTGAGTAATAGTCCTGTCCTTTATATTAAATCGGTCAGACACCTCCCCTGTCAGTTTGGTGTGGCACCACCCAATACCCTTTATAGTGCCGGAGAAATTCTGCTTTTTCCAAGACTAAAGTTGGCCGCACACCTTGGCGCTCAGCCCAACAGCCTAGGCAGAGGATACCTCTCCAGCTTGGCTGTACCCGTGTGTCATTCTTTTCAGTCCACAATAATGACCAGTCCTGCCCCCCTATGTACATCATCTTTTCTCTATATGGTGAGAAATATTCCAAGGCTCCTGCCATAATCACCATACACCATTATATGTGAGCCCGGCCTTAAAGATCAGCCAAGTAAACCTATTAAGTTCCCATTCTCCCCCCGCCCCACACAGTAGTCAGAGGACTTTTAAAAGTTTATTTACTTCTTAAAGAAAAACAAGACACTCCCCCCCCTGTTTGGACAATAAACAGTTTATTACCAATATGAATACAGATACTGTGGTGCACTGATGTACCGCTTTAATATTGTGATGAAAGTGGAAATCATATCTTTTATTTTTGTCACCGTACGATTTT
Source organism: Taudactylus pleione (assembly GCA_031769625.1). Classification (NCBI taxonomy): domain Eukaryota; kingdom Metazoa; phylum Chordata; class Amphibia; order Anura; family Myobatrachidae; genus Taudactylus; species Taudactylus pleione. Next base: position 410,992 of record JAUIMM010000170.1, read on the forward strand.
TGTAACGTGTGTCCGGTTCTCTTGTGATTCCGCAATATAATTCCGTTGGCAAAAAAGGGTCCTAACACCGCCGCCTACCAGTTGAAAGTTACTCTGAAGTCATCCTAATGAAGCAAATGGCTGACATGTCTTCTTCTTCGTTTTTTTTTTCTTAAACTAGTACTAAATGAAGAAAAATAATGCATTTAAATAAGCAAATATATCATACAAAAAGAAAAGGCTGAGAAATCTTGGTGTGCAATGTCAGATGGAAGTCTAAAAAAAAAAATCATATATATATATATCTATATATATAATCCAGAAATGTAAAACGTTTGAGTAATTTTCTTTCATGGTAAGATTGATAGTAAATCCAAGGCTCCAAACTTCAAAGTGTCTGCTACGGACAAGGGACAGAGTGCAGGTGCTGTCCTTAAGTCAATGACCAATCCAACACTCAACGCACCAGTTCTACTCAGATACTACTGTACATTCCCAGACCAGACCCCTCGCTCCATTATTATGTGGTACTGATCCGGCTCAGCTCCTGCCTGATGGCTGAAAGCAAACAAACACAAAATGGGCATTAATCAACAATTATGGCTTCCACACAACTTGTACTGTCCATGTCATAGCTCTGGCTAAGGGGGGATTCAACTGGAAGCGAAGTTTCCTCTGCAAAAAATCATGCTGACAACGCGCCCAATTTTGAATTACTGCGGGTATGCGCAATCCTGCTACGTGCGGTATTTCATTTTTTTAAAAATGCATGCTTGGTTTTCTGCACTGAAAATCTTGTATTACGAGAAAAAAAAAAACAACAACCTTCTATTAACCTCTCCACGCCTCCCAGTCATACCCCCTCCATCTTTGCACTGGGGTGGAGGCTGCTGGGAGATATAATTCTTCCTGCTGCTGCCGCCGAGGAGGCTCAAACACGTACGGGGGTCACACAGACACTCACACAACATACTTGCATGCGCTCACACCGCACGCACTCACTCACACCACATACTTGCACGCGCTCACACAACATACTTGCACGCTTTCACACCACACGCGCTCACACTCCATACTTGCACGCACTCACACAACATACTCGCACACGCTCACAACGCACGCGCTCACGCAACATACTTGCACGCTTTCAAACCACACGCGCTCACATAACATACTTGCACGTGCTCACACAACATACTTGCACGCTCTTACACCACACACACTCACACAACATACATGCACGTGCTCACACAACATACGTGCACGTGCTCACACAACATACGTGCACGCGCTCACACAACATACTTGCACGCTTTCACACCACACGCGCTCACACTCCATACTTGCACGCGCTCACACAACATACTCGCACACGCTCACAACGCACGCGCTCACACAACATACTTGCACACGCTCACACCACACGCGCTCACACAATATACTTGCACGCTTTCACACCACACGCGCTCACACAACATACTTGCACGCGCTCACAACATACTTGCACGTGCTCACACCGCACGCGCTCACACTCCATACTTGCACGCGCTCACACAACATACTCGCACACGCTCACAACACACGCGCTCACACAACATACTTGCACGCGCTCACACCACACGTGCTCACACAATATACTTGCACGCGCTCACACAACATACTTGCACGCTTTCACACCACACGCGCTCACACTCCATACTTGCACGCGCTCACACAACATACTCGCACACGCTCACAACGCACGCGCTCACACAACATACTTGCACGCGCTCACACCACACGTGCTCACACAATATACTTGCACGCGCTCACACAATATACTTGCACGTGCTCACACCACACACGCTCACACAACATACTTGCACGTGCTCACACCGCATGTGCTCACACAACATACTTGCACGCGCTCACACAACATACTTGCACGCTTTCACACCACACGCGCTCACACTCCATACTTGCACGCGCTCACACAACATACTCGCACACGCTCACAACGCACACGCTCACACAACATACTTTCACACGCTCACACCACACGCGCTCACACAATATACTTGCACGCTTTCACACCACACGCGCTCACACAACATACATGCACGCGCTCACAACATACTTGCACGTGCTCACACCGCACGCGCTCACACAACATACTTGCACGCGCTTACACCACACACGCTCACACAACATACATGCACGCGCTCACAACATATGTGCACGTGCTCACAACATACGTGCACACGCTCACACAACATACTTGCACGCGCTCACACAACATACTTGCACGCTTTCACACCACACGCACTCACACTCCATACTTGCACGCGCTCACACAACATACTCGCACACGCTCACAACGCACGCGCTCACACAACATACTTGCACGCGCTCACACAACATACTTGCACGTGCTCACACAATATACTTGCACGCTTTCACACCACACGCGCTCACACAATATACTTGCACGCTTTCACACCACACGCGCTCACACTCCATACTTGCACGCGCTCACACAACATACTCGCACACGCTCACAACGCACGCGCTCACACAACATACTTGCACGCGCTCACACCACACGCGCTCACACAATATACTTGCACGCGCTCACACAATATACTTGCACGCGCTCACAACATACTTGCATGTGCTCACACCGCACGCGCTCACACAACATACTTGCACGCGCTCATACAACATACTTGCACGCGCTTACACCACACACGCTCACACAACATACATGCACGTGCTCACACAACATACGTGCACGCACTCACACAACATACGTGCACGCGCTCACACAACATACGTGCACGCGCTCACACAACATACGTGCACGCGCTCACACAACATACTTGCACGCGCTCACACAACATGCTTGCACGCGCTCACACAACATGCTTGCACGCGCTCACACAACATACTTGCACGCGCTCACACAACATACTTGCACGCGCTCACACAACATGCTTGCACGCACCACTGCAGTAAAAGACTGAGTCTCGACAATGGATTAAGACATTTCGAAAGTTAATTACTGACTAATTAAGCTTATTGGAAACTTCCAATTGCATAATTAGTCATTGGGGGGGGGGGGGGGGGGGGGATTGGCGTTGTACCGCACGGGTCCAGTAGCAAGTCCTGGACATTTTTCCTAAAAATATGGTTTGTAGGAAAGAATGGTCATGCTCTGGAGGTGCGCAAAAAACCCGAAAACCTCCCGGCGCTTAAAAAATGAAAGACCCCGCACCTAACTGAATAGCAAAGATTTTCGCTATTCTCACACCTAACTGAATACGCCCCTAAATGTCTCAGGGCAGGTCTCAGGGCAGGTCTCAGGGCAGGTCTCAATACAGGTCTTAGGGCAGGTCTCAGTACAGGTCTTAGGGCAGGTCTCAGTACAGGTCTCAGTATAGGTCTTAGGGCAGGTCTCAGTATAGGTCTTAGGGCAGGTCACAGTACAGGTGTCAGGGCAGGTACAGTATAGGTCTCAGGGCAGGTCTCAGTATTTGTATTCACCTGTATATTTATATCCAGGGCAGGAGGGGAAAAGCTTACAAATGGATTAGTGACAAGTCCCGGGGAAGCGACCCCACCTCACATCTTACTTAGATGTCCAGAACTGGGAAATATATTCAACCCCCCCCCATTACAGCAAGTAAAAAGCACATTTATAATTTACCATCAATAATTTCTTCTTTGACTTTATGTAACTCTCTCACAACTTCCTCTAGAATTTCCTGGGGAAGACACAAAGTTACTGTAAGAAGAAGGATCAGATCACTTGTCCCCCACACACGGCTGTAATCATTACCCAGCACATTACCCCTACAGCGACACTAACTCACCTGTCACTCACATACAGGGACCGCTGTCATAACTGGTGCAAAGGTTAGAGGGAAAAAACTAAAATGTGGTGTTGCCCATAGCAACCAATAAGGAGTCTCCTTTCATTTTCTAAACTGCGCTAGGAAAATGACAGTTGCAATCCGATTGGTTGCTGTGGCCAATAACACTTTTATGTACTTTGTCCCAGTTTTTAAAAATTTAACCCCCCCCCTATTGTTTTAATTTTTGCTTTTAGAGCTGGCATCCTGTTGTCATGGGAGCAGCGCAGCAGTCGCAGCCACGTGGATTCTAATGGTGGACAGGACACGGCCCCTTCTCAAGGAATACACTGGTCTAGAAAATATATATAATATCTCCTTTGAAATCCCCTTTATAGAACAATATGCGATATAACACCTCTTACTATTATCGCGTTTTCACTAGAGGAGGCGATGGGGATGATGACGATGGTAGCCCCCGCTACCCCCCAGCAAAAAAGCAGAAAACATTAGGAGACGTAGTTATTGCACAACTCACTTGTTTCATTCGGTCGAAATCTAAGACGTCTGTGGATACGTCATTGCTGCTGTTCACGGGCTTCATCCTGCTTAAAATGCAAACTTAGTTAAAAGCAAACTTGATCATTTTCGTACAGAAATCTAGAACATTTATTTGATATACTGAACGTAGAGCTCTAGAAATGTGTCCTATACAGAATAGCACAGATCCTCTGGCGATACCTAAATCCTTTTGCTGTAATCATTTGCAGCCGATTCATTTCCTATATTGTTCGGGGATCTGCAAATTGCTGGCTGGTAGGTTCTGCAAATCAGGGGAACCTTCCTGTGGGATCCGGCATCATAGCTTCTGCATATCAGGGGAACCTGCCTGTGGGATCCGGTATCATAGAGTCTGCATATCAGGGGAACCTGCCTGTGGGATCCAGCATCATAGCATCTGCATATCAGGGGAACCTGCCTGTGGGATCCGGTATCATAGAGTCTGCATATCAGGGGAACCTGCCTGTGGGATCCGGTATCATAGAGTCTGCATATCAGGGGAACCTGCCTGTGGGATCCGGCATCTGATTATCAGGGGAACCTGCCTGTGGGATCCGGCATCATAGCGTCTGGTTATCAGATGAACCTTCCTGTGGGATCCGGCATCATAGTGTCTGATTATCAGGGGAACCTGCCTGTGGGATCCGGCATCATAGTGTCTGGTTATCAGGGGAACCTTCCTGTGGGATCCGGCATCATAGTGTCTGATTATCAGGGGAACCTGCCTGTGGGATCTGGCATCATAGCGTCTGCATATCAGGGGAACCTGCCTGTGGGATCTGGCATCATAGCGTCTGATTATCAGGAGAACCTGCCAGTGGGATCTGGCATCATAGCTTCTGCATATCAGGGGAACCTGCCTGTGGGATCCGGCATCATAGTGTCTGATTATCAGGGGAACCTGCCTGTGGGATCTGGCATCATAGCGTCTGCATATCAGGGGAACCTGCCTGTGGGATCTGGCATCATAGCGTCTGCATTATCAGGGGAACCTGCCTGTGGGATCTGGCATCATAGCGTCTGCATATCAGGGGAACCTGCCTGTGGGATCTGGTATCATAGCGTCTGCATATCAGGGGAACCTGCCTGTGGGATCTGGCATCATAGCGTCTGCATATCAGGGGAACCTGCCTGTGGGATCTGGCATCATAGCGTCTGCATTATCAGGGGAACCTGCCTGTGGGATCTGGCATCATAGCGTCTGCATATCAGGGGAACCTGCCTGTGGGATCTGGTATCATAGCGTCTGCATATCAGGGGAACCTGCCTGTGGGATCTGGTATCATAGCGTCTGCATATCAGGGGAACCTGCCTGTGGGATCTGGCATCATAGCGTCTGCATATCAGGGGAACCTGCCTGTGGGATCTGGCATCATAGCGTCTGATTATCAGGAGAACCTGCCTGTGGGATCTGGCATCATAGCGTCTGCATTATCAGGGGAACCTGCCTGTGGGATCTGGCATCATAGCGTCTGCATATCAGGGGAACCTGCCTGTGGGATCTGGTATCATAGCGTCTGCATATCAGGGGAACCTGCCTGTGGGATCTGGCATCATAGCGTCTGCATATCAGGGGAACCTGCCTGTGGGATCTGGCATCATAGCGTCTGCATTATCAGGGGAACCTGCCTGTGGGATCTGGCATCATAGCGTCTGCATATCAGGGGAACCTGCCTGTGGGATCTGGTATCATAGTGTCTGATTATCAGGGGAACCTGCCTGTGGGATCTGGCATCATAGCGTCTGCATATCAGGGGAACCTGCCTGTGGGATCTGGCATCATAGCGTCTGATTATCAGGAGAACCTGCCTGTGGGATCTGGCATCATAGCTTCTGCATATCAGGGGAACCTGCCTGTGGGATCCGGCATCATAGTGTCTGATTATCAGGGGAACCTGCCTGTGGGATCTGGCATCATAGCGTCTGCATATCAGGGGAACCTGCCTGTGGGATCTGGCATCATAGCGTCTGATTATCAGGAGAACCTGCCTGTGGGATCTGGCATCATAGCTTCTGCATATCAGGGGAACCTGCCTGTGGGATCCGGCATCATAGTGTCTGATTATCAGGGGAACCTGCCTGTGAGAACTGGCATCATAGCGTCTGCATATCAGGGGAACCTGCCTGTGGGATCTGGCATCATAGCGTCTGCATTATCAGGGGAACCTGCCTGTGGGATCTGGCATCATAGCGTCTGCATATCAGGGGAACCTGCCTGTGGGATCTGGTATCATAGCGTCTGCATATCAGGGGAACCTGCCTGTGGGATCTGGCATCATAGCGTCTGCATATCAGGGGAACCTGCCTGTGGGATCTGGCATCATAGCGTCTGCATATCAGGGGAACCTGTCTGCGGGATCCGGCATCATAGCTTCTTTGTATCAGGGGAACCTGCCTGTGGGATCCTGTATCACAGCGTCTGAATATATATCATGCTCTTGATATACTGTATATCAAACATAGAGTAATGGAGCCTTGTCATCTCGGTATAACATCCAAAGGGTTTAGAGTGTTTTGTCCCAGGGTTTTGTGGTAAAGAATGAGCAGGACTGTTATTCCATACAGTCACTATACATACACTGTGTAACACACAACATAATTCATTCATTATCCTGGATCATTATGCAGGTGTACAGTGTATAGAAAGTAATATATATAGGGCTTAAAAATTAAATAAATAAATGTCCTTTCTGGCACAGTGACACAACTTCAATATTAAACAATTTAAACATGAGCTTATTTATAGTAAGGATCTACTGTACTATCCTTCTCAGAAACGCATTAAGGGGGTCCCCATAGCAAGAATGCACATCTAATTCCTACTACGGACTTACAGGAGACTCTGATCCTTACCAGCGATTACTACCAGTCACTGAGACCGCATACTGCCACCAGCTCCTTGAACATTACCCATTCGGGTGCCTGCTCCAAACCCGGAATTCAGCTGCTACCGGAACATGAAATCATTTGCCGGCCACACGCACCAGGTGAGCCGACAGCCTGTGTGTGAAGCAGCTCCCAGGCTGCGGCCACATTAGCAGGACCCAGCTTGAATCTACCACCACGTGGACCAGGTGAGCTAACGAACCGTATGCTGCAGCTCCCTGGCTACTGTGGGCCGGAGTGATGACTTACAGGCCGGGTTTCCCCTGCACGGATTTCAGGTGTATTGGGGCAACACTGGAAATTTTGCCATTTATACACCCTACTGAAGGGCACTGCTGGCCACGCATACAGCGATGATCTCTCAGTGCGGTCAAACACAATGAAGATCTCATCACTGTCAATAATGCCTGTAAAATCCAATGGGAAGATCACTTCCCCCGGCTGGTGGGTGAAGTCGCCTTGGTCCCAGTGTGGTACGGTCTCTCTGCAGGATGCCAGGCGGCTGCATCTCACCCAGAGCAACCGGAAGGGACCTGAGCGCAGCCAGATTACAGCAGAGGGCAGACACGGATACTGGTGGACCTCAGATACGACAACTTCACTTACTCCACTGAATTTTATTAGATAGAAAATTTGGGACTTTAAGAAGATGCTGTCCAGTAGATCCATAAGGATCAAAGACCTGTTTTAAACTAGCCAAGGTCTAACACGATGAATTAATGCGATGGTGGGTGGGAGCTGGCAGTACGCAGTATATAGTTCTGTAAGAAATGTGACCTTGCTAAACTGCTGAATTCATCCTATGTAATAAATGGCCATAACCTAAAAAGGCTGGTGTAAATGGCCATAACCTAAAAAAGGCTGGTGTAACTGGACATAACCTAAAGGTTGGTGTAACTGGCCATAAACCTAAAGGCTGGTGTAACTGGCCATAACCTAAAGGCTGGTGTAACTGGCCATAAACCTAAAGGTTGGTGTAACTGGCCATAAACCTAAAGGCTGGTGTAACTGGCCATAACCTAAAGGCTGGTGTAAATGGCCATAAACCTAAAGGTTGGTGTAACTGGCCATAAACCTAAAGGCTGGTGTAACTGGCCATAAACCTAAAGGCTGGTGTAAATGGCCATAAACCTAAAGGCTGGTGTAACTGGCCATAAACCTAAAGGCTGGTGTAACTGGCCATAAACCTAAAGGCTGGTGTAACTGGCCATAACCTAAAGGCTGGTGTAAATGGCCATAAACCTAAAGGTTGGTGTAACTGGCCATAAACCTAAAGGCTGGTGTAAATGGCCATAAACCTAAAGGCTGGTGTAAATGGCCATAAACCTAAAGGCTGGTGTAAATGGCCACAAACCTAAAGGCTGGTGTAAATGGCCACAAACCTAAAGGCTGGTGTAAATGGCCACAAACCTAAAGGCTGGTGTAAATGGCCACAAACCTAAAGGCTGGTGTAAATGGCCATAAACCTAAAGGCTGGTGTAACTGGCCATAAACCTAAAGGCTGGTGTAAATGGCCATAAACCTAAAGGCTGGTGTAAATGGCCATAAACCTAAAGGCTGGTGTAAATGGCCATAACCTAAAGCCGGGTGTAAATGGCCATAACCTAAAGCCGGGTGTAAATCTTTTTATCCCTAAGACACAGTCTTGGTTCATATCGTGACTTCCAATGTGTTGGACGCAAACTGGACTTTCACATAGCAGAAGGCAACTTGTAAGCTGTACTATAGTCTGAAAACATTGGACCTGATTTAATGCCGCCGCTGCGGCTGTGTACGCAACTACTGTCGCAGACGCCGAGGAATTTATCGAGATGCCCACCTGCGGGTTTGCAGACGTAGCATCGGTTGCAGATCATTAGATTACTGGTCTTCTGAGCAACCGTATGGTCACGCAGCATGGCCCAGTGTACTGAGACACCGGAGACATTTTTCTTGCGTACGGGATTGGCACCCGAAATGGCTGCGACTTTCCTGCGTTCTTTGCCACCATTCCCCGTTACCTCACCCATGACTGTCAAACACACTGCGAGTAAATAATTGCTGCGTCAATGTACCTTGACTCATGCGCAGTGTGACTTTGACCCATGTGAAGTAGACCGAGGAACGCTCAACTGCGAAAGTATCGTCATTGCATGCCACTCAGAACCAGGCCCAATGCCCACTAGTGGCGTATACATAGATGCACAAACCAGAGGACTGTACACCCAGAGTTTACCTTTACCAGTGGCTGCCCCAGGGGATAAGGTACCGCGTTAATGTAAGCATCAGCCAAAAAGCACAGAGGACCTGATTCAGACCCGGTCGCAAGCGCTATGCGCTCGCAACTGGGTCGATCGAGACCCACAGCGCATGCGCACGACGGAGCCGGCTCCGTCGTGCGCATGCTCGAGACCCGGCTAGCGACAGGCACTTCGTCGCTCCGGGTCTCACAACAAAGGGGCGAGCTGTCGCTGGTGAGTGACAGCTCGCCCCCTTTGGTGGTCGGGACGGGTGGCTGCCCAAATGGAGGCGTTTCCATTAGAACGCCTGTTGTTTGGGGGCGGCCCCACTGACATCACTCGAGAGATTCCGGCTCTGTTAGAGCCGCAATCTCTCTGGGGCTTGCGGCCACGAGACCCTACCACAAGGGTCTCGTCGCAAGCCCGATGGTCGCGATGGTCTTGACCATCGCAACCATCATCATGGCCGCTCGCAGCTATGCTAAAACAAAAAACGGCCCTGATTCAGAGCGAGCGCTCTGTCAGATCGACCGGGTCTGAATCAGGGCCAGAGTTCTAACAAGCTCAGGGGCATCACAAACATTTCCATAACTGCACCTGGCTGTATCTGACTGGATCATCCTGAGTAAGCCAATAACACAGTGCTGTTATATCTTCCATTCATTATAGAAGACTGAAGATAAAGGCCATTGCACAGCTGGACGAGGTGATCACCATACACAACGACAACACAAGGACATGCGTTAAAGTGTACCCATTGCCTGCTGGAAGCGGAGGCAGCGACTGCGTGGTCTGAAGCAGTATTCAGGAGAAGGGAGGTTATCAATTCAGTAGGACCCAGTGGCCTCACTAAGGGGAGTGATGGTGAGACGTACGCAAACAGACGCATCTTCCAATTTGGAACTGACTGCGCATGTGGCTGAATCGGAAAACATGTTATGCACGTCCTGGGCAGTTGAAGTTGGCATTTCTGGGCAGAGAGTATTAAGATTCACGGAGTGGTTGTTTCCATTGGGAGCGCCGTGGGCGTGCTTAGGGACATATATGCTTCAGTGAGGTGTTTGGGCGCAGTTGGGACGTCTTTCTCAGGCGGCTCTCTTGCAGCAGGCACGGGGCTGGCGCAAGTCCAGGAGAGACTGATGACGGCCCACGGACGCATAAAAACAGTGGGCAACGTGCGCCTGAGAAGCAAGGAATCACACTAAGGGGAAGCTGTATCAAAGCTTGGAGATATATAAAGTACCAACCAATCAGCTCCTAACTGTCACTTTACAGGCTGTGTTTGAAAAATGACATTTTGGAGCTGATTGTTTTGTACGTCATCCCTCTCCACTTTCTCTCTTTCCAAGGTTTGATACAGCTCCCCCTAATACACACACAGAAGGGCAGATCGTTATATTAAGTTAGTTATATTAGTTGCCGTGATGGAGGCAAATTTGGACGGAAATGTGCCCGACTCAGAATCAGCGACTGAGGCGGGTTCCGCTTGAATTGATAAGCTTCCTATTGGCTGACCTGGGTACACTTTGGAAACAAAAACAACAATGACACAACATCAACACCAAGAGCGAATGCTCCGATAATAATAATAATGTGTTTATCACAGAACACGGAAAGACAGATAAAATGGACGGGACAAGCTGCAACAGTCACAGAGCTGCAGTCTGGTTTGGTACCTAGAGGGTGGCTGAGATTGTATGGGGCTCTTAGCTTCTGGGCTCTTCACCACCGGTGGCGTTCTACGGCAATGCAATGAGATAGCACATGAATTTAGCGCACACTACAAAATTGGCTTCATGCATGGACAGTTCACCTGCGGGTTCCACTTACCTGGAGAGCAACGAGGTCACCGGCTTTTCCACCGAGTTACTTCTCTCCCAGGGCTTCTTCCCCAAGTCTGTAATAACATCACAAGCTGCAGTTATATCAGTACCTGATCAGAGAACGCTAGAATAATGCCCCAAGGCGGGGGGGGGGGGCAGAAAAATGACTGGTGTTGAAGCAGTCGTTATGTCAACATTCAGTATGAAGACGTTTTGTACCACACCTGCCAAAAAATATATGTAAGGGGTCTATGTACTAAGCCTTGGAGAGCCATAAAGTGGACGGAGACAAAGTACAGACAATCAGCTCCTAACTGTCATTTTTCAAACACGGCCTGTAACATGACCGTTAGGAGCTGTTGATATTTTATCTCCGTCAATTTTATCTCTTCCCAAGGCTTTAGTACATAGAACCCCACAAAAGTGTTGTTAATACAGTTTCCAGGCAGATTGGTTTAATCGTGTTGCCCTTGGATATGACAAAAACTTCTGTGCATAGCATCAACTAAAATGAACAGATCTGTCTGGAGTCTACAAATCTCCGCAGATGGAGTTCTCCTTAAACGCTGCCCACATACACGTTAATGTTTTTAGTGCCCATATTGGCAGTTTTAGACCTAATTGGGTTGAGGGGGATCTATCATGTATCAGCTGGGATGCACGGAAAGGTCAGCCAGATGGCGGATGTTGTCATTGGCCAGCTACGCTAATGATGACCTGACAGAGTCCCGGAGAGGCTGCCCTTCCGTTTTTTTTTTAAATCTTGCTCAAAGATCAGGACAGCTGACATATCCCCCCCATCACATAAAAGTCATGGATGGGAAATCACTGAGAATAGAAAATGTCATTGGCTAAATGGTTGTCCGACTTTGGGCAAACACGTTGCGTTAATGGCTGGTGCTCCGATGACTAAAGGGGACGTTGCGCGGTTGCGATGCCAGCTGAGAGCTGCTATGATTGGAGATGACTCCCCCCTGACAGATGGCTGGAGAGGCAGGAGGTCCGGTGTGGCCGCTGCATCTGCAGGACAGCAACTTGCTGGAGTCTCTCGTCACATGAGTCGGTAATAATGACCCGGGTACGGGTAACTACCTGACAATAAGTATATACAGTATATGGAAGCACTGAGCTATACATTGCTGATGACATTACCTGCAGAATTCTGAGGTGTGGGACCTCGCGTGTTGGGAGAAGATGAGAGACTGGAATCCTCCTAAACATACAGGAACAGAATGATGTATAGTATAATGTATAATAACACGGGGTCAGGAACAGAATGATGTATAGTATAATGTATAATAACACAGGGTCAGGAACAGAATGATGTATAGTATAATGTATAATAACATGGGAGTCAGGAACAGAATGATTTATAGTATAATGTATAATAACACGGAGTCAGGAACAGAATGATGTATAGTATAATGTATAATAACACGGGGTCAGGAACAGAATGATGTATAGTATAATGTATAATAACATGGAGTCAGGAACAGAATGATTTATAGTATAATGTATAATAACATGGGGTCAGGAACAGAATGATGTATAGTATATTGTATAATAACACAGGGTCAGGAACAGAATGATGTATAGTATAATGTATAATAACATGGGGTCAGGAACAGAATGATGTATAGTATATTGTATAATAACATGGGGTCAGTAACAGAATAATGTATAGTATAATGTATAACAACACGGGGTAAGGAACAGAATGATGTATAGTATAATGTATAATAACACGGGGTCAGGAACAGAATGACGTATATAGTATAATAACACGGGGTCAGGAACAGAATGATGTATAGTATAATAATATGGGGTCAGGAACAGAATGATGTATAGTATAATGTACAATAACATGGGGTCAGGAACAGAATGATGTATAGTATAATGTATAATAACATGGAGTCAGGGACAGAATGATGTATAGTATAATGTATAATAACACGGGGTCAGGAACAGAATGATGTATAGTATAATAACATGGAGTCAGGGACAGAATGATTTATAGTATAATGTATAATAACATGGGGTCAGGAACAGAATGATGTATAGTATAATGTATAACAACACGGGGTCAGGAACAGAAAGATGTATAGTATAATGTACAATAACACGGGGTCAGGAACAGAATGATGTATAGTATAATGTATAATAACACGGAGTCAGGAACAGAATGATGTATATAGTATAATGTATAATAACATGGGGTCAGGAACAGAATGATGTATAGTATAATGTATAATAACATAGGGTCAGGAACAGAAAGAAGTATATAGTATAATGTATAACAACATGGGGTCAGGAACAGAATGATGTATATAGTATAATGTATAATAACATGGGGTCAGGAACAGAATGATGTATATAGTATAATGTATAATAACATGGAGTCAGGAACAGAATGATGTATAGTATAATGTATAATAACATGGAGTCAGGAACAGAATGATGTATAGTATAATGTATAATAACATGGGGTCAGGAACAGAATGATGTATAGTATAATGTATAACAACATTGGGTCAATAATGTATCCACTACTGTAAGACATAAGGGTAGTGCCATTACCGAGTAACCGTATAAAAGGTTGAAGCCACAGGTCAACCTCGGATATGCTGTTAGAGTAGGGGGACATGCATTACTGATCCGAACATGCGTCCATGGACACAGCATAGGATCATCTGCGGGATCCTCGGCCAGCTGAGTGACCATGGGGTCATGCAAGCCGGCCGCCACAGATACACAAAAGATGGCGGCGACACGCCTAGAAATGGCAGCAGACTGTCAATCACTGACAGTCTGCTGCCGCTCTACGCGCAGGATCGCAGTCCCGTACTATGCGCAGTACAGGTCATGCCCCTGCGCAGAGGAGGCGCAATCGGAGATGTGCGCTAACCATCGGCCCTCTGCTCAGCCGGGATACTGAGACGGGGGCGTGCTGCGAGGCCAGGCCCCCATGACTAGTGCCACACCCCCCCCCCGCGTGAGATTTAACCACACCACCTTTACGCGAGCACAGGCGCGTACGCGCACAGGTGAGTGCCAGGGCTGATCTAGAGTCCCAGTCCGTTCCTGTAGGTAAATATTCCACACATAGATCTGGGGATTCTGCCAGCACAAGTTTTCTTTAAAAAATGCTAATACAAGTTTTGTTATAATGTATGGGGCATGTGGGGATGTCTGGGGGTATGTACGGAGGTCAGATAGGTATGTATGGGGCATGTGGGGATGTCTGGGGGTATGTACGGAGGTCAGATAGGTATGTATGGGGCATGTGGGGATGTCTGGGGGTATGTACAGAGGTCAAATAGGTATGTATGGGGCATGTGTGGATGTCTGAGGGTATGTACAGAGGTCAGATAGGCATGTATGGGGCATGTGGGGAGGTCTGGGGGTATGTACGGAGGTCAGATAGGTACAGTCAGGTCCATAAATACTGGGACATTGACAGAATTTTCATATTTTGGCCTCTATTCACCACCCTCAGACATCCCCACATGCCCCATACATACCTATTTGACCTCTGTATATACCCCCAGACATCCCCAGATGCCCTTTACATACAGTCAGGTCCATAAATATTGGGACATTGACAGAATTTTCAGATTTTGGCCTCTATTCACCACCACAATGGCTTTGAAATGAAACAAACAAGATGTGCTTTACCTGTAGACTTTCAGATTTAATTTGAGGGTAATTACATCCAAATCAGGTGAACGGTGTAGGAATTACAACGGTTTCTATATGTGCCTCCTACTTTTTAAGGGGCCAAAAGTAATGGGACAAACTAAACAATCCTAAATCTAACTTTCACTTTTTAGTACTTTGTTGCAAATCCTTTGCAGGCAATTACAGCCTGAAGTCTGGAACACATAGACATCACCAGACGCTGGGTTTCATCCCTGGTGATGCTCTGCCAGGCCTCTACTGCAAATGCCTTCAGTTCCTGCTTGTTCTTGGGGCATTTTCCCTTCAGTTATGTCTTCTTCATCAAGTGAAATGCATGCTCAATCGGATTCAGGTCAGGGGATTGACTTGGCCATTGCATAACATTCCACTTTTTATCCTTAAAAAAACTCTTTGGTTGCTTTTGCAGTATGCTTCAGGTCATTGTCCATCTGCACTGTGAAGCGCCGTCCAATGAGTTCTGAAGCATTTGACTAAATATGAGCATATAATATTGCCTGAAACACTTCAGAATTCATGCTGCTGCTTTTGTCAGCAGTCACATCATCAATAAATACAAGGGAACCAGTTCCATTGGCAGCCATACATGCCCACGCCATGACACTACCACCACCATGCTTCAATGATGAGGTGGTATGTTTTGGATCATGAGCAGTTCCTTTCCTTCTCCATACTCTTCTCTTCCCATCACTCTGGTACAAGTTGATCTTTGTCTCATCTGTCCATGGGATGTTGTTCCAGAACTGTAATGGCTTTTTTAGATGTTGTTTGGCAAACTCTAATCTGGTCTTCCTGTTTTTGTGGCTCACCAATGGTTTACATCTTGTGCTGAACCCTCTATATTCACTCTTGTGAAGTCTTCTCTTGATTGTTGACTTTGACACATATACATCTACCTCCTGGAGAGTGTTCTTGATTTGGCCAAATGTTGTGAAGGGGTTTTTCTTCACCAGGGAAATAATTCTTTTGTCATCCACCACAGTTGTTTTCCGTGGTCTTCTGGGTCTTTTGGTGTTGCTGAGCTCTCTGGTGCGTTCTTTCTTTTTAAGAATGTTCCAAACAGTTGATTTGGCCACACCTAATGTTTTTGCTATCTCTCTGATGGGTTTGTTTTGATTTTTCAGCCTAATGATGGCTTGCTTCACTGATAGTGACAGCTCTTTGGATCTCATATTGAGAGTCGACAGCAACTGATTCCAAATGCAAATGTCACACCTAGAATCAACTCCAGACCTTTTACCTGCTTAATTGATAATGAAATAACGAGGGAATAGCCCACACCTGTCCATGAAATAGCTTTTTTAGTTGATAGTCCCATTACTTATGGCCACTTAAAAAGTGGGAGGCACATATAGAAACCGTTGTAATTCCTACATCGTTCACCTGATTTGGATGTAATTACCCTCAAATTAAATCTGAAAGTCTGCAGTTAAAGCACATCTTGTTTGTTTCATTTCAAAACCATTGTGGTGGTGAATAGAGGCCAAAATCTGAAAATTCTGTCAATGTCCCAATATTTATGGACCTGACTGTATGTAAAGGGGATGTGGGGATGTCTGGGGGTATATACAGAGGTCAAATAGGTATGTATGGGGCATGTGGGGATGTCTGAGGGTTTGTATGGAGGTCAGAAAGGCATGTATGGGGCATGTGGGGATGTCTGGGGATATGTACGGAGGTCAGATAGGTATGTATGGGGCATGTGGGGAGGTCGGGAGGTATGTATGGAGGTCAGATAGGCATGTATGGGGCATGTGGGGAGGTATTTATGGAGGTCAGATAGGTATGTATGGGGCATGTGGGGATGTCTGGGGGTATGTACGGAGGTCAGATAGGTATGTATGGGGCACATGGGGAGGTCTAGGGGTATGTACGGAGGTCAGATAGGTATGTATGGGGCATGTGGGGATGTCTGGGGTATGTAAGGAGGTATGCACGGAGGTCAGATAGGCATGTATGGGGCATGTGGGGAGGTTTGGACGTATGTACAGAGGTCTGGAGGTATGTACGGAGGTCAGATAGGCATGTATGGGGCAAGTGGGGAGGTTTGGACGTATGTACGGAGGTCGGATAGGCATGTATGGGGCATGTGGGGAGGTTTGGACGTATGTACGGAGGTATGAACGGAGGTCAGTGGGGCATGTTGGAGAGCTGGATGGCTCTGTGTGGTATATAGATATATTTGGGCTGCTGTTAGGTTGGCCATTCCAGCCTAAGTGGTTTTGTATTGAAGGATTAGATAATTTAATAAACTGTAAGTGGTTTTATTTGCCCCGGTGGGGGGTTTTCCCCGGAGAGGGAGCCCCAGGAGATTTTAGCCCCAATAAAAACAATCAGATTTTTAACACATCCGGGAAGCGCTCTCTATGGGGCTCATTTATCAATGAGTTTTATCATACGCAGCGAGAACTCGCTGCATATGATAAATGGTGCTCCGGCCAATCAGCTCCTAACTGTCACTTTTCAAGCATTATCATACGCTGCGAGTTTTAGCACAGGTGGGGTATGGTAAAACGCGTTTGTTAATGAGGCCCTTACTATGAAAACAAAGTTCATGCTTACACGGTTGCAGGTGAGAGAGCAAGGCTGGGCTGCTGCTAGTCCACATGTGGCAGTGAGTGCCCAGCTCTGCCCAGACCCTGCCACCCCATGGCGCACAACCTCCCCCTTTACAATGGCACAGCTCTTTATAATCCCTGGCGTATAATGATATCGCACTGACACACGAAACATCTGCAGTGACTCACATTTTGGCAATCTTCCTCCTTTTTGTCCCCAGGTTTTTCGGTTTGTGAGGCAGCTTTCCTTCTGCAACATAAACAATCTAATCATCAGTGCTCAGCGACGTACCTGGCAGACGCGCACGTGCCAATGCGGGCGCCAAACTACCACATCTGTGACCTAATGCACCACACGTTGGCAGGCTAAATCCGAGTAAAGGCATCACAAGGGCCCCGTGTGCTTATCGGCCGACCAGATTTCTGGACTTGTCCCAATGAAGTTCCATCATATTTTGATTTAGGGTGCGGGGACTTCTGGTCGGATATTCTGTATTTATACAGTGAATATACAAACTGGTTTTGATGGCGGTTTTGGGGCGAACATGGTAAAACAAAATTGGGCTGAATGGAATAAACATATCAGAGATAAGAGCAGGCCGGCAGCCCTCCGCATATAATGTAAGCCCCAAGCGCACCCCTAACCACAGCAATCAGTTATACCCTAAATCAGGTTCAATGGTAAAAGACTATGGAGGAGATTAAGCAAACCTCCTAAAGATGACAAGCAGAAGTGTTGCCCATAGCGACCAATTAGATTATGACTCTCACTTATCCAGTACATTCTATAAGATGATAGCTAGAACCTGATTGGTTGCTATGGGCAACACCACCACTTGTTCTCTTTAGAAGGTTTGGTAAATATCTCCCGGTGTGTAGTCTTATGGCACAGCAAGAAGGAGTGGGACGAATTATTGACCAAGACGGAATACATACGAACTATCGCCGGACTTGGTTCAAATCCCGACAGCGGCAGGGTGACATGGCTGAAAATCCTGATCATCCCCAGGTATCAACTAACCTAACCCCCCCAACCCTCCTTTAGAGGTGCCTAACCTTCCCCCCCAATGCCTAATCCTAATACCCCCTCTAAGTGCCTAAACCTAACCCCCCCTTCCCCGCCGCCTAAACCTGTCCCCCAGGGGGTGCCTAACCCTAAGTCCCCCCCCAGGGGTGTCTAACCCTAACCCCCCTCCCCCAAGCCTAACCTTCTGGGGGGATGCCTAACCCTAAGTCTCCCCTGGGAGCCCTAAACCTAACCATCCCCCCCCCCGAGGCTGTCCGCAGCAGCGCAGGGCATCCCTTCGATAGGGATGCTGGGCGCAGGTCTCCCGGCGTCGGTAGAATGACAGGCGTCTAGAATTAGGCGCCTGTCATTTAACCCTCGCCGGGATAAAGCAGTCGGGAAGCCGGCTGTCGGGCTTACGTCCGCCGGCTTCCCACTTGCATACCACCAAGACAACCCGGCCATTGCCGAGGCTATCATATATGAGATGGGGATGTTGTCAGCATCCTGGCGGTCGGGATTTCGGTAGTCAGAGTCCGCAGTGCTGGAATCCCGACAGCTGACATCCCGACAGTTAAGTATTAGGCTTGGGGTTAGGCACTAGTGGGAGGGTTAGCGTTAGGCTGCAGGAAAGATGGGTTAGGGTACTGCAGGCGTCGAGATATGACTGTTGGCAGGCCACGGTCGGTATTCTGACCACCGGTCAGTACAGAGAGCCAAATAGTACCAGGATTAATCCAGTATGACATATGGGGACACTCACCTTTTCGCCAGCAGTTTATTCATTTCCTCCATTAATCCTCCTCCACCTCCACCACTGCTTGTTCTATTGGCATCAGTTTTGGAAGCCCCGCAGGGACTAGAACTTCCCGAAATATCTTCTGGCTATAAAAAAGGTATGACCTAGTTATTTAGGTGCTGCCCTGAGACTCACAAAAACAAATGGGAGCTTCGCGCCGGCCATTGTAGCGGTGAGCGTGTGTCTGATCTCCACCGATAGTGGGGAAGTAGACCTGTGGAGACGTTGTCCATAGCAACCCATCAGCTTTCACCTTTCATTTAAGTACATTCTATAATATGTCAGGTAGAAGCTGATTGGCTGCTGTAGGCAACGCCTCCGCCTGTACTCTTCAGGAGGTGTGGTGCTTCCCAGCCTCAGTATTTTGGTAACAGATATCATTTATTTCTCCCTACAAATAGAACTTACATAACTATATATTTCCTGTGTAGGGTCAAAAAATGTAATACAACATATAAAACAAAGCACTATAGCCGTAGGGGCCTGATTCACAGTTATCCGGTATTGCACGCCCGCTCTTTGTATGCTAATGCCGCAGGCGGTGTCTAAGGACAATAGATGCAAACCCGGGCCTCGGCACATCTACAAAATGGGGGCCACACTTTTTTTTGGCAACTATTCACCCACACAGGACTGGTCACATACAGTCAGGTGCATAAATATTGGGACATAGGCCCTGATTCAGACCCACTCGCGAGCGGCTGTCCGCTCGCAAGTGGGTCGATGTTCTGCACTGAGCATGCGCACGACGGAGGGAGCTCCGTCGTGCGCATGCGCCAGACGCGACGAGCGAAGGAAAGTCCTTTGCTCGTTGTGTCTGATCAAAGGGGGCGTGCTGTCGATGTTGATTGACAGCACGCCCCCTTTGGTGGGCGTGCCTCCCTGACTGGGGCGTTCCCACGGGAACGCCTCCCGTCAGAAGCCGGCCCACTGACATCACTAGTGATGTCAGTGGGACTGATTTTGGCTCTGATAGAGCCAAAATCACTCCGGAGCTTGCGGTTGAAAACCTCAACCGCAGGCTCCGGCTCGCAGTTTCGATGGTCGCGATGGTCACGAGCTATACTCGTATAGCTGTGGTGACCCACAGCTATACGAGTGTCCAGGAGGACGCACCATTTTTATGGAGGGCGGCCCTCATTCAGAGCGTGCGCTCTGCTCAGAGTGTACGGCTCTGAATGAGGGCCATAGACAGAATTTTCATATTTTGGCCTCTATTCACCACCACAATGGCTTTGAAATGAAACAAACAAGATGTGCTTTAACTGCAGACTTTCAGATTTAATTTGAGGGTAATTACATCCAAATCAGGTGAACGGTATAGGAATTACAACGGTTTCTATATGTGCCTCCCACTTTTTAAGGGGCCAAAAGTAATGGGACTATCAACTCAAAAGCTATTTCATGGACAGGTGTGGGCTATTCCCTCATTATTTCATTATCAATTACGCAGGTAAAAGGCCTGGAGTTGATTCTAGGTGTGACATTTGCATTTGGAATCAGTTGCTGTCGACTCTCAATATGAGATCCAAAGAGCTGTCACTATCAGTGAAGCAAGCCATCATTACGCTGAAAAATCAAAACAAACCCATCAGAGAGATAGCAAAAACATTAGGTGTGGCCAAATCAACTGTTTGGAACATTGTTAAAAAGAAAGAATGCACCGGAGAGCTCAGCAACATCAAAAGACCCGGAAGACCATGGAAAACAACTGTGGTGGATGACAGAAGAATTATTTCCCTGGTGAAGAAAAACCCCTTCACAACAGTTTGCCAAATCAAGAACATTCTCCAGGAGGTAGGTGTATATGTGTCAAAGTCAACAATCAAGAGAAGACTTCACAAGAGTGAATATAGAGGGTTCACCACAAGATGTAAACCATTGGTGAGCCTCAAAAACAGGAAGACCAGATTAGAGATTGCCAAACAACATCTAAAAAAGCCATTACAGTTCTGGAACAACATCCTATGGACAGATGAGACAAAGATCAACTTGTACCAGAGTGTTGGGAAGCGAAGAGTATGGAGAAGGAAAGGAACTGCTCATGATCCAAAACATACCACCTCATCAGTGAAGCATGGTGGTGGTAGTGTCATGGTGTGGGCATGTATGGCTGCCAATGGAACTGGTTCCCTTGTATTTATTGATGATGTGACTGCTGACAAAAGCAGCAGACTGACTTCTGAAGTGTTTCGGGCAATATTATATGCTCATATTCAGTTAAATGCTTCAGAACTCATTGGACGGCGCTTCACAGTGCAGATGGACAATGACCCGAAGCATACTGCAAAAACAACCAAAGAGTTTTTTAAAGCTAAAAAGTGGAATGTTATGCAATGGCCAAGTCCATCCCCTGACCTGAATCCGATTGAGCATGCATTTCACTCGATGAAGACAAAACTGAAGGGAAAATGCCCCAAGAACAAGCAGGAACTGAATACATTTGCAGTAGAGGCCTGGCAGAGCATTACCAGGGATGAAACCCAGCATCTGGTGATGTCTATGTGTTCCAGACTTCAGGCTGTAATTGCCTGCAAAGGATTTGCAACAAAGTATTAAAAAGTGAAAGTTAGATTTAGGATTGTTTAGTTTGTCCCATTACTTTTGGCCCCTTAAAAAGTGGGAGGCGCATATAGAAACCGTTGTAATTCCTACACCGTTCACCTGATTTGGATGTAATTACCCTCAAATTAAATCTGAAAGTGTGCAGGTAAAGCACATCTTGTTTGTTTCATTTCAAAGCCATTGTGGTGGTGAATAGAGGCCAAAATATGAAAATTCTGTCAATGTCCCAATATTTATGCACCTGACTGTATATGTTCTCTTTAATGTTATGGTTAAATGTAAATATGCATTTTCACGCCAATGTTCTTTCTAGGAAAAATCTAGACTCCCAATACCATCAAGTGTAATTGGAGATTAATTACTGGAATTTGAATGAAATAAGACTGCGCACTGTTAGATGAAGTGTTACACGGAGGTGAATTTATCGGGTCCTCAAGTCACGCCCGGTGTACTGTCCACGCCACCAGCGTATGGACTTATGCTGATACATGTACACGCCTGTATTAGCAATAACAGAAGACGGGTGAATTGAATTAAGACGGGTGAATTCGTAGCAAATCTCTGGAATTTGATCTGGAATCTTTGAAATGGACTCGAGTGAGTGTCCAGGCAACAAAGCCGAGATGTTTAATAAATAGTATTTGTTGCAATTGCTAACCACATTCTCAACACTCGTAGCAACAATACATCCAGGAAAAGACCAAAGTTTCACAAAACTAAGCGGGATATGCAGGAGACCCGAGGCTCACCCTTTGTACTTTTCTCAGTTTGGCACCGGCCAGGGCTGCAGCCAGCCCCGATGCTGGACTGTCTTCATAGACCACCCCTTGGCTTCCCCCGGCTGGTAGAGGCGGGGCAGGTGGCGGTGTAGCTCCTGATGGCGGCGGAGGACCAGGTGGAGGCGGCGGAGGTCCGCTAGTTGGAGCAGGTGTTAGTCCCACAGATGCTACCGTAGAAGTAGAAGAGGGGTGGCCGGGTGGAAGCATGGGACCTTCAAAAAGTAAGAAGATGTTTTCTATTAGACCACAGCCAAACATCTACCGATTCATCACTGAATAATATTAAGGCAGGTTATGACTACAACTACCGAAAATGTGGGAGAAATCAAGGTCTCATATAGCCTAATCCACAATAATATTAATATTTTCCTAATGCCATTGTTGGTCCTGAATTATATGTGTCCTGCAAAGACTGGCCAATAAGGAAAACAACTGTCTGCGGCTATTCTATGCAAATTCCAAAACATTGTTCAGATGGTTACATGTAAAAGTAGAGATTTGCAATAAACGCTATTTTTCTCAGTTTTGTTGACTTTCTGGAAGGGGTTGCCCCTGTGGAAAGTCCTCCTTCGTTAAGTACATCATGCTACTCACAGTCTGTAAGACTTATAGAGAGAAAGTGCGCTGAGTAACTGTATATCACTCTATCCCTCCCCCACCAGCTTTCACCTGTACCGAGAGCTGGACAAAGCAGTGACCATCAATGGACGCAGTTGATGGCTATTTAGCCTAGTAACCTGTCTAATTAGCATAGTAGACGTCCAAACCACTCCCAGGTGAATGGTGCCCCAGACAAGAAAAATTTTTTTTTCTACAGGCTTTGAATAACTCATAGTTAACAAAAGAGGACATATATATTGCTATGGTAACGGATCCATTTTAACGGTTCCCAGTATTAAAGAGTTTTAGAATTCACAATATTTAGTTCTTTAACTTTTTACCTAACAATTTAAGGATTTTCCACCTTTGGTCAAATGTCATTTATTTTTGTGTACGTGCCCCCTGAATTAATTTAATTTTTATAGCTTTTTTTGCTGTTCCCTCCGCACTAGATAGAGACTAAGGGCCATATTCAATTTGAGGCGAAAAGTCAGAGCTCGGATTTTTCGCCATCATCACCGTTTTAGGAGGGGATAAAGTATCGGTCGCGTGCCCACTTATACCCGTATTCAATTTGGATCCAGCGAAAAACGGGACCCGGCGGAAGGGTAAGTAGCGAAAAGTCCTGTCAATTTTCAGGAAATCATCTTGGCACCCCCCTAAAGATGGTCTGACATGATGGATCGCTATGGGTGCCCCCCGATTTGGCCTGCTGAAGGTAAGTCGGGTTCTTAAATAGCCGCGGCAGGTGCATAAAAGTGCCTTTGAAGAAGTAGTGAATAGCATTTATCTTTTTTGGGGGGGAAAAATAACTATTCCCATCAAATTTGGGGTACATGAAAATGGGTGTAAGCATATATTTAACTCCCTAAAGTAATTTTTTTTTTAATTCTTCAAAAATGCACCTGCCGCTACCAGACGCATTCTAGAAAACACCTGCCGCATACTTGGGAACCCCCTCTGAATCAATTTCGCTACTTTAAAACTTTGTTCTCCAATATTTTTTTTTCACCCCCGAAATGGAAGTACATTTTTTGGGCTGTCCTGAGGATTTTTTTTACAATTTTTTGTGACAGAGATAACTTTTAAGGGACACTCCCAGGAGTGCAGGCTATTTTTTTTACGTCTGCACCCCTAAACCCCAATTCTGCACTTTTTTTCGCCATGTATTACATGGAGAAAACTTATCCCCAGTTTTTTTTAACAAAGACTTTTCGCACCGGCGAAAAGTCTTTGAAATTGAATATTGGGGGTAATTGAAACAGGCGAAAATGACGCCATCGGCAATAAATTATCGCCGATAAACTGACTTTTCGCCTCAAATTGAGTAAGTGATGTTGCCCATAGCAACCAATCAGATTCCAGGTATTACCTTCTAGAAGGTGCTAGATAAATGAGGAGTAGAATCTGATTGGTTGCTATGGGCAACATCACTTTTTAACCAGAACTCCCATCTTAGTAAATTTACCCCTTAGCCGCAGAACTTTTCTGTGTTGTATCGCACGGCAACTTAAATGAAATGACCTAGAAGACATTTAGGGATGGCAGTGTGGCCCCGTGAATGACCAATTCTTATCTCTGCCTGTTGTGGTAATAGGAAACGTTTCCGTCTATTCAGCAGAATCCTCTCATCAGGAGAGGGGCTCTGACGAAAGCCCGTCCCCGTAAAGTGTTCATACCCACTTACAGCCCTAACCGCAGCCTGACGCTAACTTGGAATGCCATCACTGTGCCCGTCAACATTCACAATTTTGACATTATATGAAGTTCAACATTTTGACTGCTGACATAACATCTGTGTCGTCATTCTGGTGTCCACATTTTGACTACATATCGGGTACTTAGCTGAATATGGATACCCCCTGCGTCCATTCTTTGCTAAATAGCCGTCACACTACCAAGGTGCCTTAATCAGGCACAAACACCCGTTTCTGCACGCTAATAATACAGCAATGGTGAAAATTTGCAGGGGGGGGGGGGGCACATACATAGTGATAAATGATCATCATCTGAAGGTGGAGAAACCTTTTAATCCCTGTGGCTCAGAGCTTATGCCAAGTTGCTGGATGTGAGGCACAGCATCAGACTGCCCGCAGTAAGCTGGTAGGACAAATCCAGAAATAAAATAATCACAGTGTTCTGTAAACTTGTGTGAATTCCAGAAAGTCTAAAAAAAACACAATGGACTAATAAATCCCCTTTTAATGTGAATGTTCTAAACTTTACATCTCTTAATAACCCTAGTGGTTCCCGATGCCAGGCTAGCCTATAGGCAGAATCAAATATTAATCTCAATGTCTCCACCCATAGTTCCCCCATGATGAGGTCTGACCCCTCCCCTCCCCCACCCAAACTCATGGTTGTGAGGGATAATTCTGATATTTAAAGATAATCATTGAACATCTTCTGATATAAAACTTATTGCATTATTCTAAGTGTAGGACACTTGGGTTCCTCTCGCCAACCTGACTATAACGCTAATGGGCGCACGGCATTGCAGAAACAGAAAACTCACAAGCAAAGTAAACATTGTCGAAACCGTGTGTTACTATGGGGGTCTGTTTACTAAGCCTTGGGTGGAGATAAAGTCCCAGCCAATCAGCTCCTAAATGCCATGTCACAGGCATGTGCTTGAAAAATGACAGTTAGGAGCTGGTTGGTTGGTACTTTATCTCCGTATACTTTATCTTCCTCCAAGGCTTAGTAAATAGACTCTCTAAATTCTAATTGTGTACATTGGAATGTGAACTGTCTCTATTGCTCAAGACACTGTATGCAACATTTTCTGTTCAAGGATGCACTCGTTGAAAGACATGTACTTACTTAACTGGGAAATGGCGGATGAGGTCATATAATGGGTGGTCCTCTTGGACAAAGTCAGCTCAGATACAGCAGCATAAGGGGGAGGTAATGAAACAAAGTGTGATGTGGACTGGTATGGTTGTTGGGAGGCATGACAGGAAGGGTGGAAGGCTTGAGCAGAAGCATGGGTCAGGGTTCCAGCGGGGTTGGCTATCACTGGCATTTGAGGAAGCGGCACAGTCTCTAAGCATGACAGGAAACAGCGATCGGCGCTTTTAACTTGGGTTCTCTGGGAATTTAATGGAATCTGAGCGGTTTGTGGTTCATCTGCTTGGTCGTCAGGGCCTATCTGAGGTACGTTTGGGTTTTGGGCCATTTTGTCTGGACCTCCTCTGCTCCGTACGATCTGGCCAGGAATCACAGGAAGCATTACTGGAATAAATGTATGCGGGGACACGCTCTGGTGAAGCACCGGTGAAGCCACGTTAGGAGAGGAGGAACGGGAAGAGTAGGACACAGAAGGATGTTTTACAGACGGATGAGAGGTTAATGAAGAATGGGGGCCGGGAGGAGGTGGTGGGGATAAGGAGATTTGCTTGACGCTTCGGGATAGAGTCCCATTGCTTGGCCATATTGGAGAAAAGGCAGAACCTTGGGATGCGGAAGGCTCAAATCCAGATAGACTGTGCGGCAACTCTGGGGCTTCGCTGGTTCTTTTAGAGGACTTTTGGCTGGATTTATTACTAGGCTCGGGGGCAGGAGATGCTGAAGAGATAACTTTTGCATAAGATGGTGGTGGGATAGCACCAGCAGTAGGAGGAACGCTGTAGTTACTGTAGTCAGGAGGAGGAGACTGGCAGTGGGAAGGGGAGGAAGACACGTTTATCTGAAGGGTAGAAACTAAAAGAAGAGAAAATGAAAAGAACAAAATGGGCATTTATCAAGGGCAGCAAATAAGGCAGAGTGATTAGGAAAAGCTGGGACTGAAAGACAGATGGAAACAGAAATAAAAAGATGGCGGCATGCACAGATTCTCACGGTTACAAATCAGAGTGAGAAACTCTGCGTCTAACTTTGTTTCAAAACCATTATTTGGAGATGCACTATAATGGTTACACAGTCACAGACCGAAACATCGTCACATACAGTCAGGTGCATAAATATTGGGACATTGACAGAATTTTCATATTTTGGCCTCTATTCACCACCACAATGGCTTTGAAATGAAACAAACAAGATGTGCTTTACCTGCAGACTTTCAGATTTAATTTGAGGGTAATTACATCCAAATCAGGTGAACGGTGTAGGAATTACAACGGTTTCTATATGTGTCTCCCACTTTTTAAGGGGCCAAAAGTAATAGGACAAACTAAATAATCCTAAATCTAACTTTCACTTTTTAATACTTTGTTGCAAATCCTTTGCAGGCAATTACAGCCTGAAGTCTGGAACGCATAGACATCACCAAACGCTGGGTTTCATCCCTGGTGATGCTCTGCCAGGCCTCTACTGCAAATGTCTTCAGTTCCTGCTTGTTCTTGGGGCATTTTCCCTTCAGTTTTGTCTTCATCAAGTGAAATGCATGCTCAATCGGATTCAGGTCAGGGGATTGACTTGGCCATTGCATAACATTCCACTTTTTAGCCTTAAAAAACTCTTTGGTTGCTTTTGCAGACATTGTCCATCTGCACTGTGAAGCGCCGTCCAATGAGTTCTGAAGCATTTAACTGAATATGAGCATATTATATTGCCCGAAACACTTCAGAATTCATTCTGCTGCTTTTGTCAGCAGTCACATCATCAATAAATACAAGGGAACCAGTTCCATTGGCAGCCATACATGCCCACGCCATGACACAACCACCACCATGCTTCACTGATGAGGTGGTATGTTTTGGATCATGAGCAGTTCCTATCCTTCTCCATACTCTTCTCTTCCCATCACTCTGGTACAAGTTGATCTTTGTCTCATCTGTCCATAGGATGTTTATGTTGTTTGGCAAACTCTCATCTGGTCTTCTTGTTTTTGTGGCTCACCAATGGTTTACATCTTGTGGTGAACCCTCTTTATTCACCCTTGTAAAGTCTTCTCTTGATTGTTGACTTTGACACATATACACCTACCTCCTGGAGAGTGTTCTTGATTTGGCCAACTGTTGTGAAGGGGTGTTTCTTCACCAGGGAAATAATTCTTCTGTCATCCACCACAGTTGTTTTCCATGGTCTACCGTGTCTTTTGGTGTTGCTGAGCTCTCCGGTGCGTTCTTCCTTTTTAACAATGTTCCAAACAGTTGATTTGGCCACACCTAATGTTTTTGCTATCTCTCTGATGGGTTTGTGTTGATTTTTCAGCCTAATGATGGCTTGCTTCACTGATAGTGACAGCTCTTTGGATCTCATATTGAGAGTCGACAACGACTGATTCCAAATGCAAATGTCACACCTAGAATCAACTCCAGACCTTTTACATGCTTAATTGATAATGAAATAATGAGGGAATAGCCCACACCTGTCCATGAAATAACTTTTGAGTTGACAGTCCCATTACTTTTGGCCCCTTACAAGGTGGGAGGCACATATAGAAACCGTTGTAATTCCTACACCGTTCACCCGATTTGGATGTAATTACCCTCAAATTAAATCTGAAAGTCTGCAGGTAAAGCACATCTTGTTTGTTTCATTTCAAAGCCATTGTGGTGGTGAATAGAGGCCAAAATATGAAAATTCTGTTAATGTCCCAATATTTATGCACCTGACTGTACGTGATCACCTCATTTCGCATCACAATCTTTACAAGTTTAAAATCTGGAGTCTCTAAAGGACCGGAGCGACTTTTGGGCCATATTTACGAAGCGACTGCTGGCTTCCCCAGCGGGTTTAAGGTGAAAATTCAGAGTGCCAGGCTTTTGCACTTACATGCTAGTGGTGCTTTAAAAATTTCCAACCTCAAACCTGCCGAGAAGCGTCGGCCTACAAAAGGCGTTGCTTCGTAAGTATGGCCCTTGGTGTCTGGTTCATCATTTTCAGCTTTGTTTGTTACTACTTAAGACCAGTGATAGTTCTCACCGTAATGCCCGGAACAACAGTAGCGTGTCTGCGTTGCTTTGGCCGAAAAAAAAAAAAGCTGAACAAATCCAAATTGTATCTTGCGCTCAGCAGAAGTCATGGGCTCTTTATATGGCAGTGTACAGGAATAGGTATATTTTTTATTTCATGGGCATTACAGAGGGAAAAACAGACCAAAAATGTAATTTTTCCCTATACCCTTCCTATAGTAACGGTTGCACAATTCGTACACATTGTATCTCCAGAACGGTGGCCGGGGCCGAAGCGCAGTTCAAATTTCAAATAGCGTGGTCACACCAACTGCCACCCCAAACATCGCCGGCCGGGACTCACTGGCAGTTGGTGCGGCTCCCCTGTTTGAAGCCCCACCTGTGTAGCCGCCACTGCTCCAGAGTAAGGTGTGATAAGATATATAGCAGTGTGGGTAAGGTGTGATAAGATATATAGCAGTGTGGGTAAGGTGTGATAAGATATATAGCCAGGAGCAATGATACATTTCTTGTAACTAGCCTAAACCAACAATGATCACATATTAGCCAACTCTTCCTGCGACTTGCGAAGTTTGGGGAGTTCTCCTAGAAGAGCACTGCACCCTCCTGCTGCACTATGTCCGTGATGAAAAGATCACATCGCCATGTTCCCCCCTCCCCCGCAGTTCCTACACAACTAAAATATCGGAGCTGCCTGACGGGGACACAAGGAGTACAGATATGACATCAGGGAAATGTCGTTAAGCCAAATTATAAGTTTATTCATTATATACTGTAAAAACTTGCATGCTCCTCACTCCGGCTCCTTAAAAGACCCCCCCCAGGCCCCTAAGTTTCACTGACTGATTCCTGAGAACTTGACCCTAGGCCTGCTTCAGCTCAGATCGCAATTGCTAATGTGCAAATATGCTACTGTCTACCAGCGCTCAGCCAGCATAGAGACGCCCACTGCCGCTTTCTCACACCCGTAAGTCCTGCATACACATCGGCCCATCACGCACAATTACAGCAGGTCTGACCAGCCGCGGAAACCGCAAGTCTCGCCGCACGCAGTGAGTACTCAAGCTGCGTAGGCAATCGCAGTGGATAATTTATGCGCGCCCATGCAACGGCGTTCAAGCGGACAGGCGCCCCTGCGCTTCCGCAACCACTCCCCCGTCACCATCCCCAAACGCCCGCGGGCCTGTCGCTCACTCTGCGATGGATTCCTGTTTACGTGCGTAATCGCAATGCGGTTACTATTGCGATTCATGCTGAATCAGGCCCTCTTGTCCACCCCTGACCTAAGTCAATTGTCTTTTCAACACCCAGATATGGGCTGCATACACATTATATCTGTATAACTGTGGCCTAGAAAAATAACTGTAGTAAATGACCTCTATATTAGGTGTTCTAGGCTTCTATCTAATACCACTTTTCCACCAAAATCCCAGGTCCAGCTTGGGACACTCAAGACGGGCTTCAAACCATAGCAGCTTGTACCCCATTTACACCGCAGGCTGGACCCAGGATATTGCCGGGGCTTCCCTCTGTCGGTGCTTGGAGATGACATCATCTCCAAGTGCCAGGAAGTGCGGCTCTTCCTATGCTGTCAACAGGACCCGGGATACCCGTTTCCACAGAGCCTTACCTGGGTTTTCCCATCGTAAAACCCTGCTTGAGACCCGGGAAGAAATGCCGGATCAGACGACACAGGATTTTTCCTAGGAGCCTTTTCCACTGAGCCGTGACCCGGGTTAACATGGTAATAACCCAGGCACTGTTGGGGTATCATCCTTGACATGCTCCCCAACTAAACAGTTGCATTGACAAATAAAAAAATAAAAAAAACATACGCCTTGTAATCTAGAGCTGCTCTCAGGGCCTGATTCAGACCCAGTCGCAAGCGCTGAGCGCTCGCAACCGGGTCGATGGTGGCCCAGAGCGCATGCGCACGATGGAGCCGGCTCCGTCGTGCGCATGCGTGAGACCCAGATAGCGACGGGCAATCCGTCGCTCCGGGTCTCGTACCAAAGGGGGCGTGCTGTCGATGTTGAGTGACAGCACGCCCCCTTTGGTGGGCAGGCCGGGGGAGTGGCTGCCCAAATGGAGGCGTTCCCATTTGAAAGCCTCCGTTTACGGCCGGCCCCACTGACATCACAAGTGATGTCAGTGGGAGAACTTCTGGCTCTGCTAGAGCCGAAATCTCTCTGGGGCTTGCGGCAACGAGACCCTACCACAAGGGTCTCGTCGCAAGCCCGATGGTCGCGATGGTCAAGACCCACAGCTATGTGAGTGGCCAGGAGGCCGTTCTAAAAAAAAAAATAACTTGGCCCTGATTCAGAGCGAGCGCTCTGTCAGAGCGTCCGGCTCTGAATCAGGGCCTCAGTTAGAGCGACTGTAACACTTAGGGCCGGTTTCAATTAGAAGAGAAAAACCGCGACCGGCGAAAAAGCTTCGCCTATCGCCGCATTTCGCCTGTTTGCATCTATCTCCATATTTAATTCCGGGGCCAATTCGCCTAAGCGGAAACTCAATGCACTGAAACGGGCGGAAAAATTTCCCCAATGAAAGGCAGGCGGAAAAAAATTCAAAGTCTCTATTTTGGGGTGCAAATGTGGGGAAATGATTCAGAACCCTTTGGACACCCCCCAAATGAAAAATCAGCCCCCCCCCAATTTGCATTCGCCTATTTGCCTGTTCTGAAATTCAGTACTGTGAATCGTGGGGACGCGCATGTCGCAAATTCGCGTCTCCAACAGGCGAATGTGGCGGAAAGTACAATAGGCAAAAAGTTTCCGACTTTTTGCGTCTGATTGAATACGGCCCTTTATTGGGATTCACATATGTCTATAAGATCCGCTTCTGTTCTTTTCCCAGGCTTACAGTGTCATTCCTACATATTATACAGCAGCTGTGACAGTGGGAGAAAAATCCAGATCCACACGCAAATGGCATCGTAGCTGCGATTTCTCACGGAATGCAATTGCGAAAATATGCTAATGAGCCACTCACCGCCCAGGGCTTAGAGACGCCCACTGAAAGCATCTCACATCGGCTCCTCATGCACAAAACTGGAAACAGCAAAAACATTGAACGCAGATACAGCGGCCATCAGCTTTCTGAGGAAGTCTAAGATGCCTCAGACGCAGCAGGTCCCCAGACACGCAAAGCTACTCTGCTGCGAGCAAGGACGCGGTGGCTAATTTATGCATGCCCAAAAAACGGTGTTTAAAGGGTCCGACACATCTGTTTTTCCAACCACCCCCCCGTTACCTCCCCCAAACGCGGACTACCTGTCACTCACTTTGCGAGCGATTGCTCATTGAGTGCGTGATTGCCAAACAATTGCTGCGCGTGTGCAGTGCGGGTTTCATGCAGCCGCAATGGCGATCAATCGCTCAAACTGCTTAAATATCGGCATTGCCTGCGGATCTGAATCTGAGCAGCAGGAGTCAGCAGAAGACAGACTTAAAACTTCATGAATGAATGGATGCAGCTGCGAGGCTGATCTTCCTCGCCAAACGCTCATCGTCTGCTGCCCCACTCTGTCAGTCCCTCCATTGGTTGCCGGTTTTCTACTGTATTCAATACAAAATACTTTCACTTACACATAAGGCTATTAACCAAACCACACCGACATACATGTCTTCACTCATCTCAAAATATCTCCCAACCAGACCTCTCCGCTCAGTACAAGATCTGCGTCTCTCATTCCCACGCGTTACTTGCTCCCATTCACGGTTACATAAATAAAATAATCTTACGGAAAATACATTTTGGCCCAAGACATTACATCATAGTTAATGAGGGGTTCAGGAACTCAATTCCTAAATATTATGTATTGTGTTTCCACTTATGTCACATAAAACAAGAGATATGGTAAGAACTTACCTTTGTTATCTCTGTTTCTACGAAGTCCATAGGGTCCACAGGGTTGACCTTGGGGTATAGGTTGGGAACCAAATCCGGGCACCACGCAGTTAAAGCTTTTAGCTCCCAGGATGCACTTGGGTCCACTCTCCCTATAACCCCACCCCCAGCCAGAGGCACCTCAGTTTGTAAGTAGCCAAAGGCCGGAGGAGGAGAAAAAAAAAGAGAGAAAACTGGAACACTCGATAACCATACTCACAGAAATGGGAGACAGAAAACCGGTGACCAGTCACACAGCCCATTTGAAGCCAGGTGCGTCAGGGCGGGCGCCCTGTGGACCCTATGGACTTCGTAGAAACAGAGATAACAAAGGTAAGTTCTTACCATATCTCTTGTTTTCTATTTCAGGGTCCATAGGGGGTCCACAGGGTTGACCTTGGGGATGTCCCAAAGCAGTTCAACCAAGGGAGGGGACGCTCCTGTGCTGAGAGGAGAATCCGCCGCCAAAAAGGAAGCATCCTGAGAGGCAAAGGAAAATAATGCCTAGAACCTTAAAAAGGTGTGGACAGAAGACCACGTGGCCACCTAGCAAGGCAAAGCAGCCAAGGCGCCACAGCGAGCCACCCACGAGGGTTACATAGCCCGAGAAAAAACAAGCAGCAACAACAGAAAGGCCTACCCATGTGTAGGCCCCTGAAGAAGACATACGAGGCAGTCCAGCCAACATATGGCCATAGGCCGGCCATCCTTTCCTGTTAAAACCAGAAATCTCAGACCACCAATAAGGAGTCCGATTTCCGTCAGGAACTTGAATGGATCACATAAATCCACAGAGGCCGGACCACAGTCAATGAGGCCACACCAGCCGAGAGGACTGGGGACTGAATGGCCGCACCATAAGTTCCAGAATAAAATGGAACCTGAAAATCACTAAGAAGAAACACAGGGTGAGAGCAACTCACACCCTGACAAGATGCCCTCCAGAAGAGGGAGCCACATGAGAACGCTCCCAATTCCGACACTCACCTGGTTGATATAAACTCCCTGATAGAAATAGAGAAAGCCAAAGCAATAGACCATGTAATGGCTATCACAACCAGCGGTTCCATTAACTTTCCCCGGAGTTAACAAAGAACCACTCCTAACTCCCAAGGAGTCCCTAGGGAGGACAAATGGAGGCATAATCCAGAAAACACTCCAAAGGATGAACTGGATATCAGAGCGGAGCAATTCCATAACCTAATCATACTGACAGTGTAGAGATCTGCACTGTCAGGAAGGCCAGGCCGAGGGTGAAACCCAAGCCAGCCGGAAGGAATGCCAGAATATCTGGAAATCCTGGACACCAGAGGATCGTATCGATAGGTATAATACCATAAGAATGATGGCTGCCACAGTTTGTGGTAGGTCCCAGCAAAAGCTGATCCATGTGCTCCAATCATTCCAACGATGACAAAGCCATGGAAGCCGTAAGACCACTGTAGGGACGTAGTCAAAGACAAACGACCCAGGTCCAAGGCAAACCCCTGGACCCTGAGACAACAGGTCTGGGTAGTGAAGCATCAGGAATGGAGTATCGATGGAGAGACTCCGAAAAACCAAGTACCCCTGACATCTGGGGCAATCAGGAGCCACCAGCAGGAAAGCAACTCTGTCTCGATTGAAACACTTCCCTCGAGGAATAATGGAGACTGGAGAACACAGGTACGCAAATTGGAAGAACCCCTTCACCGACAAAGAGTCCCTGAAGGTTGCTTCAGAATCCCCAGAGTTGGACTGTAACACCATAGTGTGATAGAGTCAGAAGGCCATGAGTGTCACCTCAGGAGGGCCCCCCCCCCCCCCCCTGCTCACCAGGAGATGAAACCTCTCTTGGGGAAGAGACTAGTCCCCGGGATGCACGTCGTGACGGCTGAGGACTCCCGCTTCCCAATGGAGAGCACCTGAAATGAACACTGTCGAGATGGTCGGGAGGAGACCCTCAGACAATGTCCGAATGTATGACATACCTGACATTGCCACCCAACGAACAGTATTGCTAAAAAGGAAGCTACTGTTCTGACCCTGTCGGACTGAACTTTTTCAGGTTCACCGGGAAACAAGGGCTATGCCAGAGTGAAGGCCCAAGACAGGCTAAAGTTCCAACAAGTTAATTGACAGGGTGGAATCGACAGACATCCAATTGCACTGAAATGGATGCGAACCAGACACTGTCCTTAGCAAAGAATACCCTGGACGAGATGGTCATAGTCACCCGAAAAGGGACAGACTTGCCTCCGGGGAGAGCAGCATCATTTGAACAGTGATCAGACAGAAAAAAACTTGTTCCATCTGGAGATAAGCCAATTATGGAAAGGCCTGGAATGGAACTAAGCCCATTCCACCCTTCCAAAGGCAGACACTGAATAGTGGACCATGCCTCCCAGAGTGCAAAGACATATGTCGACTGCGCAGACATCCATGTACTCCTAATGGAAGAGTGGAGATGCCGTCTTACGCCAGAAAAATTCTCAGATTCTGAGAATCCAGCAGGGCTCCTAGGTGAAGAATACCCAGAGAGGGATGCAGGGAGGACTTTTTCCCCATTGATTAAACTTCTGCACCCTGAAGAAGCCACAGTCAACCTGACCCGGCTGTAAAGTACCCCGGTGATCCTGCTAAGAGCAGGAGGCCATCCAGGTACAGGAGCATTGGGATATACTGAACAGAAGAACTGTCAGAAAATCCAAAACGCTGGTAAACCCCTGTGAGGCTGAGAACAGTCCCAACAGGCAGAGCCCGAAAACCGTAAGTGCTGTGATACAGCAAACCTCAGTCCATGCTGAGGCAAGGTCTCTGTAAGTGCCCGTAGGCACGCGTCCTGTATATCCAGTGATACCATAAAGTCCCCAGGTTCCAAACATAGTATGATGGAGCATAGGGATTGCCTCCTGAGCCCAGGTAGCTTTAGGAACTGGTTCAGGGAATTGAGACAGAGAATAGGCCAAAGAGGACCACTCAGCCACCGCACCAGAAAGAAAGCAGAGCAACCAGTCCCTCGCTGAGAAAGTGGGGATGGCCCAATTAGCTCCGCTTACCCCAACAACTGTATAGCTTTCTGGATTCGTAAGGCCCTGTTCGGGTCCGAATAAGGGCCTGCGTACCATCACATGGAAATAGGCCGCCTGAGCAAAGAGAGGGCGTACCCTCCTACCCACGTAGCCGCGGCAACTAGACACTAGTACCGGGCGAACTGAGAAAATCGCCATCTCCCAGTGGTAGGCCTGTCTCGTCATGCTGACGATATATCCGTAGGTTCAGAAGCAGGATCGGCTGGCAGTCCAGGCCTGCTCGGTTGAAGAAACAGACCTTTAGGCTGACCCAGAGGACAAAAAGACTTAATAGACAGTCTGAGGCCCTGTAGTGGGCATAGCTGAAGGCGGGAAATTTGTACTGCCACTGTCAAGGTCAGGACCCAACAAGATCTACCCTATAGATGGTATCTGCACCTCTGCATTCCCAGAGCGCAGCCATAGGGTATTACGGAGGATACCGTCGCAGCCGGAGCTCTGAAAGTTAGGAGACTGGTATCCAATATAGGCATGTCCACCTATGACAACTGCATATATTACATGAGCGACCAAATACATTTGAACCCCAGACGTGTTGGTGGGGAAAAAAACATTACAAATGCATCAGCTCAGTATGCAATAGTATTAACCAACCATGCTATAGCCATGGTAGGATGGGTAACAACCCCTGAAAGCGAGTATACTGATTTCAGGCAGAGTTACCACCTACGGATCAGAAGAATCCGACCACGCAGGAATGGGATGTATAGTAACGTCTGTAATCTGACGAGTAACACGCCCATCCACCCCATGAGGGGCTCGTGATGACCCTCAGGGAATTTGGGACAGGAGGCCAAACACTGTTGTAATACCTCATAACTGACAACAGCCAGAGTCCCGCCATGCGATCCCCCCGCTAGTCAGCAACAGGGAACCAGAAGGCACGCAATACTGAGGGTGTATGATCCAGGTGCAGGTCAACATTCACTCTAACCAGAATGGACCTGCCACCAGCCCAAAGCAGGGATAATAATACTTGAAATAGGCTTCCCCCCGTGTAAGAGGGAAAGAGCCCAAAACAGTATCCAGTTCACGCAGAGCCAACTGGGAAGTAACCACAGGGCGTCAACCACGGCAATTTGCGTTTCGTAGAAAACGACATCCACCCAGGGTGGCCGTGGGAATCCCTGCAAGGGGAATGACAGACTATGGTGGCACCAGGGGGATTTCATATACTGCGAAAAACCCCTGCAGGGAGCGATAGTCTGTGTCACAGGGGAAGAGTGCAAGAAACTGCGAGATACCCTGAGATGAAAAGGGCAGTATGGTGAAGTAACCCCCAAGTGAGGTACAACAATGGGGCCCACCCGGCGATCCGCAATTGAGAGGATCCCGAGAAAACAAACCTCCCAAGGGGGTCGTGAAAGGGGCCGGCACCAGATGACGCCACACACAGAACCCTTTATGAAACAAATCCTCCGCACTAACACCTGCAGCACATGACATGAAGGATAGCAAAAATGGGTGCAGTATAACGCTCTATCTCCTGGTCAAACATATCTGACCAATCTTGGCGGAAATATCAAGCAGTGCTATACTGGTCCTGACTGATGCTAAAATTAGCCGCAGGGACCCATTTTCAGCGTATGCAACACACAGTTCCAACGAAAATGTGGCAACGTGCAGCACGCAACAGTATGTGACAAACCTCACAAATATCAACGAGTATATAAATGTCTCAGAACCACCCTAAGTACAGCTGTATTAGGGCAGATAAGGAAAAGGGAAAGATATACACTGACAGGTGAGAGAATTAAATACAGACAGTCAGCACTAGCATAAGTCACATACCATGCAGATATATACATATATACATAAACATGTCATATAATATACTGCACTATAATGGAGCGTACACACGGTCAGATTTGTCAGACTTGTCAGATTTGTCAGATGAACGACTGAACGATTAAACGATTTGAACGATTGAACGATTTTTAACTGCATTAAAATGAATGGAATCGTCCAAGTCTGACTGCAAACCCATCAGATGTCAGATATCGTTATCTGACAAACGGGAACGAGCATCGTTGATCGTCCATCGTTCAGGCATGTCAGATATGAACGATTTTTCATCAGATATGAACGACTGAACGATTTTTAAATCGTTATCGTCCATATCTGAAGAAAAAATCTGATCGTGTGTATGCACCATTACACTGCATTCAACTTACCCAGATTCAGTGTCTGGGAAGGCTACAGCGCTGTGTACACTGACCTGATGGTGAGGTACGCAGGGGGACTGGACTCACTGCCATCTCCGGAGCTCTGCTGCTGCACCACAAGAAAATGGCCGCTGGAGACCTCAGAAGAAGCGTGGCCCGCGGAGGAAGCAGCTTAGCGACGCCAGACTATACATACTGAAAGGGGGGAGGAGCCGCTGTAACAGGGAAAGCTTCCTCCCCATGCCGGCTATTAACCTCCCGGGACGCCGGCTCCCAGCGCCGATCAGTAAGTCCCTGGTGGTCTAGTGGACACACGGGGTATGGGGGGGCCCGCCGCCACTGCCGGCGCCTCCGGTCCGTCCCCGGAGACCGGAGGCACAGGACTGCATATTAAATGCGCGGATCACCGCAAGCGGATCACCGCGACCTTGCCTGCTCCCCGTAGATCCGGCAGCAGTCCTGGGCGCCCGCAGAGTCCGGCTAGTACAGACTCTGGGGTCCCGCTGAGATCCCCAGATCTGTACTGGCGTCTCAGCGCCGGCGGGGTGACGGAGCGGCAGCTTAGACGTCCTATGGACAGTCCGACGCTGCCGCTCTGAAAGTCCAAAGTAAAAATAAAAAAACTCTGTACTTAGAAAAAATAAAGCTTAGGGGCTGCTAATCAGCTCCCCACTGCACTAAACGGTGACCCGACTCCGGCCGGGCACAACTTAAACTGAGGTGCCTCTGGCTTGGGGGGGTTATAGGGAGAGTGGACCCAAGTGCATCCTGGGAGCTAAAAGCTTTAACTGCGTGGTGCCCGGATTTGGTTCCCAACCTATACCCCAAGGTCAACCCTGTGGACCCCCTATGGACCCTGAAGTAGAAAGTATAGTTTCCTGATGGAATAAATAGCGAGGAAAATAATTATGTGGATGGCAATTTACATCCCCCCCCCCCCCCCAATTCCTTGAGATATAGACATGCAAAACCACTGATATATATAAACATGCAAAATCACTGTTATATAGATGCACACTCAACGCACAAATAATTAAACCAGAATTACACAAAATTCTAAATCTAAATTTTTAGGCAGCTTAGGTGGACGCTAGCCTGTCCCTTTAAATGCACAAATAAAGACCAGCACAACCATATACACACAGAGATCAGCGATTGGTACAGTCACACTTGCCTGTTGTCGACGTCCTCCGTTCCAGGGTCTCTTGGCGCTGTTGTTGCTCCATTATTTGCCTAGACAAGCCGATAATTATTATAAACCACTTATTCTGCAAATATCAAACTGGAAATAACATCACTGCTCAAACTACTGTCCTCGTCACGGAGCATGATTGCTAAGCTGCTGAAGGTGACAGTGTACAAGTAATATTCTCTAGCAACCTGCAAGCCGCCATTTTATCAGCAAATAGATTTTTTTTTTTTTTGGTGTGCAGTTTAATAATTCTACCACTAGATGTCACTCTTCACCTTTCACGGTCTGCTGCTCATGTTTACAATGATACAATGATATCTCCTACAGGTAACAGCATTTAGATACTAGCAGCGTGCAGAGTAATAAAAAATAATTCGCTGTATTGAACTTAATTAGAAGGATTGTCTCCCGGGAATCGGTTATGCCAAGAAAGAAAAATGTGCTTTGTAATACGTACTGAGCAATTCCTCATTTTCTTTTCCCTATTGTATGTATGTCTTTCACAGAGTGATTATATCCTGCTCCCATTTACACAAATAGATAGTAAATGCGATCGGTTTAACTTGCACCAGGCTGATGAAAGCAGATATCTATTCAGCTGCTCCTGGCGATAGCCCCCGGGCGCTAT
This sequence comes from Taudactylus pleione, assembly GCA_031769625.1. NCBI lineage: Eukaryota > Metazoa > Chordata > Amphibia > Anura > Myobatrachidae > Taudactylus > Taudactylus pleione. The sequence continues at coordinate 451,098 of JAUIMM010000170.1, forward strand.
CTGCTTATTTTTATTTTGCTCAGACGTGCCCATATTTCTGCTGTTAGCATACACTGAAGCGCACTCCGACATTCGGCTATAAATCGGCACAGGTGTATTTGCACTGAGGCTGAAACGCGCAGGTCTGCAAAAAAATAAAAGTGTCACCTCAAAAAGGCTGTAATTGGGGCTATTTTTTGCAGGCGTCACCGGGATATTTTTTTACGTTTATATTCACACTGACTATCAAAGAACATTGGTGCTCTGGCTTCATGAATTGCCCCAACGTAGGGTAAATACTACCTGACAGCCCCAACACGGTGGCATAAAAGCCTGGATTTTATGAATGATAAATGCACCTCCCACCCTATAGAGGGCGCACAGGAAAATGAGAGAGGTTTGGGCTACCATAGAGCTTGGGGATGAGAGTATCTGCATGGCGCGCTCATTCCCTGCCATGATAGTTATGCTTGATGCACCTACGGAGAGCAATTTAAATAAGTTTGGGATGGGCACAAGAATATCCTTACAAAAAACTAAGGAGCAAATAGGACAGAGGTTACCAGAAGGTTAAAGAAGAAAAGGGCAGACTAGAAGGGGCTGGTGGTTCTTATCTGCGAAAAAATGTTATGCTTATGTTATGTGTCCACACGTATGTACTCGTGTGACACAATGTGGGGCCGGAGTTTTTGGGTTACTGTTTCACAATATCGGCCAGATAGTACTTAAAAAGGTATTTAGGGCCTAATTCAGGTTGGATCGCAAGGCTGCGGTGATGTTCGCGTTCTGCGCATACGTACGCATCGCATACGCAGCCAGAGGTCTAGACGGCGACAGGAAGTTTCGCAGTCTGTGTGTCAGGGTCAGCCACAACTCTGCGTATGGGTCCGATGTTACCGCCGACTTGCGGATGTATGTAATGGGAAGTGGGCGGCTTTATACAGTGGTGGGCGTCTTGGTATAGCACTGCGATCGTACTCATTTGCATATTTTCGCAGCGAGCGGGTGCGATTGCAGACTTGCGTTCCGTGCTGAATCAGGCCCTTAAACCTTCAAGCAACTTCAATGTACTGATTTGTATGCGCCGTTGTGCAACACTTACTGAAAACATAGGTTTAATCTTTCATTCTTCCTTTTTCCTGTGTTTGTCACTGATGCCTTTATGCCTACTAGAGACAGCATGTTTTGTACTCGTCCCTTAGATACACCACAGAACTGCTCTGTCCATACAGCTGCATTCAATGTGCACAGTTGTAGCCAAGGGCGGTGAAGTGACCAAATCTGCTTGGTAGATACAATGGGCTTGGTCAGAACCCCAGGTAGAGGTCAGAGCAAAATACAGGATGCCGACAATCAATAAATGAAGGTGGGAAACAGCTATTTGGGCTCCCCCTCAAACATGGGTCCACTCGAAAAGACCTCTCTATAAAGAACTACAAATTCACTTCCTCAGAGTAACATTGATTAAATTAATTACAATAGATCTGTCAGGAGCTCATTTGGATGTGATAGATCTAGTATGGCCAGCCTGGTTTGGCGCTACCCACTAGGGAGGGGCGAAGTTTAGCATGGCGCAGTTGTTCACCAGAGACTGCCACAAGGAGGGATGAGCTTTGCTGCTAACACCGCGCAGGTTTACGCGTGCCAGACGTGAACGACCAGGGGACAGAGCTGCTGATGTCATTAGTCATGTGACTAAAGTTCGAAAATAAGCTCGCCGCTGCGGTCTGAGTGGGGCGGAATTCTACAGCTCGCCACTGCGCGCAAACCAAGTAGCGCGACTCACCCAGGAGAAAAGGGGCCCATTTATCAACGAGTTTTATAATATGCAACGAGTTTTATAACTTGTTGCATATAATAATGGTGCTCCAGCCAATCAGCTCCTAACTGTCATCTGTTTGAAGCATGACAGTTGGGAGCTGATTGGCTGGAGCACCATTTATCGTACTCAACCAGTTTTATCACTCGTTGCTTATGATTAAACCCGTTGATAAATGGTCCCCACAGTAAACAATTTGGAGGATATTTGCACAGTGTGCTATGCTTGCTTAGCAGAGTCAGGGAATAGCATCCATGTAATTAAGGGCGCTTAGTGACGAGGTGGGGTATAGTACTGAATTAGGCCAGCACTATGGAAACCTCAGACGCTCGCACCTATTGTGATATTATACGCAGGAGAACAAACAGTAAAATCAATGCCGGCTGTCCATTCACACTGATGTCACTGCTTCCTAGGGAATGGCTAAACTGCGTTGCTGGGAGTATAGGACACAGGGCCTGATTCAGAGCCGGACGCTATTTGCGGACGGTCGTTCCAAAAAAGGGGCCGGCTATTTAAATTGAGCGCTCGCTCTTTGCGGTTTGTTGATGCCTCTATGTCTGAGCGAGCGAACGAAAAATGCACTCGCTGTTTTGTAAAGACGCCCCCTAGCCGTTCGCATCACACGTCATCTCCGGTATTTATTAGATTAATCGAGTACATCGAAAGGCGTCTGAACTGCTCGTAGGTTTTTCTTTCTGCTATCACTGCGAGCAGTTCAGGCTAAAAGACAAACAAGTAACGTGGTTGATGACGCTCCTTTACTAATTATGCGCTACCATTAAACGCCTTTTTTACCGTTAGGCACGCCTGCGTTCGGATCTCCACTCCCTCGTTTTCAAGCACCTTCCCGTTACCACCCACAAACGGTACATTCTGTCAATCAAATTAGCAGCCCCTCGCTGTTTTTCCGATCGCAATGACTGGTTTGCGCATGCGCATTACGACCCATACGCATGCGCAGTTGTAAGAACATCGCTCAGAGCGAACGAGCGGTTCTGAATCAGGCCCTTAGCCCACATGACTGCAAGCCAGCGAGACAAGACAGCCAACTCCCCTGTGATAGATACAGAGCGCTCGGTACAGCTGTCTGGCCTGTGTCAGGGTGCCGCAGCTATAGTCTGAAGCTGTTCTATGGTAGCAGGGGCCTGTGCGGTTTAGGAGATTCATTTGTTTCATGTATGTAAGAAGCGAGGCTCTGAAAGGTGCTATTATAACTCACATGCCACGTACTGTGCCAGGAAGGAAGAGGTTAACCACCCCGGCATAGGCAGCGATCATAACACTGCTAGTAATCTTAAGTCACAGTCTTCTATTCCACAGCCCCCAATTCCCAACTGCCCCCTCCTCCCCGTAGCAAGCCAGAGAAGCGTTTCCATGTAACTCTCTGACTACCTGCCTCATGTCAGAGACAGGGCTGTCACGTCAGCCATATAATAGGAGACGCGTGCTGCAGGTCTGCATCAGATCATACACTAATAATGGTTACTGTACGTAAAGTGACCTGGGTCATACTAAGTAATGGAGGGTTCTGATATGTACGGAAACCCCATGGTTTATGTAAATATCCGCTGTTTGCATGCACAAGACCCGTTCTGCGCCTTTATGGACGATTGCACGGTCGCTCGCAGTCCCCCCTTAGCCGCAGTAAGATGGGCGGGGTGGAGACCGGGAGCCGTTGTACAAAACGGGGGCTCTGTAGGCGTGCTAACTCCAGGGTCTACGATGCCGGACCCAGACTTCATGGACCTGGCAGAGGGGTTCCGATGGCAGGCTGACTAAGCTTCGGATCCGCAGCGGCATCTACGGACGCTGCCCTCATGACTTAAAACTTTTAAGTCGTAAAAGAGTTTGGATGGAAAATGGGGTCAGTCCCAGGAATACGGAGGCACATGGGAGGCCTAAGAGCAGGCAGCGTGCGCTGTCCGTGTACTTCAGCTACGCTCTGTTCAGCCGTTAGTGAACAGAATAGGATGCAGCTGAAACGGAGCTATAAAATGGGATCATTAATCCCTATACGCATAGTGTAAGGCAGGGGTCTTCAACCTTGGCAATCCAGCTGCTGTGGAACAACATGTCCCAGCATGCACTGCCGTAGTTTTAGCATGCGGTTATATCAAAAAAGGTGGCAGTGCATGCTGGGATGTGGCAGTGAGGAAGTGACGGAGCGTGAAATGACTCTGCATCGCCCGTCCCTGCACACGCCGGGCTCCAGAGCATGCACTCAGAGAAAACACGTAAGATGCATCCAAACTCTGCGTCAGAGTATATCTTCAGAAATCCACGCATTAAAGTGAACTATACACCTATATAGAGCGGAGGCTGTCATTCTGCAAGCTGGACAACATTCATGAGAACGTGGACATTCAATGCATTAGGAACCAGTGACATCACTGAGGCATGAGGCATTATCTCTATCAAAAGGCCAAACTGAGTAACTGAGGCATGTGAGACAAGGGGGGCGTGGCCACATTCCTGTGGGGGGCGTGTCTAGGTGACGATGCCCTGAACACATCACACTTGCACATGTGACCAGGAAACACCTCCTAGCAGTCGGGACTAAAGTCCAGAACCTGGTCAGTTGGGCGCCATGCTTCTGTGACCGTGACTGCGCTGCGATGACATCGCCGATTCCTAGCGAGCTGATAGGCTGCCCTGTCAGGAATACTCGGTTCACTGGACAATATGGCTTCCTCCACGTGCCCTTTAGTCCGTCCCTCTCACCTTCTTTGTATTTCCATTTCATCCGGCGAGGGGCCATTCTGGATGCTCGGGGTTTGGCGCTGAGCTGCAGGGCCTGGAGGCGAAGATATAAAACAAAAAGCATATAAATAAAAAGCATTACAAAATAAATCACAGGAAATTGTTATGAACCTAAACAGTGCGAACCCCCCTCCATTTCTATAAATGGCTCCCCTGTGAATGAAATGTGGGACTTCCCTGGAAACCCTTCTTGGCGCACACCAGGGAATTACAGCGCACACTACACTATACTTGGCATCCAGGCTTCAGATAAGAAGAAACCTCGTGTGTGCGAATGGCCCACAGAATACACAACCTGAGTGACGAGTGTTGTACAAGAATTCTCAAGACAAAGCGGACCTGGGCGCTGAAATCAATACGAGTCTGCGTCCTCCTATGCCAGGCTTACATGAAGTTGTACCCTATGGGGGAGAGGAGGTCCTTCTGACCACTGGCAGATACAGAGAGGGCAGGCCTCCTACAGCCGTACATTGATGTGCTGGCATCTTCCTTTGCCTGCTTCTCAGATGCAGCCGCACAGTGATTGGTGTACAGCTCGGGTCATTCACCAATCAGTGTGCAGACCTCTGCTAAGCCTGGACCCGCCTCTATAGCTAATACGCATTCATTTGATTAATAGGCCACCTCCCTGCCCTTCTGTACAAGCGGGGTCCTAATACCACCCCCCAGAGCTGGGGCCTAGGTTGCGGATGGAAATCTATTACCAGGCTCTCTATAAAACTTTGCTATGGGACCCAGTAATTGTGTCTCATGCATCTGCCTTCAGAGTTTTGGCTTCTGCCCTGCACAGAGTGATAACATAAAACTATGGGGTCTAATGGACCAAAGGTACATAACCCCTACATTATTTAAATACAGTAACTTTGCAGGGCTTAGGGCTGACTTGCCCACTCTCCCTAAATGTCTGGGAGACTCCCCCGAAATTCAAGGAGTCCCGAGGGTCCAGGGTCTTGATGACGAGATGTGCAGGAAATTGCGTGCTTGTGGCCTTGCCCCCTTCTGCTGCAAGTCGCGGTATTGAGCAGAGGGGCCACACTAACTGCACCTCCCACCAGTGTATGACCGCCGCCATCTCCCAGTGGGCAGCAGCTACGATTTGGGGCTTCTGCATATTAATTATAGCCCCCTCCTCATGACGACTATTACTGACGGCAGCCCTCACTGGAGGCCTATTGCAATACTTTCTCAGGCAAAGCAAGGGGAAGCCTATATATCATTGGACAGCATTGACACAAGTACCACCACTGTCCTCCGATGGGTGGCACCATCTCAGGGTGGCATTATTTCTTTGATAAATTGCAGTGATAGATAGTCTTCATTGAAGAGTCCAGAATATGGGTAAAGGTCGACAATGTCTAGATAGACACCAGATGTTAGACAGGCAATAGGTCGAAAGGGACAAAAGGTTGACATGGAAGAAGGTCAACAGGTACAAATGGTTAACAGGTTCAATAGGTCGACACAAAAATGGTTGACACACAAATGGTAGACATATTTTTTTTTGTCTTCTAACCCTCCCCTTGGTGCCTAACCCTAACCCTCCCTTCAAGTGCCTAATCCTAACCAGCCTCTTGGTGTCTAACCCTTCCTCCTGGTGCCTAACCCTAACCGTCCCTTCTAATGCCTGACCCTAACCGTCCCTTCTAATGCCTGACCCTAACCGTCCCTTCAAATGCCTAACCCTAACCGTCCCTTCTAATGCCTGACCCTAACCGTCCCTTCTAATGCCTGACCCTAACCGTCCCTTCTAATGCCTGACCCTAACCGTCCCTTCAAATGCCTAACCCTAACCGTCCCTTCTAATGCCTGACCCTAACCGTCCCTTCTAATGCCTGACCCTAACCGTCCCTTCAAATGCCTTACCCTAACCGTCCCTTCTAATGCCTGACCCTAACCGTCCCTTCTAATGCCTGACCCTAACCGTCCCTTCAAATGCCTAACCCTAACCGTCCCTTCTAATGCCTGACCCTAACCGTCCCTTCTAATGCCTGACTCTAACCGTCCCTTCAAATGCCTTACCCTAACCGTCCCTTCTAATGCCTGACCCTAACCGTCCCTTCAAATGCCTTACCCTAACCGTCCCTTCTAATGCCTGACCCTAACCGTCCCTTCTAATGCCTGACCCTAACCGTCCCTTCTAATGCCTGCCCCTAACCGTCCCTTCAAATGCCTGACCCTAACCACCCTCTTGGTGTCTAACCCGCCCTCCTGGTGCCTAACGCTGTCAGGGTAGGTGCCTGATCCTAACTGTCCCTTCTAATCCCTAAAGCTAGGTACACGTAAAGATTTTCTGTCCAACCATCCAACTAGTTGACATATGGGAGTAACTGATGATCAGCAATTTGCTCCTAAATGCCAGAAAACAGATGAAAATGACATCAGACAAGTTTGTTAAATGTTTGACCTAAACAATTTGTTCAAACAACAGTTTTTGTCCATTTTCCGGCGTTTGGGAGCAAATTGCTGATTGTCATTTGCTTTCATACCTTACCGGATTTTCATTCCAACCAATCAACTAGTTGGATGGTTGGACAGAAAATCTTTGTGTGTGTACCCAGCCTTACCCTAACCCTCCGGTAACTGCCTGACCCTAACCCTCCCTCCTGGTGCCAAACCCTAACCCTCCAGTAACTGCCTAACCCTAGATCTAACCCTTAAAAAAAAAAAAAGTGTCGACCATTTGTGTGTCAACCTTTTGTCCCTGTTGATCTTTTGTCTGTCTAACACAGTGTTTCCCAACCTCAGTCCTCAAGGCACACTAACAGTCCAGGTTTTAGTGATATCCATGCTTAAGCACAGATGGTTAAATCAAACTAACTGCTGTACTAATTAAGACACCTGTGCTCAAGTATGGTTATCCTTAAAACCTGGACTGGAAAGGTGCCCATACATCTGACCGGTATTTCCGCGGTCCTGCGTCGCGATAGGAAATGCCGTTCTGCCGGGTGGAAACGCCAGCCAGCCAACATCGAGGGTCAGCGATCCGTGGCAGGATCGCTGAAATATTACATGTTAAATGTCCCCGATTTGACGTTCACGATAATTTTTTGATCGCGATCGTCAAATCGGGAAAATCCAACATATTGGATTTCCTGCGATCCCACGATGCCGGGCTGCAGCATCGCGGGATCGCGGCAATCCATCGCTGATGGACGGGCCCCATTAGTGTGCCTTGAAGAACGTGGCTGGGAACCCCTGGTCTAACATACGGTGTCTATCTAGACATTGTCCACCTTTTAATTGTCTACCTACAGTATAGTCCTGATACCTCAGACTATACATAATCTGTGCTAAAGCAGGAGCAAGCAAAGAACATTTATAAGCTTAATGTTGCTCCTTTACTATAGTACATTGTCTGAGCATGTAGGAATTTCCACTGACTGGCTCCTAGTCATTAGCCGGAGGGGGCACAGATGTGTTATTAATTTTTGCACGTTTCCAGGACAGAGATACATCAGAGGACATTAATAGGTTTTCCTTCATCTCTCACAATATTACCAGGATATTAGCATAATCTCTCACAACCCTAACCGTCAAGTATAAGATGGTGAAGATAGAATAAAGAAAAGTACTTATATAGAAGACAAACATGTTATCATATGCCCGTCTGCTGCACTGATTTTGCTGGTGCGGAGGAATATATAACAGCTGCCCTAGTTAGTCTGACATGCCGTCACCAATAAGGAGGATAATTCTCACATCAGACAAGAGATTCCCACATCAGACTGCAAAATGCTACTTGTTTCTTGCCCATTCTGCATGGCACGGCTACACGTTTGCCGACTGCCGGGCTGGTGCAATTACAGGACCAGTACACGCCAAAACGGACAATTTCAGATCTAAACAATGCAAGTAAACTACATTTAGGGAGAGATTTATCAAATCTTGGAAAGAGATAAAGTACCAACCAATCAGCTTCTGTCATTTTACAGGCTGTTCCATATTATACACTATTAAGTAGGGTGCCAATCTGTGGCTAATGATCTGCTATGGAACCACAATAAATGTTGGGACTTGTAGTTGCACAGCAGCTGGAATTTTGCAATAATTCACAATACTAAGTTATGAACTAATGCTGGAGTATGTTCTATTCTTTTATAATATATATTATTATATCAGAGGGAGATTCAGGGGCTATTGTAGAGATGGATGCATTATACAGCAAAAACACAGGTGTAAAATACAGCCTAAAAAAAAGAAAAAAAACACATTTTGTGCAGGTTATATGTGCCAGATTCTCACCAGGAGAGAACAGTAGTATATGCGCCAGATTCTCACCAGGAGAGAACAGTAGTAAATGCGCCAGATTCTCACCAGGAGAGAACAGTAGTATATTCACCAGATTCTCACCAGGAGAGAACAGTAGTATATTCACCAGATTCTCACCAGGAGAGAACAGTAGTATATTCACCAGATTCTCACCAGGAGAGAACAGTAGTATATGCACCAGATTCTCACCAGGAGAGAACAGTAGTATATGCACCAGATTCTCACCAGGAGAGAACAGTAGTATATGCGCCAGATTCTCACCAGGAGAGAACAGTAGTATATGCGCCAGATTCTCACCAGGAGAGAACAGTAGTATATGCGCCAGATTCTCACCAGGAGAGAACAGTAGTATATGCACCAGATTCTCACCAGGAGAGAACAGTAGTATATTCACCAGATTCTCACCAGGAGAGAACAGTAGTATATGCACCAGATTCTCACCAGGAGAGAACAGTAGTATATGCACCAGATTCTCACAAGGAGAGAACAGTAGTATATGCGCCAGATTCTCACCAGGAGGAACAGTAGTATATGCGCCAGATTCTCACCAGGAGAGAACAGTAGTATATGCGCCAGATTCTCACCAGAAGAGAACAGTAGTATATGCGCCAGATTCTCACCAGGAGAGAACAGTAGTATATGCGCCAGATTCTCACCAGGAGAGAACAGTAGTATATGCGCCAGATTCTCACCAGGAGAGAACAGTAGTATATGCGCCAGATTCTCACCAGGAGAGAACAGTAGTATATGTGCCAGATTCTCACCAGGAGAGAACAGTAGTATATGCGCCAGATTCTCACCAGGAGAGAACAGTAGTAAATGCGCCAGATTCTCACCAGGAGAGAACAGTAGTATATGCACCAGATTCTCACCAGGAGAGAACAGTAGTATATTCACCAGATTCTCACCAGGAGAGAACAGTAGTATATGCACCAGATTCTCACCAGGAGAGAACAGTAGTATATGCACCAGATTCTCACCAGGAGAGAACAGTAGTATATGCGCCAGATTCTCACCAGGAGAGAACAGTAGTATATGCGCCAGATTCTCACCAGGAGAGAACAGTAGTATATGCGCCAGATTCTCACCAGAAGAGAACAGTAGTATATGCGCCAGATTCTCACCAGGAGAGAACAGTAGTATATGCGCCAGATTCTCACCAGGAGAGAACAGTAGTATATGCGCCAGATTCTCACCAGGAGAGAACAGTAGTATATGCGCCAGAGTCTCACCATGAGAGAACAGTAGTATATGCGCCAGATTCTCACCAGGAGAGAACAGTAGTATATGCGCCAGATTCTCACCAGGAGAGAACAGTAGTATATGCGCCAGAGTCTCACCATGAGAGAACAGTAGTATATGCGCCAGATTCTCACCAGGAGAGAACAGTAGTATATGCGCCAGATTCTCACCAGGAGAGAACAGTAGTATATGTGCCTGATTCTCACCAGGAGGGAACAGTAGTATATGCGCCAGATTCTCACCAGGAGAGAACAGTAGTATATGCGCCAGATTCTCACCAGGAGAGAACAGTAGTATATTCACCAGATTCTCACCAGGAGAGAACAGTAGTATATGCACCAGATTCTCACCAGGAGAGAACAGTAGTATATGCACCAGATTCTCACCAGGAGAGAACAGTAGTATATGCGCCAGATTCTCACCAGGAGAGAACAGTAGTATATTCACCAGATTCTCACCAGGAGAGAACAGTAGTATATGCGCCAGATTCTCACCAGGAGAGAACAGTAGTATATGCGCCAGATTCTCACCAGGAGAGAACAGTAGTATATGCGCCAGATTCTCACCAGGAGAGAACAGTAGTATATGCGCCAGAGTCTCACCATGAGAGAACAGTAGTATATGCGCCAGATTCTCACCAGGAGAGAACAGTAGTATATGCGCCAGATTCTCACCAGGAGAGAACAGTAGTATATGCGCCAGAGTCTCACCATGAGAGAACAGTAGTATATGCGCCAGATTCTCACCAGGAGAGAACAGTAGTATATGCGCCAGATTCTCACCAGGAGAGAACAGTAGTATATGTGCCAGAGTCTCACCAGGAGAGAACAGTAGTATATGTGCCAGATTCTCACCAGGAGGGAACAGTAGTATATGCGCCAGATTCTCACCAGGAGGGAACAGTAGTATATGCGCCAGATTCTCACCAGGAGAGAACAGTAGTATATGCGCCAGATTCTCACCAGGAGAGAACAGTAGTATATGCGCCAGATTCTCACCAGGAGAGAACAGTAGTATATGCACCAGATTCTCACCAGGAGAGAACAGTAGTATATGCACCAGATTCTCACCAGGAGAGAACAGTAGTATATGCGCCAGATTCTCACCAGGAGAGAACAGTAGTATATGCGCCAGATTCTCACCAGGAGAGAACAGTAGTATATGCGCCAGATTCTCACCAGGAGAGAACAGTAGTATATGCGCCAGAGTCTCACCATGAGAGAACAGTAGTATATGCGCCAGATTCTCACCAGGAGAGAACAGTAGTATATGCGCCAGATTCTGACCAGGAGAGAACAGTAGTATATGCGCCAGAGTCTCACCATGAGAGAACAGTAGTATATGCGCCAGATTCTCACCAGGAGAGAACAGTAGTATATGCGCCAGATTCTCACCAGGAGAGAACAGTAGTATATGTGCCAGAGTCTCACCAGGAGAGAACAGTAGTATATGTGCCAGATTCTCACCAGGAGGAACAGTAGTATATGCGCCAGATTCTCACCAGGAGGGAACAGTAGTATATGCGCCAGATTCTCACCAGAAGAGAACAGTAGTATATGCGCCAGATTCTCACCAGGAGAGAACAGTAGTATATGCGCCAGATTCTCACCAGGAGAGAACAGTAGTATATTCACCAGATTCTCACCAGGAGAGAACAGTAGTATATGCGCCAGATTCTCACCAGGAGAGAACAGTAGTATATGCGCCAGATTCTCACCAGGAGAGAACAGTAGTATATGCGCCAGATTCTCACCAGGAGAGAACAGTAGTATATGCGCCAGATTCTCACCAGGAGAGAACAGTAGTATATGCGCCAGATTCTCACCAGGAGAGAACAGTAGTATATGCACCAGATTCTCACCAGGAGAGAACAGTAGTATATGCGCCAGATTCTCACCAGGAGAGAACAGTAGTATATGCGCCAGATTCTCACCAGGAGAGAACAGTAGTATATGCACCAGAGTCTCACCATGAGAGAACAGTAGTATATGTGCCATATTCTCACCAGGAGAGAACAGTAGTATATGCGCCAGAGTCTCACCAGGAGAGAACAGTAGTATATGCGCCAGATTCTCACCAGGAGGGAACAGTAGTATATGCGCCAGATTCTCACCAGGAGAGAACAGTAGTATATGCGCCAGATTCTCACCAGGAGAGAACAGTAGTATATGCGCCAGATTCTCACCAGGAGAGAACAGTAGTATATGCGCCAGATTCTCACCAGGAGAGAACAGTAGTATATGCACCAGATTCTCACCAGGAGAGAACAGTAGTATATCCGCCAGATTCTCACCAGGAGAGAACAGTAGTATATGCGCCAGATTCTCACCAGGAGAGAACAGTAGTATATGTGCCAGAGTCTCACCAGGAGAGAACAGTAGTATATGCGCCAGATTCTCACCAGGAGGGAACAGTAGTATATGCGCCAGATTCTCACCAGGAGAGAACAGTAGTATATGCGCCAGATTCTCACCAGGAGAGAACAGTAGTATATGCGCCAGATTCTCACCAGGAGAGAACAGTAGTATATGTACCAGACTCTCACCAGGAGAGAACAGTAGTATATGCACCAGATTCTCATCAGGAGAGAACAGTAGTATATGCACCAGATTCTCACCAGGAGAGAACAGTAGTATATGCGCCAGATTCTCACCAGGAGAGAACAGTAGTATATGCGCCAGATTCTCAGCAGGAGAGAACAGTAGTATATGCGCCAGATTCTCACCAGGAGAGAACAGTAGTATATGCGCCAGATTCTCACCAGGAGAGAACAGTAGTATATGCGCCAGATTCTCACCAGGAGAGAACAGTAGTATATGCACCAGATTCTCACCAGGAGAGAACAGTAGTATATGCGCCAGATTCTCACCAGGAGAGAACAGTAGTATATGCGCCAGATTTTCACCAGGAGAGAACAGTAGTATATGCACCAGAGTCTCACCATGAGAGAACAGTAGTATATGTGCCATATTCTCACCAGGAGAGAACAGTAGTATATGCGCCAGAGTCTCACCAGGAGAGAACAGTAGTATATGCGCCAGATTCTCACCAGGAGGGAACAGTAGTATATGCGCCAGATTCTCACCAGGAGAGAACAGTAGTATATGCACCAGATTCTCACCAGGAGAGAACAGTAGTATATGTGCCTGGGTTACACCAGGAGAGAACAGTAGTATATGCGCCAGATTCTCACCAGGAGAGAACAGTAGTATATGCGCCAGATTCTCACCAGAAGAGAACAGTAGTATATGCGCCAGATTCTCACCAGGAGAGAACAGTAGTATATGCGCCAGATTCTCACCAGGAGAGAGCAGTAGTATATGTGCCTGGGTTACACCAGGAGAGAACAGTAGTATATGTGCCTGGGATACACCAGGAGAGAACAGTAGTATATGCGCCAGATTCTCACCAGGAGAGAACAGTAGTATATGTGCCTGGGTTACACCAGGAGAGAACAGTAGTATATGCGCCAGATTCTCACCAGGAGAGAACAGTAGTATATGCGCCAGATTCTCACCAGGAGAGAACAGTAGTATATGCGCCAGATTCTCACCAGGAGAGAACAGTAGTATATGCGCCAGATTCTCACCAGGAGAGAACAGTAGTATATGCACCAGATTCTCACCAGGAGAGAACAGTAGTATATGCGCCAGATTCTCACCAGGAGAGAACAGTAGTATATGCGCCAGATTTTCACCAGGAGAGAACAGTAGTATATGCACCAGAGTCTCACCATGAGAGAACAGTAGTATATGTGCCATATTCTCACCAGGAGAGAACAGTAGTATATGTGCCAGAGTCTCACCAGGAGGGAACAGTAGTATATGCGCCAGATTCTCACCAGGAGAGAACAGCAGTATATGCACCAGATTCTCACCAGGAGGGAACAGTAGTATATGTGCCAGATTCTCACCAGGAGAGAACAGTAGTATATGCACCAGATTCTCACCAGGAGAGAACAGTAGTATATGCGCCAGATTCTCACCAGGAGGGAACAGTAGTATATGTGCCAGAGTTTCACCAGGAGAGAACAGTAGTATATGTGCCTGGGTTACACCAGGAGAGAACAGTAGTATATGTGCCTGGGTTACACCAGGAGAGAACAGTAGTATATGTGCCTGGGTTACACCAGGAGAGAACAGTAGTATATGTGCCTGGGTTACACCAGGAGAGAACAGTAGTGTATGTGCCTGGGTTACACCAGGAGAGAGCAGTAGTATATGTGCCTGGGTCACACCAGGAGAGAACAGTAGTGTATGTGCCTGGGTCACACCACGAGAGAACAGTAGTGTATGTGCCTGGGTTACACCAGGAGAGAACAGTAGTATATGTGCCTGGGTTACGCCAGGAGAGAACAGTAGTATATGTGCCTGGGTTACGCCAGGAGAGAACAGTAGTATATGTGCCTGGGTTACACCAGGAGAGAACAGTAGTGTATGTGCCTGGGTTACACCAGGAGAGAGCAGTAGTATATGTGCCTGGGTCACACCAGGAGAGAACAGTAGTGTATGTGCCTGGGTCACACCAGGAGAGAACAGTAGTATATGCGCCTGGGTTACACCAGGAGAGAACAGTAGTATATGTGCCTGGGTTACACCAGGAGAGAACAGTAGTATATGTGCCTGGGTTACACCAGGAGAGAACAGTAGTATATGTGCCTGGGTTACGCCAGGAGAGAACAGTAGTATATGTGCCTGGGTTACACCAGGAGAGAACAGTAGTGTATGTGCCTGGGTTACACCAGGAGAGAGCAGTAGTATATGTGCCTGGGTCACACCAGGAGAGAACAGTAGTGTATGTGCCTGGGTCACACCAGGAGAGAACAGTAGTGTATGCGCCTGGGTTACACCAGGAGAGAACAGTAGTATATGTGCCTGGGTTACACCAGGAGAGAACAGTAGTATATGTGCCTGAGTTACACCAGGAGAGAACAGTAGTGTATGTGCCTGGGTTACACCAGGAGAGAACAGTAGTATATGTGCCTGGGTTACGCCAGGAGAGAACAGTAGTATATGTGCCTGGGTTACACCAGGAGAGAACAGTAGTATATGTGCCTGAGTTACACCAGGAGAGAGCAGTAGTATATGTGCCTGGGTCACACCAGGAGAGAACAGTAGTGTATGTGCCTGGGTCACACCAGGAGAGAACAGTAGTATATGCACCAGATTCTCACCAGGAGGGAACAGTAGTATATGTGCCAGATTCTCACCAGGAGAGAACAGTAGTATATGCACCAGATTCTCACCAGGAGAGAACAGTAGTATATGCGCCAGATTCTCACCAGGAGGGAACAGTAGTATATGTGCCAGAGTCTCACCAGGAGAGAACAGTAGTATATGTGCCTGGGTTACACCAGGAGAGAACAGTAGTATATGTGCTTGGGTTACACCAGGAGAGAACAGTAGTATATGTGCCTGGGTTACACCAGGAGAGAACAGTAGTATATGTGCCTGGGTTACGCCAGGAGAGAACAGTAGTATATGTGCCTGGGTTACGCCAGGAGAGAACAGTAGTGTATGTGCCTGGGTTACACCAGGAGAGAGCAGTAGTATATGTGCCTGGGTCACACCAGGAGAGAACAGTAGTATATGTGCCTGGGTTACACCAGGAGAGAACAGTAGTATATGTGCCTGGGTTACACCAGGAGAGAACAGTAGTATATGTGCCTGGGTTACGCCAGGAGAGAACAGTAGTATATGTGCCTGGGTTACACCAGGAGAGAGCAGTAGTATATGTGCCTGGGTCACACCAGGAGAGAACAGTAGTGTATGTGCCTGGGTCACACCAGGAGAGAACAGTAGTATATGCACCAGATTCTCACCAGGAGGGAACAGTAGTATATGTGCCAGATTCTCACCAGGAGAGAACAGTAGTATATGCACCAGATTCTCACCAGGAGAGAACAGTAGTATATGCGCCAGATTCTCACCAGGAGGGAACAGTAGTATATGTGCCAGAGTCTCACCAGGAGAGAACAGTAGTATATGTGCCTGGGTTACACCAGGAGAGAACAGTAGTATATGTGCCTGGGTTACACCAGGAGAGAACAGTAGTATATGTGCCTGGGTTACACCAGGAGAGAACAGTAGTATATGTGCCTGGGTTACACCAGGAGAGAACAGTAGTATATGCGCTTGGGTTACGCCAGGAGAGAACAGTAGTATATGTGCCTGGGTTACACCAGGAGAGAACAGTAGTGTATGTGCCTGGGTTACACCAGGAGAGAGCAGTAGTATATGTGCCTGGGTCACACCAGGAGAGAACAGTAGTGTATGTGCCTGGGTCACACCAGGAGAGAACAGTAGTATATGTGCCTGGGTTACACCAGGAGAGAACAGTAGTATATGTGCCTGGGTTACACCAGGAGAGAACAGTAGTATATGTGCCTGGGTTACACCAGGAGAGAACAGTAGTATATGTGCCTGGGTTACACCAGGAGAGAACAGTAGTATATGTGCCTGGGTTACACCAGGAGAGAACAGTAGTGTATGTGCCTGGGTTACGCCAGGAGAGAACAGTAGTATATGTGCCTGGGTTACGCCAGGAGAGAACAGTAGTATATGTGCCTGGGTTACACCAGGAGAGAACAGTAGTATATGCGCTTGGGTTACGCCAGGAGAGAACAGTAGTATATGTGCCTGGGTTACACCAGGAGAGAACAGTAGTGTATGTGCCTGGGTTACACCAGGAGAGAACAGTAGTATATGTGCCTGGGTTACACCAGGAGAGAACAGTAGTATATGTGCCTGGGTTACACCAGGAGAGAACAGTAGTATATGGGCCTGGGTTACACCAGGAGAGAACAGTAGTATATGTGCCTGGGTTACACCAGGAGAGAACAGTAGTATATGTGCCTGGGTTACGCCAGGAGAGAACAGTAGTATATGTGCCTGGGTTACACCAGGAGAGAACAGTAGTGTATGTGCCTGGGTTACGCCAGGAGAGAACAGTAGTATATGTGCCTGGGTTACGCCAGGAGAGAACAGTAGTATATGTGCCTGGGTTACACCAGGAGAGAACAGTAGTATATGTGCCTGGGATACACCAGGAGAGAACAGTAGTATATGTGCCTGGGTTACACCAGGAGAGAACAGTAGTATATGTGCCTGGGTTACACCAGGAGAGAACAGTAGTGTATGTGCCTGGGTTACACCAGGAGAGAACAGTAGTATATGTGCCTGGGTTACACCAGGAGAGAACAGTAGTATATGTGCCTGGGTTACGCCAGGAGAGAACAGTAGTATATGTGCCTGGGTTACACCAGGAGAGAACAGTAGTGTATGTGCCTGGGTTACACCAGGAGAGAGCAGTAGTATATGTGCCTGGGTTATACCAGGAGAGAACAGTAGTATATGTGCCTGGGTTACACCAGGAGAGAACAGTAGTATATGTGCCTGGGTTACACCAGGAGAGAGCAGTAGTATATGTGCCTGGGTTACACCAGGAGAGAATAGTAGTGTATGTGTCTGGGTTACACCAGGAGAGAACAGTAGTATATGTGCCTGGGTTACACCAGGAGAGAACAGTAGTATATGTGCCTGGGTTACACCAGGAGAGAACAGTAGTATATGTGCCTGGGTTACACCAGGAGAGAACAGTAGTGTATGTGCCTGGGTTACACCAGGAGAGAACAGTAGTATATGTGCCTGGGTTACACCAGGAGAGAACAGTAGTATATGTGCCTGGGTTACGCCAGGAGAGAACAGTAGTATATGTGCCTGGGTTACGCCAGGAGAGAACAGTAGTGTATGTGCCTGGGTTACACCAGGAGAGAGCAGTAGTATATGTGCCTGGGTTACACCAGGAGAGAACAGTAGTATATGTGCCTGGGTTACACCAGGAGAGAGCAGTAGTATATGTGCCTGGGTTACACCAGGAGAGAACAGTAGTGTATGTGCCTGGGTTACACCAGGAGAGAACAGTAGTGTATGTGCCTGGGTTACACCAGGAGAGAACAGTAGTGTATGTGCCTGGGTTACACCAGGAGAGAACAGTAGTATATGTGCCTGGGTTACACCAGGAGAGAACAGTAGTATATGTGCCTGGGTTACACCAGGAGAGAACAGTAGTATATGGGCCTGGGTTACACCAGGAGAGAACAGTAGTATATGTGCCTGGGTTACACCAGGAGAGAACAGTAGTATATGTGCCTGGGTTACGCCAGGAGAGAACAGTAGTATATGTGCCTGGGTTACACCAGGAGAGAACAGTAATGTATGTGCCTGGGTTACGCCAGGAGAGAACAGTAGTATATGTGCCTGGGTTACGCCAGGAGAGAACAGTAGTATATGTGCCTGGGTTACGCCAGGAGAGAACAGTAGTATATGTGCCTGGGATACACCAGGAGAGAACAGTAGTATATGTGCCTGGGTTACACCAGGAGAGAACAGTAGTATATGTGCCTGGGTTACACCAGGAGAGAACAGTAGTGTATGTGCCTGGGTTACACCAGGAGAGAACAGTAGTATATGTGCCTGGGTTACACCAGGAGAGAACAGTAGTATATGTGCCTGGGTTACGCCAGGAGAGAACAGTAGTATATGTGCCTGGGTTACGCCAGGAGAGAACAGTAGTGTATGTGCCTGGGTTACACCAGGAGAAAGCAGTAGTATATGTGCCTGGGTTACACCAGGAGAGAACAGTAGTATATGTGCCTGGGTTACACCAGGAGAGAACAGTAGTATATGTGCCTGGGTTACACCAGGAGAGAGCAGTAGTATATGTGCCTGGGTTACACCAGGAGAGAACAGTAGTGTATGTGTCTGGGTTACACCAGGAGAGAACAGTAGTATATGTGCCTGGGTTACACCAGGAGAGAACAGTAGTATATGTGCCTGGGTTACGCCAGGAGAGAACAGTAGTATATGTGCCTGGGTTACACCAGGAGAGAACAGTAGTGTATGTGCCTGGGTTACACCAGGAGAGAACAGTAGTGTATGTGCCTGGGTTACGCCAGGAGAGAACAGTAGTATATGTGCCTGGGTTACGCCAGGAGAGAACAGTAGTATATGTGCCTGGGTTACACCAGGAGAGAACAGTAGTGTATGTGCCTGGGTTACACCAGGAGAGAGCAGTAGTATATGTGCCTGGGTTACACCAGGAGAGAACAGTAGTATATGTGCCTGGGTTACACCAGGAGAGAGCAGTAGTATATGTGCTCCAGGAGAGAACAGTAGTATATGTGCCTGGGTTACACCAGGAGAGAACAGTAGTGTATGTGCCTGGGTTACACCAGGAGAGAACAGTAGTATATGTGCCTGGGTTACACCAGGAGAGAACAGTAGTATATGTGCCTGGGTTACACCAGGAGAGAACAGTAGTATATGTGCCTGGGTTACACCAGGAGAGAACAGTAGTATATGTGCCTGGGTTACACCAGGAGAGAACAGTAGTATATGTGCCTGGGTTACGCCAGGAGAGAACAGTAGTATATGTGCCTGGGTTACACCAGGAGAGAACAGTAGTGTATGTGCCTGGGTTACGCCAGGAGAGAACAGTAGTATATGTGCCTGGGTTACGCCAGGAGAGAACAGTAGTATATGTGCCTGGGTTACACCAGGAGAGAACAGTAGTATATGTGCCTGGGATACACCAGGAGAGAACAGTAGTATATGTGCCTGGGTTACACCAGGAGAGAACAGTAGTATATGTGCCTGGGTTACACCAGGAGAGAACAGTAGTGTATGTGCCTGGGTTACACCAGGAGAGAACAGTAGTATATGTGCCTGGGTTACACCAGGAGAGAACAGTAGTATATGTGCCTGGGTTACGCCAGGAGAGAACAGTAGTATATGTGCCTGGGTTACACCAGGAGAGAACAGTAGTGTATGTGCCTGGGTTACACCAGGAGAGAGCAGTAGTATATGTGCCTGGGTTACACCAGGAGAGAACAGTAGTATATGTGCCTGGGTTACACCAGGAGAGAACAGTAGTATATGTGCCTGGGTTACGCCAGGAGAGAACAGTAGTATATGTGCCTGGGTTACACCAGGAGAGAACAGTAGTGTATGTGCCTGGGTTACGCCAGGAGAGAACAGTAGTATATGTGCCTGGGTTACGCCAGGAGAGAACAGTAGTATATGTGCCTGGGTTACACCAGGAGAGAACAGTAGTATATGTGCCTGGGATACACCAGGAGAGAACAGTAGTATATGTGCCTGGGTTACACCAGGAGAGAACAGTAGTATATGTGCCTGGGTTACACCAGGAGAGAACAGTAGTATATGTGCCTGGGTTACACCAGGAGAGAACAGTAGTATATGTGCCTGGGTTACACCAGGAGAGAACAGTAGTGTATGTGCCTGGGTTACACCAGGAGAGAACAGTAGTATATGTGCCTGGGTTACACCAGGAGAGAGCAGTAGTATATGTGCCTGGGTTACACCAGGAGAGAACAGTAGTGTATGTGCCTGGGTTACACCAGGAGAGAACAGTAGTATATGTGCCTGGGTTACACCAGGAGAGAACAGTAGTATATGTGCCTGGGTTACACCAGACCAGGAAAAAAACATTTTTATATTATATATATATATATATATATATATATATATACACAATATATATACATACATGCACCAGTTTTGCTCCAGGAGATGTGACGATGTTCATATTAAATGCTAAAGTTACAATTTATACACAATATAGTACTTTACTGGTGGCATTTACATAAAAACTGTAATTGTCTGTACAGGGATATTGATAAATATTAAGGCTGCACTTACCATATAAAATACTTTAATTACAGATACAAATACACAATAGAAGTATTAATTAAGCTCAATTAATTACAAACATTAAATATCAAACATTAAATACAGCAGTAATCTGCTTTCCTGACAACAACCGATTACGAATATCAGGAAGAAATGGAAGACAGATTTCAGCAGCCACATTTATACCAGTAATAGTATCAGTGGGCGGAATCAAGAAGCACTCAGCCAATCAGAAGCAGCTGACCATCATCATCATCATCAGCTTGTATGTTGCTCCAGTGGTCACCTCCTGACAGGTGCATGCGTGTCTTTGTTCTGATCTGCACATGATGCTCTTACCCTACATTGGCCAACACTCATCCTCCCCCGCCCGCCCACCCCCATCCTCTGTTCTACCTCTCTGCGCATAAGGGGCATGATTTAGAACCACAAGCGAACCGCCACAGGGCGCTTGCCAGTGTCGATGGTGGGAGAGATGCTGCACCGATGATGACTTCTAAAGATTACGTACGGATGGAGGTGTCAGAATTTTTTGTCTGCAGTACATAAGGCACAATTTGCTCCCCAAAAAAAGAAAATCTGCTTATTTACATATTCTAGTAAATTTACTGACACAGGCTGACAAAGGTCAGTCACACACAGCAACCAATCAATCCTTAGCTTTTACCTTTCTACTAGAATTGTCCGACTGGCTGGTTGCCATGGGTTACAGAGCGGTATCATCTATTCTACAAAATGAGCTCTATTACAGCAATAACCCAATTTCCCACAATGCACCACAGACTGTTGAAGACCTTTAAAATACTGGAATAGGAGAATAATATTTTTCTTGCTTAATGTAAATAATATATGTATTGCACACACAGTTCATTCTCAATCTGCAATACCAATAATGACATTAATACTTCCTGCAGCTGCAAAGCCAGTGGTAAATATATCTCAGTGTATAGCCCACATATCCATTTACCCTTTACTATGGATCATTTGCAAGACACAGCAGTATGCAACCAGCAAAGGAAGTCTGCAGGATTTATCCGACATCTTAGAAAATAAATATAAATTTCCCACTAACAACTTTACACTGTATGATACTGCAAAACACAGGCCTGCATACTTAATGTACAAAATGTATGGAAATTTACAAAACAAAAGTAAAATAATAATAAAAAATAAATATTTAGATTTAGTGTCAAAATAAAATCTGTATGTAAAAAAAAAAAAAAAAAAGTTCTGCAAAATATGTTCCATTATCTTAACGAAACTCCAGATGTATACAGTCTTCATACAGGAGTACAAGGAAAACTTAAAATGAATATGATACAAAACATACTTTGCAGCAAGTAACCAAATTATAAACAGGGTTATACAGAATGCTTTTACCCATAACATGTATGTGCTGAGAACATATTATAAGATCCAGGAGACTTCCCAGAATTTTCAGTATAAGCAGCATTTAATAATATCTTCTTTTCTTTTTCGAAACATCAATAATTTAAAAACAACACGGAATGTACTTAAACGGTTACACCATTACGTAGGAGCTGCACTGAACTAGGATACTAAGTATATACAATCTAGTGAAAAAAGCCTATACAAACAACCAGATCGACGTTAAAAAAACTAAAATAATAATAATAATTCATAAACACATATAAATATAGAAAAAAATGATAAATAAAAAGTAAAATAAAAAACAACTTATTAAAATATCCAACACAGTAAATAAAAATTCTAATATAGTAAAAAATAATAAAAAAAATAAATAAATAAAAAAATATCCATCACCTACAAGACATTCTGCAAAAGACGAGGCAGTCACAGTGGCACAAGCAGAAGCAATGAAAGACCCACTCCCTGCTGACCATACTATAGAAGGCCTGCGAACAATTCTCAATGGAGACTATTCATTCCCACGACTTACCTGCTCTCCCAGAGAGTGCAAAGTTACAAAGCATGTAACCAGACCCTTCAATACAGCACAGGAGGGCAACTCTTTGTCTAAATATTTCATCACAAATTCTTCTTCTGCCAACCAACCCCAGACTGGTACTCAGCAAAATGACAGCACAGCCACACTGTGCTATCCATGCCACACTAACACCTGTTTTCTAAAAATATTAATAAAAAAAAATGAAGTATGGGAAAAAAAAAAAAAAAAAAGAAGGAAAACAACTTTGATAAAACCTCAAGCAATTAGCATCGGGGGCATCAACCTCGCAACAGACCATATGGTGACGGCACTTGAAATACAGGTTTTATTTAGATTAAATATTAATTGCCTAAATTTTCCATCTGTCTTTTCTTCATTCGTAATCACGAAAGCGCTTTGCCTCTTATCTTTTGGGGTGGTTTATTATTCTGACAGTGCCTCTTCCAGCCGCTCGCTCACTTTTTAAGTTTCATTGTCACGCCATTATTATTTGATGAGTTGCTTTGTTTCTCCACCGTCTGTTTTACATCACTTTCTCTGAAATGTGCGCTCCTCAAAAGGAGGCAACGGATCGCTTTGTCTATTAACATTCTTACATTATCGACTACTGCGGCAATGAAAAAATTCTGTGCAAAACGTAGAACTGTTTTGCAAAAAGTCAAGTGCAGAACCACTGGGCTTGCCGAAATTGTCATTCTGTGCATTTGCACTCAGTTATCAAGCCACCCCCCTATGTATGTCGTCACTTGTTATGGCAGCGCCCTACAACAATGTAGCAGGTTGGAGATTTTCTCCACAGGTGAGGAAGGGGTTGAATTCCCACATGAAGCGCGTGACCACGTAACCCCATCCTCGCACTGCGCCCTTCATGAGGCCTCCAGTGTAAATTTGTACTGGAGGAAGGAGAATGTTCTGCAATCCCGCTCTCCGTTAATCCTCCTTTACGCACTATTGTTAAATTTACCTGGCCTGTCCACCGTGACTCCTCCTTGACAGCGCCCAGCAATGGAGAGTATGGCCAAACAGATTCAGGACCTGCTCATAGCTGTTTCGACAGGGAGCAGAAAAATCAAGAGGGTGAAAAAGATGGCAGTCACTGCTCTGACCGCTAAGAAGAAGGGACAATCGAGTCAGCTGCAGCTTCCTGATAACACTTGAGAGAGCCACAGCAGCACAGGCCTGGCCCGACACTGCCTGCACTCGAGATGACAGGGTAAGCGCAAGTGGCTGACGCGAATTTGGTGACTCTGGCAATTTTCAATGTTTCAGCTTCTATAATGCAGGAAAATTTTGGATATCCTGAAACGTGGGAGAAGCGAGCATTGAGGGAGGAGAATGGTCTACATGGTTATTTGTCATTCGCAAAATTGCCTGATGAAGTCGGTCAAGAGTGGACAAGTGGAAAAGTTGCCCATAACAAGCAATTTAGAAGATATGATACATCTCCCACAAAGTCCTTTGGCTATTACCAAGAGATCCAGCTGTTGGTTAGCGGTGTGGTATGATATGTTGAAAGTCAATAAAATGTTGACATGTTAGAATGTCGACATATCATCCCTGGCGGCCCATAGATGACTTGACTTACCTGCTCCCACCCGCTACAGTGGAGTCAAGTGCGGCTTCTGGGTCAGGGTAGTCAAGTGACCATCACTTCCGTGTCTGAGCTGTGAACCTCTGGTGTTCCGGGGAGTATTTGTCCCCTACCCCTAACACTCCTCTAGTGCCTGACCCCCGTCCGCAGCCTAACCCTAATGTCAACATTTCACAGTCTGACATCATAACCGTTGACATGGTCATCGTTGACCTTTTGACTACATCCGTTAAAGGGGAGAATTCAATTCAGACTTGGTAAAATCTTGGTTTACCACGGCCTGACTTGACGTACATACTGCACAGTAATTTTGCTTACCCCACGTATGCTTTTCCCGCTTAACGCGCAATTCACTTGTGAAAGGCTTATCCAGACAGTTGCGCTTTAATTCTCAATGATGTTAGTCACTTTAAGTGTGGAGAAAAATGGAGAAATCATCCTGTACCCCCACAAAAGTGCAAACTAACATTGAATAACATTATAGAAGTCTATTAGTGTCGAAAAAGAGGAATGGGTATGTGATGCCCGCTGTCGGGATGCCTCCTGTCAGTATACCAACAGAGGCATGGTTGGTATCCCGACAGGAGAGTAAGTATACTACTCTCCCCCCTAACCCTCCCTTTTTGTAGCCTAACCCTCCCCACCACGCACCCTAACTCTCCCCGTTAGTGTCTAAATCTAACCCTCCCTCCCTTTGTGCCTAAACCTAACCCTCCCCCCTTCGTGCCTAAACCTAACCCTCTCCCCTTCGTGCCTGAACCTAACCCCTATCTCAAGTCCCTTGTCGGGATTTCCCTGTCGGCAACCTCGGCCGCCGGTCTCATAACTACAACCCATATATAGAAAGGTGTTTTCAGCAAGTTAACGCTCTAGATGAATTTGGGATGCATAAAAATGCCTGAAATTAGATTTTTAAAATTAGTTGAAAAACACCTGAAACTCCCAGCTGCAAGCTTAAAAACGCTTGTCTCATCAATACAGCACCCCCATATACAGCACCCCCACACCATATAACCCCTATACTTCATTTTGCTGAATATTACCCCAAAAATAACGTTATTGGCCAAACTATGCTAGTTAAAAAGTTCTAAGTGCCTAATTATCCATTAGTGGGTGTCCCAGGGGTTCTGAACCAAGTCTCGACATTTCTGCCTTAAAATGTGAATGTCCCCCAACTTTTCAACTGCTCCAGAGCTGCGAGGAATGAGCTGCGCTAATTCTTATGGGCAGTAATGTGACTAACCTCATGAAAAAAAAAAAAATAGCTGTCAACATTCTACTGTCGACATTCACAATGTCGACATTATGTCATGCTGGGCGTCTGAATGTCTGAAAGTGGAGACAAACTGTCTGCAGGGACCAAACAATACAGCACATTCACGATCCTGAGATATTTGACTCTTTCTCCGCAATATTTCTCAGGAAATCTATAAAAAAATAATAATACAAAAACATTTTCCAAAGACACGTTACATAGTGCCGCTATATAACCGCTCACAATTGCATCTTGTAAGTCTAAAATTATTATGGTCATTGTTTGCATTTCCTAAACCTATATATACAATCCTAAAACGTACACTTCTGGATGCATAGGATTGATATATGTCACACAATGGGAAGGCAGCGGTGGAATGACTGCCATTGCACTGGGTGAGGCCGCTAACAAGCCTGTAGGTGAGGAGAGCCCGGCAATGCCAGGGCAATCTCCCGCGGATGCCAAGTGAAGCCCTGGACCGGCCGGCCCCTAGGAGAGCAGGGTGGGGCCTACGATCAGGGTGGAGGGAGAGAGGAGCAGAGATTCAGGGGGCTGATGTTGGAGAGATAAGAAGGATAGTGTCCTTAGTCACCCCAAAGGACGGATGTTGGAACACAAATCCAATACTATATTTATTACCAGTTACGTATATCACGCACATATTCTGTAGCGCTTTACAGGAAATACTTAGTCATTCACACCAGTCCCTGCCCCAGTGGAGCTTACACTCTATGGGCCAGAATCAACACTAAACCGATAGTTACACAGTTGGGCGATGTTTTTATTACAGTGCATGCGTCCCGGGGGCCTCTGCGATGTCGCACGCACAGACGATTTAGACGCAGAGTGATTGACCACTAGGGAGCGTTCATTGGGAGGTAACGGAGGGGCGGTTTCATAGGCGTGGCGGCTCCCGGTGGCTGAGACATTTGCATATTTCCACATACGCAGCGGCGGCATTAGCGTACCACACTGAATCAGGTCCTTTATACCCGATCACACGCATACACACTAGGGTTCATTCTTTCGTGTGAAGCCCAATAACCCACCAGTATGTTTTTGGACTGTGGGGGGGAAACCGGAGCACCCGGTGGAAACCCACAGAACTGCGCACAGATACGACCCTGGTTGGGGCTGAACCCATGACCTCTGAGGCAGCAGCGCTAATCCCTGCACCACTGTCACTCCCCGTTACTTGCATGTAAGCGTTCCCTGTAAGCGCGCTGGGAAGTAGAGATGAGCGGTACCCAGGACGGAGGGCCTGGGTCAGCGTTGCACGCTATTAGCACAGCAACCACGTCTTTGGACGCAACTTCTGTGCCAAAATATGGTAATGCCGGCTTCTGTGATCCGCCGCTGCACCCAGGAACGCAGCAGCGGATCACTGTGCGCGACCATCGGTCATCTGTGCAACCTTGAGTATGGACGGTGTTTTTACAAAGCTGAAGCCAGTGAAGCTGCTTTTCAAGCACGCAAGCCCCGTTTTTCAGGGACGCTGCCTCCGCTCCGTACCTAACCTGCTGCAGCGTGTCAATCAGGCTGTGGCACCCGGGTACTGTGAGCGAGCTTTCAGGAGGCAATCTGTACACTCGCAGTACAGATCCTGGGGAATGGGTATGATATACCGTCGGCCGCATGGCCGGCGGTTCGATTCCCGTCAGCGGCAGCCCGACAGGAGCAGAGTGCGATGCAGCGGAAGCCCGACAGTGCTGGAAATCCCGATCGTGGATAGGTAAGTATCCACTAACCTAACCCGCCTAACCCTCCTTAGGGGTGCCTAACCCTAAGTCCCCCCCGGGATCCCTAAACCTAACCCTCCCC
Organism: Taudactylus pleione; assembly: GCA_031769625.1. Lineage (NCBI taxonomy): Eukaryota > Metazoa > Chordata > Amphibia > Anura > Myobatrachidae > Taudactylus > Taudactylus pleione. Next base: position 478,479 of record JAUIMM010000170.1, read on the forward strand.
CCCGCGGCTGTCCGCTCGCGGCGCCCGGCATCACTACGATCGTGATGCCGGGCGCCGGTCTCCCGGCGTCGGGGAAATGCGGGCGTCTACATCCAGACGCCCGGCATTTCACCCTTGCCGGGATAAGACAGTCGGGAAGCCGGCTGCCGGTATATAGGCAGTCGGCTTCCCGATTGCTTCCCGATCCTGGGCATGCGCAGGTCTTCAAGCATCAGAGATGTTCACAAATCATGGGGTCTGCGTACAGCTCTGACGCAGCCGAGTCACCGCAGTGCTGCTGCTGCTGGGAGAACAATGAACAAAGGCTACTACCTGGTTCCCCACCCCCCATGCAATCCTATGCCCCCAAAAATGAAAAGGTAGCTTCCCGGGGAAAAAAAAAAAAAAGAGGATGAAGTTATGATCCTCAGAATCTGCGCGCCAGCATCCCAGCCGCTGACAACGCAATGGTAAATATTGGGATTAGGAGGAGGATTAGGCACTAGGGGTAGGGTTACGATTAGGGATGTGCAGGCTCGGATTTTCCCCCCAAATTTGGATTTTTCCCGCCAAAAATCAGTCTCAGAGAGAGGCAAAACGTCATCTTTCATGGACTTTTGCCCAGGAATGATGAGGTTTGTCCATGAAAGATGACGTTTTGCCTCCTTCTGAGACCCGATTTTTGACGGGAAAATCTGAATTTGGTGGGAAAATCTGAGCCTGCACATCCCTAGTTAGGATTAGGCTGTGGGGGGAGGGTTAGGTTTTACCTGCAGGGATGTTTAGGGGTAGGGTTAATTACCGGTAGGTGTCGGCCATATAACCCAGTCGGGATGCCAGGGTCGGGATTCGGAACTCCGGCATCCCATACCCAACCCAAAAAAACATCTCTGCTACGACAACAGCAGCGCAATGGACACTAATGATTTCTAGTGGCAGGTTTATTCACATGTATTAAAGTGATATGAAACGCATTTAACTAAACACCAGTGGTTACAAGGCCTCACATTTATTACCCCCCCCTTTAAAAATACAAAACCTTAATGCAATTTTGATATTCTAACCCTTCACACAAAGTAACCACTTGTGCTTTGGTCCCCGGATGTGCAGCAATGTGCTGGATGAGCGCAGTCTGTCCTAGGTTCATGGACTACATGAAGGCACTTTCAGTGGTCTGTTGTTAATTACGGAGACATCAAGGTCGGCAGCCGGTAAAAGCAGATTTCAGCAGCAATAACTTATAATAAACCATCAGGGGAACCGGCGGCGCTGGAACATTCTTGTCCGTAGAAAATTGGTGCTAACAATAATTGTCATTATTGTACAGACTCTACTATAGAATAACAGATACAGACAGCACATCACTGTGACGGGGAATGCCAGTCATCACTTGTGGCGAGGGCAGATGCCACAACTGAGATATGGCTCCCCCTCCCCTCCTGAATGTAACAAATGATCCATCTGTCATACTATACCGTATATCTTTCTTTATGACTATCAGACAAACTATGCCGGCTACATTCCCACCGTATAGCTGTCGTCTGGCTCCGTAATGTCTTATTTTGGCTCAATTACAAGTCAGATTTAAATGATAAATAAGCTCTCATCTGGAGCGAGGATTTCCCCACTGAGAGTCCACGTTTGTTACATGGTGAGCCGAGAACAATCTGCCATACATGCTGCTGTATAAAAGTGAAAAAGATGAGGTGTGCTCTGCTGGTATAAGGTGGGCTCCTCTGACATAGAGATGAGGGCTCTGCTGGTATAAGGTAGGCTCCTCTGACATAGAGATGAGGACTCTGCTGGTATAAGGTGGGCTCCTCTGATATAGATATGTGGACTCTGCTGGTATAAGGTGGGCTCCTCTGACATAGAGATGAGGGCTCTGCTGGTATAAGGTGGGCTCCTCTGACATAGAGATGAGGACTCTGCTGGTATAAGGTGGGCTCCTCTGATATAGATATGTGGACTCTGCTGGTATAAGGTGGGGTTATCTGTTATAGAGATGAGTGCTCTGCTGGTATAAAGTGGGGTTATCTGTCATAGAGATGAGGGCTCTGCTGGTATAAGGTGGGCTCCTCTGACATAGAGATGAGGGCTCTGCTGGTATAAGGTGGGCTCTTCTGACATAGAGATGAGGGCTCTGCTGATATGAGGTGGGCTCCTCTGACATGGAGATGAGGGCCCTGCTAGTATAAGATGGGCTTTTCTGACTTAGAGATTTGGGCAAAGCTGGTATAAAGATGGGCTCCTATGACATAGAGATGTGGGCAAAGCTGATATAAGGTGGGCTCCTCTGACACAGATGTGGGCTCTGTTGGTATAAGGTGGGCTCCTATGATGTGGGCTCTGCTGGTATAAGGTGGGCTCCTCTGATGTGGGTTCTTCTGGTATGAGGTGGGCTCCTCTGATGTGGGCTCTGCTGGTATAAGGTTGACTCTGCTACTATAAGGTGGGCTCCTCTGACACAGAGAAGTGGGCTCTGCTGGTATTAGGTGGGCTCCTCTGACACAGAGATGTGGGCTCTGCTGGTATAAGGTTGGCTCCTCTGACATAGAGATGAGGGCTCTGCTGGTATAAGGTGGGCTCCTCTGACATGGAGATGAGGGCTCTGCTGGTATAAGGTGGGCTCTTCTGACATAGGAGATGAGGACTCTGCTGGTATAAGGTGGGCTCCTCTGACATAGAGATGAGGGCTCTGCTGGTATAAGGTGGGCTCCTCTGACATAGAGATGAGGGCTCTGCTGGTATAAGGTGGGCTCCTCTGACATAGAGATGAGGGCTCTGCTGATATAAGGTGGGCTCCTCTGACATAGAGATGAGGACTCTGCTGGTATAAGCTGGGTTTCTCTGATATAGATATGTGGACTCTGCTGGTATAAGCTGGGCTTCTCTGATATAGATATGTGGACTCTGCTGGTATAAGGTGGGGTTATCTGTCATAGAGATGAGGGCTCTGCTGGTATAAAGTGGGGTTATCTGTCATAGAGATGAGGGCTCTGCTGGTATAAAGTGGGGTTATCTGTCATAGAGATGAGGGCTCTGCTGGTATAAGGTGGGCTCCTCTGATATAGAGATGTGGGCTCTGCTGGTATAAAGTGGGGTTATCTGTCATAGAGATGTGGGCTCTGTTGGTATATCTGTCATAGAGATGAGGGCTCTGCTGGTATAAAGTGGGGTTATCTGTCATAGAGATGTGGGCTCTGTTGGTATATCTGTCATAGAGATGAGGGCTCCGCTGGTATAAAGTGGGGTTATCTGTCAAGAGATGAGGGCTCTGCTGGTATAAAGTGGGGTTATCTGTTATAGAGATGAGGGCCCTGCTGGTATAAAGTGGGGTTATCTGTCATAGAGATGAGGGCTCTGCTGGTATAAGGTGGGCTCCTCTGATATAGAGATGTGGGCTCTGCTGGTATAAAGTGGGGTTATCTGTCAGAGATGTGGGCTCTGTTGGTATATCTGTCATAGAGATGAGGGCTCTGCTGGTATAAAGTGGGGTTATCTGTCATAGGGATGTGGGCTCCCCTGGTATAAGACGGGCTCCTCTGACATACAGATGTGTGCTGTGTATGACTGCGGCTCTATCTGCATGCACAATGCGGCTGTGACACTGTAACGTAGCGTTTCGTATGCAGATACAGCTGCAGCCACACACAGAATATAGGTATGCACTTTCAAATAAGACGCATTTTAAGAGAACAAGTTGCGCAAAAAGATGCTCGGCACTACAGAGTCACGCCGCATCGTGGTGCGACTAGAAGGGCTGTACAGAGCACAAGGAGGTTATATGTAGGTGGACACATCTGTAATATGAAACTTTGACAGCCGATACTGCCAATTAGTTAGTACTGAAGGCAAATTATTTTTCTTTGTTTAATGGTTCTTTCTTCCATTAAAGCTATTGGCAAATTGAAAATCTCAATACGGGTCATTAAACCCTAGGATTTGCAATGCAAATGCTGATTTTTGACATCCCAATTGTTTTGCAGGACACTTCATGTGATATTACAGGAAAGCGCGTAGATTTGCTCTCCAACATGGCGAGATCTGCAGGGGCGCTACATTCGCAAACTTTTTATCACAAGAGCTGGGCTCACTCCATGTGCAAAGACAAGCTTTCATTTTGTAGGACTTGCTTATATAAATGAGACCAAAATGAACAGTTATGGGGTTATACCCGGTTTAGCAGGCGCCAGGTGGCGATAGAGGGAGGAGACACAGCATTTTCATCTCTGCAAAAAAAAAAAAAAAAACTTATTTGTGCAGGGTAGAAGTTGCAGGCTCAACTTTGTGCAACCGAGTCTGTGAATCATCATACAAAGTGCTACCATGCAATGGACGCAGCTTTTCTCCACGCCAAATTCCATTTGGGCTGGGTACGGGATGCCGGCGCTATGGATCTCTACGGGCTAAATCCAGACGCCGGCATCTCGACAGGGTTAGGATACTGACACTTTGTCGGTCAGTATCCTAACCATCCCCCTGTCCTTACCCCTAAAGCTGCCCACACACATAGCGATTTTTTACCCGATCTGGGCGATTCAGACACATCGGAACAACAGAACGGGTAAACAATGCCCAAATCGTGAGTCCCCACTCACGCCCCCGCAGGTCGCATCGTCGGATCTGCTGTACTGTACGGCAGATCTGACAATCTAGGACACAATGCACTATAAAAAAAAGTCTGGCTGCAGGAGATCGGATGAATATTGGACAGCATATCGTGTACTGATCGTGTGCTGAGCTGCTGGGGAGAATTTCAAGGGAAATCGGACACATCGTCGGATCGTAAGTATATCGGTATGTGTGTGGGCACCTTAACACTCCCTCCCTCCCTGATGCCTAAACCTAACCAACCCCCCTAGTGCCTAACCTAACCCACCCCCCCTCCCTGCACCCTAAACTTAACCCTCCCACCTTAGTGCCTAACCCTATCCCTCCCCTTAGTGCCTAAACCTCCCCCTAACCCCAGTATTTATAGTCACATCACGATTTAAAAGTATTGTCGTAAAAAAAAAAAAACGTGAAAAAGACGCCTGGTGCTAACAGAGGTCACATGACCTGGCGCGCCGAGAGGGGCTGTTTGGGGAGACTGCAGCATAGATGCGTGAGGACAGATCTGAACCTCCCACGCAAACTTACTTTTCTAGGAGCACAAAATTCCAATTTCCAAGTGTACCCGCAAATCCGCATAAGGTGGCACAGAGTTTGTGACCTCGCTTTTGTCATTTGGACAATACTTGCAGAGAGAGAAGCTCATTTCAGACCCACTAATTTTGGGGGTTTGTTAATGATCTTTTCTACCTAAATTTCTTATACAGAAAAGTTACTAAAAGTGACCTGGCAAATAAGAAGACCTGTAATAAAGTTACTAAGCGCTGAGAGCAAATGTCTTCCCTAGAGACGTATTCTGTGCATTAGAGAAAGGAGAACGGACCAGGGAAATGCCAGCCAAGAGATACTTTTACAGACAATGGCCCTGATTCAGAGCCGGACGCTCTTTCAGAGCGCTCGCTCTGAATCAGGGTGGTTTTTTTTTTTTTTTTGGAGCTGGCCTCCTGGCCGCTCGCATAGCTGTGGGTGACCACTCACAGCTTTTGCGAGCGGTCAGGTTTTGGTCGCGACCATCGGGCTTGCGACGAGACCCTTGTGGTAGGGTCTCGTTCCCGCAAGCCCCAGTGAGCTTCCTGCTCTAATAGAGCAGGAAGCTCAACTACTGACATCCGTTTGGTCAGCTACCCCCCCTCCCCGCCTACAAAACGGGGCGAGCTGTCGATCAACATCGACAGCCGACCCGTTTTGTTGTGAGCCCCAGAGCGAGTGATTTGTTGCTTGCTTCGGGACGAGCGCACGCGCAGTGTGCACGCAGCACATGCGTACTGCCTGGCCATCGACCCGCTTGCGAGCGGGTCTGAATCAGGCCCAATGTTCAATGGACTGTTCATTAAATAACCTGGTATAAATTGGTCTTTACGGTCCCACAAATACTCTCCTGCCTGTCCCCGTGTCACTCATTACAGACACATTATAATGTTTCGGCAAATCTGAATCTGGTGAAAGCTTTTTACGGTGTTCTCCTCCTAGGACTGGTTTTTGGAGTGATTGGGATCAGCCCTCCCGCGCAGATGATCTCATTTATACCTGTGGGGGCCTCAAGCACAGACGGACGGAAAGCGGACGTATGCTGCTCCCGAACTTCGGGCATGGAAAAAATGGCTATGGGCCCGCTATGTACGCAAAGTCGACGGTTTATGTGCATCTCCGATATTTGGCAATCTGTACGTGCGCATGATCTGTACTGCGCATGTCCCGATCGGTGTCTGCGCTGATAGTCGCAGTGCCCCACTAGGCTGCAGCATGACCGACGTGATGCGAGCATTTGGGGCGAGGAAGGAAGAAAACGGGGGCATGTCGGCCAAGTTTTGTGGACGTGCCAAGGTAAGTGTCTGTGTGCTAGGATGCCCCTACTGCTTACAGCTAATGGGCCTAATCTCGTGTCGCCCATAATGCGAACGTTCTTACAGGCGTCCATTGCGAATAGAATGCTAATGTGACCATCCCCAAACACTGACGTCCTGCCACTCACTCTGCGATGGATTCCACAGTGCGTCCGTAATCGCAGTGCGATCGCCGGGCAAGCGCAGTGCATACGCATGCGCAGTACAAAACAATCAGCCGATCTTTGTACACGGATGCAATTGCGATCCATGCTGAATCAGGCTCTATATGCGCACAACGCGTCCAGTAACGTTTCTCTTACAGGCAAAATCCCTGTTGTCGCCCACTTGGCACCTCGTAATGGGATCGCATCCCGACAGTGTAATCCCGGCGACGGATCTAACATAGGTGTCGCCTATGTTAATCCCGACGCCGGGACCCCGACAGGACGCAGGACCGATCGTCCAAAGCCGGGGTTAAGTATCCACGTGGCCGTGGATGGGGGGTTTAGGGACCCCTGGAGGGATTTAGGGTTACGCACCCCCCCCAGGGGGGGTTAGGCTAAGGGAAGGGGAGGGGGGGTTAGGTTTAGGCACCCCTGGGGGGAGGTTAGGGTTAGGCACCCCTAAAGGAGGGTTAGGGGGGGGGAGAGGGGAAGGTTAGGTACTTTACTTACCTCTGTTGGGATCTGCACTGTTCGGCTTGCCGGCGTTAGGATTTCGACCGCCGGGCTCTCGTCCGGCGGTCATTCATACCGATTTCCTAGAAACACCCATTCAGTGGTTGTGAAGAAAAGCAAGATGCAGCAGGACCACTTGTAAGTATTTCAAAACGCGTCTGAAGCCCACAACGCACGCGCAGCTTGTTAAAGTTTTCTAGACAGGGCTGCTCAGAATCAAGTCTCAGAACGCGGTCTGAGCAGGAAAATTAGTAGCGCGCTGCTGATCTCAGCCGGGACCCTAACTGGAAAATGGTTTGGTTTTTTTATGATTTCTTTCTTAAATCAAATTGTCTTCAAAATACAGAACACTTGAATTACAATTAGTTCACACATGTTATGCGGATCATTCTAAAAATGTGTAATTTTAGTAGATTTGTTTTCTTTTTCTGCTTGGTCTGCAATGACATTAATGTTCTCTCTCACAGGGCCTGGTTCTGAGTTGGGAGTAAAGCAAAGGAGAGCAAGTTACTGAGCACCTGGACACACCATGCTGCAACATAATGGGTGCAAATAGTTTTTGACTTTTACATGCAGGGTAAATACTGGCTGCTGTAGCATGTAGCCCTCACACATTCTGGGCAGCTTTATTTTTACACTGCAATATATATTTCAGCTTGCATACACCCCTCTCCCATCTAAATCTCTCGGCACATTGTACACCTGCCCCTCCTGCAGTGTAACATGGCTTTGCCATTGTGCTCAGTTACTTGCTCATTTCTGCTTTGCTCCTACCTCAGAAGCAGACCCACAGACCCACCACTCAAAATACAACCATCTATTTATGTTTTAAAGAGCTTATTGGGACATATTTTTAGAACAAGCTCATGACTGTGAAACTTAAATTAATTTCTGTTATGTAAAAGCGGCTTGTGCCATTTAAATGACACTATAAAATATAGTTGAGCGGCAATGCTGTTCCATAATTTAAATATAAATATATATATATATATATATATATATATATATACACACAGTCATACATACACATATACACACATACAACCCAGTGTTATTCCATGATTTAAATACAGGTTGAGTCTCCCATATCCAAATATTCCGAAATACGGAATTTTTTTGGCATGACTGAGATAATGAAACCTTTAATTTTTGATAGTTCAATGTACACTAACTTTGTTTAAGGCATAAAATTATTAAAAATATAGTATAAAATTACCTTCAGGCTTTGTGTATAAGGTGTATATGAAAAATAAATTAATTTCATGTATGCACGCAAACTTTGTTTGAGCCACAAAATTACTGAAAATGTTGTATAAAATGACCTGCAGGCTGTGTGTATAAGGTGTATATAACACATAGAAGCATTCTGTGTTTAGATTTGGGTCCCATTCAAAGATATTTCATAATGGTATGCAAATATTTCAAAATACGGAATATTCCAATATCCAAAACGCCCCTGGTCCCAAGCATTTTGGATATGGGAGACTCAACCTGTAATTATAATCTCTAATCATATTTATCATCAAAAATTATACATAATGTATATATCATACTTTTGGTATAATAAACAATAAGTAGTAGTAATAACAACTTATCATTAGTTATTTATTTTCATTTTGACAATACCTAATAAATAATGATTTTACACATAACAGATTATTTTTTATATATTTCATTAGCCTTCCAAAAGCCAGATTTCCCATAATGGGGGATGTCTAATACCCAAATCTCCACATTCCAGGGTCAAGTAAAAACGAGGATCCTCTGATTTCATGTGATACGTTTTTTTGTTTTTAAAATGGTATGCCTTGCTGGGCTACCATGTTTTCCCTGCACAATGTAAGCATTTAATTTAAGGAGGCAAATATTAGAAATAACTAAGTAAAAATTTCAAGTTTGTAAAAACCTACACATAGAATCCCGCTCTTTCCCTTTGGAAAGGTAGATTAATGCTAAAGCAAGGCCCATAAAGTATATCTTGGCTGTGTTTAAGAAAGATAAAAAAAATAAATAAAATAAAATAAAAAATCACATTTACTTTTAGTTACTATTTTACTAAAAGAAAAAAACTTTTTTGCACATTTGAAGTTAGATTTTATTTGACGAGTTAAGATGAACGAATAGACTAATGCTACTTTTGGAAAATTCAAAGTCTTGTGAAATAAACAAGGTCTCATTTGTGTGGATACTACATAAAAAAGGCTGCCAGCCACAAAGGTGCCAAAACAGACTCAACACAGGGGTGTGAAATCCTTCAGCGTCAAAGGGGTGAGTGATACATCGATTTTCATGGGTTTTAATATACGTAGAAGCAGGAGTTTTTTTTCTTACATCTTTATGGCAAAATCAAATTAAAATTTTAAACAGAATGTGAGACCATGTAAATTAATTTGGCAGGGAAATAAGCTAATTAAATCAATCAAACTCTTGGGACACTTTATCCTGGCGTCATTGAGGTTGGGTCATGATGACCCAGGGCGTTTTACATTCCGTGTATCTTTTTACTTAGTTATGCAATGTTGCCAAACCTCTCAGTAGCTGGAGTTAAGACCCCCCCCCCTACCCGTTTCCCGCTACCACTCAGTCAGCCGGCGTCAACGCAGAGAACTAGATGGACGCAAACTCTGAAAAGGTTATTATGACTCAACCTCAATGTCGGTGTAACAATTATTTTAGTTTTTGTATTGTTTTAATTTTCAAAGATCTCATACTTAAGTAAAAAAAAAAAAGTTTAATTTTAGACGAAAAGTAAATTTTTTGTTAACAGATTAGCAATAACACAGAAGTTGTCAGGTTTGTTGATTTTTTTAAAAAAAACGTAGAAATAAAAAAATATATATTTTTCTATGACTTTTTATTATCTCTTTATACCTATATTATGCCAAATATACTAATATTGTACTAAAATCATCCTTAAAATTTAAAAATCAGGCATAAACTATACCGAGTCGTAATGACCCACCTTAACGTCCGTGTAAAAACTTTCCACCACAAAGAAATGCAGGGAATTGGCAGCATGACATAACGTAATCTGCGACACGCTGTCTGGAATTCGAGGGGTTACGATGGAGCATACTCACCAGTCAGGTTGATAGTGGCCAAGCTGACCCGTTTGTTGTGACAGTGCCCAGCCTGGTAGCCTGGCATATCAAATGGATGAAATTATTTGCCCAGTGGCAGCATGAAAAACGGAGATATAAAGTGCCCTTCAGTTTGATTCTCGCATAGGACAGGAAGCAAATTGCATCCACAAGAATCATCAGGTAATAAGGGTCGGACAGGTCCCGACAGCAAATCCGTGTTCAGCAAGAATGGGGAAATCCCTTGTACATGGAGCGCGGGAACCAGGAAATGCCCATTGAAAAGAAGCCAAGAATTAAGCAACCAAAAGACTCTCAAGGATATTTTGGACAGAAAGTCGTCCAATCAGGGCAGCAGTGACAGGAAAAGCTAAGAGGAGACCAGCTAGACCATATATGTATCCAAATAGGCAGGCGCAGGACACTGAAACAGGAGCTGCCTGTTCTAGGTCAGGCCTAGCCTCCCTAAATCCAGCATCGTATGTCACTCGTCAGTGTAAAATGCAGCAGGGGTGAGAGGTCCTGCAAAAGACACAGCATGATGGGCAATGGGATATATAGCAAATATACAATTCTATATACATACGTTCACATATAGCAATATATAATATATTTATAATCTCCTGTGTATATATACCGTACGTTTGGGCTCCACCAGATACTTTCACTAATTCTCTACAGAGGAGGAGACACTGACACAACCTCTGTAGGGTTACTTGTAAATATGACATTTGTGCACGGTTTAATGCACAATTACAGTTTATTTGCATGTAACCCTGGGTAAGGGTTCAAATAAGTCCTGTACTTATAAATCTATGTAATATTTATAAATGTTCAATTTACTATTTATTATATACTGTACATGTATGTAGTCACAATTCATGAGGTAAAATGTAAATGTGTGTCATGTAGTTATAATGGAGTATTGTAATTCATGATATATGTATTTAGTGTATTAACATATCGATTTATGTGGTACTTTATTTTCTCTGTTGTGAGGTTGTGCTACAGTGTGTTGGATGCACTGGAGAAGAAGGGGCGGAGTGATATCGCTGGGTGTGGTTGGGTTCCTGTCAGGGAAAGTAGGGCCCGAGAGATGAATAAGAGCTGTGGTATAAGAGATAAACAGTAATTAGTTAGACAATTGGCCGATGACGTCATTTTCGCCTGTTTGGATATTACTCCGTATTCAATTTGAAAGACTTTTCGCCTAGGCGGAAAGTCAACGCAATGTAATAGGCGGAAAAGTTTCGCCTATGAATAGCAGGCGGAAAAAAGTGCAGAATTGGGATTTTGGAGTGCAATGTTGTGGGTACCCCCCGTGCAGCCTTCAGACAGTCCCACAAAAGTAAACAGTATCAAATAAAAAAAAAAACACCACATAACACCCCAAAAAATCACTTTGAATTTGGGGGCGAAAAAACATAAATGTCGGGGGACAAAGTTAAAAACTAGCGAACTTGACTCTGGGGGGGGGGGGTCCCCAAGTATAACCCAGGTGTTTTTTTTCATTGCAGGGGTTTGCGGCAGGTGGACTTTTCAAACTTAACTTTAGCAACTTTAAAATATGCTGACCCCCATTTTCAAGTACCCCAAATTTGCTGGGATAAGTTCTTTTCTGCAAAAAAACCACCAGAATACTATTCTGCACCACGTATACAAAAACGCTATTTAGAAGCTATGGAGCCCGTTTAAAAACAACAAATAAATACATTCAGCAAGCCAAATTGGGGGGGTACCAAAGGGAACCCCCATGTCAGAGCATCTCTTGGGGGGTGTCAGGCTGATTTCCCCAAATCTGACAGTACTTTCCACTTGTTTAAGTTTTGCCGGGTCCCGTTTTCGCCTACTTTCAAATTGAATACGGTGATACGCGGGCACGCGCGATACTTTTCCGCCTGCGAAGTAGGGGAAGTATCGCGGGTCCGCTCAAATTGTATACGGCTCAATGTCTAGATAGACATCAGACGTTAGACAGTGAATGGTTAAACAGGGGCAAAAGTTCAACAAGGACAAAAGTCAGACACACTAAAGTTAGACATGTAAAAGGGTCGACAGGTACAAAAGGTCGACAGTCAAAAGTTCAACGTGAAAGCAGTCAACATGAAAATGGTCGACAATTTTTTTTTTTTTGGGTAGCCTTCATTTTCACTATAACCCTAACCCTCCCCTTGGTGCCTAACCCTTTCTCCTGGTGCCTGACCCTAACCATGGGGGTAAGTGCCTAACCCTATCCCTAAAAAAAGGATAAAAAAATAAATGTGTCAACCATTTTGGTGTTGACCATTTTCATGTCGAACTTTTCACCTTGTCAACCTTTTTACATGTCTAAAGCTGCATACACACACACAGCGATTTTGTTACCAATGATTTTATGAACGATTTTCTGTCAGATTATCTGTCAGATTTTTTAAAGTGTAATGAACGATTTTTTTGAACTACAAACGATTTTCGCATATTCCCTTCATGAAAGTCGTTGAGTTGACAAGTCTGACTGAACTACAAACGTGAACGCGCATGAACGATAATCGTTCATCGTTTGACTCAGAAAGTGAACGATTTTTTCAAACGATTATCGTTAAACAATATCGTTTAACGATAATCGTTCAAAAAAATCGTTGTGTGTGTATGCGGCTTAACTTTGGTGTGTCTGACTTTTGCACTATTGTACTGGTAAATGTTTCATTCTACTGGTAATTGCATTACTATGCAACATGAGGATTTATGGGTACATATAATAATGGGAAATACTAAACCAGTTATATACATACTATAACATTTAAAGGGCTTTTCCCAAGTAGCCCTAATTGACTACTATTACTTGGGTGGAGACACTGAATCAATAGTATGTGTACCACTTAGTGGGAAGATAGAAGTAGGTACCCTAAATTACAAGGGAGTTAGTAACCTGGTAACCCTAGAGGGTAAAAGGCGGGTTACATGCAGAATTAAACTGAATGGTAGCAGCCCTATCACTGTCTAGCACCAGCTATTACCTCTAAGCTGACTGAGCAACTTGCAGTTTGCAAGACACTGTCTGCAAGGCAGCTATGGGGTCAGTAGCTGCTGGCAGAGCCGTAACTAGACTTTTTGGTGCCCTGTGCCAGAAAGAGCATTGGCGCCCCCCTCATTTGTCAAAGGGACATAATGCACCCAAAAAAGGGCCATGGCCTCATGGGGAAAGGCCAGGAAATGCTGGGGATGAGATAAGAGGAAGCTACAAGTGAGAATGATAATAAACAGACATTTGACAGTTCCAAACAGTGCCCCCTGACCTGTGGTGCCCTGTGCCATGGCACTGGCCGCACTACCCTAGCTACGGCCCTGGCTGCTGGGGTGTGCTGCACCTTATAGTGGCATTATGGAGGATTCTGGTAACTCCCAGGAAGGTAGCTCTCATTTAAAAAAAATGGAAAGACCACGTGACTCAATATAGGAACACCGACTGCTTACACTTGGACGAGAGTGGAACAACTGTACGATTACAACATTGTAATCGTGCAATCTGTCTCCATCCTGTGCAGTGTATAGTGTACCCACACTGAACGATAAGTCATTCAGTGCAGGCACCCTCCCTCATCCCCGAACATGTACAATCTGTCGTTATCGGCAGCTTGGCCTGCATGTTCAGGCGATGATTGATGTCGATAACAGCCAGCGGGAGCGCGCATCGCTGGTCGTTTCGTCCTTTTAATGCAGGATTTATGAACGATTAATGTGTGATTGAACGATTACGATGTCGTAAACGTTCAATCGCTCATTTTAATCATCTAGTGGATACGCACCCGTTATCAGTAGTGCTGTGAAGTTGGCGAGGACATTATAATATATTTGCACGTGTGTAACTAAGACTTCTGGATCTTACGTATAACCATAATGGGGACTCTTGCTGGCTGACAGCAGAGTGCTGAGGGATTTTTTGTCTGTGCTCTATTTTTTTTACATTATGCACAAAATGAAAATGTGCAGTAATAGGTCATGTTTATGTCTGTACCCTGCAGAGTCTGGGTTACTACTTACCCCTTAGAGAGTCAGCGCAACAGGCAAAGCCACCAGGGCTGCTTACGCTATTCCATACCACTGTGCATGCATAGTCACCGCCCCATAAAGCTGACACTGTACGTGGATACCACAGGGAATGACACTGATTATAAGTGGTTCACGAGTGTCTCAAGTGTCTGTTGGCTGGGCCATAGAGAGATGAACTGGACCTGGGTACTGGGGGGTGTGGGCAAATCTGGGAGTGGAGGCAAAGGGTGACAACATCTGGCCCAGGCCCCTGTTGGGCCCCTTCAACATGCCCAAGTAATCAGTATTTACCCCCCCCCCCCCTCTGCGTTAAACGCTGAAAGCCACCTACTGCACCATATAGCACAATGCTTGTAATGCACCTTGGGACTTGTAGTTCCACAATAGCTGTGTGATTGCCAACCTGGATTACAGAGACCCATTACAAACCACACATAGGTTATACACATACGGGGCCCGATGTGGCGTTGAACACTAATCGGCTGAGATGACCTCGCACAGCATGCACAGATGTGCGTATCCGCCAGCATGCAGAGCAGTACGCATCATTGCGGTGTCCCCACCCCCTATCCGCACGCTGGGTTTGCTACTCGTCATCGTCATCAGTGCGCACATTCATCAGCCTATCTTTGGCACATACGGTACACCTAAAAAGACGCATTTACGCTTCCGGCCATCTCTGCGTAGCCCGCGGTTCCATCGTCACGCCCTGCTGAACATTGCCTACGTGAGAGCGCACCGTTACAGAGCTATTACACCTGTTCTGTCATTAGTGTAGATGCAATAGAAAAGCGCGTGACCCTGCATCGCCTCTACTTGCGTAAGAGCGGTCCCAGTGCATGTACAGTGCGAAAACACGTAAACTACGCTCCGCGAGCAACCATACATTCAACTCAGCATGAGCCCCAACGGCCGCGCAGTGCAGAGTACATTAATTAGAGCACTAACGAGCGCAATGTTCTCCCAGGTTATGTTATTTACACTCACTATTATCATGCAGCAAACTATATAAATGTTGTAAACGTTTATGTGGTTATATAGTGTATATCTACATAGTGCATTGTAACCGCATATAGGCCCTCATTCAGAGCCACTCGCTAGCGGCAGTACGCTCGTTCCGAGCGATGTTCGCACATCTGTGCATGCGTACGGTTTTTAGTACGCATGCGCGAACCAGTCAGTGCGGCCGAAAATCGTTGGTACGCAATATAGCGAGGGCCTGCTATTTTGAGTGACAGAATGAGGCGTATGTGGGTGGTAACAGGGGAAGGTGCTTGAAAACGGGGAGTGGAGATCCGAACGCAGGCGTGCTTAAAGGTCAAAACGGGCGTTTTAAGGGAGTGCATAATTAATACAGCAGCGTCATTGACCACGTCACTTGGTTTTTTTTAACTCAGAACTGCTCGCAAAATAGCGGTTGAAAACACCAACCACAAGAATAGCGAGCAGTTCATACGCTGTACGATGTACTCGATTAATCTAATAAATAGCGGACATGACGTATGGTGCGTGCGGCCAGGGGGCGTTTTTATCAAATAAACGAGCGTATGTTTTGCTCGCTCGTTCAGACTTAGAGGTGTGAACAGACTGCAATTTGCGAACGGATCATTTGAATAGCCACCCCTTGTTTTTGAACGAACGACTGCAAATAGCGAACGGCTCTGAATCAGGCCCATAATCTAATAGTAATTACTGCAACAACGTTCTAGGCCAGCTGAGTGATAAACCAAAGTGGGGATTCCCGGCATCTCGTCCAGGGATGCTTCAAATAAAATAGCATTGTCCTAAGCCTGAGTCGCCCCCAAGCGCCAATACAGTAAGGGGCTGATTCTAAGACGCATGAAAGCATCACCCATGTCCGTGTCTTTTCCTGGTCGCACGTCTGCGACTTTAAGCCGATTCTGCTACAAACCCTTCCCTGGTGTACACCGTCACGTCCGACTGTGCGAGGACTGAGACGCCCACTCTGAGCGTCTTTAGGCGCTGTAATAGCTTAACTGCGTCCTACATCAGCCGTGCGTCCGACTCAGAATCAGCCCCTAAGCGCGGACGGCACGGCAGGTAAATTTGCTACCTTATGCTAACATAAATATTGGCACGACTCCACGCTCATGGTCGTACCGCCCCCGTTTTTCCGTCTACAGCCGCATCGGCACTTGCGTCTAGCCCATGCTGAGAGCAAAAGATCCGTCAGAAACCGACGTCCCTTATCCATATGCACACCTCAAACAAGCGCAGACATTTGGCTACGCGCCCGCGACACAGGTCTTTTCCATGCCTTCGCAAGGTAGTCGCCAAGTCGTGGGCAGGAAACATTCATTTCACAGATAGACCGATCGGGACACACACAGAGGCCCTGATTCAGAGCCGGACACTCTGACAGAGCGCTCGCTCTGAATCAGGGCCGTCCTTCCTGATTTTAGAGCGGCCTCCTCGCGGCTCGCATAGCTGTGGGTGACCACCCACAGCTATAGCGAGCGGCCACAAAGATGGTCGCGATGGTCAAGACCATCGCGACCATTGGTCTTGCGACGAGACCCTCGTGGTAGGGTCTCGTCTGCCGCAAGCCCTGGAGTGCTTTCGGCTCTATCAGAGCCCAGAGCACTCCCACTGACATCACTTGTGATGTCAGTGGGGCGGCCCCAGACGGTAAGTGTTCCCATGGTAACGCCTCCGTCTGGCCAACCACGCCCCCCAGCATGCCCACCAAAGGGGGCGTGCTGTCACTCACCATCGACAGCACTCCCCCTTTGTAGCGAGACCCATAGAAACGGCTTGCCCGTCGCTATCCGGGTCTCGTGCATGCGCACGACGGAGCCGGGTCCGTCATGCGCACTGGCCCAACATCAACCCGCTTGCGAGCGCTCAGCCTCTCGTATTCTCCGTCAAGGTGTCCCAACTGCTGAGACTCATGCGATGTGTGTCAATGCGGTGAGCGGATGCTGCGCATAACGGCTGCTGATTGCGCACAGCGGTGAGAGGGTTGTTTTTACTGGAGGAGGGAGAAGGAGGGGCTATTAATAATAATAATAATAATAATAATAATAAATGTAAATAATTCTATTGACATTTTTTTGATTTAAATAAAAAAAAATTTAAATAAAAAATCCTAAGTAAACTTTTTACATTTTAAAACCTTTACTTTAAAAAATCCTATTTAAATCCAAAAAAATCTGTTTTAAATCAAATCAAATAAATCCATTTTTTTTTTTTAAATCCGATTTTTATGCAACCCTGATGGCAAGCATGGCAGCAAAGCTTGCCACACATCTATTGCTCATATTCAACTAGAAGCGACAGAAGCTATCGGGAACACGTGTAACTGGCCATATTGGACGAGGTCTGGCCAATAGCGCACCTGGAACATGAGACCACACGCAGACCAGTGTCGGTCACATTCTGACCGCATCTTACTAACACTTCCGATAATGATCGCACTTGTTACCAATTGGACAGTAATTGTGCATGGCGGCCAATCTAACATCATGCACGCTGCCGGAATCACAGTACATGTGGGAAGCATACGTAGTCACTATGAATACGGCCACAATAAAAGCAGACACCTCATCAGTCATCTTTCGTTTGCGAGTTCAGGTGTATTAAATTTAGCACATTTTTACCTCCGTCTTGTGAGTTCATGATATTGAGGGCGAACAGCATGGCGTTGGAGAAAGCCGTGGCCTCTTCCTTGCTTGCGAAGTTCAGGCCGTACACCTGCCGCGCGTCCCTCCATTGGTGAAAGGTTGGTGTAGCCTGGTTGTATTTCAGACCTTTCACAAGTGAATAGTTTATGACTACCTGAAAAGAAGAAACGTGATATTTTACAATACAGAACAGCTGTTCCCAACAGAACGTAAAACAGCCTCGGCAAGTCACAGCTACTCTCTAGGGCTTATTCAATAACATGGAGCCCAAAGCAGTGTTGTACTGTAACCCAGGGTAACCACATATCAGCTTTTAGCAGTCTAGTGTAGGCACATTAATGAAAGGCAATATTTAATTGGTTGCAATGCGTGACAGAACTCAATTTGTCTTTGCACCATAAATAAACCCGATGAGACACGTCATTTATCACCCGCCTATGGTCACGCAATTTTACTCGCAACTTCATAGGCTGCAAGCTGACTGATGCCGTTCCTCAGAGCCATTACCAAACTTTTGGTGCCCTGTTCCAGAAAAAGCCCCACTATTTTTTAAATAGGGAGATAACACACCCGAAAAAGAGCCATGGCCTCATGGGGAAGGGCCAGGGAAGAGATAGGGGAGGCCAGGAGATGCTGGGAATAAATAGGGACATAATATAGTGCACCTGAGTGAGGGCCATGGCTCCATGGGGAAGGGCCAGGGAAGAGATAGGGGAGGCCAGGAGATGCTGGGGATAAATAGGGACATAATATAGTGCACCTGAGAGAGGGCCATGGCCTCATGGGGAAGGGCCAGAGAAGAGATAGGGGAGGCCAGGAGATGCTGGGGATAAATAGGGACATAATATAGTGCACCTGAGAGAGGGCCATGGCCTCATGGGGAAGGGCCAGGGAAGAGATAGGGGAGGCCAGGAGATGCTGGGAATAAATAGGGACATAATATAGCGCTCCTGAGAGAGGGGCATGGCCTCATGGGGAAGGGCCAGGGAAGAGATAGGGGAGGCCAGGAGATGGTGGGGATAAATAGGGCCATAATATAGCGCACCTGAGAGAGGGCCATGGCTCCATGGGGAAGGGCCAGAGAAGAGATAGGGGAGGCCAGGAGATGCTGGGGATAAATAGGGACATAATATAGTGCACCTGAGAGAGGGCCATGGCCTCATGGGGAAGGGCCAGGGAAGAGAGATAGGGGAGGCCAGGACAAGCTGGGTATAAATAGGGACATAATATAGTGCACCTGAGAGAGGGCCATGGCCTCATGGGGAAGGGCCAGGGAAGAGATAGGGGAGGCCAGGAGATGCTGGGGATAAATAGGGACATAATATAGTGCACCTGAAAAAGGGCCATGGCCTCATGGGGAAGGGCCAGGGAAGAGATAGGGGAGGCCAGGAGATGCTGGGGATAAATAGGGACATAATATAGTGCACCTGAGAGAGGGCCATGGCCTCATGGGGAAGGGCCAGGGAAGAGATAGGGGAGGCCAGGAGATGCTTGGGATAAATAGGGACATAATATAGCGCACCTGAGAGAGGGCCATGGCCTCATGGGGAAGGGCCAGGGAAGAGATAGGGGAGGCCAGGAGATGCTGGGGATAAATAGGGCCATAATATAGTGCACCTGAGAGAGGGCCATGGCTCCATGGGGAAGGGCCAGAGAAGAGATAGGGGAGGCCAGGAGATGCTGGGGATAAATAGGGACATAATATAGTGCACCTGAGAGAGGGCCATGGCCTCATGGGGAAGGGCCAGGAAAGAGATAGGGGAGGCCAGGAGATGCTGGGGATAAATAGGGACATAATATAGTGCACCTGAGAGAGGGCCATGGCCTCATGGGGAAGGGCCAGGGAAGAGATAGAGGAGGCCAGGAGATGCTGGGGATAAATAGGGACATAATATAGTGCACCTGAGAGAGGGCCATGGCCTCATGGGGAAGGGCCAGGGAAGAGAGATAGGGGAGGCCAGGAGATGCTGGGGATAAATAGGGACATAATATAGTGCACCTGAGAGAGGGCCATGGCCTCATGGTGAAGGGCCAGGGAAGAGATAGGGGAGGCCAGGAGATGCTGGGGATAAATAGGGACATAAAATAGTGCACCTGAGAGAGGGCCATGGCCTCATGGGGAAGGGCCAGGGAAGAGATAGGGGAGGCCAGGAGATGCTGGGGATAAATAGGGACATAATATAGTGCACCTGAGAGAGGGCCATGGCCTCATGGTGAAGGGCCAGGGAAGAGATAGGGGAGGCCAGGAGATGCTGGGGATAAATAGGGACATAAAATAGTGCACCTGAGAGAGGGCCATGGCCTCATGGGGAAGGGCCAGGGAAGAGATAGGGGAGGCCAGGAGATGCTGGGGATAAAAGAAGAGGAAGCTACAAGTGAGACTGATAATAAACAGGAAAATTCACAAGCCCAAACAGCGCCCCTTGCCCTGCGGTGCCCTGTGCCATGGCACAGGTCGCACCACCCTAGTTACGGCCCTGTCGTTCCTGCTTGAATTGGCCGCATAAGGCTTATTCATGTAACTGCAACATATAGATATGTCCACATACATCCATACTACATGCGCTACAAGTCGCGTTACACATAACACGTGAGCAGGTTGCATTTTGGTAGAGCAGAGCGTCTTTCCGTGCACCTTTTTTTCCTTAAAATGCGTCTTATTTGCAAAGTGATGCAATTAGATAGCACATGCAGCTTCTGCTGATTACAATGATATGCAGCATGCCTATATTCTGTATGCAACTTCGGTTGTCTGCATGTGAAATGATACGTTACAGTCTCAGCGGCTGTGACACTGTAACGTAGCATTTCGCATGCAGATATAGCCAAAGTTGCACACAGAATATAGGTCTGGTGCACAGAGGCGTATTAAGAGAGGAGGGGGCCCGTGTGCATTCCCTGTCCGGGGCCTTCTCCTCTCTCTCCCCAGCGGCCGGCAGTAAACTGTCTACTGTGCATGCGCAGGTCATCGGGAAAATGGAGCAGGCCGCCATTTTCCCGGTGATTTCCCTACTGCGCATGCACAAAGGGCCGGGAAAATGGCCGCGGTGGAACTGGTTCTAGAGCGATAATACAGGCAAAAGGTCAGGATCACAGGCACTGGTTCTAGAGTAATAATATGGACAAAAGGTCAGGGTCACAGGCACTGGTTCTGGAGCAATAATATGGACAAAAGGTCAGGGATAAAGGCACTGGTTCTGGAGCAATAATATGGACAAAAGGTCAGGGACAAAGGCACTGGTTCTGGAGTAATAATATGGACAAAAGGTCAGGGTCAAAGGCACTGGTTCTGAAGTAATAATATGGACAAAAGGTCAGGGACAAAGGCACTGGTTCTGGAGTAATAATATGGACAAAAGGTCAGGGTCACAGGCACTGGTTCTGGAGCAATAATTTGGACAAAAGGTCAGGGACAAAGGCACTGGTCCTGGAGTAATAATATGGACAAAAGGTCAGGGACAAAGGCACTGGTTCTGGAGTAATAATATGGACAAAAGGTTAGGGACAAAGGCACTGGTTCTGGAGCAATAATATGGACAAAAGGTCAGGGTCACAGGCAATGGGTCTGGAGCAATAATATGGACAAAAGGTCAGGGACAAAGGCACTGGTTCTGGAGTAATAATATGGACAAAAGGTCAGGGACTAAGGCACTGGTTCTGGAGCAATAATATGGACAAAAGGTCAGGGTCACAGGCACTGGTTCTGGAGTAATAATATGGACAAAAGGTCAGGGACAAAGGCACTGGTTCTGGAGCAATAATATGGACAAAAGGTCAGGGACAAAGGCACTGGTTCTGGAGCAATAATATGGACAAAAGGTCAGGGACAAAGGCACTGGTTCTGGAGCAATAATATGGACAAAAGGTCAAGGACAAAGGCACTGGTTCTGGAGTAATACAGGAAAAGGGTTAGGGTCACAGGCACTGGTTCTGGATTAATATACAGGCAAAAGGTAAAGGTTACAGGCACTGGTTCTGGAGTAAAGGTGCATACAGACGGTCAGATTTGTCAGATGAATGATTTGAACGATCTGAACGGTTTGATGAACGATTTGAACTATGAACGATTTTTGACTGCATTAAAATGACTGAAATCGTCCAAAACTGACTGCAAATACATCAGATATCGTTATTTGACCATCGGGAACGCACATCGTTCATCTTTCAAACATGTCAGATATTCCTTCAGATATGAACGATTTAATGATTTTTAAAATCGTTATCGTTCAGATCTGAAGAAAAATCTGACCGTGTGTATGCTCTATAATATAGAGGCAAAAGTGTGTCTTTTTTCTATGGGCCTGATGCAGAGACTCACACCGCTGCTGCGTCTTTGGATGCTATGGTAACACAGCAGGAGGCGTCTGAGGAGAAAAGATGCTTCCTGACAGTATTGCAGATCTGAGTGCTGAATCCTAGGACGCAGCATCGGATCATCTGCGGGGCCATCGGCCATCTGAGTAACCCTGACATTGGCCCTCACAGCTCCGCGGCCAAGACGAGCACGTCTGCATCAGAAGACACAGACCCCATTTTCCGTAAACGGAGGTCGGCACCGCAGTCGCCCTACCATTGGAGATGTAAGCACACCATTGGGTTTGTGTACACGTCTGAATGAGACCTTATGTACGTCTGGGGTGCCAATGTGTGCACACTGCCACTTATTAATATTTACACTCAGGACATCACACTGGTCAGTCACTGTGTATTCTCACATACTGCATGGAGACTTCAGGAAAGATCTCTAACCACTGATGAAGAGCTGGAGAGAATGAGGACATTCGGTTTAGAACGAAATAATTTTTTTTGCAAAGATCATTAAGCTTAACTAATGTTCATGCTACAATATACAGAGAGCCCTGGTAAGTGCGGGTCAGCAGGACAATCCTATGTTATAGAGTGTGATCGCGCTGTCACGCTGCTAAGTATGAATAGAACGGTCACAGCACACAGGTGGGGGGTGCCACGGATGGGTGCACCTCTGTCCCCTCTCCATATGGGGATATCCATAGCACTGTGGACCTGATTCAGACCCGCTCGCTAGGAAGCGTTCGCTCGTAGCTGGCGATGTTTTGCAATGTGCACATGCATACACATCGCAGGGTGCATGCGCAAATCAGTTCGAGCGATCGGCAAACTTTCGCTTGCTACGCATAGACTGCCCAGCTAAGAGAGTGACAGGAGAAGCCGTTTGTGGGTGGTGACAGGAGTTGGTCTTTGAAAACGGGTGGAGTGGAGGTGCGAACGCAGGCGTGTCTATGCGTCTTAACGCCATTCCAGAGGCGTACATAATTAAGATGCAGTGTCATAGTACACGTCACCTGGCTAGATTTTACACTGAAGTGCTCGCAGTGCTTGCGGCAGGGTATGGTCAACCACAAGCGCTACCTTCGCTTCCGATGGTTACATACACTTCCTGGAGATGACGTGCGTAAGTGGGCGTCTTTATACAGGCTGGTGGGCATCTGCATACACAGGGTGATCGCACGCGAAGACATAGTGAGCGTGATTATGCCTTGCCGTGCGATCGCCGGCCTTGCTGTCACTTAGCCGAATTTGCATACGCATCGAGCGAGCGCGTCTGAATCGAGCCCTCTATTACTGGGAACACCCGATTCCTGCCCAAACCACACCCCCTTGTGGGTGACACTGCTATGTCATGCTATTAACGCTCTTATTTTCTTACTGCGTTACGCAATGTGAGACCGAGGGATTGCCAACTCTGAAAATGGCCTCACAATTTCACCAATTACGTATTTTATTCTCTAAAGGGCCTAATGCAGAGTTGAACGACTATTTTGCGTTTTCGCACTGCGCGTGAAACAAGCGCATGCAAGTGCGGTGAATGCAGAATCTGACGCAATTCAATTGCATCTCCACCAGCACTGGACTTGGAGTAACGGGTCTGTGACTGGGCCTTCCCATGTGGGCAAAGTTCAGTGAGGACATGCCAACAGGACTGCGGGCCGTGCAGGGGAGCATGTAAGCGTAAATGTGCCTGTTTCTGGGCGTATCATTTGCCCCATATATATGGAGCAGTAGCCGCGCCCCGATGATGATGGGTATCAAACTAAGCGCACAGATAGAGGGCGCTGCAGAGGCAACGAAGCATTTAGGTTTTGCATGCAATGCGGGAGCAACAACAGCCGACTTGCTTTCACCTCTGCTTCAGACCACAAAGTGAAAATATATAAGATGGATGTTGCGTCGACATTGCTAGCATGTCGGCTTTCTTGTGATACTGATCCTAACGATACCCGTAACACTAATCGTAACCCTCCTGGTAATGTTGACATTCTGTCAATGTTGACATTTAAAACCATGTTGACATAATCAATGTCGACCTTCTGCTGTGAAAGCCGACATGCTAAATGCCGGCATTGTGATTACACACAGTTAGGAAACCTCCACCAGTCTCTCAGTGGGGTGTTGTCAATCCTTTAACATCTTAAAGAGGATGATGGAGACTCCCGAGAAATCGCTATATTTATGTGATAAGCCAGGGTGCTAGTCAGCAGCAGGACAGATCTCGCCAAAGATGGCATCTCAGGACTGGATGTGGGCACCAGCTGATGGTATGCCCTCCTGGACCACCTACGCCCTCCAGCAACCGAGTCTCCCATCCAAATGCAATGAATATGCCTTTTAAGTCTCTAACATCCAGACCAGACAGCTCGGAGGGACCAGAGACATGATTGGGGTACTGCATGGCGGGCACCGTCAGACATGTAACACACACATTGCACTGATGCATTTGGTAATACACCTCACAAACGACAGCTTGCCGCTGGCACACATACTTGTTGATCCTGAAGTTTAACTCCGACTACCCTGAAGGTGTTGTTGGCAGTGTTGTGGTAAATGTTAATCCGGCTGAACCCCTGCTGCCCGGGTTTGATTGGCACCCATTTCTTGCTGGTGTCATCGTAGATCATGACGGAAGCACGCGCTTGGCAGATACTCTGTTCGCTGTAGACAGAAGAGAGAAGAGCGTTATGCAGTGCTTTACCCTGGCAGGTGAGACCCATACAGTCCTGCAAATATGGACGGGAGGCTCAGATATACAGAACAGTCAATACGGGAAACATCTGAATGGAAACAGACACTCCCCCCATACAGTAAAACATGCTGCCAGGGACTAAGCTTTGCTTAGAGACATCTACAACCACAGGGGTGTGCCATCTCAGTTTTGTGGCGAGGCCAGTGACTGCGTCTGCCGATGCAGATTTACTGGCCTCCGCAGGGCTGCGCGTTATCTATGTGGCGTAAATTGTGAGCAACCTTATGGCCAATGCCTGCCCGATGGCCGAGAGGGTGATCCACTGCTGCGTCTTCGTGCAGTATCTTTTCACACAAGACGTCTCCTGGGATCACCATCGCAACCGGTTGCTCCTTTGGTCAGGCTGTGGGAGCTTGAAGCTTCCCGCAGCCTGACCGGGTGCTGGCCACTTAAAGAGTCCACCGACGCAGATCCTGCCCTCGTGCTTCCCACGAGAACGGGGGCGACACGCCACCGTTTCCGGGAACGGTGACGCAGGCTTGCGCCTGCTCTGCCCCCCAAATTCCACAGAATGTCAATCATGCTGTGGCTTGGCGGGCGGGGCGTCTGCAAATAAGATCGCAGGACCCGTTCTGCACATACGTTATGCGCAGGCCCCTCAACATCGGAGATGTACGTTAATCATCGGATAAAAGTAGAAAGGCCTTGCATGACGGCTGCTGAGTAATGGGCCTCATGTTCTGCACCCTGCGTGTAACCACCATTATCTGTCATTATTCTGTGTGCATGGGAAACGATTCTCCTTCCTCTATAAGCTGCCTGTAGTTCTCTGTTTCAGTGTTTGTTTGTTTGTTTTAAGCATTTTATTGAAACATCTGAAGAATTTACAAGGTTATTAGTGACAACATATATATGAATACATGTGAAATAGATGTAACCTCAAATATACTATCAAAACATAAGGTGAATTTATATGTCATTTTTATTCTTGTTCCCAACATATAACAATATAATATCAGCTGAGCTTAACAAATACATTGAAAATAGGAACAAAGGAGGAGGGATATGAAGAACAAAAACATTACTATGAAACCACTCAGGTATGTCTGGATAGTGATAAAGATCAAATTAAGATGTCAGGGCTACCGGGTCGTATTTTCAAATACGTTGTTTATACCAGTCAGTAAGTGTAATGGGAGAGTGAGAAGGTACCGTTCCCATTTAGTATACAATCTCCGCACAGCTTCATTGTTCAAGTAGAAGCTTTTTTTTGCTATTGTGGCTATAAAAGGTGCCTACACACTTGGTGATTTTTTTACACGATTCTGCCGATTTCGACGCCTCAGGATGACAAATCATGTAAAATATATCCAAATCGTGAGTGCCCACTCACAATCACGATTCCGATGAACGTACCCGCTGGTCGTACATCGCATCTCGAGATCTTGCCTGCTGCAGGCAAGATTTGCCAATCTTGGCCACGATGTGGTGCAGATCGTACGTGTGTTTGTACTCATGGGAATCAGTATGATTTGCTGCCGGACCCATGCCCGGCGGTTCAAATCCCGACAGCGGCAGCCCGACAAGGATGAAAATCACGATCGTCCCCAGGTAAGTATTCACTAACCTATCCTACCCCCTAACCCTCCCTTAGGGGTGCCTAACCCTAACCTTCCCCCCCAGTGCCTAACCCTAATCCCCCCTCTAAGTACCTAAACCTAACCCTCCTTCCCTGCCGCCTAAACCTAAGTCCCCCCTGGGGGTGCCCAACCCTAACCCTCCCTCCCCCTAACCTCCCTTAGGGGTGCCTAACCCTAACCTTCCCCCCCAGTGCCTAACCCTAATCCCCCCTCTAAGTACCTAAATCTAACGCCCCCTTCCCCGCCGCTTAAACCTAAGTCCCCCCCCGGGGGTGCCTAACCCTAACCCTCCCTTCCCCTAACATCCCTTGGGGGGGTGCCTAACCTTAAGCCCCCCCCCCCGGGAGCCCCTAACCTAACCCTCCCCCTCCGCAGCGCCCGGCATCACTTCAATCGGGATGCCGGGCGCTGGTCTCCTGGCATTGGTAAAATGACAGGTGTCCAGATTTAGATGCCTGTCATTTAACCATTTAACCCTCGCCGGGATTAAGCAGTCGGGAAGCTGGCTGTCGGGATTAGGTCCGCCGGCTTCCCCACTGCATACCTACCCATGATTCCGTCACCTGACTGACATACCCCTGCATACGAACAGCCTCAATTTTGAGCAGCACCGTGACTTGGATGAGACGGACGCGATTCCCTGTTCTGCACACCTGATCGCACAACCTGCCTAATTTGGGGAGTATATTTGTACTATACAGTCAAAAAGATGTAATTGAAAATACATTGAAAACTAGTATTTAAATAAAAGTCTCAGTCCTGTACCCATGGCTGGCGCTGCCTTGTCCCTGAATGCATGACGGTAATGATAAAAATGTCCCATAGCGAAGTGTATTCTACATAAATGCTAGTTAGGCAAGTTATATCAGTAAATGTATGGGTCAGAAGATTGCAACCTGTATATGTGGGACTACTAGCCCCAGCATGTCCTGCTAGTCATATCCTGGAGGTTCATGAGTTGCCATCCTCTGGTGTTACATGCAGGCAGAATACATGTATATATGTCCATACGGCACCATTACTATTACAGATTAGTAACCGGTTATAGTTCTGTAATTAGGCAATGACTGGTAGTTAGCGCCCTCT
Source organism: Taudactylus pleione (assembly GCA_031769625.1). NCBI lineage: Eukaryota > Metazoa > Chordata > Amphibia > Anura > Myobatrachidae > Taudactylus > Taudactylus pleione. Next base: position 506,054 of record JAUIMM010000170.1, read on the forward strand.
ACTGTTTCAGATGAGACTGCACTACTCGCATCAATGCAGTAACAACAGTATTGTGTCAATCATAAGGAATTTTAAGTATATCCGTATGGTTTCCGGCGAGACAATATCTGGTACAGTGATAAGACTCACACACTATTAACTCCTTCTGCACATGTGCATGAACGTATTCTCATTGCATCTATATTATCTGAATGTCTATATAGTATGTTATCAATTATATCATAGGTGACACTGAATGCTGGTAAAACTAAGGAAACATTTTCAGACTCCTGATAAACCTTCATTATTAAATATCCGAGTCCCCAGCTGGATGCGGTCATGTGATGTGACATATAGGGGGAGATGTTTCAAGTTTTGGAAAGAGATAAGGTAAAGAAGTTGCGCTGAGCAGCAAATCAGCTACTGTCTAGTACAGCCTTTATAACAGCTCTCTCCAAGGCTTGATACATCTCTCCTATAATAAGTTCTGGGGTAGTGCCGGCTGGGATATCTTGTCCTTTTATAGGATCAGTAAACTAAAAATCCAATTTAATTCACGCAGAAGGGACAATAATAAAACACAAACACACGGGTATAAATAGTGCCCCTTTAAATTCACTGGCTAAAGCCGCTGCGGCTATAAAAAGCCCATCTTAGTAAATGTACCCCTATGTATCAACTTATATCCTTGATGCAAAGTTAATATAGGCTGGAATAAGAGCACAAGGGAGAATATAAGAGTAATTAACAAGCGTTGTGTGTTATCTATGTAGAGCAGGGATGGGGAACCTCAGGCCGGGAGCCGTATAAGGCCCTCGGAATCATTTGGTCTGGCCCTCAGCGCTTTTCTATGCTAGCCTCATCTGGCTATCAGGGTGCCTAGAATAGCACCATGCAGCCAGAATCTATGCAGCAGTGCTGCCTGGAGCGTCCTTAGGTGCGTTTCAGACAGTCGAAACCGCTGCCCTTACAGCTCCACCCACAAACGGCACTTCCTGTCAATCACTTTGCGATGGGTCTACGAAGCCTCTGCGATCGCAGTCCCGTTCGCAGGAGCTAGTTCGAGCACTGCGATCCATACGCAGGAGGCAACAATCGGCCGATTACGTGCGTATAAGCAACTGCGTTCCTTGCTGAATCAGGCCCTACATCAATTAGAGATTTTATTAAAGACTTTCATTTGTTATATCCGCGATTGCGGCATTGCAGCAGGAAGGTGATATGTATCATTGTCTGTCTGACAGCGAGAATCATAGATTTCATATCACAGTGGGGTTCTCCAAAATATACGTATATGACATGTTGTAAGATTGTCTAAGAATAGATGTAAAGTCTGATTGAAGAACAGTAATAAGCAGAGGTTGTGAAATAGTTTAAATATATATATGAATATTGAGACATATCCCTATTTGTGTGACTGGATACTATATGGTAATTAGGATAATTGATAATATTTAAAACACTAACATAGAAAATGTGATTAAAAACAAAAATGTTCTTTAGACACTATTCTACTACTAGCTGTTTTTCTATTACATTAAATATTTCACAGTATCATTGTGGTTGCTATGGTGCTCATTAAAGTGTTGTTCTAAAATTAATTAATAAAAAGATTTAGGAGTAAATTTACTAAAGTGAGAGTTTTTAGAAATGAGTTTTAGAAGAGATGTTGCCCATAGCAACCAGATTCTACTTAACATTTAAGTAGTCAGATTTGTGTGCACCATTTTTCATGGAAATCTTTTTGGGGTAAATTATGGAATTGCCCCCACCCACACCAATTACATATTCTTAATAATTTAACTAATAATAGTGCTGCATTATATCTGAGGATGGCAGTCGCAGATATATGGACACAGATGACAGACTCGTAGTAGGGACATGATAACTGGGTGGGGGGAGTACTAAGGACACATTACAGGTGGGTGAGGCTAGTAGTAGAGACACACCAATAATAGGTACACGTGATGATAGCTAGGGGACACATGGATTGGGTATCGGTAATAGGGACACTGGATGACAGCTGGGGGAGTAATAGTAATAGGGACACTGGATGACAGCTGGGGGAGAAATAGTAATAGGGACACTGGATGACAGCTGGAGGGAAGTATCAGTAATAGGGACACTGGATGACAGCTGGAGGGAAGTATCAGTAATAGGGACACTGGATGACAGCTGGGGGAGTAATAGTAATAGGGACACTGGATGACAGCTGGGGGAGTAATAGTAATAGGGACACTGGATGACAGCTGGGGGAGTAATAGTAATAGGGACACTGGATGACAGCTGGAGGGAAGGATCGGTAATAGGGACACTGGATGACAGCTGGAGGGAAGTATCAGTAATAGGGACACTGGAAGACAGCTGGAGGGAAGTATCAGTAATAGGGACACTGGATGACAGCTTGGGGAGTGATAGTAATAGGGACACTGGATGACAGCTGGGGGAGTAATAGTAATAGGGACACTGGATGACAGCTGGGGGAGTAATAGTAATAGGGACACTGGATGACAGCTGGGGAAGTATCAGTAATAGGGACACTGGATGACAGCTGGGGAAGTATCAGTAATAGGGACACTGGATGACAGCTGGAGGGAAGTATCAGTAATAGGGACACTGGATGACAGCTGGAGGGAAGTATCAGTAATAGGGATACTGGATGACAGCTGGGGGAGTAATAGTAATAGGGACACTGGATGACAGCTGGAGGGAAGTATCAGTAATAGGGACACTGGATGACAGCTGGAGGGAAGTATCAGTAATAGGGACACTGGATGACAGCTGGGGGAGTAATAGTAATAGGGACACTGGATGACAGCTGGGGGAGTAATAGTAATAGGGACACTGGATGACAGCTGGGGGAGTAATAGTAATAGGGACACTGGATGACAGCTGGGGAAGTATCAGTAATAGGGCCACAAATGATAACTGGGGGGTATAGGTAATAGGGACACAAATGATAACTGGGGGGATACAGGTAATAGGGACACAAATGATAACTGGGGGGTATAGGTAATAGGGACACAAATGATAACTGGGGGATTATAGGTAATAGGGACACAAATGATAACTGGGGGGGTATAGGTAATAGGGACACAAATGATAACTGGGGGGGTATAGGTAATAGGGACACAAATGATAACTGGGGGATTATAGGTAATAGGGACACAAATGATAACTGGGGGGTATAGGTAATAGGGACACAAATTATAACTGGGGGGGTATAGGTAATAGGGACACAAATGATAACTGGGGGGTATAGGTAATAGGGACACAAATGATAACTGGGGGATTATAGGTAATAGGGACACAAATGATAACTGGGGGGTAAAGGTAATAGGGACACAAATGATAACTGGGGGGGTATAGGTAATAGGGACACAAATGATAACTGGGGTATAGGTAACAGGGACACAAATGATAACCGGGGGGTATAGGTAATAGGGACACAAATGATAACTGGGGGGTATAGGTAATAGGGACACAAATGATAACTGGGGGTATAGGTAATAGGGACACAAATGATAACTGGGGGGTATAGGTAATAGGGACACAAATGATAACTGGGGGGTATAGGTAATAGGGTCACTGAATGACAGCTGAGGGAGTATCAGTAGTAGGGACACATGATAACAGCTGGGGGGGGTGGAGTAACAGTAGTAGGGATGTATGGCAGCTGCACAGCCTCAGCTTGACATGATGCGGAATAGCTGCAGACCCAACAATTTGGGATGCAGCATAACTAATATGGAACAGACAGGTAGAGGTGCCGAAAGGACGGGGCATAGATAATGTCTTACAGCCGGGTACGGAATTGGTCCACAGACTGTGCCAGGGCAGGAAGGGGCATCCCGGAGAGTCACCTATAGCCACTAACTGTGTGTTTAGGAGTCCCGTGATAGCTGCCTTATAAACAAATACTGTCTAGGATGATAATCTCCTCTCTTTTTTGGATAACAGTAAATAAGGATAGTAATCACCCAGTGGGGGGATTTCCTCGGTATGCTCTAGGCTGGAACTTGTCAGTATAGACTCTCTGGGAGATGTGGGTGTGTTTTACATTTCAACACATCCTGTTAGATTCTGTTTATTTCAGCACATAGACGACGGTCTCACTCGTGAGATCTGCTAAAATTACACGTTTCTTTTCCTGTCATGTTCTGCTCTATTTTAGTGCTGACAGCATTTAAGTCTCATTTAGTGAGGTAACGCGCTGCCCACTTTCCTTCCACTCCTCACTCGCCGTGCCGTGGGCCGGTGCCAGGGGACAAATATAGGTAACCCACTCTCGGCCAGACCACAGGCTCCAGTCTATGTATTTCCAGGATCTGTGCTAGACCTTGTCTGGTTGCAGAGACGATCTGACAGACATAGGGCCTGATTCACCAAGGATCGCAATTGCCCTTGCAATTATGCAAATGCAGCTGGTGGTGTATAAGATCACCATCGCCAACATCGGTGGTTGATGGTCGCGGGCGCTGGGTGGCCAGCCGCTCCGTCCCTTAAATGCAGAGGCATTCAAGGGCTTGCGTTCGTCTTAGCAGGACCCATTCTGCACACTCGCAGAATGGGTCCTGCGCACGCGCTGATTCCCGATAATCACTTACGCGCAGTACTAAATCAGGCCCAAAGTCATTAGAGAATCCAGTTTCTAATTTTATTTACCGATTTGAAGATGTTGGAGCCTGATATATTATCAATTAATCGCAAATATTAATATTAACATCCCCCGAATGTACGACAGAAACTGCAGTAAATATCACCGATAGCTGCTGCGATCTCTCCATTCCTATCGGCAGCCTCAACCCCCCATAGGTTTTTATGGGGGGATGTGATGCTACCGTATTTACCAACTTCCGGGAATGCGATGAAATCCGGAGATTGGCCCTCGTAGCTACCGCCATCTGGAGATGGCGGCAGACCGCTGTAGCCTGCGGGCTACACATTGTAAAATTACCCGGCTCCCCGGCAGTGGCAGACGCGCATTCTGAAGCCCCTGTTTCTCCGAAAGCTGGATAATACAGTCCTGCGCTATGATCGCATCTTGCAATGTGATCATCGGCGGTAATATCATAACAAATGGGATCATTAATAAATGGGCCCCATAATGTGGTGCAAAGAGTCGTGATGTACTGTAACTCTTAGCAACCAGTTTTGTGTAGTCAGGCAGATGACAGCTATGGTCCGATGCGGGGGCGAGAGGCTCCCTACTGCCTGCACCACACTTCCTGCACTGGACAGCCTTAAAGCTAGTGTGGCACAGGCCAGGGTATAGCAAGCGTTGCTTTACAATGGGGGCAACGTGTAACTGGATTTTGAATGCACATCTTATAAAATGATATTTCCAATGAAAAGAGAATTAAACTGGACTTTAAAAAATGACAGCAATATTACTCTTTTTAAAGAATGAGAAATAGGCCAATTGATAAGTAGTATATAAACGCCATATATTCTTTATTTTTCCCTTAGCGTTCAGCTAATTATGTACGTACAGGGTAACAATGACTCACACTCTAAGCTAATGCGCCCCATCCATTGCCCCATATAGCACTTACACTCACTGCGATGCAGCCAGGGCACCATGTAACAGTGCATTACGTGATTACCCAACTACCTCACAACCATCCCTTGAACTAGGTATGCCCCAGAGTGGCTGAGTCCTAGGCCCCCAAAAGGGGGCGTGGCCATTGAAAAAGGGGGCGTGTCTATAAGACACGTCTCCTTTTCGTGCTGCCAACAGGGAGAATAGATGCCGGGCACATGCGGTCGGCATGTCCCCCCGAGACACTGCAACCCGCAGGTAAAGACAGCACCCGCAGGCTGTGAGGGCAGGGTGCTTTTTGCCCTCCAGAAGGAGGGCAGGACGCCTCGCCCCGCTATAACAGCCTTGCGGGAACGCTACCCCTATGCAGTGCCCCCAGTAGTGGTACCCCCTATGCAGTGCCCCTTATATAGTGATCCCAGTAGTAGTCCCCCCATGCCGTGCCCCCAATAGTGGTACCCCTTATGCAGTGCCCTTTAAATAGTGGCCCCAGTTGTAGTCCACCCTATGCAGTACCCCCCAGTATTGCCCTTTATATAGAGCCCCCAGTAGTGGTCCCCCGATGCAGTGCCTCCAGTGGTAGTGCCCCCCCTTGGAGTGCCCCTAGTAGTAGCCCCCCTTGTAGTAATCCCCAGCCTTGTAGTGTCCCTAGTAGTAGTCCCCACTCTTGTAGTGCCCCTAGTAGTAGCCCCCCCCTTGTAGTGCCCCTAGTAGTAGCCCTCCCCTTGTGGTGCCCCTAGTAGCCCCCCTTGTGGTGCCCCTAGTAGTAGTCCCCCCTTGTGGTGCCCAAGTAGTAGTCCCCCCTTGTGGTGCCCCTAGTAGCCCTCCCCTTGTGGTGCCCCTAGTAGTAGCCCCCCTCGTGGTGCCCCTAGTAGTAGTCCCCCCCTCGTGGTGCCCATGGGAGTAGCCCCCCTCGTGGTGCCCCTAGGAGTAGCCCCCCCTTGTGGTAAAAAACATTTACCTGTATCCCCGCTCCGGCTCCCGCCATCCGCTCCTCCAGGAAAAGGCTGCTCCTCCGCGTCCCTGGCTTGCAGGCGGCTCCATGGCTTTAGTTTTCTCCCCTGCGTCCCAGAATGCCAGGCGCGGCCGCGATGACGTCACTGGTGCACCGCACAGGCATTCTGGGCGACAGTGGGAGGGGCTTAGGGATAGTGGGAGGCGGTGGTCTTCATGGCGCCCACCGACGGTGTTCAGGGCGCGGCTGCAGCATATAGTATAATAAGTCACTGTGACTTATTGTCATGCCGGCTGCGCCCTTACAGCTTGGCGCCGGCCCTGAGTGTGTGACAAGTTGCTATGAAAGGAGAGGAGTTTGTGACAAGTTGCCGTGCAGGTGGGGGTACCGTGTGACAAGTTGCCGTGCAGGTGGGGGTACCGTGTGACAAGTTGCCGTGCAGGTGGGGGTATTGTGTGATAAGTTGCCGTGCAGGTGGGGGTATTGTGTGACAAGTTGCCGTGCAGGTGGGGGTATTGTGTGATAAGTTGCCGTGCAGGTGGGGGTACCGTGTGATAAGTTGCCGTGCAGGTGGGGGTATTGTGTGATAAGTTGCCGTGCAGGTGGGGGTATTGTGTGATAAGTTGCCGTGCAGGTGGGGGTATTGTGTGATAAGTTGCCGTGCAGGTGGGGGTATTGTGTGACAAGTTGCCGTGCAGGTGGGGGTATTGTGTGATAAGTTGCCGTGCAGGTGGGGGTATTGTGTGATAAGTTGCCGTGCAGGTGGGGGTACCGTGTGATAAGTTGCCGTGCAGGTGGGGGTATTGTGTGACAAGTTGCCGTGCAGGTGGGGGTATTGTGTGATAAGTTGCCGTGCAGGTGGGGGTACCGTGTGATAAGTTGCCGTGCAGGTGGGGGTACCGTGTGATAAGTTGCCGTGCAGGTGGGGGTATTGTGTGACAAGTTGCCGTGCAGGTGGGGGTACCGTGTGACAAGTTGCCGTGCAGGTGGGGGTACCGTGTGACAAGTTGCCGTGCAGGTGGGGGTATTGTGTGATAAGTTGCCGTGCAGGTGGGGGTATTGTGTGATAAGTTGCCGTGCAGGTGGGGGTACCGTGTGATAAGTTGCCGTGCAGGTGGGGGTATTGTGTGACAAGTTGCCGTGCAGGTGGGGGTATTGTGTGATAAGTTGCCGTGCAGGTGGGGGTACCGTGTGATAAGTTGCCGTGCAGGTGGGGGTACCGTGTGATAAGTTGCCGTGCAGGTGGGGGTATTGTGTGATAAGTTGCCGTGCAGGTGGGGGTACCGTGTGATAAGTTGCCGTGCAGGTGGGGGTATTGTGTGATAAGTTGCCGTGCAGGTGGGGGTACCGTGTGATAAGTTGCTGTGCAGGTGGGGGTATTGTGTGACAAGTTGCCGTGCAGGTGGGGGTACCGTGTGATAAGTTGCCGTGCAGGTGGGGGTACCGTGTGATAAGTTGCTGTGCAGGTGGGGGTATTGTGTGACAAGTTGCCGTGCAGGTGGGGGTACCGTGTGATAAGTTGCCGTGCAGGTGGGGGTACCGTGTGATAAGTTGCTGTGCAGGTGGGGGTATTGTGTGATAAGTTGCCGTGCAGGTGGGGGTACCGTGTGATAAGTTGCCGTGCAGGTGGGGGTACCGTGTGATAAGTTGCTGTGCAGGTGGGGGTATTGTGTGACAAGTTGCTGTGCAGGTGGGGGGCATGTTTGCAAACTGCAGAGGAAGGGTCTGGATATAATTTTTTAACAATAGATGTGAGAATTGTTGATAACGTTGGCTAGTTGTACGGAGCCGCCATTTACTTGGGTGGACAAGTTGGACAGTTGGATAAACAATGGTCATATGTATGGATATCTTAAATCTATGACATAGTTTTATCCTTTGTCTGACAATCCCATTATCTTGCTGCCGTTTACAGCCCCTTGGAGGGGTGACCATGTAGAGCAGTAATGGGTAGCTAGTGCCCCTTCCCACTTTAATCTGCTACCCTCAGCTCCTTCCTGCTTTACTGACAGATTTGTGTGTTAGAGTGTGTAACAGTGATGCTGATATTACAGCTAGGTGCCCCCTTCTCTGATTATGTATTGTTTTAGCTTATTACTGAGATTAAGGGTAAAGTGTGGCCATGTTGAAGGCTACAGGACCACCCATGCACCCATCAGGTTACTGTTGTAGTGATACAGTGGGATCTGACATTGCGCCCGATTGTAAAGCAATCGCAGCTGCGATTTAGCACGCAACAAAGCAACAAATATATGCTAATGTCTGCAAAGGTCGCCCGAGTATAAAGACGCCCACTGCTGCTTTCTTACCTGCGCGCGATGATGCATACCTGCGTAAATATCGGTAACAAAGCTGCAACATCGGCAGCCTTGGGAGCTCTTCAGACACGATGGCAAGCAATCACTCGATTGCGTGCGTAATCGCCTTGCGTCCATCTCTGAATCAGGCCAACTTTTTCGGCATGGCCATAACAATGCGGCAGTGCGTCCTGTGCCGGCCCTGCCCCCTACACCGGTGATGTAATTACGTTATGAGTAGGGGGTGGGGATCGCTGGCACCACTGCCAGCCAGGGAGACAGGATTGCTGACACCGGCTCCGATAAGCAGAACACTGCAAACAGTGTCCTGGGGACGATGTGGGTGGCTCTTCAGTAGCGCTAGAGGTTGCAGGGTGCCGTTCCAAGCCACAAGTACCGTGGGGCAGCGACAGAGCAGCAGCAGCAACTGCTCGCACACCCTGAGTTAAGGCTCTGATAAATATTCGGCATGTGCTGGGTCTTAACAGAGGGTGTAGCCATATTAGAAGAAACAGGAAGTGAAAGTAAGCAGGGAAAAAGTGAATAGCCACAATGGCCTAAATATATTATGTATAATAGCACATATGAATAACTGTCTGTGTGTGTGTGAGCAGATGTGTTTTATACAGTAGCCCCGATTGCATGGGGTGGGAATTGCCAGGTGGTTCGCTGGCAATACTGCAAAAGCTACTGAAGTGCTTTATAGTAACTTGGCACAGGCGGAAAGGACCTTTATTAACTTACAAAGAATGTAAAAGACTATGGGTACATTATAACAGATGTTACACCTGGCACCGGGCTATCAAATCAAAGCAATATCAAGGTTTCCCATGGATAATTAATTACACAAAGAAATAAATACATAACACTTGTACAGTGCACTTTCTGCGAGCATTGATTTGTTGTTTATAGGACCCATTTAGTATATATTCATCCCTTCCTCAGTCCAAGTCACCAACTGGGAATATTAATTCAAGAAAACACGGAGCTGATATTAATTTTAGCCAACCGCTGCAAAAGGATCCAGACGTTTCTGCGTGCGCGTCGGAAAATATTGAAACTATGTCTGGCGGTGCTGCATATAGCTATATAATAAACAAGCATGACGTTACTTTAAATAGATGTAAAATATGTCTATATCTCTGTAGAGAACATATAATCACTACAAATCCGTGGTGACATATGTAAACGTGCGCTACTTGCCGGCCATCGGGCTTTAAATTTACCATCTCGTGCTAGGAAAAGGGACTCCACAAATGGGAGTGGTATGAGACCACTGGGGAGGGGTTTCAGCAGCCATGGTTGGGGTGGAGCAGGACCCAATGTGTCCCCCACACTTTTAAATGGAATACTGCTATCTGTGGTATGGTGGTGGCAGCCATATTAGGAGCAAATCTAATGCCGGGTACACGCTAGACGATACGCCGTACAATCTGGGGAGTGTGTACCCGCTATGTCGCTGACAATGCACTCTCCCGCGTGTCGTTAACGGCATGGCCCGTCGGACCTGCGATATCGTCAGCGGAGGCCATGCTGCCGAATACAGCATGCCCCCTGCTGTCGCACCGGTCCCGTCATTAACGCGGTACACACTAGACAGTCTAGTAGTGTGTACCGGCCTTTACTCCTTAGAAACAGAACCAATAAATCTCATTAACAAACCATACTCTGGTTGCAATCAAATTGTCATGTTATGAATATCAACTGCTTTTGTCTGTTATTGGATATTACAGGCATGAAGAGACTTCTTCTTAGAAGCGTCATTCAATAGGGTTACTGACAGGAAGTCTGCTGTGCATAAGAAAAATATCCCCCCGGGAAGCTGTTTTACGTCACACAGATTGCAGTTTGGATTAGTGGTGCTCTGAAATGAAGCACGCCAGCTAAATCCGAATGGCGCAATCAGCGACATTCCGGAAATGTCACCATCACTTGTAAAATAAAACTTTATTTATAACATGCCAGACTACATTACGTGGTACCGAGAAACTGCGCAGAGATTAGAGACAGACATCGACCGCACAGACAGCAGATTGTTTTGATGATCCAGGAGGGTAGGGGAGACTGTGAGAAACTGTACAGGTGACATATATATACAGACCCCTGGAAAAACTGGTCTCAATTCTCTATACTGAGAGAAGGAAAATCATTCAGCCCATTTCCATGAAAGGGAACTGATCCATTTTCAGCTTCCTGTATAGATCCTACATGAACTCCTCACAAAATTATCTGACTGGGTCCTAGGTGCACACAGTTGGCGTAGTGGTCAGCATTAATGCCTCACTTCACCAAGGTCTTGAGATGTATCAAGCAATGAAAGAGTGGAGAAGGGGACCAGTGGAGACGTTACTCATAGCAACCAATCAGCTTTTGCCTATCATTTTATAGAATGCTTCCTAAAGCTGATTGGTTGCTATGGGCAACTTCCCCACTGGCCCACTGCTTGATACACCAAATCCTATATATTTATATGATATCATTTTGGATAGACTCAGCTGATTCCCGTAGACTGGGATGAGACGTTGTGCATAGCACTGATGGCGTATGCTTTCCAAGATGGCACACATACTGAAAGTGTAAAGAGCAAATGGTCAACTACTACTGTGGATCCATTACAGTAAGCTAATACTATTACTGTGCGTGTGTCTGGGGAAGTGTCATGGCCGCCAAACACGATGGTTACTAAGCTGGCCTAGTTACTTCTGTGGAGATGAAGGCCCACACCCCAACTCAGGTGTACACGAGTTTGCCTCTAATGCTGGAATATGACAAATTATTGCATGAAATATCAACTGGCATATCCCTGTGAGGTAACAGTAAGATTATAGCAGAATTGGGATAGAGATTGTTACGTATTATCCGGAATCTCCAGAAAAATGTATGTAAGGAAATTACAGTTTTTCCCCTTTTTTTTACCGTTCCTATTGCCATTCTTTAATTGCAAACGCGTCTAATTCCCGGTAAGAGGCTGCTTTAGCATCGCCATAAATAAAGCCCAGGGACAGACTCGTAACGTGGCTGGAGCTGACCTGTTTGTCTCATGGACAACTGTACATGGCAATTTTCCTTTACATATCATAACTGAATCTTTTCGTGTTGACGTCAGGAGGGAAGACGACTACAAGGCAATCTTATAAGACCTCGGTTAAAAAAGACTCGCTGAAAATTCAAAATTGCTCCCATACGAATCTGAGGTGGGTCGCTAGTTAGACCATAAAAAACAAACAAACATTAAAACAGTTGAATGCCATTGCTATAATACCTGCAGTGACAGAAACAGAGCACCCATCCCCCCTAATGCACACCTGTGCCCAAGTAAGCAGGATTACAAAACAATGGAAGCTGTAAAACGCGTGTTATCTTACAGCACATCTTACGCTGGTCTATAGAGGGATGATATTATGAATGAAATGCACAAAGCACAGTCAATGTTCCAGGAATATTACAAGTTACCCTAGTTCCTTTCTTCTTCTGGATTTGGAATCACTGGGACAGATGCAGAGGTGGAAATAAAATGGGAGCGAGATACTCAAAAGAATGTTCTCGAGTAAAAAGTGTATTTCCGTACATACGCGGCTATTTACAGAGAAGTCATCGTCATTGGTGCCTACCTGCAGCCCCCTCCCCACAGGCACATTTACAAATATTTGCAGGTACGCAGGTGGGTGATGACGCCCTCACTGAGCTGTGTCCGCCCCGCTCTACCCCCCCCCCCGGTCATAAGGATCGGTGGACCCACCCGCACGTCTCTGAATTGCCGCATCTGCGTGGGCTCGTCTCCTAAGCACGTGCAGAGCAAATTTACACGTGATACGCTACACAAATTTGGCATACATTCAAATCTGCTAGAAAACAGCCATGACGCCAGAGTCTCTCTCTGTTATACGTCATTACGCCTGGTTACAGAGGATTAAGGGCCTGATTCAGATTTGGGAATAGAGTTAAGCTGGTTACAAACTAAACGATGTGTGTATCCAGCGATGTCGCCGGAGAACCCAGCGCCAATGGGCCTACATATCGGGCAGTTCATACACACGGGGCGACCTGGTGCCCAACCGCCCGATATGCCGATCCCCTCCCCCACATAGCGCTGCATGGGATCGTCAGCCGCATTGCCTGATCTTACAAGCAGATATCGTCTAGTGTGTAGGGGCCTTAAGATAGAGAAAGTAACAGAGCATCTGCACTGCGGGGGGGGGGGCAGATGTAACATATTCAGAGAGAGTTACATTTGGGAGGGAGGTGTCCAAACTGAGATCTAAATTGCAATGTAAAAATAAAGCTGTCCAGCATTTGTGGGCTACATGCAAAAGCAGCCGGTATTTACCCTGCATGTAAAATAATATATGTGTTTGCACCCCTTGCATTGCAACATGGTTTGTCTAGGTACACAAGGGCCTGATTCAGAGCCGGACGCTCTGACAAGAGCGCTCGCTCTGAATCAGGGCTGTCCTACCTATTATTGGAGCGGGCTCCAGGCCGCTCGCATAGCTGTGGGTGACCACCCACAGCTTATGCGAGCGGCCAAAAAGATGGTCGCGATGGTCAAGACCATCGCAACCATCAAGCCCAGAAGTGCTTTTGGCTCTATCAGAGCCAAAAGCACTCCCACTGACATCACTAGTGATGTCAGTGGGGCCGGACCCAGACGGTAGGCGTTCCCATGGGAACGCCTCCATCTGGGCAGCAACGCCCCCGGCACGCCCACCAAAGGGGGCGTGCTGTCACTCACCATCGACAGCACGCCCCCTTTGGTGAGAGACCCATAGCGACGGCTTGGCCGTCGCTATTCGGGTCTCGCGCATGCGCACGACGGAGCTCCCTCCGTCGTGCGCATGTGCACTAGGGCACCATCGACCCGCTTGCGAGCGGGTCTAGATCAGGCCCACAGTTACTTGTTCCATCTTAGGCTGGGTACATATGTCCGATATATCGTTTTGAGGCGGATCGGAACAATATATCGAGCACAACGTCTAATGTGTACCCACGATTGCGCGCTCCCGTGGGTCACTTGCAATATCGTGTGATTGGCCGTGCTGCAATCACACAATATCATATGCGGGGCTGAGCCGTGTAACGGCTCAGTAACGAAGGTATCGCCCCGTTGTTCATTACATTGGGTAATGTGTACCGGCAATCTTGCATGGTCTGGGTGAGGGTAAATCACCCCAACCATCGGCAAGATTTCTGGTCGTCTAATGTGTACCCAGCCTTACTCTATTCCCAAATCTGAATCAGGCACTAAGACAACACTATAGTTTAATGCATGATCGTACGTTGTGCCTAAAATATACAGTATAGAAAAAAGAAAGTTTCTAAAAAAAAAAAAAAACAACCACACAAAATTACAGTCAACTATACTCAAACATATGCTTCTAATATATATATTATATACGCTTCAAGATGAATTTTTAAAGTGAATATCTTTAACCTCGATTTAAATTGTAACATATTATGGAATGAATGTGCAATTATAATTGGCTTACCTGGCTGCCTTTGGTGACATCATAAGCCTAATACAACTAAGTTCCCTGCGTTCTCACCACTCAGCATGCATTAGGGTTACGCTCCTGTACGACACTGATTATAGAGATGATAGTTTGTATTCAGTAACAAATACTGGAGTGTGAACTTACACAGGAAAAGGATGTTCTACCAGAAGTACTCAGGGCAGGAAATAGTTATTGGTTAAGATGTTAGAATCAAAACCAAAATACCTCGCTCATGTCACTCATGCGTGATATTCAACTGTCTGACTGTGGAGGCCTGATTCAGCAAGGATCGCTACTGCTGTACGCAGCGGCGAATTTGCACAGAATGCAGCTGCGAATGCATGCTAATGTCAGCCATAGTTAATCCGGCATAGAGACGCCCACTGCTGGTTTCTCACATCCGTACTACCTCCCCCCCAAGTGCCTAAACCTAACCCCCCCCTTCCCCGCTGCCTAAACCCAACCCTCCCAGTGGGGGTGCCTAACCCTAAGTCCCCACCAGGAGCCCCTAACCTAACCCTCCCCCCCACCACGGCTGTCCGCACCCGGCGCCCGGCTTACCTTCGATCGGTAAGCCGGGTGTCGGGCTCCCGGCATAGGTCTAATTACAGGCGTCGGTATTTCGACGCCTGTCAGTTGTACCTTGCCGGGAGTAAGCAGTCGGGAAGCGAGCGGTCGGCATTGCGACCGCCGGCTTCCCAACTGCTTCCCCTTTTCTGACAATGACACACTGACACTAGGGGTCCCAGAACAATGACACACTGACACTAGGGATCCCAGAACAATGACACACTGACACTCGGGATCCCAGAACAATGACACACTGACACTAGGGATCCCAGAACAATGACACACTGACACTAGGGATCCCAGAACAATGACACACTGACACTAGGGGTCCCAGAACAATGACACACTGACACCTGGGGATCCCAGAACAATGACACACTGGCACTTGGGATCCCAGAACAATAGCACACTGACACTCGGGGTCCCAGAACAATGACACACTGACATTTGTCATGCCAGAACAATGACACACTGACACTAGGGGTCCTAGAACAATGACACACTGACACTCGGGATCCCAGAACAATGACACACTGACACTTGGGATCCCAGAACAATGACACACTGACACCTGGGGATCCCAGAACAATGACACACTGACACCTGGGGATCCCAGAACAATGGCACACTGACACTCGGGGTCCCAGAACAATGACACACTGACACCTGGGGTCCCAGAACAATGACACACTGACACTCGGGATCCCAGAACAATGACACACTGACACTAGGGGTCCCAGAACAATGACACACTGACACTCGGGATCCCAGAACAATGACACACTGACACTCGGGATCCCAGAACAATGACACACTGACACTTGGGATCCCAGAACAATGACACACTGGCACTTGGGATCCCAGAACAATGACACACTGACACGCGGGATCCCAGAACAATGACACACTGACACGCGGGATCCCAGAACAATGACACACTGACATTAGGGGTACCAGAACAATGACACACTGACACTAGGGGTCCCAGAACAATGACACACTGACACTCGGGATCCCAGAACAATGACACACTGACACTTGGGATCCCAGAACAATGACACACTGACACTCGGGATCCCAGAACAATGACACACTGACACTCGGGATCCCAGAACAATGACACACTGACACTCGGGGTCCCAGAACAATGACACACTGACACTCGGGGTCCCAGAACAATGACACACTGACACTCGGGGTCCCAGAACAATGACACACTGACATTAGGGGTACCAGAACAATGACACACTGACACTCGGGATCCCAGAACAATGACACACTGACACCTGGGGATCCCAGAACAATGACACACTGGCACTTGGGATCCCAGAACAATGACACACTGACACTAGGGGTCCTAGAACAATGACACACTGACACTCGGGATCCCAGAACAATGACACACTGACACTAGGGGTCCCAGAACAATGACACACTGACACTAGGGGTCCCAGAACAATGACACACTGACACTAGGGATCCCAGAACAATGACACACTGACACTAGGGGTCCCAGAACAATGACACACTGACACTCGGGATCCCAGAACAATGACACACTGACACTCGGGATCCCAGAACAATGACACACTGACACTCGGGATCCCAGAACAATGACACACTGACACTCGGGATCCCAGAACAATGACACACTGACACTCGGGATCCCAGAACAATGACACACTGACACTAGGGATCCCAGAACAATGACACACTGGCACTTGGGATCCCAGAACAATGACACACTGGCACTTGGGATCCCAGAACAATGACACACTGACACCTGAGGTCCCAGGACAATGACACACTGACACTCGGGATCCCAGAACAATGGCACACTGACACTCGGGGTCCCAGAACAATGACACACTGACACTCGGGGTCCCAGAACAATGACACACTGACACTAGGGGTCCTAGAACAATGACACACTGACACTAGGGGTCCCAGAACAATGACACACTGACACTTGGGGACACAGAACAATGACACACTGACACTTGGGGACACAGAACAATGACACACTGACACTTGGGATCCCAGAACAATGGCACACTGACACTTGGGATCCCAGAACAACAACACACTGACACTAGGGGTCCCAAAACAATGACACACTGACACTAGGGGTCCCAAAACAAAGACACACTGACACTTGGGATCCCAGAACAATGACACACTGACACTAGGGGTCCCAGAACAATGACACACTGGCACTTGGGATCCCAGAACAATGACCACAGGTATTGGGGCATGCGGTTGGCATTAGCTGCTGGACACTGGAGCTAGACTTAGGATGGGACAGGCATGTTCCTCCATTGGAGAACCGGTCCTCTCAGTGGCCCTGATTCAGAGCGAGCGCTCTGTCCCGTCCTTCCTGATTTTAGAGCGGCCTCCTGGCCGCTCGCATAGCTGTGGGTGACCACCCACAGCTATAGCGAGCGGCCAAAAAGATGGTCGCGATGGTCAAGCCCATCGCGACCATCGGGCTTCCGACGAGACCCTTGTGGTAGGGTCTCGTCTGCCGCAAGCCCTGGAGTGCTTTTGGCTCTATCATGGGAACACCTCCGTCTGGCCGACCACGCCCCCGGCACGCCCGCCAAAGGGGGCGTGCTATCACTCACCATCGACAGCACGCCCCCTTTGTAGCGAGACCCATAGCTACGGCTTGCCCGTCGCTATACGGGTCTCGCGCATGCGCACGATGGAGCAGGGTCCGTCGTGCGCATGTACACTGGCCCAACATCTGAATCAGGCCCAGTGTCCCAACAGCTACCTATGGAGCACACTAGACAAGGTGTCTGTCCTGGTCTCCAGTTCACACGCCAGGCCCAGGTATGCAGCAGAACTGACCTTGGTCTGACATCTCATCACATCCTTATTTGATCTGCTCTCAGTTCCTGTCACGCGAGGGAGTTCCTGTCACGCGAGGGTTTTTATTTTGAATTGTGTTATATCTAAACTCAGAGGATGAAAACAAAATAAACCTCCGCAGAAATAAGAGCCATTCCCAGCAACTCCATTAGGCAAATAACAGAAGATATACCAAGGGAAAACGAAGGTTCCTATAAGATTCTGTGATGTAAAGGAACCCCGGGACCTGCGTGATAAAACACATTTCCCTGGGAATGACGCCTTCCTGCAGTACAGAAGAGGCCAAAGCCACTGCCGCACTAAAAGCCTATGGGGGAGTGAGTGCGCAGACTGGCCGTCCTGCTCACACAAATCTTACATACTGCCAGAAAAGGGCTCTTAATAATAAACGACAACCCCAGACTTAGTGGTATATGATCCAGGACAAAAGTCCAAAATTCAAAGCAATTAATTTGCGGTGACAATCACAATCCCTGGCCTTGTGTATAAGGTTATCCTGCATACTTGTAAACCAATCACACAAGCTCTGGCTTTGCACTGCTGTGAGAGAGAGAAGCACCACCCTCCTAATACATGGCCACTTGTATCTGGAGCATCTGTGAAGGTTAAAGGGTATTTTTGCTTTGTTTTTGTTTTTTTAAAACAATTAGTTATCTCAGGCAGGTCTATAGTATAATATGGGATGGCCGCCGGTCTCAATTACGGCAGTGTAATCCCGGCAAGGGATTTAACATAGGCGTCGAAATACCGACGCTTACTTGGCTTCTTAACTACCCCACAAGTGGTTCATTACATGACAAACGTTACTCATCACACATATTATGTAACAAATATGACCAAATCACGTTACACATCACCATCATGCATCACCCAGCAGATGTGACAATGAGATCATTAGCGCATAGCGTCTGATTGAGAGCCGCACGCTATCCGCACGCAGTCTTAGTAGCTGAGTGATTTTTTTGCAACTGCGCATGCACCATAATTCTTCAAAAAAAACCTGCGGCGCAAACGTTACACAAAGCGTGCGCACAAAGGCGCTGCTCCGATCGAGGTGCGCGGTATCAGGAGTTTTTGGAAAAGCGATGGGCATTTCTGGGGGTGACTGGGAGGTGGCTGGTAGTGCACGCAAACATGGTACGTTCTGTGGGCGTGTTATTGGCGTGTTGCTGGCGTATCAATGCAAGCAGCTGCATACAAAACGCACAGCCGGAGGTATAGGAGCCCGTGGTAAGACGGACATACTGCCCCTGCTATTGGGCTGGTCATAGTTTCGATAGTGCGTCCAATTATGGCGTCTAAGGACGCAGCAATCGATATTACTGCGCGTACGGACGCTGACAGTGGGCACCTCAGTCCTTGCACATTTGGCCGCGTTGATGTGCACAAGGGAAGGCGTATGTAGCGGAATTGGCATAAAGTCACAGACCCGTGACCGCTAATAGACACTGCTGCCTGTGCTTCTGCATCTGATTTAGAATCAGGCCCATATTCGGGGAGGGGGCCCGTGTGCATCCCCCATCAAGGGCCCCCTCCTCACTCCGGTGGCTGCCCGGAGTCTATTGTGCAAATCACCGGGGAAATGGAGCGGCGGCCATTTTCCGGCGTTTGAGCAGCGCTAGAAGACCCGACGCGGGACCTTCGGAGAGGTAAGTTTTACATAATATGGGTGCCGGGTGTGTGGTGCGGCCCCCCCCTGGGGCCCGTGTGCACCGCACCCCCTGCACCCATTATAGATACGCCCCTGTTCGGGAGCCTATCTCAGGGCAGGAAAAGGGACCTTATTACGCTGTCTGATGGGAGAAGGTGCTCAGGAAATATTGTGGATCAGATTTGAATTTCCCCGACAGACTGCCAAATGCAGACTCTGAAAGGGAGAACAGCTGGCACCCTCGCGCCTTTCTAGCTGCTGTAATTAAAAGCTAATTAC
The DNA here is from genome assembly GCA_031769625.1 of Taudactylus pleione. NCBI lineage: Eukaryota > Metazoa > Chordata > Amphibia > Anura > Myobatrachidae > Taudactylus > Taudactylus pleione. The sequence continues at coordinate 525,693 of JAUIMM010000170.1, forward strand.
ATGCAAATGGATGCATTTGTCTCTGAGAAACCAGCTATCTCGGACTGGCATACACGTACGTCACTTGGAAACAGATGTCCTGACGGACGGATCCCAAACGTGGCTCCGACAATTCGCAGTGTTAAAGTCCCCCTACAGATGTAGCCAGCAGAGCCATAACTAGACTTTTTTGGTGCCCTGTGCCAGAAAGAGCATTGGCGCCCCCTAATTTTTCAAAGGGACAAAATGCACCCAAAAAAAGGGCCATGGCCTCATGGTGAAGGGCCAGGGAAGAGATAGGGGAGGCCAGGAGATGCTGAGGATAAAATAAGAGGAAGCTACAAGTGAGACTGATAATAAACAGAAATGTGACACGACCAAACAGCGCCCCCTGACCTGTGGTGCACTGTGCGATGGCACCGGCCGCACTACCCTAGTTACGGCCCTGGTAGCCAGCATTATCCAATGCGATATTTACAGACCACCCAGGTGACCACCAGCTAAGCTATCATTCTAGGAGAGATCACAGCACGACAGGACAATATAAAATAATGAACGGGGTACACAATCATCTTTGACCAGCAGAAGGATCCGGCTTATGGCAAGAAAGGTTCCTGGTTGAGTAGCTACATAGCTCTTACAGGTAGCACCGTAGTCTGTACCCCATCATATAAAACGACTGCAGGGAGCGACCAGCAAGAGGTCGCCACTCATTGAAATTTGCTGAACCCTTCGGAATTGAGACAACGGAAAGGGGTGCAGAGGAAAGAGGTGTTACTGAGGAAGGGGGTTACAAGTAGCAAGATTCTTCTTAACTGAGTAAATGGTGAGACTCCCAAAGGAAAATTCGCTCTAAGGCAGTATTAAGGGGGGGGGGGGGGGGGAGGTCACAGGGCCTGACACAGCAGCCGTCACTAATGCAATGACAGCTGCGATTTCGCAAGGAACGCATCTGGGAATATATGGTAATGCCTGCCAAAGCTCAGCCGGCATAAAAACGCCGCTGCCGCCTCTCAGATGCGTCCAATATCACACTCCTGCATAAATACCTGTACCATCGACGCACAGCAAGCAGTTGCACTGCATGTACGGTGAGTCTGACCAGCTGCAAACACTGCAGCTCCCCTCGGACGCAGAGATCTCTCATGCTGTGAATGCCATCGCAATAGCTAATCTACGCACGCCCAAGAGTCATCTCTGCCGAAACCAATGGGTGCGCAGTGCATCTTCCCTGGCTCCTTACCGGTGATTCCTATACCGCAGCAGTTCTCAAACTGTGGGGTCGTGACCCCAAAGTGGGTCGCGGCCATCTCAGCTTGGGGTCGCGACTCACATGGGGTCAGGTTAATGACTCCTCTGATCTCTTAGCCAGTAATCTGAGGAGAGTGAAACCAGTTGGTCTGTTATTTCAGACTCCTCGGATCACTGGCTGAGAGATCCGAGGAGCCATCAGGCAGCCCTGCCCCCACCCCAGTGCTCAGCGTCTCCTGTCCTCCTGCCCAGCAGCAGAAACTGACACACAGGCAGCAAGCACAAGCAGCAGACAGACTCAGAGGAGCCAGCTGCCATACTCTCTGCAGTCTGTGCAGATGTTGTTAAGTGCAGCCTGGGGGACCACTGCTGCCAGGGTGGGGGGGACACAGAATGTGTGATGATTGCTGTGGAGGGGGAAGAAAACATCAGCAGGGGAACATGAGGAATGAGGGGAGTGCTGAGCACAGACCCCATGGGGGAACAGAGGAGCATACAGTGTGGGAACTGGAGGGGGGAAACAGAAAATAAATTAATTTATTAAGAACCCACTGCCTCCCCACTGTCATCCACCACCTCTCCCTGAAACGCACTGCCCCCCTCTGTCTCACTTACTGCCTCCCCGTCACCCAATCACCCCCTGCCACCCCCTGTCTTTCTCTTTCACCCTCTGCCTCCTCCTGTCACCCACTGGTTTTCCCTGTTACCCACTGCCTTCTATGTCACCCTTAGCCCCCCCCCCCCCCCGCTGCATCCCAGTCACCCACTGTCTTTCCTGCCATCCTCTGGCTCTCTCTGCCACCCACTGCTGCTCCTTGCCACCCACTGCCTCTCTCTGTCACCACTTCCTCCCCTGTCACCCACTGCTTCTTGCTGCCTTCCACTGCCTCCTCCTGCAACCCACTCCCTTTTCCTGTCATCCACTGCTTCTCCCTGCCACCCACTGCCTCTCTGTCACCCACAGACACCCTCTGCCTCCCCCTGTCACCCACTGTTCCTCCCTATTACCGACTGCCTCCTACATCACCTATTGCCTCTGTCTCACCCTCTGACACTATCTGCCTCCCTCGTCACCCTCTGGTTCTCCCTGTTACCCACTGCTTCCTATGTCACCCTTTGCCTCCCACCGCCTCCCCAGTCACCCACTGTCTCCCCTGCCACCCTATGCCTCTCCCTGCCACCCTATGCTTCTCCTTGCCAGCTACTGCCACTCCCTGCCTCTCCATCACCTTCCGACACACTGCCTCCCCATCACCCAAAGCTTCTCCCTATTAGCCCCTGCCTCCTACATCACCTATTGCCTCCCCAGTCACCCTCTGCCTTTCCATGCCACCCTCTACCAACATCTTCCACACCCCTGTCACCCTCTGTTTCTCCCTGTTACTCACAGCTTCTCCCTGTTATCCACTGCCTCCTGCGTCACCCTTTGCCTAACCAGTAACCCACTGTCTCCTCTGACAGAGCCGTAACTAGACTTTTTGGTGCCCTGTGCCAGAAAGAGCATTGGCGCCCCCCTCATTTTTAATAGGTACATAATACACCCAAAAAAGTGGAATTGCCTCATGGGGAAGGGCCAGGGAAGAGATAGGGGAGGCCAGGAGATGCTGGGGATAAATAGGGACATAATATAGTGCACCTGAGAGAGGGCCATGGCCTCATGGGGAAGGGCCAGGGAAGAGATAGGGGAGGCCAGGAGATGCTGGGGATAAATAGGGACATGATATAGTGCACCTGAGAGAGGGCCATGGCCTCATGGGGAAGGGCCAGGGAAGAGATAGGGGAGGCCAGGAGATGCTGGGGATAAATAGGGACATAATATAGTGCACCTGAGAGAGGGCCATGGCCTCATGGGGAAGGGCCAGGGAAGAGATAGGGGAGGCCAGGAGATGCTGGGGATAAATAGGGACATAATATAGTGCACCTGAGAGAGGGCCATGGCCTCATGGGGAAGGGCCAGGGAAGAGATAGGGGAGGCCAGGAGATGCTGGGGATAAATAGGGACATAATATAGTGCACCTGAGAGAGGGCCATGGCCTCATGGGGAAGGGCCAGGGAAGAGATAGGGGAGGCCAGGAGATGCTGGGGATAAATAGGGACATAATATAGTGCACCTGAGAGAGGGCCATGGCCTCATGGGGAAGGGCCAGGGAAGAGATAGGGGAGGCCAGGAGATTCTGGGGATAAATAGGGACATGATATAGTGCACCTGGGAGAGGGCCATGGCCTCATGGGGAAGGGCCAGGGAAGAGATAGGGGAGGCCAGGAGATGCTGGGGATAAATAGGGACATGATATAGTGCACCTGAGAGAGGGCCATGGCCTCATGGGGAAGGGCCAGGGAAGAGATAGGGGAGGCCAGGAGATGGTGGGGATAAATAGGGACATAATATAGTGCACCTGAGAGAGGGCCATGGCCTCATGGGGAAGGGCCAGGGAAGAGATAGGGGAGGCCAGGAGATGCTGGGGATAAATAGGGACATAATATAGTGCACCTGAGAGAGGACCATGGCCTCATGGGGTAGAGCCAGGGAAGAGATAGGGGAGGCCAGGAGATGGTGGGGATAAATAGGGACATAATATAGTGCACCTGAGAGAGGGCCATAGCCTCATGGGGAAGGGCCAGGGAAGAGATAGGGGAGGCCAGGAGATGGTGGGGATAAATAGGGACATAATATAGTGCACCTGAGAGAGGGCCATGGCCTCATGGGGAAGGGCCAGGGAAGAGATAGGGGAGGCCAGGAGATGGTGGGGATAAATAGGGACATAATATAGTGCACCTGAGAGAGGGCCATGGCCTCATGGAGAAGGGCCAGGAGAGAGATAGGGGAGGCCAGGAGATGGTGGGGATAAATAGGGACATAATATAGTGCACCTGAGAGAGGGCCATGGCCTCATGGGGAAGGGCCAGGAGAGATAGGGGAGGCCAGGAGATGGTGGGGATAAATAGGGACATAATATAGTGCACCTGAGAGAGGGCCATGGCCTCATGGGGAAGGGCCAGGAGAGAGATAGGGGAGGCCAGGAGATGCTGGGGATAAATAGGGACATAATATAGTGCACCTGAGAGAGGGCCATGGCCTCATGGGGAAGGGCCAGGGAAGAGATAGGGGAGGCCAGGAGATGCTGGGGATAAATAGGGACATAATATAGTGCACCTGAGAGAGGGCCATGGCCTCATGGGGAAGGGCCAGGGAAGAGATACGGGAGGCCAGGAGATGCTGGGGATAAATAGGGACATAATATAGTGCACCTGAGAGAGGGCCATGGCCTCATGGGGAAGGGCCAGGGAAGAGATAGGGGAGGCCAGGAGATGCTGGGGATAAATAGGGACATAATATAGTGCACCTGAGAGAGGGCCATGGCCTCATGGGGAAGGGCCAGGGAAGAGATAGGGGAGGCCAGGAGATGCTGGGGATAAATAGGGACATAATATAGTGCACCTGAGAGAGGGCCATGGCCTCATGGGGAAGGGCCAGGGAAGAGATAGGGGAGGCCAGGAGATGCTGGGGATAAATAGGGACATAATATAGTGCACCTGAGAGAGGGCCATGGCCTCATGGGGAAGGGCCAGGGAAGAGATAGGGGAGGCCAGGAGATGCTGGGGATAAATAGGGACATAATATAGTGCACCTGAGAGAGGGCCATGGCCTCATGGGGAAGGGCCAGGGAAGAGACAGGGGAGGCCAGGAGATGCTGGGGATGAAATAAGAGGAAACTGTGAGTAAGAATGATAATGAACAGAAATGTGACAGGCCCATACAGTGCCCCCTTACCTGTGGTGCCCTGTGCGACGTCACCGGCCGCACTATCCTAGCTACGGCACTGTCTCCTCAGTCACTCTCTGCCTCACCTTGCAGGGACAGGGGCTTTGAAAATTGCTCGTCCCTGCAATGTGTAAAAATTTAAATGATTGCATAATCGGACACCACAGTTTGGTGTCTCCATAGTGTTACTATGCATGAGCGGTCTGCTGGCCACACGTGTGGCAGTCATTCTGCAGTAACATGCTGGGCTCCTGTAATAATTTTTATTGTTAGACGGGGTCCCAGAGCAAAAAAGTTTGAGAGCCCTTGCTATACCAGATCCTGAATACAGTACCACACCATTAGCTCCGATCTGCAGCAAAGTAGAAAAGCCCTTTAACTGGGCCGAGAAGGATGAAGAGTCACATTTGAACAGGGACCTAAATAAGCTGTTCTGCAGGGCAGGCTTTGTGCAATAAGCACATATTCGGGTCCCAGCTTCAGAGGAAGACAGAATTCAACCGAAAAGTAGCATTTTACACCACAGCCCATTTCCTTCACATTGCACAAGCGCTCTTCTGCAGGTCGTCATTATTCTGTAAGCCAGCAGCTAGTAATAGTCCCAGATAAGGTCTATGTGCTGGACATGCGATACGTGGGATCCCATATACCTGATATTCTCACATCTATTTCAGTCACTCCATGGGACAGAGATTTGTACTTTTAATTAAGGGTCCAGTGGCAGCTTACAATTAGCATCTGTCACTGGAATGTACACTAACTGGCATTAAAGCAGCCTTACACACAGGAGGCCGGGGGGGTGTTCTTTAAAACAGAATATATTTAGCATGGCTATTATTTCCAACTAGGCCATATGTGGTGTCCATTTGTAATACTTATAAAGGCTAAACATAATCTATAACCTCACTATACACACACACATAAGTATACAGTCAGTGGCGGTTCTAGGGGTGGGCTAACAGGGCTGTCGCCCGGGGCGCCGGCCCCTATAGGGGGCACCACTGAGTCCCCAGAAGATAAAAAAAAAAAATCCCATAATAAAAAAAAAAACAGCGCCGGTCCCCCCCACATTGCCGGGCGCCCGCTGATATTTGTTATCAGTGGGCACCCGGCTCCCTCCCTGCAAAGGCAGCCGAAGCTCACTCCAGAGCTCCGGCTCCCGCATAGAGCACTATGGGAGGGACGTCATGACGTCTCTCCCATAGATCCATGGTGGAGCCGCGGTCAGACCGGACGGCAGCGGACGCAGGAGCGGGGCCTAAGGTAAGTATTGTGTTTGTAATTTTTATTTTTCAGAAGGGAGGCATGGGGGCATTACTACTAGGGGCATGTCTATAAGGGGGCATTACTACTGGGGACATGTCTGTAAAGGGGCATTACTACTGGGGGCATGTCTATAAGGGGCATTTCTACTGGTGACATGTCTATAAGGGGGCATTACTACTGGGGACATGTCTACAGGGGGGCATTACTACTGGGAGCATGTCTATAAGGGGAATTACTACTGGGGCATGTCTATAAGGGGGCATTACTACTGGGGGCATGTCTATAAGGGGCATTACTACTGGGGGCATGTCTATAAGGGGCATTACTACTGGGGGCATGTCTATAAAGGGGCATATCTATAAGGAGGCATTACTACTGGGTGCATGTCTATAAGGGGTATTACTACTGGGGGCATGTCTATGGGGGCATTACTACTGAGGGCATGTCTATAAGGGGGCATTTCTACTGGGGGCATGTCTATAAGGGGGCATTACTACTGGGGGCAAGTCTATAAGGGGACATTACTACTGGGAACATGTCTATAAGGGGGCATTCCTACTGGGGGAACTACTATAGGGGGCACTAATGGGAGCATTCCAACTTTGGGCACTACTATAGGGGGCATTCCTACTGTGGGCACTACTATAGGGGACACTACTACTGTGGGCATTGTATTAGAGGCACTACTACTCAGTACTGTGGGCCTTGTGTATAAGGGGCACTAATTTGGGCATTGTGTAAAAGGGGCACCACTGTGTGTCATAACATGAATAAGGGACTAATGTGTGGCGTAATTTGAATTGGGGATACTGTAATATAAAGGGAATTACTGCATGTGGCATAATGTGCTATACAAGGCATTACAGCATGTGGCATAATGTGTTATACAGGGCATTACTGCGTGTGGCATAATGTGTTATACAGGGCATTACTGCGTGTGGCATAATGTGTTATACAGGGCATTACTGCATGTGGCATAATGTATTTATAAAGGGCATTACAGTGTAAGGCGCATTGCTGCACATGGCAATTATTCGCCACGAGGGGAGAGCTTGGGGGAAGCCCAGCACCTTCATAAGTGCTGGGCACGCCCCACAGTGTGATGAATTGGGGGTGTTCCACAAGGACAAGCCCCTTTCCAAAAGCGCATGTGCTTTCAGCGCGTGCAGAGGAACGTCACCTACAAAATGTTGTTTGTTTTTTTTGTTGTTTTTTTTTTGGGGGGGGGGGGGGAGCGCAACTGTGAACTTTCGCCCTGAGCTCCACAATGTCTAGAACCGGCCCTGTATACAGTGTATCTACACAGTACAATAATCTAGTCCAACATGCTATAGAGACAAGACAGACCCTAGCCGTGCAAGAGAGGAGGGGGACCCGCCATACTGCCAGGAACACAATGGAGGCGGGGCATAGTGGGGAGGGGGTGGGACGGTACAGAGCAGCACAGAGAGGGAGGCGGGCCAGAGCAGGGGCAGCGAGGGAGGCGGGACAGAGCAGGGGGCAGAGAGGGAGGCGGGACAGAGCAGATGGCAGAGAGGGAGGCGGGACAGAGCAGGGGGCAGAGAGGGAGGCGAGACAGAGCAGGGGGCAGAGAGGGAGGCGGGACAGAGCAGGGGGCAGAGAGGGAGGCGGGACAGAGCAGGGGGCAGAGAGGGAGGCGGGACAGAGCAGGGGGCAGAGAGGGAGGCGAGACAGAGCAGGGGGCAGAGAGGGAGGCGGGACAGAGCAGGGGGCAGAGAGGGAGGCGGGACAGAGCAGGGGGCAGAGAGGGAGGCGAGAGAGAGCAGGGGGCAGAGAGGGAGGCGGGACAGAGCAGGGGGCAGAGAGGGAGGCGGGACAGAGCAGGGGGCAGAGAGGGAGGCAGGACAGAGCAGGGGGCAGAGAGGGAGGCGGGACAGAGCAGGGGGCAGAGAGGGAGGCGGGACAGAGCAGGGGGCAGAGAGGGAGACGGGACAGAGCAGGGGGCAGAGCAGCAGATAGAGAAGGCAGCGTGGCGGGACGGAGCGGGGGGCCACACTAAGGTGACCTTGTATATGCCAGGTCCCTTTAGTAATATATATTAGTTCTAATGTGAATTTTTAAATGAGACACTAGCTACAATTTTATATATATTAGGCCTGTACAACCCATGGCTCCCTGTCTATTACCAAATGCCCAGCATGCTGGGGCCTGTATTCCCACCTCATCTGTAGAGCCGCAGGTTATCCAGGCCTGATATATATGTAGTACACACATGGAGGGCTGATGCAGAGGGAGGCGTATACGCCTGTTTGTGTAGCACAAGCTAAATGTGCGCAGGCAAGTACGGGCGATACACAGCTGTACGCCTTTACACTGACAAATGAATAGTCGTAATTGGGCTGTAATGGGGATGGTCTGACGTAGGCGCTGTTCGGTCAGGCCGTGGAGAATGTAAGTATATATATATATATATATATATACACACAGTATCTGCTTCCAGACATATCTTTTGCACCAAACATAGGCCCTCATTCAGAGCCGCTCGCTATTTGCGGTCGTTCGTTCACAAACAAGGGGTGGCTATTCAAATGATCCGTTCGCTCTTTGCGGTCTGTTCATGCCTCTAAGTCTGAACGAGCGAGCAAAACTTGCGGTCGTAATTTTGAAAAATACGCCCCCTTGCCGCTCGCACCATACGTCATGTCCGCTATTTATTAGATTAATCGAGTACATCGAACAGCGTATGAACTGCTCGCTATTCTTGTGGTTGGTTTTTTCAACCGCTATTTTGCGAGCAGTTCTGAGTAAAAAAACCCAAGTGACGTGGTCAATGACGCTGCTGGATTAATTATGCACTCCCTTAAAACGCCCGTTTTGACCTTTAATCACACCTGCATTCTGATTTCCACTCCCCGTTTTCAAGCACCTTCCCCTGTTACCACCCACATACGCCTCCTCCTGTCACTCAAAGTAGCAGGCATTCGCTATTTAGCGAACAAACGATTTTCGGCCGCACTGACTGGTTCGCGCATGCATATTACAATCCGTACGCATGCGCAGATGAGCGAACATCGCTCATAACGAACGAGTGGCCGCTTACGAGCGGCTCTGAATGAGGGCCATAGACTTGTGCAATTCTGCATTAAATGGTGACGTGCACCATGCCAGGCCTAACCGCTGCATTTATTTCATTTTTGGACAGAGAACATGGTGACGTGTCAGTAAAAAATTGCTAGTCGTCAGTCAATTTTTTCTTATCTATCAAATTGTGAGAAAAAGGACTCGTCAGGGGGTGACAAGACTATGTGACAGCTACATGAAGGTTATTTATTAAAGTCCAGTTTACAATAAACCCTAATCGAGCAATTAGAGAATAGCTGTGAATAATGGAATGCACCACGTTAGGCAATATCAGCAGGCGGCTGCTGGGACCTGCCAGGGATTTAAATATTTGCAGTTTGTTAGTAAATTGCTCCCACAGTCTTAAGCTGTTGGCTACGCAGCTGCAACCCATGGATCTCTCTGCTTAGACCCCGAAATCAGTATTAATATCGTTATATCGTAAGACTGGGACAATTTGTTAGGACGACAAGATATCAGAGCAGGAACGCTGGCCCCTAACCTTGAACCGCTGGTACTTCCAAAATACAATAATCACTTATCTTATTATGACGCAATTGCTGTGGCTATTGTACAGTACAGATGATGCGGGTAACTATCTGTAAATCTATCTGGCTGACAATGAATCTGTCTATTTAATCATCCACATATTGCACAGCTACTGGTATATAACCTCTTTTATATTTGCTACTGGTGTCCTAATCAGATTTTATCTAGTTTGTTTAGTTTCCTTTATCTCTCTGATTGAAATCTATATTTATAAGTATAGAGTTGTTTATGTCCTAATGACAGAAAAGAAACAATCTCATGGATGGACAGACTACAGTTGGATAGCAGCCCATATAGGTAGTTAGGTAGATCACATTAATGCCAAAATGAATTAACCATTACCCAAATGCATATCCTTCCATACTCAGAGTATCTCTGCAGCCTGGCTACCACTATCCGTAGCTGCTACCATAACCATTGCACATGTGCACCAGCCCTGTCTTTGGCGACAAAGATCCATCTGGAAAAAGCCGTATTTACGTGTACGCACAACTCATGCATCAGCCCCATCCAATGCGCGACATTTACCACTGTGTGCAGTTATTGACTGACGGCCACCGTTAGGCTGCGCGTGGTCTAGTCATTCGCCCTTAATCTGGACTGGATTGGATCCAATTGGAGTGAGAATGTTGTCAATGATCATACTGGGCAAGTCATATGTATAATATAGATATATAAATAAAATAGAAAAGTAGTAAAAGAGAAAGAAAGTGGAAATGTTAACAATAAAAATAATGGAGGCAATGAAGCGGTAGATGGTGGTGCACTTGGTGTTCGTCACAGCCAGTCTTGTGGAGAAGGGGAGGGAGCTTATTGGTTGTCCATAGAAAAGGGAGGTACAGTTACATTTGTGGGGAATCTCAGGAATGGGTCGGGGTAGTGGATAATATTGAGGGCTTCTCTGCACACATTTTTGGGGGTTATTAAGTTTGGAATTTGGATGTTACAAGGACGGAGCATCAGGTGGCCCAGCTGATTGGGCGCTGTGGACATGATTATGGTCATTGGGTCATGTAAGAACTGAAATAAAGGTCTGCAGCCACATACTCCCCTCTGCTTGGTCTCCTGCCAACGAATGGGCTATTACTGTATGATGGCCTGAAGGGGACTAAGGTCGTGACAGGTCAGGTGGCCGGATCTGCTCTAGTGCCCAGGTTGTGGCACTAGGGAAAGTGTAACAACAGTCTTGGTGGAAAGTAGTAATATGGGGGCTGATATTTTACACGGTGCATTGAAATGCAGGCTTGGTGCTGTTGCCTTTCCAGGTTTAAACAGAATCAATACAGAAATAAATATAGATGAGCTGCCAAGCGACAGAAGCCAAGCTCCCATGTACCGGAGAAACAGAACTAGCTTCAATCCACGGCTCTATATCAAGTGTAATTATCTCTGCTGCACCTAATAAACAGCTACATCTGAGAGCTACTGTACAGTTCCAGAAATAGACCTGGCTGCTGTCTCTCTGCAGCCTGAGGGTGGCTGGGATCCTAGCATCGCAATCACTGTCAGCTCATCATTGGCTGCGCCGACTGGTACATCTCACCTCTGGTTACATAACTGTATGCTCAATAGCACAGAGCACTTCCTCTCCCATGGCGATTGGCTTTGGCAATCTTTTCGGGTCATATACCATGCAAATGTTTGCCCATTCAGGTTATTTAAAACCCAATTTGCCAAAAATTCTGGAGCAGTGGCAGAACTAGAGAGTGGTGGACCCAGGTGCAAGAATATGCTTTGGGCCCCCCTATGCAGTGACCCCAGTAGTGATCCCCCCTATGTAGGGCCCCCAGTAGTAGTCCTGCCCAGAGCCGTAACTAGACCTTTTGTTGCCCTCTGCCAGAGAGAGCATTGTGCTCCACTCCCATTTTTTAAATAGGGACATAAGAGTGCACCTGAAAAAGGGCCATGGCCTCATGGGGAAGGGCCAGGGAAGATATAGGGGAGGCCAGGAGATGCTGGGGATAAATAGGGACATGATATAGTGCACCTGAGAGAGGGCCATGGCCTCATGGGGAAGGGCCAGGGAAGCGATAGGGGAGGCCAGGAGATGCTGGGGATAAATAGGGACATGATATAGTGCACCTGAGAGAGGGCCATGGCCTCATGGGGAAGGGCCAGGGAAGCGATAGGGGAGGCCAGGAGATGCTGGGGATAAATAGGGACATGATATAGTGCACCTGAGAGAGGGCCATGGCCTCATGGGGAAGGGCCAGGGAAGAGATAGGGGAGGCCAGGAGATGCTGGGGATAAATAGGGACATAATATAGTGCACCTGAGAGAGGGCCATGGCCTCATGGGGAAGGGCCAGGGAAGAGATAGGGGAGGCCAGGAGATGCTGGGGATAAATAGGGACATGATATAGTGCACCTGAGAGAGGGCCATGGCCTCATGGGGAAGGGCCAGGGAAGCGATAGGGGAGGCCAGGAGATGCTGGGGATAAATAGGGACATGATATAGTGCACCTGAGAGAGGGCCATGGCCTCATGGGGAAGGGCCAGGGAAGCGATAGGGGAGGCCAGGAGATGCTGGGGATAAATAGGGACATGATATAGTGCACCTGAGAGAGGGCCATGGCCTCATGGGGAAGGGCCAGGGAAGAGATAGGGGAGGCCAGGAGATGCTGGGGATAAAAGAAGAGGAAGCTACAAGCAGAGGTGTAGCATGTGGCCAGGGTGCCTGGAGCACGAGTGTGCTACCGCACCCCCCCCCCCAAAAAAAGTGTGCGCTATATAATATAACTGCTACATATATACAAATACATACATGGCAGGGTCATATATAAATGCATAAATACAGGGTCACACATACATACAAACATATACACATACAGGAATGGTCACACATACATGCAGGCAGGATCACACATTCATACATACATAGACACACACATACAGGCAGGGTTACATACACACACATACAGGCAGGGGCACATACATACATACATACATGTGCAGGCAGGAAGGGTCACACATACATACACACATACAGGCAGGGTCACATAAATACATACATACATGCACACACACATATGCAGGCAGGAAGCATAACACACACATACATACATACATACAGGCAGGAAGGGTCACACATACATACATACAGGCAGGGACAGGGAGGGTGATAGACATAACTGGGGTATCACCTCTCTTACCTTAATGTGGACCTGGCCTGTAGCCTCTTCCTCGACATGCTGCTGTAGCCCCGCCCCCTGCTTGGGTTAGATGAACATGTGCTGAGCTCCACCAATCAGGGCTCTGTACAAGCTCCTCTAGTGACCAGGAGTCTGTCACTAGAGCAGGAAGGCAGGACAGGAGCTGCTGATGCTGCTGCGGACCCGGCACAGGCTGTCAGCTACTTTACAGCTGCTCCGGAGTCTGACTGCAGGGCGCCCTCTGGTAACTAAGGCGCCTGGAGCTCGGGCTCCAGTGGAACTGCCCTCCCTACGCCCCTGGCTACAAGTGAGAATGATAATAAACAGGAAACTTGACAGGCCCAAACAGCTCCCCCTGCCCTGCGGTGCCCTGTGCCATGGCCAGTAGTGGCCACCCCCGCTGGCGGCGGCGGTGTTTGTTACTGTGTAGTGCGGACCGCTCTCACTGCGGTCTGCACTACACTTAAATACTGTGGGGCCCGGGGGACACTGGCGGCAGGTGCAGCAGCTATGGGCCCCCGAAACTACAGCGGGCCCCGATGCAAGCCCCCGGCTGCACCGCCGCTAGTTCCGACACTGCTCTGGAGGGTCGCACTGCTCCAGGCGCTATTAATGAGCATTGAGCTCTATTTTCATGAGACCACAGCCAGTCCACTCACTTGGAACCAAACTCAGGTCCTAAAGGTAGGTTGCACCACACAGCGGGGGCCTTGACGACACAAATCAAGTTGGTCAGGCCCCCTGAACTTGCCCAGAGCAATCAACCATCTTGACATTATTCTAGTACTAGACAGACTATTGAATCGGTCATCTGATTGGTTGTACAGTCCATCTGTATACATAGCGCTATATTATTAAAGAAGCCTATCTGGGCGGACTCGCCATGATAAGTGGGAATCTTTCATCATAAATTCCATTTATTGCGCCCATAGTTTCAGTAAAAGCTCCCCTGCTCGGGCGAAGAGGTTTCAAGAAAGCTGGACACAATACTAAACGCCTTCCGTGCAACATTGAAAAGGAGCTGACTCTAAACTATTGAGCAAGTGTTGTCTCTTATTGTGCAACTACATGTTCCAGCATGTGCTGGCAACAACTGACTGGAAGGGTGTGGTGTTGCTTGCTGGATTACAAAGGCAGCAGAATTGTACCCGGCCCCTCCTCCTCTCACCCATCTGTACATATTCCAACAGTCATAAATGTTTTGTGACCTTGAAGTTTCCTTCCTGAAAGGGGGTGTGGTCTCAGCTAAAATGGGAGTGGCTTGGTCAGACCTGTGTATGGTTTGGGGGGATATGGGCCTTATTTAGAACATTCGCGTTATGGTGTTTGCTATCAGTTTTCCAGCAACCAGTTACATCATCCAGATATGAGATATACTTTAAAAAAACAAAAAAGTAAACTTAAGACGATTTAGTGTCTCCTTTTACAAAGCCCTGTGGGACCCCTTAAGCCATAGTTGCTGACTTTTTGACTGTTCCCTCCGGTAGGGGGCAGCCAGGTTGGCACAGTGGGGGGTGTGGGGACGTGGCATGACATAGTGGAATTGTACAAGGGCATTACACGGCATAGGAGGCAGTGGGGGTTGGGTCGTGGCAGTGCCTCCCGCTATACAATGCAGATTTATGGCATTGTAGAGCAGAGGGTGTGGCTACAATGATGGGATTCAGTGTGAATCGCGTCATAAGCTGCCCAGAATGCCCACATCACCCGGTAAAGTAGGCAGGTGTGGGCCAGTGGCGGCCGGCTCTGGGAGACTTGCCGAATTTTCCCGGCCAGCCGGGTGCCTTCCGACCATTACGGGAGAATAGGGAAGTGTGCCTTAAGCCTGCTGTTACACCAATCATTTAACGAGGTTTCAGGCACAACTTTATCACCCCCAGGCCCTTGAGGTTCATATTTACGGTCAGTCCCCAATGAGGGCAAGGACCCTACCCAATGCTCCAGTTATAGACCGACCTCGCTTGTGAATATCGACATCAAATTGTTCGCTAAGCTTACAGCAAATTGCCTTAAAAGTTATATTGCCTGATATTATGCATTCAGATCAGACGGGGTTGGTCCCGGGCAGAGACTCTAAGGACAATACCATCAGAATCATTGATTTGAATCTATCGATGACCAAGTCCAGTTTAATGCTTTGATTCCGACCAACCAATACGCTGATCCCCCTGCCTTTGTGAACATGGGGAACTCAATATTACCCTCCTTGATAGGCTTGGGGAGAGATCTTCCAGTATACACATTAGTTCTCAAAGTCGAAATGTAATATAGATAGTTTCTGGAGATGTGGTCTCTCCCCGGGGTCTCATATTTCGTTGGACTGCCCTCTGGCAATATATTTTCACCCTGCCAAAACCATTGTTGGTACAGAAGTCCCTATAGATATGACCTTTTGGCTTTTCAATCTTGCTAAGATTCCCATTTCCAAATACAAGAGATCATTTAAATAATGCTGCAAAGGCCAATGTTCCAGTGTTCTGGAGGCAAAACCTGTCTCCCCCATTCCAGCTCGGTTTGCTTGGATTGATCAGTACTTAGAAGTTCTCCTGGCTTTAATTGAATGGATCTGCAGAGGATTCCAGTTGTGTTACCACTCCTTAAATGATCAAACAGCCGGATTAGCGATCTAATGGATTTATAACCCTCATGGAACATATGTCCCAATCACCTACAGTACATATTTTCTCTTGTGACTTCTCCCTATGTCCCGTTGTGCCACTGGCATCTACCTGGCCTTGAAGAGAGGTTCGGCCCAAACTAGTAGGAGACTGCACCCCTTTTTTTCTCCCCCTCACTTCTCCGTCACCTCTTTTGTTGCTGAGAACGTGCACAATTTTCAGATGTCTATTGTTGATTATCATTTGCTGGTGCTTATTAAAAATAAGATTGGAAAAATTAAAATACAGTGAAAATAAACTTTGTGAATGCAGTTTATTTTCCACGTGACCATCTGCAGCCAAACCTGTGAGCAACATGGAGATGCCAGACTGTTATTGCCTCTACTGCTACCTGAATTATTAATATTCTAGTTAGGATATTGTTCCTTCAATTCTGGACCAACAAAGCACCAATCAGATGCCAGGAATCAGACTTGTAACAGAAGCTTCACATAGAACTGTATATAAAGGAAATGAAAAGTGTTACTTTTATCTGTAGAAGAAGGCAGCGATCCTCTCTCTCCCCAATGGCAAATAACATCTATTTAGGTGTTTACAGCAAATGTGACGATCAAGGGGAAAATGCTATTGGTATATGACAAACACAAAACTAAAAACAGACTTAGTAAAAGATACTGAACATGAAAATATCTGGCTATTAATGTGTTGAAAATCTGCAGACTATAAGATGACAATTCAATTGCGAAAGCCCTTCTAAGGGAAAGCAGTCGGGAAGCCGATGGACAGAATCCCGACCACCGGCTTCGCGACTGTCTAATCCCGGCAATGGTTAAATGACAGGCGTCAAAATCCCCAGCATCCCGATTGAAGGTAAGCCGCGGGGGGAGGGGGTTTGGTTAGGGGCTCCCAGGGGGGACTTAGGGTTAGACACCCCCCGGGGTTAGGTTTAGGCTTGGGAAAGGGGGGGGGTTAGGGTTAGGCACCCCCGCCCCCGAGAGCCTTATGTTTAGGCAGCGGGGAAGGGGGGGGGTTAGGTTTAGGCACTTAGAGGGGGGTTAGAGTTAGGCACTTGGGGGAGGGGGCGGTTAGGCTTAGGCACCCCTAAGGGAGGGTTAGGTTAGTTTATACTTACCTTTAGCGCAGTTGGTATCTTCACCTCTGCCATGCGGCCAGCGGTAAATCATACCGATCCCTTCTAAGCTCTGTCTGCTCTGCACACTGTTACCCCCTTCCCCTTTCTGGCATCACATGACATGCTTAGAGCTGTACGCTTGTGTCTGGCAGCCATACTTGTCTGTCTTCCAGAGAGATTTTGAAAAGGACAATGATTTGTAAGAGGATAGCTAAGAATATCATTATTAGCTACATGCTTACTAAACTTGCTATTTAGTGGGAAAAAAGGTAACATGGGGTTATACAGAAAGAAACAACCAAAACGCTATAACACATCATTTACAAATAATATATATATATATAAACTGTTTGCTATAATAAATTAGCAGCAGATATTTTTGGAAGGCAATATTTTCAGACAACAGGGGAGAGGGTATGTCCTTTGGGTGGACTGACCCTCCAGAGAGGAACAGATAGCAGGTATAGCACTAGTACTGTATGGTACATTTGGGACTTATCTTGCTTTGAGACTCAGTATAATAAGAGCCCTTACATGTTATGATACAATGTAATAATGGATTCCTGAACATCTAAACAGCTGGCTGTGATCCTCACAAGGAAGGAATGTGCAGCATGTGCTTGTCACACCACATTTTAGCTTTCAGAGGTCTTGGGGGAGGCTTCACATCCAAATAAGTCCTCTTTCTGCAGTTTTGTTTCACTGCTTCAGTTATCCGAATTATTAGGAGAGACAGAACCTTATAGCCAAAGACGAGCAGGGTCAGAGGTGACTGCCGGGACCAGTGCGCGCACCCTCCATTCAGCCCATGAGAGCAAAGTGCGTTCTGACTGCAATTTCCGCCACATCAGTCCCAATCTCTGCTGTACTGGGGCGTTTTTCCCTATTTCTAGGTGTCACATTTTGTTTTACTTATTTTCCATCCCAATAAATAAATAAATGTCATTACGTCTCAGAATGGGACGCAGCATGTGTTATCTGTTCATGGTGTTTCCGGTTCTATGAGAACACTTGTGATTCAATGATCTAAGTGTATGAGCAGATAATTTGATTTAGCCCCTGAAGATTATCGCACACGTCTCCTGCAGTTATCAGCTACTGAGAGACAGAACGGTTATGAATCACCCACATTGGTGCAGCAGCCAGTGGCACCCGGAGGTCGGGCTGGATTATACCCCGGTCACTCAGGGTCTATATTCATCCAGCGCTGACCCCGTCCCACACTGGTCGCTTTTTACTGATCTCTATCTCATTTTTCACACATTTCTGCTTTGTCCATAATTACACTGTACAACAAATTAATACTTTTAATTTGTTTCCTTTCTATAAATAGTCATACATTACTAATTTGAGGTCAAGAAAAACTAAAATGATTTTAGAATGTTTTTACTAGCTCTATTTTTTGAGCTACACTACTTGCACTATACTGTATGTACATTAGTAATATAGTCATAGTGAAAAGCTATTTTAAAATAATCTGATATTTTCTTGATAGAAAATAAATAACAGTTGTTTTAATTCAATCAATCACAAATAAGAACACAAAACGAAACAAACATACAGCATAGGAAACAAACATACAGCATAGGAAACAAACATACAGCATACGTAACAAACATACAGCATAGGAAACAAACATACAGCATACGTAACAAACATACAGCATAGGAAACAAACATACAGCATAGGAAACAAACATACAGCATATGAAACAAACATACAGCATAGGTAACAAACATACAGCATAGGAAACAAACATACAGCATAGGAAAGTACTATGTAATATAGTGGCCTATACATGGGGGTGCTTTCTCTTTGCTTGTCGCTTGTCCTCCTCTTCTGGGGCATCTCTTGTCACTGTCACCTACCCTGATATCTTTGTCCCATGGCTGAAATGTCTTGGTGGAGTCGCTCACTATGCTGTCACTCAGTGCACCACGGTTATCTTGTGTGGGTAATCCCGTGAGTCGCATAGATTTGAATAGGGGAGGGGACAAATAACTGATTCATTTACTTCAGTCATCAGGTCCCGCCCCCTCTGCGCGGAACGCAGAATGCTGGTAAGATTCTCTCCATTCTGCCCACGTCACTAGGAATACCCGTACATCGTCATAAATGGGCTATATCTTGAATGTTATTTTATCAGATACACCTGGCCATGAACTTCAATGGGAAAAAGATTTGGGGAGCCCACCAGATGAGGGCACATGGTCTGTGGTACGGGAGAGGGTATCCAAATCTTCTATTTCCACCTTAATAAAGGAAAATGCCTTCAAGATATACCACAGATGGTACCTGGTGCCTACCCGCCTGCACAGAATGTATCACCTAGCACCTGATCGTTGCTGGAGAGATTGCGGTGAGGCACCTACATTCACATTTGGTGGTCATGTCCTAAAATAGCCAAATTTTGGGATGAGGTTGCTGTTCTCCTTTCCGAAATACTAAAAATACCACTGACTAAATCTCCCTGGTCTTTTCTCCTTGGCTGTCCACTTGAGGGCCTCAATCCACATGCTGATAAGCTTTCCTCACATATCCTAAACGCAGCTCGATGTTTAGTTGCAAAGCATTGGAAAGATATCAACCCTCCTCCTCGCCAACAACTCATAAATAAAATCTGGCATGTGGCGGCCATGGAGAAAATCTCAGCGTATCTCCATAACACCTCCCATAAGTTTCTTATAGTTTGGGGTTTCTTTATAATAACACCACACCACATAGATCCCCACCCTCAGGCTTTTCGAACCTTCTACTTTAATGATTATAATCCATCTAATTCTGGACTTGGTCTCCTCTTTAACCCCCATGTCCCCTCCAACATATTTTACCCCTCCTTTCTCTTCTTTCCTTCTTTTTCTTTTTCATCTCTCTACCCCCTACGTAGTTCTGCTTTCCATGTATATTTTTCCAATAATTTGTATTGCTCTATATGATCTATTCAAATTAGATTGGTTTGTTGATATATGTGCTAAAATGATATCATACTGTTTTGTCGATCTGAATATTTCATATACCTCTTTATTGGATTATGTATTGTTGTACTATTTGACTTCTGTAATATCTACAAATAAATTTGTTAAAAAAATATATATATATAATAAATGGGCTATATCTCGGAACTCAGGGCTAACTGAGAGTTTTAAATGACATATTCATTCTTTGCATGCTGACATCGATTAGAAGTAACTATTTTCACATCGGAAACATTTTCATTGTTGTGCAGTATTACCTATTTACCAATATTCCAATGACTACACAGGTCTACGACCTCTCCTTTTTATTAAATAGTTCACACATGTCCCCCCTATTACGCAGTCTCCCCCATCACTAATAACTGCTAACACACATTTTGAGCATATATGGGTTTATAACCGGGTAATTCATTAGTGTACAGGAATTTATTTTGTTATTCTGCCTTTTCCACACTAAGGGGCATATCCAATTGAGTGCAGAATTCTGGTCGCAACAAAAAAACTTTGCGCCCCTCGCAACCAATTGTGGATGGCTGCAGTTATGCGTGCTCCCGAAACCCGCAGTATCCATAAAAACAAAATGTTTGCAATTTTTTTTTTTGCATTTAAAATCCCTGAATGGAATGAAAAAAATAAATAAAAGGATGTGGCATGGAACACCGAGCACTTACCGGTGTACTCCGGACGCTTCTAGCCTCTCGCCCTCTCTGTCAGCCCCTCCTGTCGGTCAAGTTGCAGAGGAGGATGCTGGGAGGAAGAGGGGGCTTATTGGAGATGTAGATCCCGGCTAGGTTGGGGGTAGTGTAGGGGTGCAGTATTAGCAGTGGTAGTGTGGTGTAGTGTAATGTGCACAAGGAGGGGGTGTAGGGTTACCGGTGGTAGTGTAGTGCAGTGCAGTGTAGTGTGCGGGGAGTGAGTGTAGTGTAGTGTGCGGGGAGTGAGTGTAGTGTAGTGTGTGTGAGGAGCGGGTGCAAAGGGTAGTGGCTGCAGTGTAGTGCAGTGTAGTGTGTGCAGGGAGTGAGTGTAGTGCAGTGTAGTGTGTGCAGGGAGTGAGTGTAGTGCAGTGTAGTGTGTGCAGGGAGTGAGTGTAGTGCAGTGTGAGCGGGGAGTGAGTGTATTGCAGTGTAGTGTGTGCAGGGAGTGAGTGTAGTGCAGTGTGAGCGGGGAGTGAGTGTAGTGCAGTGTGTGCAGGGAGTGAGTGTAGTGCAGTGTAGTGTGTGCGGGTAGTGAGTGTAGTGCAGTGTAGTGTGTGCGGGGAGTGAGTGTAGTGCAGTGTAGTGTGTGCGGGGAGTGAGTGTAGTGTAGTGTGTGTGAGCGGGGAGTGAGTGTAGTGCAGTGTGTGCAGGGAGTGAGTGTAGTGCAGTGCAGTGTATGCAGGGAGTGAGTGTAGTGCAGTGCAGTGTGAGCGGGGAGTGAGTGTAGTGCAGTGTAGTGTGTGCAGGGAGTGAGTGTAGTGCAGTGTAGTGTGTGCGGGGAGTGAGTGTAGTGCAGTGTAGTGTGTGCAGGGAGTGAGTGTAGTGCAGTGTAGTGTAGTGTGTGCGGGGAGTGAGTGTAGTGCAGTGTAGTGTGCGGGGAGTGAGTGTAGTGCAGTGTAGTGTGTCCAGGGAGTGAGTGTAGTGCAGTGTAGTGTGTGCAGGGAGTGAGTGTAGTGCAGTGCAGTGTGAGCGGGGAGTGAGTGTAGTGCAGTGTAGTGTGTGCAGGGAGTGAGTGTAGTGCAGTGTAGTGTGTGCAGGGAGTGAGTGTAGTGCAGTGTAGTGTGTGGGGAGTGAGTGTAGTGCAGTGTAGTGTGTGCAGGGAGTGAGTGTAGTGTAGTGTGTGTGAGCGGGGAGTGAGTGTAGTGTAGTGTGTGTGAGGAGCGGGTGCAAAGGGTAGTGGCGGCAGTGTAGTGCAGTAAAGTGTGTGCGGGGAGGGGGTGCAGGGTTAGGGGTTAGTACCTGTCCAGTGCCCGACCAGTCCTTGGATGCGGTCAGCTGCTGTCTGCAACGCTGGAGAAGAGACTGGAGTACAGTGCTGCAGAAGGTGAGTAATTAAGCTAATTGGAAACTTCCAATTGTTTAATTAGTCATTAGGGGAGGTGTTCACAAGGTTCCAAAGCAAGTGGTGACAATTTTTCATTAAAATATGGACTTTAGGAAATATTGGACCTGCTCTGGAGGCGCTAAAAAACCTAATGAATACCAAAAAACTCGTACTGCGGGAAGAACCCTGCAGGTGTGAGATATTTGGTAAACTCACACCTGATTGGATATGCCCCTTAGGGAGAGATGTTTCAACATCTTATGGTGCATACACACGGTCAGATTTTTCTTCAGATCTGAACGATAAAGATTTTAAAAATCGTTCATATTTGAAGGAAAATCGGAACGATGCGCGTTCCCGATGGTCAGATAACGATATCTGACATCTGATGTGTTTGCAGTCAGATTTGGACGATTTCAGTCATTTTAATGCAGTCAAAAATCGTTCATAGTTCAAATCATTGGTCAAATCGTTCATCTGACAAATTTGACAAATCTGACCGTGTGTATACACTATTACTTTTCTCTGCACTAAGGGGCTAATTCAGCAAAGGAAAGCATTGCAAAGCCGCACGCAAGCAGATTTACAATTCTGTCCTTGTATATATGCAAATGCAGCAGGAAGTGTATGACACCCCCTGTATGACACCCCTGCTGCATTTGCAATCCCAGCACTGAGACCGAGGTCACAGGCTGGGATAACCATCGCGACCGGTGGACAGTGACGGGCAGCTGAGAAGTCCTTAGCTTACACAGGTTGGCCAGGAAACTGAAACGCCCCCGATTCCAGAAATGCCGGCCGTCCCCGCCCCTTAAAAGCCTCTGCCTGTCAATGACCCGTTCTGCACATTTAAGGAACGTGTCCGGCACACGCACAGATTCCACTTCCGTGCAATGCTGAATTAGCCCCTGAGATACATCCTGTATTGACGCTTATTGCAGAGCATTGTATTAATAATTTACTCTTTGGAGAGGCCTTGACGTAACGGTCCCCTCAGGCCATCTGTGTCCCTTTGTATCACATCAGTATAATCCTGATGCTATACATATTGCGTACGCGCGAGATGTCACCGAAGCACGCGATTTGAAGTCGAGCAGACTGCATATGATCGTGTTTATAAAGCCACACATGAGCATTAAAGTTTCTACACAAAGAATTGCAGTGGTAAAGTTAGTGAATATAACACAAAGGCCGTTATTTGTTTGTTGGTTTTCGGACAAGCAGCATAAAGCTATTCTTGTCGTCACTTAGTAAGTTGTGCAACAAGATCGCCATCTTAGAAGGCTGTGGCGGCCATACATTACAGTCTGTCAGGCGCTGTTGGAGAAATCTCTTTGATACAATTATGTACTAACCAATACTTATGTAACGAACACATATTTCACAGCACTTCACAGATAATGTTGCCATCATTTAAATCAGTTCCTGCCCCAGTGAAGCTTACAATCTACATTCCCTATCACATCGAAACACACAGGGTTATTTATATGGTTTGGTCAAAAGCCAATTAACCTACCAGTATGTCTTTGGAGTGTGGGAAGAAACCAAAGCACCAGGAGAAACAAAATGTCCAAACACGGGGAGGACATACAAACTCCACACAAATGTGTAATACCTGGTAATGAAACTCATGACCTCAGTGGTGCAAGGCAGTAATGCCTCTACACTATCTTGCACTATGAAAATGTAGACTATTTTTGTGAAAATCGTAGATAATAAGGCTAATCTCTCTTTGATACATTTTCCCCTTATATCGTTCCCTAATATCTATTCTGCTTTAATTCTTTCAGTCAGCTAAGCTGCTGTGACATCACCAGCCCCTCCCCTGTATATCTATCCATCAAACCACAGAGAGGCCAGAAAAAAGGTCAGTCACACTCTGCTGGCTCAGGAACAAACTCGTATATGAGGATTTCATTACTTGTATTTCAAAACTAGCGTCCCTGCTTTTCACAGGAGCAATTTTGAATTTACGGCCATAGTATTTTTTTAGCTGTGGTCTTACAAGATCTCCTTGTAGACGACATTAGTCATTTTTCTTTCTCCTGACGTCAACACGAAGAGATTTAGGGCCTCATTTATCAATGAGTTTTATTATTCACAATGAGTGATAAAACAGATGACAGTTGGGAGCGGATTGGCTGGAGCAACATTATCATATGCAACGAGTTTTATCACTCATTGTGAATGATAAAACTCGTTGATAAATGAGGCCCTTAGTTATGACGTGACACGCAAAAGGGCCACGTAAAGTTGTCCATGAGCAAAACAGTCTCCACTTAGGTCAATACCTGCCACGTTACGTGTCTGTCCCTGGGCTTTATTTATGGTCATGCCAAAGAAGACTCTTACCGAGAATTGGACACGTTTGAAATTAAAGAATCGTTCTTCACATAGCTGAAATAGGAATGGTAATAAAAAGGGAAAAACTGAAATTTTGTATCTGTAAATAGGGCTTACATCAATTTTTCTGGAGAAACCGTATAATACATATCAATCTCCACATGGTATACAATAAAGTCCATCGTATATATTTTTAACAGTTTAGGCAGCGTAAGCCAAGAAAGTGCTTGGACGGACGTTATAGAATAGATAAAACTGCATCAAAATGTGTCCAGTGGTTCTCGGGATTAGCCCGAACACACAGACAGACGCCTACCTGGGACATTTTATTGCACAGGGTATATATATATATATATATTAGTATATACGGAGGGAGGGTGACGAACCTGCCCACTCCGTACCCCGGGGTCGGCAGCTGGCGGTGGCAACCAGTGGCCGGAGCCTTCTCCACACAGTGCTGCCCATGGGGGCCGCCATCTTCCCTACCTGAGACTGCTGACATCACTGTCACCGTCGCCAAGCTTTATCACACAGCCGCACACACGCAGACATTATATACACATATACTATCTCTATTCTCTCCCCTTATTTATTTATATAAAATTATGTGTGTGTATAGCCTATTAGTGTTCCTGCTAGATTAAGGACAGGGTAGGGCGCTGGGAGTGCCGGTAGGGAAAAGGGGCATGTCTGGGGAGGGGCATGTCCTTGGGACATGCCTTCAATTTGTCATACTTGGAGATGTGCCCAGCACTTACGGAGCTGCTGGGCTCCCCCCAGCTCTCCCTTCACGGTGAATAGATGCCGTGCGTGGGACGCCACTAATAGAGCAGGGCGCCCCCGCTAAAACAAGCTAGCGAGAACATTAGCCGATGTTATTTTGAGGATCTCAAGGAACATTACAGTGAAAACCTGATCAAAATCAGTCCAGTAGTTCTCAAGTTGCTGAAAGAAAGAGATTTATTTTGGGAAATATTGTCTTCTTATATAAAAGCCGTTAAGTACTTACTATACATACATGTCCCAGTCTAAAAAAATAGAGGTAGCTTTTCGTACTATAGTAAATTTGCTAGCCTCCCATCAAAAGACAGAGGAGCAAATGTTACAATTAGTGACCCAATCAATGGGCACAACAGCTACTACAGGGCATCTAAAGAAAATGTCTGCCTCAGATGACCCAGAAGCGTATTTGCTGATATTTGAAAGGATGGCAGAGCGTTTAAAGTGGCCAGCAGATACTTGGGCTGATAGACTTGCCCCCTATCTCACTGGTGAGGCTTATAAGGCCTATGCTGATTTATCCTCTGCTGATGCAGTCAAAAGTGCCATTCTGGCCAGGATAGGTCTCACTCCTCCTGGGAAAGCGCAGCGCTTCCATGAATGGGCCCTACTACTACCAGGAGTCCCTATTCGGAAGCAAGTTGCAGAACTCGCCAGACAGGGGCAAAGTTGGCTCCAGCCAGGAGACTGCACTGCCGCTCAGATTGTAGAGACGGTGGTTGTTGACCAGTGTATAAGAACCCTAGGGCAGAATATGCAGAGCTGGGTCATGCACGCTGATCCTCAGAACTTAGAAGAATTAATTACAGTTTTGGAGCGGTCTGGAACTGCAGGTAATTTTACAAAATTCCAGAAAAGACACCAGGCAATGGGCGACCCATTAAGATGGCACCCCATTGCCCAGTGACCCCGACTGTCACCCATCCTCAAGGAAACACAGCTGGAGATGCCAGGGTCGTTTGCTATGAGTGCGGAGAGCCAGGTCATGTTAGGCAGGCCTATCACAGAAAACGTAGCCTATGGAGTGTGGGGTTGCTAGTATGGGCACTGCGTACCTTGCTTTTTCCACAACGGTACCCCTGCATTTCAGCCCCCTGTTAATGGGGGAAACTGTGTTACTGAATGGCCGAGAACTCCCAGCTATTGGGAGTGAGCCAACCCTTATGTCAGAGGCTGTCCTGTCCAGGCCAGTGGAAAGGTGCCAGGGTAAGTTGAAGTACTCTGCGTTCATGGATCCACAGAAAACTTCTCCCGGGTGCGAGTGAGCCTTACCATAAAGGGGCGTGCTTATGAGGTAGTCGCCGCGGTTGGTCCTAAGCTCCCCTATCCTATCATATTGGGACGCAATTTCCCAGGATTTCTTGAGCTCATAAAGGAACCACAGAGGCCAGTCCTCTTTGGAGAAGGAACGTCTGACTCACCAATATTAAGTGAGGATAGCCCCAGTCCAGATTGGGATACGCTGGCAGCTGACATAGATATGCGAAGTTCTGCCCGAGATCAACCAAACGATGCTGCCCTTGGGAACATCATGGCTAGTGTCATAGAAGTTAATGGCGTCGTAAAAACTGCCTACTGAGAGGGTGCCCTGTGGTATCTGGCACCAAGGTGTAAGCAGCAGATCCTTTTAGTTATTGTAAGGTGTGAGGTTGGGACCTCCATGGCTTGGACTTGTTTTTTCAGCACATCCCACAGAAGCTTGATAGGACTTAGATCTGGGAAATTAGGAGGCCAATTCAACACCTCAACTCACTATAATGTTCCTCAAACCATTCCTGATCAATGTTTGCAGTGTGGCCGGGCGCATTATCCTACTGAAAGAGAACACTGCCATCAGGGAATACTGTTACCATGAAGGAGTGTACTTGGTCTGCAACAATGTTTAGGTAGGTGGTACGTGTCACAGTAACATCCACATGAATGCCAGGACCCAATGTTTCCTAGCATAACATGCCCGAAGCATCACACTGCCTCCGTCGGCTTACTTCTTCCCATAGTGCATCCTGGTGCCATCTCTTCCCCAGGTAAACACGGCACCCGGCCGTCCACATGATGTAAAAATAAAAGAAACATAACTCATCATACCAGGCCACCTTCTTCCTTTGCAGCATGGTTCAGTTGTGACGCTCACATACCCATTGTAACCATTATCGGTGGTGGACAGGAGCCAGCATGGGCACTCTGACCCGTCTGTGGCTAAGCAGCCCCATACTCAGCAAGCTGCGATGCTCTGTGTGTTCTTACAACTTTCTATCATAGCCAACATTAACTGTTTCAGCAATTTGTGCTACAGTAGCTCTTCTGTGGGATAGGACCAGACGGGCTAGACTTCGCTATCCATGCACATCAATGAGCCTTGGGTGCACATCACCCTGTCACCGGTTCACCGCTTGTCCTTCCTTGGACCACTTTTGGTAGGCACTAACCACTGCATACCGAGAACACCCACTAGACCTGCTGTTTTGGAGAAGCTCAGACCCAGTCGTCTAGTCATCACAGATTGGCCCTGGTCACTCAGATCCTTACACTCGCCCATTTTTCCTGCTTCCAACACATCAACTTCAAGAACAGAGTGTTCACTTTCTGCCTAATATATCCCAGCCCTTGTCAGGTGCCATTGTAACGAGCTAATCACTGGTTATTCACTTCTCCTGTCAGTGGTTTGATGTTATGGCTGATCGGTGTATAGCATTAGGTACAGTCGTTTTGTCTGATAGCCAAGAAAACAACACAACCACTGTGCCCAAGGGTACAATGGTTTGTTCACAAGAGACGATAATCGGTTCAATGAGAGCTGGGGGCTGATTCTGAGCTGGACGCAATGCCAATATTCACACAAACCGTCAAAGTTTTTCAACTGCGCATTCTAAAAAGTCGCACAGAGCATGCGTCCCATTGTGTGAGTGCACAGAATCACAAGACACGCACAGTCTCAGAAATGTATTGGGCAGTGACTGGGAGGTGGCTATTCCGACGTGGAGATGTACCGTTTTACGGGCATGATATGGGAGTGTCGCTGGCGTGTCACAGAACTGGCTATGTATTCAGGCGCTTCATCGCCTACATTGGAGACCATAGTCTGAAGGAGAACTGTGACTCGGGGAGCCTGTCCTGCGCCTTCCACTGGATGCATCTGGACGACATCACATAATACAACTTAATAACTTGAATATTTAAACCCGGGTAACACCGGGTACTTCAGCTAGCAATAGCTAGAATCTTATTGGTGGCTATGAGCAACACATTCAGTTTTCCTTTTTAGAAGATGCAGTAAATTCCCCCCCTCCTGTATATAGACATCTGCGTGCAGGTAACACAGTATATGTAGATATGTATAATGCTGTCATTCCGTCCCCATTCATGTAACAGCTGCCAGCATAGGTAGGATCTCATTTCACAAGCTGCCATTATGTATGAGCCTGTATACACAGAGCCAGCCTGGATGGTAGCGGCCTTTGTTCCCTTCCTGGTTGTGTATTACTCAGCGTCACTCACCTGTTTGCACAGTCTGCTCGTCCCTCATCAGGAAAATGCATTCTTTCTCCTATTGCCAGGAGGACTGATGATCGCGGTTATTGTCCCTGTTGGCCTGATTCGCACGCAACAGCGTCTATTGGCGGTCGCTCGCTTGTTACTTTATGCAAATGTTGATGCAAACCCCTTCCCCGGTGTACATCCACACGGCCGAATGTGCAAGGGCTGAGGCGCCTACTTTCAGTGTCTGCAGAAGCTGAAATGCCGATCGGTGCGACTTTAGATGCCGCTATCGGTCGCACCATCCCTATGGCAGGTGCAAACTCTCCGTCTGAACACGGCTCCCTATGCCTGTGCGTCTGGGAACGCAGCTGTTTTCAAGGACGCGCCCACGAAACTCCCATAACAAGCCCACTGAACGGACAAAATTTTTTGTGTGCTCTACTAGCCACCCCCCAAAAACGCACATCTTTTCTGCCACCGTCTGCCTCGATCGCTCAACTACGTGAACATGGTCATTACCTGCGACACACAATCACGCCTTGTATGTGTTTATGTACAAGACATGCTGAGATTGGGAGATAAATGGACCAAATTCACGGCCGATAGCTACTAATCTTTAATTAACATATGTGACTTACAGAGGACACATAATACTCTTGCAGGGCTGTCAGATCAACCCATTCCACCCGGGCAGAGGTCACGATATATGGATAACTTGCTCCCTATTGTAATATAAATGAACCGCTAAGACATTTTGTGACCACATGAAAAGAACAAGGCTTTGATACATGGCACAGAAATCATGTATTACTAAAAAATACACGTTTCTTAATGATAAGAGAAGTCACCAATTTCTGGCACGGCCTGGCAGTCTGAGCTGCGAGCTCCAACCTCGTCCACCGATTCATTTCGCTCTGTTGCATGAGATTTCGTAGACCGGGTTTCTCCGATGCTCTCATCTTACCGAATCATCCCGACCTTTTCCACATTTAATAATAGTTGCCATGGTTGCAAACAAGTTCTAGCGGATTCACCTACGGCAATCTGGATTTGCGCTGGCAGAGGCAAAAAGTCTAACAAGCCCTGGTCTTCACCGGTGAGTCTCACAAGGGCTTCTCTGCTAGAAGGCCCACAGAGTGCAGTTCTTTGCGGGTGTTAAGTTCGGAGAGTGGCCAACAAGCCAGGTCTGACACCCAAACAAAATGTGGAGAAGCCTGGAGGAGAACATCAAGACAAAATATATCAGAACCGAAGTAGTAATCGTAGCCAAATCAGCAGGGGAGAGGAGCATCCGGAATAAGCCGGGTCAAATACCCTGGAGACAAGACAAGGTGGCGCTCTCTTTACAGAGACTGTAAGCGCCGTAAGATAGCGCTATCCAAACAGACAACAATAACATCTGTTTATGACATATATATATATATATATTGTTGAGATTTTCGTGCCTCTATGCACCTTATTATATATACCTGCACACCAGTTGGTCATTTTCCTCCTTTATCACATTGCCACAATACAAACACAGAATACAAAATCTCACCTAATAAGCGATGACATCAGAACGCACCCTTTACGCAGGTAATATTTACAGAGGTTTATAGCCTACATATATATGTTCACATCATATTTGCATTATATAGAGTGGAATAACCATGACACATCCGTTGGCAGCTAGTATAGGTGCACACATCATGCCCAAAATAAAGGGACCCTGTGTATGGAAAGTGGGGGAGAGACATCCGGAGGGTGTGCAGGTAAAGGGCGGTACAGAACGGTTCCGGGACGCTTTGTAAATATATAGTTACTGTCAGAGACAACTGAACACTTGTACATGTGAGAATAAGGGCCTGATTTCCAGGTGGATGAGATGCAGATCCACAACCAAAGAGGTCGTATTTACAGGATTCTCAGAAGGAGACAGTGAGCCAGCCACAGGCGGTCGTAACTGTTGATGGTGCGCCAATGGTGGAGTGTTTACAACCGCCGGCGGAGTTGCACTGTCCACGAGCTCTGATAGTGGGCGTCTCATAGTCCGTCGTACGCTAGGGGGAGGGCTGGAATTAGTATTTGCATATGACTGCCGCTGTGTCTCCGCAAATATTCGCAGCCGCGCATGGATTTGCGCCCACCTCTGTATCAGGCCCTAGGTATTGACCACTCCATCTTAAACTCCACAACATGGAAACAATCTCATGATACTTCCCTAACTGGGTGCAGTACTAGCAGCACATTAAGGACCTCTTTCAGAGGCAGTCGCAAGCGCCGATGCGCTCGTAACCGACTCGATGGTTAGTCCTGCGCACGCGCAGCGGCCGCACTGCACGTGCGCAAGCCCCGGAGCAACAGATAAACTCTGTCGCTCCGGAGCTGGCTACCAAAGGGACGGCTGTCGATGTTGATCGACAGCTCACCCCGTTTGGTAGGCGGGCCGGGGGGTGGTTTCCAAAACGGAGGCGTTCCTTAACGAAAGCCTACCGTTTTGGGGGCGGCTGCACTGACATCATCAGTGATCATCAGTGATGTCAGTGAGGCGCTTCCTGCTCCATCAGAGCAGAGAGCTCCCTGGGGCTTACGAGTGCCCAGACCCAACCTCAGGGTCTGGTCGTAAGCCCCGATGGTCGCGATGGTGATCACCATTGCGACCATCAACCTGGTCGGTCGTTAAGCTGTGGGTGGTAACCCACAGCTTAACGATCGACAAGGAGGCGGCTGTTCAGGATGCAAGCGGCCGCCTTGATTCAGTGCGACCGCTTGCAACTAACGACCGCCTCTGAATGAGGTCCTAAATCTGCTTTCTTACAGTGCAAAATACTGTGCAGTAATAGAAATAAATCAAATAAATAATAAATGAACTAGACTGAAAATCATAAGTTGCAACAATTTAGAAAAGTGAATCCTGTATAATGCCTGAGCGGCTACAGTGTTGCTCTGCACTGACTAATTATACATTTATAACTGCACAGAACAAAAGGAAAGACATTTCCCTACATACCAGGTTTTCAGGAATATTACATGTGTATCGTCCTAATGCAAAGAAAAAAACAAAAAACAATTCCCCCACCTGATTGGTCCACATGCTTATATACACTATTGCTGGGCCAAATATCCACGCGGGACGAAATAGAATAAACGTATAAATATGATTTTAGCCAGACACAATAGCGATTGCCGCCTCCCTGAACAAATTATTTAATTACATGATATGCTAGAATCCTGTGCAAATAGTTGCCCAATGCCCGTAGGATGTAACGAGCGGAGACAACCTGACATTACACAGCAGGGGAGGGGGGGATAAGAGTCAGAACGAATAGATGCAGGAGAAAAACAAAAGAAGCCTTTTATGCCAAGGTCCTACCTGAAATCTTCCACCGCAAACATAGCCAATGGCAGTATGTGAGCAGCAGGCATGGGGATGCTGGTGTGTAGCAGAAGCCTGGGTCACATTGAGGCTTGGTGCACTGGCGAGAGGCTGTGCATTTTGGGAATGAAGAATCAGAAGAGGAAGGGTATGCAGAATGCAGCAGGCACGCCAGCCCCTGCTCTACCCAGCTGCAGCACAGCAGCGACGTGGTCATGTGACCGTTCCTGTAGGTCTGATTAATGCAGTCGCTGCTGTTTTATTACAGTCAGATTATGCGGGCGGCAGATATGCGTAAAAGCAAAAGGGATACATCACACTGGCTCCTGACAGTAGGCTATTTTTGGAGGGGAACCGAACGAAACCAAAACCACCAAACAAAAAAAACAATAATTCCTGAAATCCTAGAATTATCTTTACATACAGATGTGTCCTCTTGTGTCTTTGCCTGCTGCAAATCGTGCCACGCATTGCGCGAGTCTGCGACCGGGTATGCCTGTTGCGTTCGCACCCTCGATCCATAGGATTGCGCATTGCGAATGCAGCCGCAGGCTGGTGTACTGTGGCGCATGCGTGCACGGTAAGTCGCATGGCGAGATGCGTGCGTACGCTTGGCGTCAAAATGGCAAAGATGGAAGAGGGCACATCTGTATGCAAAGTTTTATTTCTGCAATATGAAAGGAGTTAACGTGGGCACAATGAGTGTCAGTTTTGGCGGTTTATGAAATATAGCTACCGGGTACGGGTAATCTGTGCCAGATTATCGGTATGTTATTTACAGAATGACAACATATTATGCAGAGAAGGTTTTTCTTATTATTCACGTCCCAGTGGATCCTACAGTGAAAATTCTGTACTACACATACATAGCCGTGGAGTATGATTTGGGTCTGTCAGAGGCAACAGGAGCACCCATAGTAAATCCATGCAAACACATGGGAAGAACATGCAAACTCCACACAAATACTGCCCTGGTTGGAATAGAGCCCATTGCCCTAGCCCAGTGGTTCTTAACCTCAACCCTCAAGCGCCATCAACAGGTCATGTTGTAAGGATCTCTGTCTGTGGAAACAGGGGGGATATTTACTGACCCAGCAAGCTAGATTATCTCACCTGTGCAAAATTAAAGCAATCCACGAAGCATGGCCTGTTGGTCGTACTTGAGCACCGGAGTCGAGGACCACTGCGCCAGCCGTAAAGGCATCAATTCTAACCACTGTGCCAACACAGATGCATTTTGCTAGAAGTTAATGAGAGTTTCTACAGAATCAATATAGTCTTAATAAAATGGATGCTAGCCACTGTGCCACTGTGCCCTTCATGGCAAAATATGAAATAAAAAAGGAGGGGAAAAGCTTGGCAACGGAGAAGACCGGACGTGCATTGCTGGAGCTCTCCTGCCTAAATAAGTAAGTTGCACTTGATTGGTATTAACAGATTGGATTGTGGTAGACAGACCACCTATCGTTATCACTCATAAATAGTTTGCAAATCGCTTGCAAAAATGTCTAAAACGACCAGCGCATGCCCGCTGGTCATTTAGACATCTATCATCGTGCAAACATGCTGGACAACATGACAATATCGTCAGGTTGAGCATGTTTGCAGATGATTGATGAGCCTGCACTGAACGACTGCTCGTTCAGTGCAGGCTCATCTCAGACTGACAAAGGACTGCACGATTACAATGTCGTAATCGTGCAGTTGTTTTCATGTCTTCTAGTGAAATGGGCACCTTGATGCTCCATTTGTCCTATTGAACCTCTCCTCATGCCTTACCCGCAAGGGACCCATCATCCATCTTTATTAACCAAATAAAAGACATTTAATATACAACATAAAACAAAAATAAATGGTACAGTTCTGCTATATTCCATTCTGCCCAGCACATTTGAAAGTCACGTTTTCATGACAGTACTCCGCAAAAATAATATTTCATGGGATACCACTATTTTCAAGGCCCTTATCCCATTTAGTGCTATCTATCATCAGAGGTACTGTATAATCCATCCAGTGAGTACTACCAAGCAGTTAAATTGCTGTCACGCACTATGAAGCATGGTAAATAGGTCCTATTATTTTCTGCTGCCGGGATCTCAAGAAACAATTTCATTCCAAAAATATCTCGAGAAGATATATAATTAGGTCTGGCGAGATCTAGCGATGTTGTTCTACAATGATAATGAGCAGATTGTTTCCAGGTCAAGGTACGAGACAGATAATCAAAACGTGACTGACTGTATTGCGTTACTGTAACAGTAGTTGTGTAAAGGCTTATCACTATATCGTGATAGAACATGGATGGAGAGCAACAACAACAAAGACAAAATCAATAAAAAAAAGTGACCAAATATAGAAAATGACATGAAAAAAGCACAAATTACTGCAAGGACATTAAGGTGATGGGTCCGCGCCATATTGGTGCCAACTGGCGATTGGAAACAAAGTAGTCTGACGTCTAGCATCACTATAGTAGGAGATGGTCTGGCCTTGGGTAACAAGTTTTTGGGGCAGTACAATTAAGGGGATATTAAAAAGAAAAATGGCAAAAGTCCAAGACCGTAATATTTTTCCCAGGTGGTAGATCCACAAATCACTGATAAATGCCTACAGACGTCTGTATCAGGGAGCTAAGGCCACATTTTAGTGGGCGTCGCATGCAGTAAAGGACAAGGCGCAGCCCATGACCGATGAAAACCTCTTTGATGGCAGGGACTAAGGCCCTCATTCAGAGCCGTACGCTCTGAGCAGAGCGCACGCTCTGAATGAGGGCAGCCCTCCATAAAAATGGAGCATCCTCCTGGACGCTCGTATAGCTGTGGGTCACCACCCACAGCCTATACGAGCGTGCAGTTTCATGGCCGCGATGGTCTTGACCATCGCGACCATCGAAACTGCGAGCCGGAGCCTGCGGTTGAGGTTTTCAACCGCAAGCCCCGGAGTGATTTTGGCTCTATCAGAGCCAAAATCACTCCCACTGACATCACTAGTGATGTCAGTGGGCCGGCTTCTGACGGGAGGCGTTCCCACGGGAACGCCCCCGTCAGGGAGGCACGCCCCCGGCACGCCCACCAAAGGGGGCGTGCTGTCAATCAACATCGACAGCACGCCCCCTTTGATCAGACACAACGAGCGAAGGACTTTCCTTCGCTCGTCGCGTCTGGCGCATGCGCACGACGGAGCTCCCTCCGTCGTGCGCATGCTCAGTGCAGACCATCGACCCACTTGCGAGCGGACAGCCGCTTGCGAGTGGGTCTGAATCAGGGCCTAAGAATGGAAGTGTAATAAAAAAACACCAGGGAGGGAGTGTTGGGTTTAAGGGGCGGGTTGGGGAGGTGGAGGTTAGGGTTAGGCACCAGGGAGGGAGGGTTAGGGGGTAAGGGTTAGACTTACCTTATTTCTTATGGGTGTCGGGATTCTGACTGTCGAGATGTCGCTGTCGGTATTCTGACCAGCATCATCCCGACCGCCGGGATCTCATACCCAACCCGTCCCAATGTAACCTCAACCTGGCACATCTCAGGCAGCAGCCACCAAGCTTTTGGGCCCGATTCAGATATGTGCATAAACCCGATGGTTTACGTACACATCCGATGGTGGGGCATTTGCGCATATGTGCAAAACAGGTCCACGCTCGCAGTGCCCCCTGAGCCTCCAGCGCTGTTTGGGGGTGGGCTGTGTTCCTTGAAACGGTGCTGTGTTGCCCCCGTTTTCTGGGAGTGCCGAGGGCAGAATCTATATCTAGAAGCCGGCCAGGCTGATTAAAGGCCTGATTCAGAGCCGGACGCTCTGACCAGAGCGCTCGCTCTGAATCAGGGCCCTCCTCCATTAAAATGGAGCGTCCTCCTGGACGCTCGTATAGCTGTGGGTCACCACCCACAGCATATACGAGCGTCCAAAAAGATGGTCGCGATGGTCTGGACCATCGCGACCATCGGACTTGCGACGGAGACCCTGCGGTAGGGTCTCCCTGCCACAAGCCCTGGAGTGATTTTGGCTCTATCAGAGCCAAAATCACTCCCACTGACATCACTAGTGATGTCAGTGGGGCCGGCTTCAGACGCTAGGCGTTCCCATGGGAACGTCTCCGTCTGGCAGGCACGCCCCCGGCACGCCCACCAAAGGGGGCGTGCTGTCAATCAACATCGACAGCACGCCCCCTTTGGTGCGAGACCCGGAGCGACAGCCTGGCTGTCGCAGTCCGGGTCTCGCGCATGCGCACGATGGAGCTCCCTTCGTCGTGCGCATGCGCAGTGGGGAACATCGGCCCACTTGCGAGCGTACTGCCGCTTGCGAGTGGGTCTGAATGACCCCCAGAGCTTTGGCTTACACAACTTGGTCGATGGCACCAATTATCACAATGTTGCTCGTGATGGTGATCCGGCAGCATCTACGGATGCTGCAGTCAGATCGGATGCAGTAAGGAGCTGCCTACTCCCTACAGACACCTCCTCCTGCTGCAGTTGCTTTTTAGTAGGACGGTATTGCACAGACGCTTCCCTGCGCTTCCCTGCGTCTGTGCAATACCGCCCACATCTGACTTAGGCTCTTTGCGCCCAGTTACTGCCCCCATGCTGTCCCGTTACACAGACACCCTGGATGCCTTCTCGCATGGCGCAGGGTGGCGGCAGGGTCGTCTGATGTTGCATAATTACCATAACCGTATTTTCCCAATGTTTTCGGTGTCATTCGTGCATCACAGATGGAATCAGTCCTGCCGTTACGCGGTGAGCGTTCAGCTTGTTGAGTAGCTCTTTCGGTGAATTTCATTATCTCTTTCGGTGAATTTCATGTTCAGTAGGAAAAAGCAAGGAAGTGGCGCTTATACTCCACGTGCTTGGCAGATGCAACTTTAGTTTTTCTTCGCCGAATCAATGTGAACCTTTAGCTTTGAAATGAGCTAAATGTAATTAGTCACATACCCCTCTGTCTTCTACACGGGAGATAACGGACTTCTATGGAGAGAGACAGTGAAGTGGATACGGCCATTTGTACAAACAGAGGATAGACCAGAAGTGGCTAAATTGGGCATTTTCTACTGTTCTCCTTCCAGATCCAACATCGGTCTTAGGCAGACGGCTATGTGCACTCAATCACGGTCTCAAAACTTGCACTTGATCAATTACCGGAACTGGTCTTGCCGAGGCCTCACCTATAACAGCCTCCGTTCCCAAGGAATGCTGGGAGTTGACCGGTTCTTAGTTGTCCTCAAACTTGAGTTAGTGGTGACTTATCAAGTGCAGTTTCCAAATATGAAGAGGAGACTAGCTAATAATAACGGGATGGGTACGAGATGCCGGCATTCGGGATCGTGGCGATCAAAATCCCGTCCGGGGGGGGGGTTAGGTTTAGGCACCAAGAAGGGAGGGTTAGGATAGGGACAGGGGAGGGTTAGGTGCGGCATTTGTGCCTTAACCTACAGTAACCTCTCCCCTTACTGCCTAAACTAGACCCCCCCCTCCCGCACCCTAAACCCAACCCGTCCCCTAACACTAATCCTCTCCCTAACCATGCTACTTACCTTCGGGATTCAGGCAGTCTGGATGTCAGCGCCGGAATTCAGACAGGTGTCGGGATTCCGGCATTCTGACCGCCGGAATCCCATCTGCCGGGATATTGAATGTATCCCAATAATAACATATGAGTAAGTACCACACGCAGACACCAGATAATGTATGCATGATGCCGTGCCACCAAGGACACCAGCAGGCACAGCTCAGCAGCAGAGCCAATTATCACAGTAGGGGTTAATCCGAATGAGATATGAGGAGTACAGTGAGATAACACGAGCAACTAGTAATCCAAGCAGCGGAACCTAAGAAGAGTCGGGGTACACAGGCACAGTTGCCATACAAGAGTCTGCACACAACGGTCAGGCAACATGACATACAATTAGTAGAGTCGGGTTGCACAGACAGCAGTTGATCCAGGCAGCATAGAATTAAAATAGTCTGGGTACAGCGGTAGTGGTTGGTACAGGCAGCATACAATTAGCAGAGTCGGGGTAGAAAGGTAGTGTTCAGTTCAGGCAGCATACAATTAGCAGAGTCGGGGTAGAGAGGTAGTGGTCAGTTCAGGCAGCATACAATTCAGGGTACAGAGGTAGTGGTCAGTTCAGGCAGCATACAATTAGCAGATTTGGGGTAGAGAGGTAGTGGTCATTACAGGCAGCATACAATTAGCAGAGTCGGGGTAGAGAGGTAGTGGTCAGTTCAGGCAGCATACAATTAGCAGAGTCAGGATAAAGAGGTAGTGTTCAGTTCAGGCAGCATAAATTTAGTAGAGTTGGGATACAGAGGGAGTAGTCGG
The DNA here is from genome assembly GCA_031769625.1 of Taudactylus pleione. Classification (NCBI taxonomy): domain Eukaryota; kingdom Metazoa; phylum Chordata; class Amphibia; order Anura; family Myobatrachidae; genus Taudactylus; species Taudactylus pleione. Next base: position 563,744 of record JAUIMM010000170.1, read on the forward strand.
TTCAGGCAGCATACAATTATCAGAGTCAGGGTACAGAGGTAGAAGTCAGCTCAGGCAGCATACAATTAGCAGAGTCAGGGTACAGAGGGAGTAGTCGGTTCAGGCAGCATACAATTATCAGAGTCAGGGTACAGAGGTAGAAGTCAGCTCAGGCAGCATACAATTAGCAGATTGGGGGTAGAGCGGTAGTGTTCAGTTCAGGCAGCATACAATTAGCAGAGTCAGGGTACAGAGGGAGTGGTCAGTTCAGGCAGCATACAATTAGCAGAGTCAGGGTACAGAGGGAGTGGTCAGTTCAGGCAGCATACAATTAGCAGATTGGGGGTAGAGCGGTAGTGTTCAGTTCAGGCAGCATACAATTAGCAGAGTCAGGGTACAGAGGGAGTGGTCAGTTCAGGCAGCATACAATTAGCAGAGTCAGGGTACAGAGGGAGTAGTCAGTTCAGGCAGCATACAATTAGCAGAGTCAGGGTACAGAGGGAGTGGTCAGTTCAGGCAGCATACAATTAGCAGAGTCAGGGTACAGAGGTAGTGGTCAGTTCAGGCAGCATACAATTAGCAGAGTCAGAGTACATAGGTAGTGGTCAGTTCAGGCAGCATACAATTAGCAGATTGGGGGTAGAGCGGTAGTGTTCAGTCCAGGCAGCATACAATTAGCAGAGTCAGGGTACAGAGGGAGTGGTCAGTTCAGGCAGCATACAATTAGCAGAGTCAGGGTACAGATGTAGTGGTCAGTTCAGGCAGCATACAATTAGCAGAGTCAGGGTACAGATGTAGTGGTCAGTTCAGGCAGCATACAATTAGCAGAGTCAGGGTATAGAAGTAATGGTTGGTTCAGGGAACATACAATTAGTATAGATAGTGTATACAGGCAGCAATTGGTCCAAAAGTCAAAGTTGGGGTACACAGGCAGTGGCTGGTCTAGATGACATATAATTTGCAAAGTGGGGGAACACAGAGATTGGTCCAAGCAGAATACAATTATCAGAGTTGGGGTACACAGGCAGTAATTGGTCCAGGTGGCAGACAATTAGCAATAAAGAGCATGATGAAATAATTAGTACGTAACTGGCAATGTTCTCCCACTGCAGCTGTCAATTAAAACCAGCTAACACCAATCAGCATGCAGCCTGAGACACGTCTCCCGATGAATGGAGAGCGGTTAATGCGTGTGACGGTGCAGGACGCACGGCGTAGTGATGAAACAACTGACCCAGCAACGAAATCACCCGCTATTCCCAAAAATATCATCTTAATATTAGTTGGAAATATAAACTACAAACTGAATGACTGGCATCTCCTTTATAGATTCACCTGTTGCCAGGTTTTATATTCCAAATTCTCTCACTGCCAGGGCTCCAGCACTTTATACTGTGCTTCTTGTACTGACAGTCTAACGCGTTCTCCCGCCAGCAACAAACACCTGCATGGAAAGAAGATATCTGAAGAGACAGCACATAAATACAGTTACTGTCTAATACAGCTGTATAGTTTACGCTCACTATTTCCAGGGACAGCCGCAGGTTTTACAGATTTGTCTCTGGACTTGGGGGGGGGGCTGATTCAAAAGTGAACGCAGTTTAGCTTCGGTCGCAAATGGCCAATGTTTAGTGGGCAGTGCCTGCACCGGAGCAGTGACGCAGCCACACAAGTGCCGCGATACTCTGACACCAGTCACAGTGCGAAGTAACTTGCAGTTTGATTTGTTGTTACAATCAAATCCAGTGAAGATGAGATTATGAGAACTGTAGTGCTACAAGTTACTCTGAGACCGTATATCGCATGTAACATGTTTCAATGCACAGGCTCAGCATCTACGGCCCCGAATCACCGCCGGACACAAGTCTCTCTGCGCCACGTAAATATACGAAGTACATGACCAATCTGTATTTTCGGGGCTGGTTCGGAGACAAACGCATTTCTGCCCACAGGCGCAAATGGCGGACGGAACTTGGCCGGATCTGTCTTTTCGCAAGATAAGGAGCTTTGGGATGGGAACTGGGCGGTGGCAACGCAATCTCACGTAACCACCCCGACTTGTGGACGTGCATTTATAGCAGAGTCGTGCGCACGTGGCAGGAAAGCCTGTGCCTGATAGATCTCCTGCACCCAGCCTGGGGGCTGACGCACGTGCAAATATAAATGACGGCGGATGCGGCTGCCGGCGTTAAGGCAATGGGCGGCGCGGGTTTCCGCTTGCACATGCACACACCCAGCATTCGTTGAACAGATATCCGCATTAGCATAAAGTAGTAAAACGGGCTTCCGCGGCTGCCTTAGACCTCATCCACTTTGCGCGGGACTGAGAATGAGCCCCATCTTGCACTTGGAGAGGCGTACAGCTATAGTGTTGCCGATGGCGCAGCAAATCGACCCTCACATAGCGCAAGACACATGCCCGCGATCGGGTACGCGCACTGAGTATGCGACCACACCTTTGTAGAAATTAATGGTGCAATCGCAATACTGTAGCATACGGAGGGGCGGGGAATCGCATGGCGCGATTTGCGTACACGTTTGTGGCGCGATCAGCCACAATGTAACTGGGCGTATTTGGATCAGGGCATCACATGTAAGTTCAGCGCAATCAGGTCACGCAGACGCAAAACCACCACCCCCTGATTCAGACACTTGGATGAATCTTAAAGATCCACCTCTGAGGAAGCGTATCTCTCAGTGACCCGCTATTAGTGCGAGAATAGCGACAGACGGCACCTTGCTTCGCATGCATCTGTATGCTGGGAATGCAGCGCTTTAGGTCTGCCTTATAATGGTGCCCGTGTAGAATCGCATCTCCCAGACACGGATTCACTTTTGCCTCATTCAGCTCGGAAGCATGTCTTGTTTTAAATGCTAAGAATATCAGTGGGGATAAAAAGCTGCACGTTAATAGGAGCATGAACAGATTTTCCATGCCTATGTGCCAGGGACACAAAAGGAATGCCACAAGCGATGGATCCCAGACCCAGCAGACATGCCAGCGTTCGTGCCAAGCTAGCGTGCGCTCCCTGCCTACAGAACAATCAGACGTTGTACAGTACAAGACCCAACACCTTCAACACTACAGATAATTAGTAAAACCGTTGCATTGTATCACAGAGCACAAATACTGCACACTCTGCCCTCAGGTCTCCTCCATCATGTCTCTACCCCAAACGCCTGGCTGCTGTGCCCAGCCCTTGTCCGTCTGAAGCACAGGTGTCCATAGACAGAATAACAGTCCGTTCGGAGCACGGACATAAAGTAGCCGCCTCGCCTGCCACAGTCTGAGCTGACTCACTGTTTAGCCATTAGCGTAGCTCAGAGGTTCCGAAACGCGGTCCTCAAGGCTCCCTAACAGTTCAGGTTTTAGAGATATCCAGGGCTGAGCACAGGTGACTTAGGGCCTCATTCAGACCCACTCGCAAGCGGCTGTCCGCTCGCAAGTGGGTCGATGGTGTGCACTGCGCATGCGCACGACGGAGGGAGCTCCGTCGTGCGCATGCGCCAGACGCGACAAGCGAAGGACTTTCCTTCGCTCGTTGTGTCTGATCAAAGGGGGCGTGCTGTCGATGTTGATTGACAGCACGCCCCCTTTGGTGGGCGTGCCGGGGGCGTGCCTGCCAGACGGAGGCGTTCCCAAGGGAACGCCTACCATCAGAAGCCGGCCCCACTAACATCACTAGTGATGTCAGTGGGAGTGATTTTGGCTCTGATAGAGCCAAAATCACTCCAGGGCTTGTGGTCGAAAAACCCGACCACAGGCTTCTGGTCGCACTGGCGATGGTTGCGATGGTCAAGACCATCGCGACCATCATCCTGCACGCTCGTATGTGCTGTGGGTGGTGACCCACAGCTATACGAGCGTCCAGGAGGACGCTCCATTTTTATGGAGGACGGCCCACATTCAGAGCGAGCGCTCTGCTCAGAGCGTCCGGCTCTGAATGAGGGCCTTAATTAGTACCTCAGTCAATGTGATTTAACCACCTGTGCTCAACCATGGCTATCTCTAAAGGTGCGTACACGATGCCGGGTGCCGGATTGCGGGGGGTGAAAAAGCTGGCTCGCGGTGGCTTGGGGGCTGCAGATTCAGAAAACAGCCATCCAAAAATGGCCGCCGCCAAAGAGGAGACAAATGCTAGAGATCCTTACTGGACCTCTAGTGTATGTCTCCTCCTTGGCGGTGGCCATTTTTGGATGGCCATTTTCAGCAGATTCCATGTGGACTAGCCGTCCGCATGGACTCTGCTGAAGACGGCCATCCAAAAGTGGCCGCTGCCATGGAGGAGTCAGATGCTATAGATCCTACTGGACCTCTAGTGTCTGTTAGCAGAGCGCAATGCACACAGCATTCCCGGAAGTGCCGGGAACGCTGGCGCTGCCGGGAGAAGATGCTGAAAGCTGCATCTTCTCCCGTGAAATCCCCTGGCAACAAACATAAACCCCTGTGGCAACGAGCATAAACCCCCCTGGAAATGAACATGAAGCCCCATGGCAAGCAGTATGAAACCCCCTGGCAACGAGCATGAAAACCCCCGGGCAACGAGCATAAACCCCATGGCAATGTGCATGTAACCCCTAGCAATGAGCATAAACCACCTGGCAACAAGCATGTAACCCCTGGCAACGAGCATGGAACCCCTGGTAATGAGCATAAATCCCCTGACAACAAGCATGAAACTCCCTGGCAACGAGCATGTAACCCCATGGCAATGAGCATGTAACCCCTGGCAATGAGCATGTAACCCCTGGCAATGAGCATAAACCCCCTGGCAACAAGCATGAAACCCCTGGCAACGAGCATGGAACCCCTGGTAATGAGCATAAATCCCCTGACAGCAAGAATGAAACCCCCTGGCAATGAGCATGTAACCCCTGGCATCAAGCATAAACCCCCATGGCAACAAGCATGAAACCCCATGGCAACGAGCAGGTAATTTTAAAGTAATTAGAAGCCTTACTGTGGGGCATAAAATGGTGTCGGGCAAATAAGTAAGTGGCACTTTTGTAATGGGCATTACAGTGTGTGGCATAATGTGTAATGGACATTTTGATGTGTGGCACTGCCTTATGGAGAAGGACAAAATCCAGGTACGGGAAGGGAGGGGGCGCAAAATTGCTACCTTGCACCCGGTGACAGATATCCTAGCTTCGGCCCTGACAACACTGAGCACACCCCAGTCGGGTACACACGGGACGATTTCGTTCGGGGAGAAAATCATCCCATGTGTACGCACCTTTAAACCTGCACTGTTGGGGAGCCTTGAGGAGCGCGTTTGAGAACCTCTGGCGTAGCTAAAGGCCAGGTCCCATTTCTGATTAATCAAAAACTAAAGTAAAAATGTCAAAATGAGCGCGTGCAAGTATAAGGTTATGCAGAGTCCGGGTGGTGATGGGCGTCCTCACATAGGCAAAGCTCGGCGAGGGCTACGCAGAGTTGGACCTTAGCGTAAATACGCGTTTGGATGTTTATCTTTTGCACCTAGTATGGGGCAGGAGCCAGTGCGCAGATGCAGTTGCATACAGTGCTGCACGAGTGAATATGAGAGTTTTCCGTGTGCGCTTGTATCGAGCAATGTACGCCAGATGTACCAACAGACCCGGCATTAGGCCCACTTGGTGCCTCATGCCCCACTACCTGGTAAATGGATAGTCTGCCACAAAATGACGGCATCTACCACGTGTAGGTGGCAGAACTATTTTAAGGGAGATTAATATTTAAAAAAAAATGACATAACCCCCAAATCTCCATAGCTAGCGAGTTACCCTGCGTTCACCCCCTTCACATTTGGGAAGGAGGTAAAGTCAGCGTGTGCACAAAACCACTTCAGCTGTGCTTCGCTTCCTTACACGTCACTAAATGTACTTTATTAATGACATATTAGAGACCCCCGCCAGTTACAGAGGGGGCTCCTTCACGTCAGTGAGCCAGGCATGAGATACAGTAAGTCAGCTTGTAAAGGCTGCATCATCCTAGCAACACTCACAGACAGCTCAGCATCTATATTTTACACTCCCCCGCTACAGAACGGCGGGGGAACCGCGATCATTTCTCATTCTTATTTAAATTCGGCTGTTCGCCATAATATATAATTACTTACAGTAGTAAACTCTGAGTTGCTGAGAAATTCCTCCGATGCCTTTAGATATAAATAAATCATGCTATGACTATCCCCTATGACCTATCTTCAGACAGTGTTATTACCCATGTAGTATATATCAAGCATATACCCAGTATATACCCTCCATACAGGCTAATCTGCGATCTGGCACTGCATGGTCTCCTGTCCTGACAATTGCCTCTTGTTCAGGTATCCTGGATCTCTCATTGCACCTGCACCTGGCAATAGTCCCATATGTTGGCCCCGAATTAGGGTAAAGCTTACAGGACACTGGGGTCTATTTACTAAGCAGTGTTAGGAGACAGAGTGAAAAGTGATAAGGTTCCAGCCAATCAGCTCCCAACTGTCATCTCACAGGCTGTGTTTGAAAAATGACAGTTGGGAGCTGATTGGCTGGCACCTTATCACTTTCTTATCACTTTTCACTCTGTCTCCTAACACTGCTTAGTAAATAGACCCCATTGTGCGGGATGCTGAATAAATGTCAAATGGATCGGCCAGGATTTGGGTGGACGGATGTTCAGTAGCAGGCGGGTGCAGCATTGTAGGGGTGTTTATATGAGGGTGGAAAGGGGCTGTGGGCAGCCCAGCATTTCTTTAGTGCCCGACGTGATGCGGGCACACTCCCCGTGTAGCAGATACCAGCTCCTTCTGCCCCCATTCCAAAAGTGAACAGGGTTGTGAGGGATGATTTGGTAATACCACTGCATCACCAGGTAACACTGGGTAAGTTACCGACCCGCAGGCACAATTTTTAAACTGCGATTCAATCTAAAGATGCAGCAGGAAGATGAGCTACAAAAATAGGACAAAAAAGATCTTTCTCGACAGACCCGACAGGTTTGGGGGCCTGGTAACAGTAACAGTATAAAACGGTAATCCAGAGACAGCAGCCAACAATTTTATTTATTACTGAACTTCGAGCAGATTCTCGCAGTTGAGAGCGATGTTCCTGTAAGCCCCGAGCTGTGCGCCACACAATGATCCAATGAATAAATAAATAGAAGAGATAACACTGGTTTCTTAATAAACCCTGAGCAAGATGACACTATAGTAAGTGATACTGAGGACTGCGCACAGCTGGTTGCCATGGAAACAGACCTATCTATATAGCAGTCTGTGTGTGCGTGTAATATATATATGCACACACACATATATATATATATAGGAATATGTACAGCGGCACTCCGGTCCCTTGTAAAAATAATGACAATAGCGTTGTTTTATTTCAATGTTTCAGCGCTTATTTGCGCCTTCGTCAGGAAAGGCTAAGACGCAAATAAAGCACTGAAACGTTGAATTAAAACAACGCTACTGTCATTATTTATACAAGGGACCGGAGTGTCGCTGTACATATTCCTATACATTGTATCAACCTATGTGGCTGATTCCACGGAGGGCACCCGAACAAGTAAAAACTAAGGGAACCAACTGAGTGCCGGAATACCCGTATACACACACATATATATATGCATTCCGGACTGCATATCACTACATACGCCACAGGTTGACAACAAATTGTCATGTGAGGGCACAGATTGATTTATACAGGGCATAGACTGGTTGGCGGATTACCACTGGCTGGCACACAGGGTGGCGCAGACCAGTATAGTGCCAACCCACGTCTTTCAGCATTGGTACTCTCTCTACAGAATAGCTGGTTCCCAGATTTTGCCAGGGTACAGAGCTGCCAATAAGTTTGCCCAGGGCTGATTTTCAATCTAATGCCGGGTACACACTAGACGATATGACACATCAGGACACAGTCTAGTGTACCCGCTATGTCGCTGACGATGCGCACTCCCGCATGTCGTCAGCGACTTCGCCCAACATGGTAAGCGAGGGCCATGCTGCCGAATGGCCCCCGCTGTCGCCTCATCGCTGCCAGCCTTGGCAAGTGTGTACACCCTTGCCGATGCCGGGCACCCCTGCCGGCTCCCGTCACTTACGAGGCCGGTACACACTAGACATCGTCTAGAGCCGGGGTGGGCAATAAGCGGCCCTCCAGGTGTTGTTGAACTACACATCCCAACATGCCTTGCAACAGTATTAGCATGGCCAAATAGTAAAACTGTGGCAGGGCATGCTGGGACGTGCAGATCTATAACAGCTGGGGGGCCGCTAATGCCCACCCCTAGTCTAGAGTGTACCGGCGTTTAGAGACATTGAGGCTAGTAAAAGTCAAGGAAGATTAATGCTATGGCGGGTACAGTAATCTGCCCTCAGTGACTGATTACGACATACATGATTGGGTTGTGGACACTGCAGACGTTGATCACACATCAGTTGGGAACAATGGGGGAGAGGTGCCAAGCAGTGAAAAAGGTGGAGAAGTCGATCATAGGAGAGGTGGCACATGGCAACCAATTATCTTCGTGGTAGCATTTATCAAGTACATTCTATAAAATGATAGGTGAAAGCTGATTGGTTGCTATGGACAACTGTTTAATGGAAGAGCAATGAGGAACTGTAGCAGTGATCCAAGGGAGTAAGGGCCTGATTCAGAGCCGGACGCTCTGACCAGAGCGCTCGCTCTGAATCAGGGCCCTCCTCCATTAAAATGGAGCGTCCTCCTGGACGCTCGTATAGCTGTGGGTCACTACCCACAGCATATACGAGCGTCCAAAAAGATGGTCGCGATGGTCTTGACCATCGCGACCATCGGACTTGCGACGGAGACCCTGCGGTAGGGTCTCCCTGCCACAAGCCCTGGAGTGATTTTGGCTCTGATAGTGATGTCAGTGGGGCCGGCTTCAGACGGTAGCGCCTCCGTCTGGCAGGCACGCCCCCGGCACGCCCACCAAAGGGGGCGTGCTGTCAATCAACATCGACAGCACGCCCCCTTTGGTGCGAGACCCGGAGCGACAGCTTGGCTGTCGCAGTCCGGGTCTCGCGCATGCGCACGACGGAGCTCCCTCCGTCGTGCGCATGCGCAGTGGGGAACATCGACCCACTTGCGAGCGTACTGCCGCTTGCGAGTGGGTCTGAATGACCCCCTAAGTCCTAGTCTTCTTATAAGACGGTGGTAATGGTGTTTCCCTTAGCAGCACATTGCATTAGATTAGGAGCAAGGTGCTACCTGATATCTCAGACTGTACCACACTAAAGAATATGCTGGCCCTATATGAGGACTCACAACATGCAACCAGCTACATGGGACATGGCAGCCTGGCACTAACAACACAGGAGAAGTGAATTACAGACCCACGTTATTCTCCAGATAGGTCCTGTTTCCACATTACCTCTAATCTCTGAGCTGATCCAACAAGTATTTAATGAGCAAATTCTTTCAGCCCCCAAACTCATATTTATCAAGAAATCTCTCCAGCTGATCGGTCTCTGGCACAGGTACATGAGAGCCCCTCACCCATCTATGGAAGCTAAAAATGCCCTTTTCATCCTCCGTTTACCCTTCACCTTGCGGCGTGAGTCCTTTATATAGAATATCTCATTCATGGAAGCGTATTTATACCTCGTCCGTATACTGAGCAGGGGAATTTATACCTCATCCGTACACTGAGCAGGGGTATTTCTAACTCATCCGTACACTGAGCAGGGGTATTTATACCTCATCCGAACACCGAGCAGGGGTATTTATACCTCATCCGTACACTGAGCAGGGGTATTTATGCCTCATCCGTACACTGAGCAGGGGTATTTATACCTCATCCGTACACCGAGCAGCGGTATTTATACCTCATCCGTACACCGAGCAGGGGTATTTATACCTCATCCGTACACCGAGCAGGGGTATTTATACCTCATCCGTACACCGAGCAGGGGTATTTATACCTCATCCGTACACCGAGCAGGGGTATTTATACCTCATCCGTACACCGAGCAGGGGTATTTATACCTCATCCGTACACCGAGCAGGGGTATTTCTACCTCATCCGTACATCGAGCAGAGGTATTTCTACCTCATCCGTACATCGAGCAGGGGTATTTATACCTCATCCGTACACCGAGCAGGGGTATTTATACCTCATCCGTGCACCAAGCAGGGGTAGTTATACCTCATCCGTACACTGAGCAGGGGTATTTATACCTCATCCGTACACTGAGCAGGGGTATTTATACCTCATCCGTACACTGAGCAGGGGTATTTATACCTCATCCGTACACTGAGCAGGGGTATTTATACCTCATCCGTACACTGAGCAGGGGTATTTATACCTCATCCGTACACTGAGCAGGGGTATTTATACCTCATCCGTACACTGAGCAGGGGTAGTTATACCTCATCCGTACACTGAGCAGGGGTATTTATACCTCATCCGTACACTGAGCAGGGGTATTTATACCTCATCCGTACACTGAGCAGGGGTATTTATACCTCATCCGTACACTGAGCAGGGGTATTTATACCTCATCCGTACACTGAGCAGGGGTATTTATACCTCATCCGTACACTGAGCAGGGGTATTTATACCTCATCCGTACACTGAGCAGGGGTATTTATACCTCATCCGTACACTGAGCAGGGGTATTTATACCTCATCCGTACACTGAGCAGGGGTATTTATACCTCATCCGTACACTGAGCAGGGGTATTTATACCTCATCCGTACACTGAGCAGGGGTATTTAAACCTCATCCGTACACTGAGCAGGGGTATTTATACCTCATCCGTACACTGAGCAGGGGTAGTTATACCTCATCCGTACACTGAGCAGGGCCACGTTAAATCTTCTCTGTGTTTAGTCTTCAGTGTAAAACATGTAAAACACCTGGACCGTTTCCCGGAGACTCTGGTCTGTGCACAGCACTCAGGGGATTAGACCTGTTGTATAAATCTTCTGAGTAACAGCATTATAACAGGGAGAGCCGTCCGGCGCCTGCGCCAAGAACCCAGTGACCAGTTTTCCCCAGTGACTGTCTGTATAGAAAGAAGGAAAGGGGGGGCAACTGTAATTGGCATGAGGGAAAAATGAGGAGTCATCTGTAATAAGTAACGGGATTCTCCATCTGGTCACCCCACCCACAATGTACGCAATGTCTGTGAGGAAGGGGTTAATTTTTTTTTGTTAAACAGACAACCCCACTAAGAGGTCCTTCTAAGTAGCAGAGAATGAAGCGTTTCAGGCAGAATTAATGTGGTGACAGACAGACCGTGGCTACATGCAGAACTGAATCAGCTTTGCAGTCATGAATACCCCTTTTACACCAAAGTCCCGGGTCTGACACAGGAATTTGGAACACGCTTTCAACCCGGATCAGACCCGCGGCGCCCGGGTCGGCACCGTTCACACCGGAGCCGGGTTAGCACTGACCCGGCTCTCCGGCACAGGTGAGCAGCGCTTCTTACCCTCCCTCCCCCTCTGCGTCCCCCTTACCTTACTCTGCAGCAGTCCGGAGGCAGGGAGGGCGGGTGGGGTGCGCTGCTCCGTTCTGGACGGCCCAGCAATGGACACTTGGAGATGATGTTATCTCCAAGCGCCACTGAAGCCGGTCAATTGGACGGCATGCGGCACGACCCGGGTCATCGTGACCCAAGTCGCGCCGTCTGCACTGCAGGGTGACACGGGAATAACAACCCGTGCTGCACCCTGCAAGCCAGCTGGGTCGGATCCCAGGGTCACTGGACCCGGGTTGATCCATTTACACCGACAAAAATCCCGGGTTGATGCGTGTTCACGCGCATCAACCCGGGATTTTTAAGTCGGTGTAGAAGGGGTATCAATGAAAGTTTAAGCAGTGTGGGAGCATCACCTATCAAAAGGAAAGTAATGAAAGAAGAAAACTATTGCAAAAGGAAAGCTGTAAGAATTGCAGAAGTTATAAAAAAGGATATATTCCATATTCCAGCTGAGGAACCTGTGCCCGATAATTGTTTTCTACTGCTGCTGTGTCCTATCCAATGGGTCATAGATAAGAGTCACAGAGAACATGGGGCCTGATTCAGAGCCGGATGCTATTTGCGGACGGTCGTTCAGGAAAAGGGGTGGCTATTAAAATGAACCGTTCGCTCTTTGCGGTCTGTTGACGCCTCCATGTCTGAACGAGCGAACAAAACTTGCGGTCGTTTTTTGGATAACTACGCCCCCTGCCCGCTCGCATCCGCTATTTATTAGATTAATCGAGTACATCGACCAGCGTATGAACTGCTCGCTATTCTTGTGGTTGGTTTTTCCTACCACAATCTTGCGAGCAGTTCTGACTATAAAATAACCCAGTGACGTGGTCAATGACGCTGCTGTATTAATTATTCACACCCATAAAACGCCCGTTTTGACCTTTAAGCACGCCTGCGTTCTGATCTCCACTCCCCGTTTTCAAGCACCTTCCTCTGTTACCACCCACATACGCCTCCTCCTGTCACTCAAAATAGCAGGCATTCGCTATTTAGCGAACAAACGATTTTCGGCCACACTGACTGGTTCGCGCATGCGTATTAAAATCCGTACGCATGCGCAGTTGGGCAAACATCGCTCGGAACGAACGAGCGGCCGCTTCCGAGCGGCTCTGAATCAGGCCCATGATCACAGGATACAAGGGGTAAACCTGGAGCCTAGAACTTTCCTGGAAAGGTACACGTTGTTCAGGCAATCGGTTGCTTACAGGAACTGTTTAATATAGGAGGTGGTAAATAGCCATTGGTCTAGCTGACCAGGGGAGCACACAGCTGAGCTGCTCAGGTTCATCAGGTAATTGAAATGGATTGTTCCTGCATAGGCCTGGATACAGCAATGAAAGAGTGCCTGAGCTTCTCAGAAATGCTAAAGCTGCATACACACGGTACAATCTGCACAACCAACGATATCGCTGAACCATTTCCCTTGAACTTTTGTGTAGTGCAGGACAAACGATATTAGGTGTACACACTGCCAGAGATCTATGATAGATATTGGGTGTACACACTGACAGAGATCTATGAGAGATATTGGGTGTACACACTGACAGAGATCTGTGATAGATATTGGGTGTACACACTGACAGAGATCTATGATAGATATTGGGTGTACACACTGACAGAGATCTATGATAGATATTGGGTGTACACACTGCCAGAGATCTATGATAGATATTGGGTGTACACACTGACAGAGATCTATGAGAGATATTGGGTGTACACACTGACAGAGATCTATGATAGATATTGGGTGTACACACTGACAGAGATCTGTGATAGATATTGGGTGTACACACTGACAGAGATCTATGATAGATATTGGGTGTACACACTGACAGAGATCTATGATAGATATTGGGTGTACACACTGACAGAGATCTATGAGAGATATTGGGTGTACACACTGACAGAGATCTATGATAGATATTGGGTGTACACACTGACAGAGATCTGTGATAGATATTGGGTGTACACACTGACAGAGATCTATGATAGATATTGGGTGTACACACTGACAGAGATCTATGATAGATATTGGGTGTACACACTGACAGAGATCTATGAGAGATATTGGGTGTACACACTGACAGAGATCTATGATAGATATTGGGTGTACACACTGACAGAGATCTGTGATAGATATTGGGTGTACACACTGACAGAGATCTATGATAGATATTGGGTGTACACACTGACAGAAGAGATCTATGATAGATATTGGGTGTACACACTGACAGAGATCTATGATAGATATTGGGTGTACACACTGACAGAGATCTGTGATAGATATTGGGTGTACACACTGACAGAGATCTATGATAGATATTGGGTGTACACACTGACAGAGATCTATGAGAGATATTGGGTGTACACACTGACAGAGATCTATGAGAGATATTGGGTGTACACACTGACAGAGATCTATGATAGATATTGGGTGTACACACTGACAGAGATCTATGAGAGATATTGGGTGTACACACTGACAGAGATCTGTGATAGATATTGGGTGTACACACTGACAGAGATCTGTGATAGATATTGGGTGTACACACTGACAGAAGAGATCTATGATAGATATTGGGTGTACACACTGACAGAGATCTATGATAGATATTGGGTGTACACACTGACAGAGATCTATGAGAGATATTGGGTGTACACACTGACAGAGATCTATGATAGATATTGGGTGTACACACTGACAGAGATCTGTGATAGATATTGGGTGTACACACTGACAGAGATCTATGATAGATATTGGGTGTACACACTGACAGAGATCTATGATAGATATTGGGTGTACACACTGACAGAGATCTGTGATAGATATTGGGTGTACACAATGACAGAGATCTATGATAGATATTGGGTGTACACACTGACAGAGATCTATGATAGATATTGGGTGTACACACTGACAGAGATCTATGATAGATATTGGGTGTACACACTGACAGAGATCTGTGATAGATATTGGGTGTACACACTGACAGAGATCTATGATAGATATTGGGTGTACACACTGACAGAGATCTATGATAGATATTGGGTGTACACACTGACAGAGATCTATGATAGATATTGGGTGTACACACTGCCAGAGATCTATGAGAGATATTGGGTGTACACACTGACAGAGATCTATGATAGATATTGGGTGTACACACTGACAGAGATCTGTGATAGATATTGGGTGTACACACTGACAGAGATCTATGATAGATATTGGGTGTACACACTGACAGAGATCTATGATAGATATTGGATGTACACACTGACAGAAGAGATCTATGATAGATATTGGGTGTACACACTGCCAGAGATCTATGATAGATATTGGGTGTACACACTGACAGAGATCTATGATAGATATTGGGTGTACACACTGACAGAGATCTGTGATAGATATTGGGTGTACACACTGACAGAAGAGATCTATGATAGATATTGGGTGTACACACTGATAGATATCTATGATAGACATTGGATGTACACACTGCCAGAGATCTATGATAGATATTGGGTGTACACACAGACAGAGATCTATGATAGATATCTTTCAGTGAAGTCATCCTGCCACATCTCTGAACTTGCAAATCGTGATGAAATCGTCCAAGTTGGCCTGCATATACGGACGACCATAGATATCGTTATCGTCCATGCGGGAACGTGCATCGTTGGTCGTTCGTTGGTCATTCACTGCATAAAAGTGAACGATACGAACTATTTATCATTGAACGACATCGTTCATATCGTTCATAGATATCGTATTGTGTGTACGCACCTTAAGATTCGTGACAGCGCTCCTGTTTACCTGCAAGCGCTACTGGTCATCTGCAAGTGGTGTATTAGTGTGAGTAGTATAGGTGGGAGTAGAGTAGGTGTGAGGGTGTATTAGTGTGAGTAGTATACGTAGGAGTATGGTCGGTGTGAGGGTGTATTAGTGTGAGTAGTATAGGAGGGAGTAGGGTAGGTGTGAGGGTGTATTAGTGTGGGTAGTATTGGTAGGAGTAGGGTAGGTGTGAGGTTGTATTAGTGTGAGTAGTATAGGTGGGAGTAGGGTAGGTGTGAGGGTGTATTAGTGTGAGTAGTATAGGTGGGAGTAGGGTAGGTGTGAGGGTGTATTAGTGTGGGTAGTATAGGTGGGAGTAGGGTAGATGTGAGGGTGTATTAGTGTGAGTAGTATAGGTGGGAGTATGGTAGGTGTGAGGGTGTATTAGTGTGAGTAGTAAAGGTGGGAGTAGGGTAGGTGTGAGGGTGTATTAGTGTGAGTAGTATAGGTAGGAGTAGGGTAGGTGTGAGGGTGTATTAGTGTGAGTAGTATAGGTGGGAGTAGGGTAGGTGTGAGGGTATTTTAGTTTGAGTAGTATAGGTGGGAGTAGGGTAGGTGTGAGGGTGTATTAGTGTGAGTAGTATAGGTGGGAGTAGGGTAGGTGTGAGGGTGTATTAGTGTGAGTAGTATAGGTGGGAGTAGGGTAGGTGTGAGGGTGTATTAGTGTGAGTAGTATAGGTGGGAGTAGGGTGGGTGTGAGGGTGTATTAGTGTGAGTAGTATAGGTGGGAGTAGGGTATGTGTGAGGGTGTATTAGTGTAGGTAGTATAGGTGGGAGTAGGGTAGGTGTGAGGGTGTATTAGTGTGGGTAGTATAGGTGGGAGTAGGGTAGGTGTGAGGGTGTATTAGTGTGAGTAGTATAGGTGGGAGTAGGGAAGGTGAGAGGGTGTATTAGTGTGAGTAGTATAGGTGGGAATAGGGTAGGTGTGAGGGTGTATTAGTGTGGATAGTATAGGGGGGGAGTAGGGTAGGTGTGAGGGTGTATTAGTGTGAGTAGTATAGGTGGGAATAGGGTAGGTGTGAGGGTGTATTAGTGTGGATAGTATAGGTGGGAGTAGGGTAGGTGTGAGGGTGTATTAGTGTGGATAGTATAGGTGGGAGTAGGGTAGGTGTGAGGGTGTATTAGTGTAGGTAGTATAGGTGGGAGTAGGGTAGGTGTGAGGGTGTATTAGTGTGAGTAGTATAGGTGGGAGTAGGGTAGGTGTGAGGGTGTATTAGTGTGAGTAGTATAGGTGGGAGTAGGGTAGGTGTGAGGGTGTATTAGTGTGAGTAGTATAGGTGGGAGTAGGGTAGGTGTGAGGGTGTATTAGTGTGAGTACTATAGGTGGGAGTAGGGTGGGTGTGAGGGTGTATTAGTGTGAGTAGTATAGGTAGGAGTAGGGTATGTGTGAGGGTGTATTAGTGTAGGTAGTATAGGTGGGAGTAGGGTAGGTGTGAGGGTGTATTAGTGTGGATAGTATAGGTGGGAGTAGGGTAGGTGTGAGGGTGTATTAATGTGGGTAGTATCGGTGGGTGTAGATAATCTTCCACGCAGGAATGTAATTTCTTTATTGCTGTGTGCACGAAGGTCAGGCCCAGGAAGCAATCAGCAGAGCGCGCCCTATCTTCTGCAGCCGCAGTTCTTACGCCAGCACTTAACACTTAACCGGGATATTTACAATTTTCCTGAGTAAACAAAGGAAAGTTTGGTTGCCCAGAACTAGCATCACACACTCAGCTGTTCTATACACACAGATTGTGTAATATAAGTGATGTGAATCGGGCTATATATAGCACATCATCATGTGAAAATAATTCCACTTTAAGTCACACTTTGTAAACTGAGTGAGGTTTTTATTTCGTGAGGTAAAATATAAAATGTAAACAGTTATGAATGTGCATGTGGCTCCTTTCTGGGAAGTATACATTGTACGCACGCCAAATACACAATTCATTAATAAAACCCGGCTATCGTCTCCTTCCGTCTCCTTCCCTTGAAAGGAAGTATTCTTTGCAGATTCATTTTTCAAGAGAGAAAAATCCCAAACAATTCTGGCTGCAGAGGGCAGACCATGGACCTGATTCAGAGCCGCTCGCACCCAGCATATGCAAATTCACCTAAGTGACGGCATGGCAGGCGCTCGCTCAGAAAGGCATAAGCACCGCCACTTTGTGTTGGCGAGCGATCACTTTGTGTCTATAGACGCCCATTAGAGTATGTAGAGACGCCCACTAGCACATGTCATCTCCAGGAAGTGTCTTTAAACATTGGTACATCGGGGGCCATCGGAAGCGATCGCAGCGCTTGTGGTTGCCTTACCCTACCGCAAGCACTGCGAGGACTTCAGTGTAAATAACAGGCATGTGACGTGTGCTATGACGCTGCCCGTTAATTATGCACGCCTCTGAAACGGCGTTTAAACACTCAGGCACGCCTGCGTTCGCACCTCCACTCCCCCGTTATTAGAGTCCTGCCCCTGTTACCACACACAAACGGCCTCTCCTGTCACTCGTTACACTGGCCTGTCTTTGTTGAGCGAGCGGATTCCGATGGCTCCTGGTAGTTCGCGCACTCACAGAACGAAGCATACGCATGCGCGGTCGCTCACCATCGGCCGCAAACGAGCGAGCGGCCGCTTGCGAGCGGCTCTGAATGAGCTCCAATGTGTAATCCGGCAAAACAACACTATATGTAATCCCGAGTAACAACACTATGTGTAACCCAGCATAACAACACTATGTGTAATCCCAACAACACTATGTGTAATCCCGAGTAACAACACTATGTGTAATCCCGAGTAACAACACTATGTGTTATCCCGAGTAACAACACTATGTGTAATCCCGAGTAACAACACTATGTGTAATCCGGCATAACAACACTATGTGTAATCCCAAGTAACAACACTATGTGTAATCCCAAGTAACAACACTATGTGTAATCCCGAGTAACAACACTATGTGTAATCCCGAGTAACAACACTATGTGTAATCCCAAGTAACAACACTATATGTAATCCCAAGTAACAACACTATGTGTAACCCAGCATAACAACACTATGTGTAATCCGGCATAACAACACAATGTGTAATCCCAAGTAACAACACTATGTGTAATTCCAAGTAACAACACTCTGCGTAATCCCAAGTAACAACACTATGTGTAATCCCAAGTAACAACACTATGTGTAACCCAGCATAACAACACTATGTGTAACCCAGCATAACAACACTATGTGTAATCCGGCATAACAACACAATGTGTAATCCCAAGTAACAACACTATGTGTAATTCCAAGTAACAACACTCTGTGTAATCCCAAGTAACAACACTATGTGTAATCCGTCATAACAACACTATGTGTAATCCAAAGTAACAACACTATGTGTAATTCCGAGTAACAACACTATGTGTAATCCCGAGTATCAACACTATGTGTAATCCCAAGTAACAACACTATGTGTAATTCCAAGTAACAACACTCTGTGTAATCCCAAGTAACAACACTATGTGTAATCCCGAGTAACAACACTATGTGTAATCCGGCATAACAACACTATGTGTAATCCAAAGTAACAACACTATGTGTAATTCCGAGTAACAACACTATGTGTAATCCCAAGTAACAACACTATGTGTAATCCCAAGTAACAACACTATGTGTAACCCAGCATAACAACACTATGTGTAATCCGGCATAACAACACAATGTGTAATCCCAAGTAACAACACTATGTGTAATTCCAAGTAACAACACTGTGTAATCCCAAGTAACAACACTATGTGTAATCCCAAGTAACAACACTATGTGTAATCCAAAGTAACAACACTATGTGTAATTCCGAGTAACAACACTATGTGTAATCCGGCATAACAACACTATGTGTAATCCAAAGTAACAACACTACGTGTAATTCCGAGTAACAACACTATGTGTAATCCCGAGTAACAACACTATGTGTAATCCCGAGTATCAACACTATGTGTAATCCCGAGTAACAAAACTATGGGGTAAATTTACTAAAGTGAGAGTTTTTAGAAGAGAGTTTTAAAAGTGATGTTGCCCATAGCAACCAATCAGATTATACTTAACATTTAACTAGCACCTTCTAGAAGATAATAGCTAGAATCTGATTGGTTGCTATGGGCAAGATCACTTTTAAAACTCTCTTCTAAAAACCCTCACTTTAGTAAATTTACCCCTATGTGTAATCCCGAGTAACAACACTAGGTGTAATCCGGCATAACAACACTATGGCCCTCATTCAGAGTCGATCGCAAGAAGCGATTGCTCACTCTGAATGAGGGCAGGCACTGCTTGTTTTGAAGTGCTGCCTCCAGGTCGCAAACTAAGCTGTGGGTTACCACCCACAATTTAGCTTGAGATCAGGGTGATGGTCATCACAATCGCGACCATCGTGACTTACGAGCAGACCCTAAGGTTGGGTCTGGGCACTCGTAAACCCCAGGGAACTTCCTACTCTTTTTGAGCAGGAAGTTTCCCACTGACATCATCAATGATGTCAGTGGGGCCGCCCCCAAACCGCAAGCGTTCCGACTGGAACGCCTCCGTTTGGCCGGGCACGCCCCCGGCCCGCCCAGCAAATGGGGCGAGTTGTCACTCAACATCGACAGCTCGCCCCGTCTGCTACGAGACCCCTAGCGACGGAGCGCCCATCACTAGCCGGGTCTCGCGCATGCGCACGACGGAGCCGGCTCCGTCGTGCACATGCTCTGTGGGGACCATCGACCCGGTTGCAACCGGGTGTGAATGAGACCCTATGTGTAATCCGGCATAACAACACTATGTGTAATCCGGCATAACACCACTATGTGTAATCCCGAGTAACAACACTATGTGTAATCCCGAGTAACAACACTATGTGTAATCCCGAGTAACAACACTATATGTAATCCCGAGTAACAACACTATGTGTAATCCTGAGTAACAACACTATGTTTAATCCCGAGTAACAACACTATGTGCAATCCCGAGTAACAACACTATGTGCAATCCCGAGTAACAACACTATGTGCAATCCCGAGTAACAACACTATGTGCAATCCCGAGTAACAACCGAGTAACAATCCCGAGTAACAACACTATGTGTAATCCCAAGTAACAACACTATGTGTAATCCTGAGTAACAACACTATGTGTAATCCGGCGTAACAACACTATGTGTAATCCCGAGTAACAACACTATGTGTAATCCCGAGTAACAACACTATGTGTAATCCCGAGTAACAACACTATGTGTAATCCCGAGTAACATCACTGTATAATCCCGAGTAACAACACTATGTGTAATCCCGAGTAACACTGTGGTTACCTTATTTTATTTATGGAAAAAATGGTTTGAATAAATAATTGAGATAAAAGATTTGTCTGGCTGATGGCGAAAAGATAAATTATATTCGCTTCTCTGCCCGTCTTCAATGAATAGAATGGACTCTCGCTCGCATCCCAGAAGTTAAGGTGTCTATGTACTAAAGCCTTGGAAAGAGATAAAGTGGATGGAGATAAAGGGCCCGATTCAGACCCGCTCGCTAGGATATGTTCGCACGCAGCCAGCCATGTTTGCAATGTGCGCATGCAACGCAGTGCGCGTGCGCGAACCAGTCCATGCGATTGCCCCTTGTACACAGACACCTCGCTAGAATGAGTGACAGGATGAGCTGTTTGTGGGTGGTGACAGGGGATGGCCGATGGAAACGGGGGGGGGGGTGCGAAAGCAGGTGTGCCTGAGCGTCTTAACGCCGTTTCAGAGGCGTGCACAAGACTGAGCACCATAGTACATGTCAAATGGCTGAATTACACACTGAAGCACTCGCCGTGCTTGCGGTAGGGTATGGTCAGCCACAAGTGATGCATGCGCTTCTGATGGTACTCGATGATACCGATGGTTGCATACACTTTCTGGAGATGACGTGTAGAAGTGGGCGTCTAGATACACACCGCGATCGCACACCAAGACATAGTGGGCGCGCTAATGCCTTGCCGCACGATCGCCTCCGTGCGGGATTTGCATACTTTGGCAGTTGACGGCTGCGTGCGAGCGGGTCTGAATCGGGCCCAAAGTACCAACCAATCAGCTCCTGTCATTTTTCAAACACAGCCTATAAAATGAGTTAGGAGCCGATTGGTTGGTACTTTGGGCCTGATTCAGCAAGGGATGCAGTCGGGCGATTGTTGCGTACTGCGCATGCGTATACACCGCAGTGCACGTGCACAAACCAGCCATTGCGATCGGGACTGCGATCGCAGTGACTACGCAGACCCATCGCAGAGTGATAGACAGGAAATGCCGTTTGTGGGTGGTAACAGGAGGGGGGGGGGTCGGGCGAACGCAGGCGTGCCAGTGCATTTGAACGCCGTTGCAGGGGCGTGCATAAATTATCCACTGCGATGCCGTACACAGCCTGAGGCCAGACAGCGTGCGTGGAAGTTAGCAATTTCTGAGTAAGGTCAGGGCTTGTACAGATGTGCATGAATACACGTTCCTATCGTACAGGTGTTCCTATGGTCCCTATGTAGCTTAAAAATGAATATACCCCTATTATCCAATTATTTAGTTTATGTTGGTATATCCAAGGGGGGTGCTACCACTGGACAGGGTATAAGTTACATTACATAGTACAAGGAGAAAAAGTCACTATTGGGTGCACTAAATTTTACTTTTCTCCTTGTGCTATGTAATGTAGCAAGTGTGCGTGAGGCTGTGATGGTACTCCATGTTACCGATGGTTTTGCAGTCCTGCTAAACATTACGGATGTGTGTAAGGTAAGGTGGGCATCTTTATGTAGTGCGGCAGCGGCTTTCCGATCGCAATGGATTAGCATACTATCGCAGTTGAACTGCGTGCGTAATCGCTACTGCATTCGCAGTTGCGTTCCTTTCTGAATAAGGCCCGGAGACCCCTGAGTGTGAACAAGTCCCGAACCGTACCGCAATGGCGCGCATTTTCATGGGCGTTAACCCTACTGCACTGTCAGAACTCATTGATTTTAATGTCAACTTGACCACCTCACGTCTTTACTAGCGATCCGATGCATTGTATTCCTCTGAACGCCTCTCTCTTTGCCCAAAACGCGTTTGCCTTGAGTAAACGCACTGGAGAAGTCTACAAAGACCTCAAAACTTTTGCTATCAAAGTGTAATACGCTCTTTTATTTGACACGCGTTTTTACCGGCAGTAATGAAATAATAATAAAACTGAGGACCAGCGGGTACCTGGTAATATGTAGCAAGAAAAAAACAACATCAGTTTACAAAACCTTCTAGAATCAGTCTGGGGGGTGTTATTATTAGGTAATGCAAATCCCTCATTGGCCTCTGAGTACAATAAGGCTTGTATAGAGGTGTTGGGCCCTGATTCAGAGCCGCTTGCTCTGACCAGAGCGCTCGCTCTGAATCAGAGCCCTCCTCCATTAAAATGGAGCGTCCTCCTGGACGCTCGTATAGCTGTGGGTGACCACCCACAGCATATACGAGCGTCCAAAAAGATGGTCGCGATGGTCTTGACCATCGCGACCATTGGACTTGCGACGGAAACCCTGCGGTAGGGTCTCGCTGCCACAAGCCCTGGAGTGATTTTGGCACTATCAGAGCCAAAATCACTCCCACTGACATCACTAGTGATGTCAGTGGGGCCGGCTTCAGACGGTAGGCGTTCCCATGGGAGGCTTGCAGGCTTGCGAGTGGGTCTGAATGACCCCCTTGGTTCATAGTCGCATTCTGCTGCTGTTTTTTTGCCATAGTCACGACTAAGGGGGTCATTCAGACCCACTCGCAAGCGGCAGTACGCTCGCAAGTGGGTCGATGTTCCCCACTGCGCATGCGCACGTCGGAGGGAGCTCCGTCGTGCGCATGCGCAAGACCCGGACTGCGACAGCCAAGCTGTCGCTCCGGGTCTCGCACCAAAGGGGGCGTGCTGTCGATGGTGACTGACAGCACGCCCCCTTTGGTGGGCGTGCCGGGGGCGTGCCTGCCAGACGGAGGCGTTCCCATGGGAACGCCTACCATCTGAAGCCGGCCCCACTGACATCACTACTGATGTCAGTGGGAGTGATTTTGGCTCTGATAGAGCCAAAATCACTCCAGGGCTTGTGGCAGGGAAACCCTACCGCAGGGTTTCCGTCGCAAGTCCGATGGTCGCGATGGTCAAGACCATTGCGACCATCTTTTTGGACGCTCGTATATGCTGTGGGTGGTCACCCACAGCTATACGAGCGTCCAAGAGAACGCTCCATTTTAATGGAGGAGGGCCCCGATTCAGAGCGAGCGCTCTGGTCAGAGCATCCGGCTCTGAATCAGGCCCTAAGACTTTATGTGTCTGCTAATACCAGCCTTTCCCCTTGTGTAAAAGAGTGCAGCGTAATGTGCAAGGACTGAGACGCCCACTATGAGTGTCTTCAGATGCGATGATCCCAGTTGGTGCACATTCAGACGCAGCCAGCGGTCGCACCGTCAGTGTATAGCCTCCACATCATGCGATTAAGCGCCTGAGTGTGACACGCCCACAACCAGTAATGTGACACGCCCACAACGCTCCCATAACCTGCCCATAAGACGGCGAATCTGTGTATCTGAACAGCCACCGCGCGTCCCAATTGCAACTGCATACAAAGTGTAGGACGCATGCACCGTAGCTGTTTTTAGGGATTTTCACGCACGTACTGCATGAACATCGGAAATAGCTGGCAACTACGAATCATGACCAAGGTGTTATTGGGGTTAAAGTGGATAACACATCTAAGGAGGCGATTCAATTGTTTTTTAGGCGGCGATAATTAATTATCGTGCATGTCCCACCCAAAAGCCCTGGGTTCAACCCTCCAAAGCGACTAAACCAGTCTAAACTAATGGGCAAGTTTCTGCTCGACAACTCAGGAGGCTGCGAGCAGAAATGTTGGCGCCGCGGCACTCGCGCCTGATCGGAGCATCAATTGAATTGCTCTATCTGGCGCCCATTAATTATCGCCACCTAAAAAAACAATTGAATCGCCCCCTAAATGTCCAAGCTGTCTCAGAACCCGGACAGACCAACTCTCATATCATCATGAGTGTGGTCTGGCGTTTGGGAGAGACCACCACAAGGACTAATGGTGGGTACACACTGGGCGATTAAAGTGGACGACTGAACGATAACGATATCATTATCATTCAGTCGTCCACTTTATCGTCCATTTTTATCACAAAAACGATGAACGATAACGACGACGCGCATTCCCGCAGGTCGTTCGTCATCATCGTTCATCGGGTTAACATGCAGGCCAACCTGACGATGTCGTCAGGTTGCTGCATGTTGGGGAATGGGGGAGAGCGCCCGGCGATGAACGATATCGTTAATGATATCGTTCAGCGGCTGTGCTCAATGTCATTGAACGACAATGAGCACAGCCTGCCGGGGACACACTAGACGATATCTCTCAGGGAGCATATCGTCTAGTGTGTACGCACCATAATTCCCACCTTCAGAGTTCCGATACAATTTGCATTTTCAATCCATCTCTGTTTCGCTGTCATAAAAACAATCGCCAAAACGATTCACTGAATGTCACCCGCATCAGCCAATCCACCACTGCCTAATTTTTATCACTTCTAAGATACCGAAATCTGGGTCATCGTCCATTTCAGAGACCCAAAAAAGCCGTATCAGTTATTTTTTACTTCTTCCCAAATAAAAGACACCGCTCACAGCCCCCCCAACAGCTCACAGCGTTTAGCCAGAAAAACAATTGAAACTGGGAGGTGTGAGAATATGAACCCAGAAGCTTCATGCAATGACCTCAAATAAACCGAGATTACAAAAGATCACTCACAGGCATAAACCAGCCTTCTTGTATTACGCAAACCCAATTTATACAGCAGCGCTTCTGCAATTATTAATATTGTGAATGGAGCCTTTCTGAATTCCCCAAGGTCTTTCTGTGTATTGGTGTCGGAACTCTGCTGATTTAACTGCTTGCTGAGAAGAAACCAGAATGAAATCACCAATTGCACTTATATCATTATTTTTGATTTTGGACATATTTCTCGTGGCCGACTCAAAATGTAAACAAAAAGCCTAGAAGAGCAGGAGCAGGTATGTGCGGGCACCTCTGGCACACGGGAATATGGCAAGGCCGGCTCCGTGTCACACTTCTGGCGAGTATCAATGCACATCCTCCTATGCAATGGAGTGGGGGTTTAAAAGAAGTTTTTATATATATATAAATACATATATATATATATATATATAAATACATATATATATAATATATATATATAGTCTCAGAATTCGTATGTGATTGGCCCCCCAATCTCCCTCAATTCTGTCAGATTACTTACCTAACCTTAACTGCAACCTAACCCTAATAGTAACCTAACCCTAATAGTAACCTAACCCTAACCATAGATGCAGCCTAACCCTAACTGCAGTCTAAATCTAACAGCTACATAAATCTAACAGCAACCTAACACTAACTGCTGCCTAATCCTAATTTAGCCTATTCCTAACCCTAACTGCAACCTAACCCTAATAGTAACCTAACCCTAACTATAGATGCAGCCTAACCCTAACTGCAGTCTAAATCTAACAGCTACATAAATCTAACAGCAGCCTAACACTAACTGCTGCCTAATCCTAATTTAGCCTATTCCTAACCCTAACTGCAGCCTAACCCTAACTGCAGCCTAACCCTAATTTAGCCTATTCCTAACCCTAACTGCAGCCTAACCCTAACCGCAGCCTAACCCTAATTTAGCCTATTCCTAACCCTAACCGCAGCCTAACCCTAATTTAGCCTATTCCTAACCTTAACTGCAACCTAACCCTAATAGTAACCTAACCCTAATAGTAACCTAACCCTAACCATAGATGCAGCCTAACCCTAACTGCAGCCTAACCCTAATTTAGCCTATTCCTAACCCTAACTGCAGCCTAACCCTAACCGCAGCCTAACCCTAATTTAGCCTATTCCTAACTGCAGCCTAATCTGAATAGCAGCCTCTTCCTAACCCTAACTGCAGCCTAACCCTAACTGCAGCCTAACCCTAATTTAGCCTATTCCTAACCCTAACTGCAGCCTAACCCTAA
This sequence comes from Taudactylus pleione, assembly GCA_031769625.1. Classification (NCBI taxonomy): domain Eukaryota; kingdom Metazoa; phylum Chordata; class Amphibia; order Anura; family Myobatrachidae; genus Taudactylus; species Taudactylus pleione. The sequence continues at coordinate 590,094 of JAUIMM010000170.1, forward strand.
CCGCAGCCTAACCCTAATTTAGCCTATTCCTAACCCTAACCGCAGCCTAACCCTAATTTAGCCTATTCCTAACCTTAACTGCAACCTAACCCTAATAGTAACCTAACCCTAATAGTAACCTAACCCTAACCATAGATGCAGCCTAACCCTAACTGCAGCCTAACCCTAATTTAGCCTATTCCTAACCCTAACTGCAGCCTAACCCTAACCGCAGCCTAACCCTAATTTAGCCTATTCCTAACTGCAGCCTAATCTGAATAGCAGCCTCTTCCTAACCCTAACTGCAGCCTAACCCTAATGGTGGCCATACACTGTGAGATGCACCGTCTAGGACGACTGCCGATCGTGCTGTCCCCGCTGACTATCGCGTGATCCCCGCTGACCGCACGACATGCCGGCTCCACCATCTGAATGGGATCGTACATCGCATCCCAGATCAGATGAACCTGCGGGAAGATCTGGGGATGCGAAGTACGATCCCGCGGGAGCGCGCAGCACGATATCAGGTACGATATCGTGCCATCCATCGGAACGGCACGTATATCGTGCCGTGTATGGCCACCATAACTGCAGCCTAACCGCAGCCTAACCGTAACTGCAGCCTAACCCTAATTGCATAGGTCAACATTGCTGTTGTCGACATTCTGAACATGTCAATGTTGCCATTGTTGATGTCAACATGTTACCTGTCCACATTCTAAACACGTCAACATCATGACATATTACATGACATATTAACTGGAAACCCATTTTTTTACTATTCTATATTGCTTTTCTAAATGCCGTCCACAATGTACTGAAGCAATATCAGCTTGGGACAGACTAAACATTTACACAAGGTCTCAGGCAGCTAAAGCACAAATCACACGATGCTGTTACCGTATAAAGCCCTGGCCTATTTTTCCCCCAATGTTCTATGACGTTGCTATAATGCAGTTGTACTGGTGACTTTGCACGGCCTAAACAGTCGCCCGATGATTCTAACGGTTCATGGAAGCCATTAAATGGTTAATGTGGCTGAGCTTTATAGATTAGTGGGCCTACCTGTTTTACATCAATATTTGTATTATCAATCTCTATGCCCCCTTCCTTAAATTATACCCCACACACACAGTGCAGGCGGCCATTTTGTAGGCTAAACCCACGTATAAAGATTGTAGCCTATTGATTTACTAGTCATGAGGCAATGACACAAAATGGCCGCCTTTACTGTATGCACGTGACATGTATGTTAGACGGCAGGAGCATTCAATGTATACTAGTGGGAGGGAGCCACCTGAAGGCATTCAATATAAATAATTAAAACAAAAGCTAGCCCCGGTCTTAAGGCCCCCACACAAAGTCCTATCTTATGCTTTAAATACACGAAATCTGGTTTTATGTTAGGTTGTAATGTCTATTTTAAACGTGCACTGCCCTTGTTTGTAATTTAAGTAGGCCGTCATGCCCTATATTACGATGGATTAATGTTTCATGGGTGCTCAAGTGTCACTTTAAGGGCTTGGGGACTGATTCAGAGATTTACGCTATGTCAATATTTTCCCAGTTGAGTGTTTATCGGTTAACTGCGCATGCGACTATGTCGCACATGCGTCAAGGTACTATACAGCAGTCGCTCTCAGCAATTATTTACTTCTAGCGTGATGGACAGGCAGGGCGCGTTTTCGCGGGAGGTAACGGGGAGTGGCGGCAATGAAGGCAGGCAAGGTGGGCGTCTCAAATCATTCCCGCGTCTGCGACATTTGCATATTTCCGCACAGCAGCTGCTTACGCAGACGTATCGGCAGCGGCATTAGCGCATAACTCTGATTTAGGCCCTTGATCCCAAGTGTAAATGCAAATAATAGTCCGGCATAAGGATCAGTTATCCCTACAGCATAAAAATGCCCTTTACCACAAATCAAAAGTTGATTCAATAATGTAAACATAGCGTAACATGAGCTATAACATTTGAAATGGTGTCCACACACATTTCCTGTTCGGTTAATCACAAAACGCAAAACTGGGAGGAGCTAATAAAATGCAGGTGGCGTCAGTTTGAGCTGTCCGTGAGAGCGGTAAATCACAGTGGGTGGGAATTATCCTGCCATGATAAGCGCAGGGTTTAGTTATTCACATTAATATTAGACGAAAGCGACCCTGCGTCCTTTAGGACATTAAGGAGTCTATTTACTAAGCAGTGTTAGGAGGCAGAGTGAAAAGTGATAAGGTGCCAGCCAATCAGCTCCCAACTGTCATTTTACAAACACACCCTGAGAGATGGCAGCTAGGAGCTGATTGGCTGGCACCTTATCACTTTTCACTCTGTCTCCTAACACTGCTTAGTAAATAGACCCCCATGTCTCCTAACACTGCTTATAGACCCCTAAAGCTGAGAAATCCACAAGATGGGTGATGTTCTGGTAGAGGAAATATCGGCCAAACTCAAAAAATAATAGAAAAAAAACATAGTAAATAAATGAATAAACAACATAAACAAAGTGAATTTGTATTCCGCCAAATCACGTCCTGACAGGTGGCATTGGCCATGATTAGAATAAACACTTCTTTATACATATTTTTCTTAAAAGCGTGTGCCCCCCCCCCCCCCCCAGCTGGAATCCCAGCACCACTGGAACAGGTGGCGGGTGGCCGTTATAATCCCCAGTTATCCCGGATTTCCAGAGACAGTTTACCCCCAACATTTTTTTACAAGGATTTTAATTATGATCTGAGGGGGTCACATACGGAGTCCAGAAATGGGTGTTAAAAAATGTAATCGATGGAACAATTATATTATATTCTATTAAAAACAGATATTATTAACTTACAATTTTTTTTATTTAAGAACTTGCAGAACAAATAAAAGCAACTAATCAAATAACTCTGGCGCTTATCAATGTTAAATTAAACTAAACAATTTATTTTTTTTATTTTTTTTAACCAATAGATATTCCCAGTAGCAGAGACCTTAATGAGCTTGTAAATGCTCATCGAATGATCAAGACTATAGAAACTAACAACAGGACAGGATTGTGAAATGGCAGAAAATGAATATGGTCAGGACTCGATCATAAATAAATATAAACAGTGATATTTAGTTAAACGTTTATATTTATTTATTTATGATCGAGTCCTGACTATATTAATTTTCTGCCATTTCACAAAAATATTTATTTTTTCTATTAGGGCAGACTCCTGTTAGTTTATAAGTATATTATTATTTTATTTAGGAAAATAGACACCACTTGCCAGTTTTCGTTTAGGTGGTGCACTGGTTCGGTCAGATAACAAATACAAAAAAAAAAATGACTAAACGTGTATCTATAGAGTGATATATAACTGCGGCGATAACTGAATGGCGCCCGTTTACTCAGCTGCATAACAAAGCTACAGACTACGGATCGCAATGAAGTACAATCCCTGAGACAAGCTAAGGCGGGTTTTACAAACTATCCCCCACACAGTGAAATGTCTGACATTTTTACTAAGTATCTATAAATGTTTGTAAACGTTCACCACGGACACGCAAGTACTTCCCAAGAGCATGGCGGTGCAAGAACACGTAAGATGCGCTCCACAGCTGAGCAACAGGCCTGATTATATAGAGCACTAATTTTCAGTATAATGTAACAAGCTTACACACCCCTTGTTACCATTTTACACGCTTCGGGGGGTACAGTTGGCCCCAGAATTTCAGCCTACACACAGTGGAAACAGCCGACTCTTTGGTGGGAGGCAGGCGATTAACTATTCATGAGTATACAGCCTATCAATTCACCAAGAATGAGCAACAGTACTGAGGTCTCGTGCCTCATGCCTCTGTGATGTCACTAAATCCCAGTGAATTGATAGGCTGAGTATCAGCTTGGCCACAATATGGCTGCCTCCATATCTGTCGGCCGCATCCACAATTTAAAATGACAGGTTCTTAAAAGTCTACAGTATCATCAACATAATATATTTAATACACTCTGTAGGCGCTATATGAACTTTAAGAACTGTCGTATTAATCAGCGGCAAAGCACGCAATCCAGGGCCCACGTATCGCCCTGTAGGCCCTCTGACCAAGAATAGCTTTCCACTGGAGGGCTCGTTATTGTGATTCTGACAAGGAAATAAAGACAGATCCATGATTGGGTGGTGGGGTGTCCCAGTGACAGCCAGTGTGCGTGGGATGAGCCCCTCATTAACGGCACAAAGTGAGCAGCACGGTCCGCTGTCAAAAAGCGTAAGTGCAATTGGGTGGCTCAATGCCACAAAGCAAATATAGGCCACATGAGGGGTCCTTATTACAAGTTTAAGCATGAAATGCAGTCGGATCGGTCATCACGCAGGATCAGGCACGGCTCATCGCACTACGTCCTACAGTACATTCACCATTTCAATGGTGTAAGAATACAAAGGCTGGTCTGTGACTGACCCACTTGGCCACCAAACGTTTCTGGAAGGAATTTATAAATGAGCATTACATATACACGGAATCTCGTCACAGGTGAGCAATGGATCAAATCGAGCTCGTTGGACACGTCCGCTCCAAACTGTCACTGAGAAGGGCAGAATTCCCTGTGACGTCCGGGATCAGTCATTCATTTTCCATTGTTAGTTTTTATGTTTGTTTGTTTTTTTTGTTTTTTTTTGTCAACCGAGTTTAGGCACATCACACACAAAGATACAGGTAATCGGAAGATACGGATGAATAAATTGGGGTCTTTACCCCATTTCACAGTCTTTGTACCTATTTTCAGTATGGCCGCCATGCAAGCCATGGAGAAATGCCAGTGCACAAATACTGGTCAGGCAGACGCTTTAACGAACACAGTAATGTGTCTGTCACTGGCACACAGGCGGCCTCTACTGCAGGATGGTGCCACAAAATGCAGATTACTGATCTCCAAACACACTGCGATAACACATACTCACACTGAATACCCGCAAGTGACACACACAGCTGTCTTCTCACCAAATAACATTATATATATATATATATATAAATATATATATATAATTCTCCACAAATGATTGCAAATGATGACTTACTGTAGATGCATCCCTGCGTCCGTCTCCTGCACGGTGTACACTAAATGATGTCATTATAAGGCACACATTTACATTGGTTTGCTGGAATGAAGGTTGTAACTCTCTCACTGCCGGGCATGGTATAGTAAGATAGGGCACTGCATGGACCATATGGCTGCTGGAGGGTTAAACAGACTTCTCACAGCCATAGTCACCCCCTCCCCCTGCCAGTGCCCACCAATACATCATACTGCCTAGTGCCTATGGATGGGGCTAATTTGGAGTAGGGGTTAAACGCACACTCCCATGTGTCAGAGATAGATAGATAGATAGATAGATAGATAGATAGATAGATAGATAGATAGATAGATAGATAGATAGATAGAGTTTCAGTTTGTGCCCCCACCCCCTTCCATGGCATTGTATGTCCTGATGCCATTGTGTGTATCTGCTGCCTGGGCCCCCAGTGACAGTGTATCCAGGGGCCACACCAGGCTTTGCCCACCCCCCTTCCTCAGTCATTAAGCCCCTCTCCCTTACCTAGCCACACACATGCACAATGAATGGAGAGAGAGCTCTAAGTCCCCGGCAGACATGGATGCAGCACAGACCTGGCAGTGCCAGCAGGAGATGGGGCACCTACCTCATGCTTGCAGGCGGCCTCCTCCTTAGGATATGGGGTGTTATTATGGGGCTGAGGCTCTCAGCTTTGCTGTGAGATTAGTGGCTGATCTCCTCTGGGGCTCTGCACTGCTGACCATGCATCTGCTGAGCACTGGATGGAGGGAGCTGTGCATGGACTGTCCTCAGACGCCTGGATGTGCTGCTGCTGCTGCTGCTGCTGATACTCTCACTCCAGGCGGCCTCGAAGCTCATGTTTGGGTCCAGGTTAGCTGCAGAGATGGTCCTGCCCGGCTGACAGCTGTTCCTGAGACCCTGCCATGTTTTTTTTCTGAGGTGAGGTTGCTGCTGCTGCTGCAGCACGGATCATACAAAGGCAGCTGAGCTTTGCTGCCCACTGCTGACAGCCCTGTGTTACAGGAGGATGGGAAGAATCTCACACAGGCTCCATCCAGCAGCTCCCCACCCCCTCTCTCTCCATGGCACACACAGAGACAAGCCTCAGACACCTGCTGCAGCCCTGCCTGGGTGATGTTGGGACAGTATTAGTATTGCTGGCCCAGGAATGCACAAAGACTGCTCAATTGCATTTTTAATGCCGTTATTATTGCATTTGTATCACTGAGGAACCTCCACTTCTGCAGGAGTTCTTATTAGGGAGACCTGGCACGTACCTGATGGACAAGGGATGCCAAGCAGGGTCGCCTACCTTAAGCTGGGCACACACTAGACCAGGGGTCAGGGAACTTTTTTACCTTTTACCCCAAAATATATTTAGATATGCCGACGTTACCCCCTTGATTTGAAAGGAAGGAAGTCATATAGTATTGCCCCATATAATGCCCCTGTAGTAGTGCATCCATATAATGCCCCTGTAGTAGTGCCCCCATATAATGCCTCTGTAGTAGTGCCCCTCATATAATTCCCCCTTAGTAGTGCCCCCATATAATTCCCCCTTAGTAGTGCCCCCATATAATGCCCCTGTAGTAGTGACCCATATAATGCCCCTGTAGTAGTGCCCCTATAGTTATGCCCCGGTAATGCCGCTTGTACAAAACAAAAAACACCTTAATCCCTGCTCCTGCATCCTCCGCCGTCCTGTCCGCCCGGCTGCTCCTCAGAACTATGGGAGAGACGTCATGACGTCTCTCCCATAGTGCGCATGGAAAGAGGCGGAAGCTGGAGTTCAGAAGAGAACTCCAGCCTCTGGCTAACGCGGCGCTGCAGGGAAGGAGCCGGGCGCCCGCTGGTAATAACATCTCAGCGGGCGTCCGGCTTAGAGCCTCCCTGCGGCACAGCCGGGCATGCATATGAATCATTCAGGTAACGCGTATTGTCTAGTGTGTACCCAGCTTTACACATTATGGGGTAAATTTACTAAAGTGAGAGTTTTTAGAAGTGAGTTTGAAAAGTGATGTTGCCCATAGCAACCAATCAGATTCTACTTGACATTTAACTAGCACCTTCTAGGAGATAATAGCTAGAATCTGGTTGCTATAGGCAACATCACTTTTAAAACTCACTTCTAAAAACTCTCACTTTAGTAAATTTACTCCCTATGTGTCAGCTGGATCTCTTTGCACGGATGCAAATAGCCTGTTTTAGCATAAATATATGAACTCTGTAATTTTAGAACTTGATACCTATTAGGTATTGGTATGGCATACCGCCGGACATAAGCCCAGCGAAAGACTGAAGATCCTGATAGGGTAAGTATTTTAACTATCCCTCGTTCCTGGCGCGTAAAACCTCTCCCCCTAGCGCCTAACCTTCCTCTCCCCGCACCCTAAAACTAACCCTCCCACCTTCGTGCCTAACCCTCCCCCTAGTGCATAAATCTAACCCTCCCCTTACCCCACTACTTACCTTCAGGATTCCGGCAGCTGGGATGCCGGTGCCGGAATCCCAACACCTGTCAGAATCTTGGCATTCTGACCACTGCAATCGTCACGGTCGCTATTATGACCGCATCCCGGACCACTGGTAAAATTAGAAGAAAATGCTGGGGGACGATAATCTTCAATAAAACACCAATTCTAGAAACCATATTAAAATGGTACCAAATTAGCAAATATATTTTATTAATATAAAATTGTTAGAGCAGAGAAACTCACATTTTGCCCTGCTCCAAAACTCCTGTTACTATGTATTATCTGGTTGAACCACTATTGCATGGTGATGACATTGGCTTCATTTCTAGGCAATCAGGCGGCTTCCAGACCATGTGATCTCCTACAGGAACAGTGCCAGGAAGGATCAATTTCTTCAGAGGTTCCCCATTGCAGAGAAACCACAATATAGGTCAGGTGTATTTTTATTTAGTAAACACACAAAAAAATAGTATAGTTTTTGGTTTTTAGACATTTTGCTCTACTTGGTCTAGGCCCGTGACTTGCTTACTGACGTCTGTCATAGCATGCAGAGCATACCTGCCGACTTCCGGGAGGGAGCAGCCAGATCGGCAGGACAGGGGGGGCGTGGCCGGTACAAGGGGGAGTTGCTGGGCGGGTGACATCACTTGAGGGTGTGGTGGGGGTGGGGTCACGCGATTGCGTCAGTTTGGCCCCGCCCCCGCTATGCAATGCCGATAAAATAGGCATTGTGTAGCAGGGGGTGGGGCCAAAATTACGCGAATCGCGTCACCGGCCCCCTCCGCTGCGGGGGTTGCAGGGGTCATTGCGGGGGGGGACAGGAGGGGTTGGGCGGGAGAATTGCCTGCCTTCCCGGGAGGTCGGGAGCGGCACCCGATTTTCGGGAGGCTCCCGACCAAATCGGGAGGGTAGGCAAGTATGATGCAGAGTGGCCCGCGGAGGATCTCTTCACATGGCAAGATGAGACCATCCTGGTCTTGTGAGACAGAGCTCCCTTTGCGGTGGGGAGAGGTTAGGAAGCCCCCTCTCACCCACTGCATAGATGTTGTGCACATGCCGCGGGGTGTCTATTCACTGGAGAGAGAGAGAGCCGGGACATGCCCAGCAGCTCCTAGTGTGACGTAGACAAGGGGAGTGTCTCGCTTGCCCGGTATTTCACATGACACGCCCATTCTCATGAAGACACGCCCCTTTTTTTTTTTACTGGCGTGCGCCGAAAAACAAATGTCCTTCTGTTGCTCTTTCAGTTAACCAACGTGGGCCACTTTCTGAAATTTTTCCAGGGGCGCTTTAAATTCCCAATCCACCCCCTGCCCGCAGGTAGGCTCTGGAGTCTGCCACCGAGTCCTCCTCGTAGCTGCAGGTTCAGTCACACGTTGACTGTTTGCGGCGTGACGTCACCACATCAGCCCATACATGCTTTTAGAGCGGAGCAGACTGCTACAACAAAGGGCGCGCCTCCAACAGCTGCTTTCCCATCAGAGGAGGCAGTCAGTGTCAGACAGGGAGCCGCATCAGGACAATGGAAGAACAACCTGTGGCTCAAGAGCCACAGGTTGGCCACCGCTGGTATACACCATGCTCCCTAACCTAGATCCATTTCTTGGACAACCGGATCTTAGTTCCCTTTTCTATAACCGTACCAGGTCCAAAACACACCGGCATCACCACCGTGTGCATGGTCGGCAATGGGGAAGAAGGGTCACAGGTTAGTGTCCAGGCAGAGGCCAGGACAAGCGACAACCAGGAATGACCAGCAGCCAATGGCCAACTCAAAGCCAAGCTGCTGCTATGGATCATGTGATCATAACTTCGCTTACCTGGCCGGCCCTTTGAAAGCGTTCTATTAAACAGTGTTCAGTTGAAAGCGTTGACCCTCCACTCATAGCAGACATTAATGGGGAAGGACCCTTAGCGGCGATCAGCCCACTTGGTGATAACACCTCAGAGCAGAAGTATAAATGGATTAATTTATCCTCTATGCAGAAGTACCCACAGAAGCAAGAAAATGCACAAAAGAGTCAATGCCAGTTACAGTATTCCACAGGAGTATTAGTGTCATCTGAGCTGTTTTGAGCAAGCGTTTGCATACCCTGAATGCTCTGAATTTCCCATCCAATAATATAACATTCATTTGGGTAATTAAATTCCGAACACAGGGCCTGATTCAGACCCGCTGGCAAGCGCTGAGCGCTCGCAAGCGGGTCGATGTTGCCCAAGTGCGCACGACGGAGGCGGCTCCGTCGTGCGCATGCGCGAGGCCCGAATACGACGGCCAAGCCGTCGTTATGGGTCTCGCACCAAAGGGGGCGTGCTGTCGATGGTGATTGACAGCACGCCCCCTTTGGTGGGCATGCCGGGGGCGTGTCTGCCCAGATGGAGGCGTTCCCATGGGAACGCCTACCGTCTGGGGCCGGTCCCACTGACATCACTAGTGATGTCAGTGGGAGTGCTTTTGGCTCTGATAGAGCCAAACCACTCCAGGGCTTGCGGCAGACGAGACCCTACCACAAGTGTCTCGTCGCAAGCCCGATGGTAGCCCCATCATTTTGGCCCGCTCGCTATAGCTGTGGGTGATGCGAGCGGCCAGGAGGCCGCTCCAAAAAGCAAGAGGGATGGCCCTGATTCAGAGCGAGCGCTCTGTCAGAGCGTCCGGCTCTGAATCAGGGCCACAGTATTATGGGGTGAACTTAAAAAATAAAGAAATAAAACATTGCAAAAAACAAACAATAAATGGCGCAGTCAGCGATACACGTGGTGGATGCTACGATCACGATTTAATTCCTGCATTTCCATAACAAACATCAGGGCGTTATTGAAGTTATTTTAGTCGCTGATGGGCGTTTACCCAATATCATTACTGAAACGCTAAAGGCAGGAGGTTAGAGGGTGGAATAATTGTCCCAATGCTCATGTCATTTGGGACTATTTCCTTTGGGTAACAAGATAAAATATTTAATAGTTTTAACTAAATGTAGAAGATTTCAGTAGTTCCTGTGGACCAGGAAGAGGGTTTGGGACAGTTTTAAGCAGTATATAAACAAGTGGCTTTATGTAACAGGCTATTATCAAATAACCATTTACATGGAATCCATGTTTATCTAGAACATAACACCAAGTGGTCGATTGAATTAGAAGCGAGTTGGGTTCTGCGATTCGTTTTCACCGCAATCTTTATTTTCAATTCAATTTTAAATCCACAATCCATTTTCCCAGCAAACCTGAGTTTCTTTTGTGCGGTAAAACATGTCAGGACACAGAGCCTGATTGAGAGGTGGACACAGTTTGGATTCGGTCGCAGATGCCCCGATGTTTTGTTGTCTGCCCAGTGCGCACACACTTGAGATGCACTGCACATGTGTCGCAATGGTTTTGCGATGCTGGACGCAGTGTGACTTCAGTCATAGCTGATTGACAGACTGCAGGTGTTTGGGGCAGTGACGGGGAGGTGGGTATAAAATGCAGGTGTATTCCCGGAGTTTTGGGGGCATGCGGAAGCCAGGGTCCGAGGGTCCAAGTGATGTTTGCGATTTTCATCCGGTGCTGCGTATTCAGCCGCAAACAGCAAATCTGAGAAGCCGGAGGTGAGCGTCTCATTACAGAAGACGCCACCTGCAGCATTTGTATATGTTCTAAGCTCTGCAGCGTCCGAAGACGTAAAACCAGCGAGGACCGCATCCACCTGTGAATAGGCCCACAGTGCAGAACCTCTGGTTCACTCCTACCAGTGAGTAATAAAGAACTTGGAGTATAATGTGGTTAATAGACTTAGGGCCGTATTCAATTAGTTTCGCCTCGGCAAAAAAGTTCCGCCTACCCGACTTTTCGCCGCTTTCACCTGGTTTGGAGGCGAAAACTTTCCATGCGCACTCCAGATTTACTCCGTATTCAATTCCCAAACAGGCGAAAACGGGACCTGTCCAATGTGAACCACAAAGTGCAGGATGAATTGAGGGAATCATTCTGTAACCCAGAAAAAGATGGGCTGACTTCGGAAATCATTATGGTTGTTTAGTATTAGCCCTGATTGAACTAGTTATAGTTAGGGTAGTTAAGTGGTGGTAATTGCTTGCTATTAGCGTCTAGGTAAAAGTGGTGAAGAATAACATAAAGCAGTGTTTTTTGGAGAAAATAAGTAGTCCCGTCATATTTGAGGTGCTTGAAAATGGGTACTATCATATTTTAATGTCTCTAAAGTGAAGTTTTACAAAAAGTTAAATTCCTCCGTCATACAAGCACCTGCAATCCCAAAAACACTTGGCCCCTTTTTTCATTTTCGTTATAAATTTCTAAGGTGTTTTGGGGGTGTTTTTTTTCCATTTTTTGGGGGGGTGTGAATTGTCCTTTGGGGCGGTGTACCGAGGGTTCTGGGTGGTTTCCCAACTTCTGCACCCCAAAATATAGATTTTGCACTTTTTTTCTCCTGCCATGCTGTGGAGAAAAAGTTTTGCCTGTTTCAGTGCATTGACTTTTCGCTTAGGCGAAAACGGACTGGTAATGAATACGGAGATAAATTTTCAGGCTAAATTATCGCCAAAAAACAGGCGAAAATGGCTTTTCGCTTCGAATTGAATACGGACCATAATCGTTTTTCAGGTGAATTTATCTAAAAAGCTAAAAAAAAATTGGGTTATGCAAATGATGTGGGTCATGTATGTAGAGGTGTAATGATGTGGGTCATGTATGTAGAGGTGTAATGATGTGGGTCATGTATGTAGAGGTGTAATGATGTGGGACATGTACGTAGACGTGTAATCATGTGGGTCATGTACAGTGGTGGGCTGGGCCGGGGGGCAGGGTGCCATGTGCCCTCCAGGCCGCAGCGCCATGCGGGCCACCGGCAGTCTGTGTCACTGTGGCACAGGCTGCACCGTGCGTGTAGCGCCGACTGGACAGAGTTCGGTCAGCGCTACACAGAGACAAACACACAGCCGCCGGCTCCGACAGCTGTGTGTTTGTTTCAGCAGCCAATGAGAGTCTGTCACGCAGTGGGCAATGGGAGAGGCGTCATGACGTCTCTCCCATAATGCAAAGCGGCCCGGGAGGATGGACAGAGGAGCTGATAGCAGCGGCGGGACCAGGAGCAGGGTTTCAGGTAAGTGGGGTTTTTTTATTACGTGTCTCTCTACTGCGGGGGGGCTACTACTGGGGGCACTACAAGGGGGATTACTACTGGGGGCACTACAAGGGGGGGACTACTACTGGGGGCACTACAAGGGGGATTACTACGGGGGGCACTACAAGGGGGGCTACTACTGGGGGCACTACAAGGGGGATTACTAGTGGGGGCACTACAAGGGGGGATACTACTGGGGGCACTACAAGGGGGGCTACTACTGGGGGCACTACAAGGGGGGGCTACTACTGGGGGCACTACAAGGGGGGAATTACTACTGGGGGCACTACAAGGGGGGAACTACTACTGGGGGCACTACAAGGGTGGACTACTACTGGGGGCACTACAAGGGTGGACTACTACTGGGGGCACTACAAGGGGGGAACTACTACTGGGGGCACTACAAGGGTGGACTACTACTGGGGGCACTACAAGGGGGGAACTACTACTGGGGGCACTACAAGGGGGGCTACTACTGGGGGCACTACAAGGGGGGCTACTACTGGGGGCACTACAAGGGGGATTACTACTGGGGGCACTACAAGGGGGGGACTACTACTGAGGGCACTACAAGGGGGGCTACTACTGGGGACACTACAATGGGGGCTACTACTGGGGGCACTACAAGGGGGATTACTACTGGGGACACTACAAGAGGGGACTACTACTGGGGGCACTACTACTGGGGGTACTACAATGGGGGCTACTACTGGGGGCACTGCACAAGGGGTGAACTACTGGGGGCACTACAAGGGGGGCTACTACTGGGGGCACTACAAGGGAGGCTACTACTGGGGGCACTACAATGGGGGCTACTACTGGGGGCATTACAAGGGGATTACTACTGGGGGCATTACAAGGGGGGGCTACTACTGGGGGCATTACAAGGGGGTGACTACTACTGGGGGCATTACAACGGGGGAACTACTACTGGGGGCATTACAAGGTGGGACTACTACTGGGGGCATTACAAGGGGGGGACTTCTACTGGGGGCGCTACAGGGGGATTACTACTGGGGGCATTACAAGGGGGGCTTACTACTGGGGGCATTACAAAGGGGAGGACTACTACTGGGGGCACAACAAGGGGTGTTTACAACTGGGGGCACTACAAGGGGGGGACTACTACTGGGGGCATTACAAGGGGGGACTTCTACTGGGGGCACTACAAGGGGGGGACTACTACTGGGGTCACTACAAGCTACAAGGGGGGGACTACTACTGGGGGCACTACAAGGGGGGGCTACTATTGGGGGCACTACTGGGGGGATTAATACTGGGGGCACTACAAGGGGGGGCTACTACTGGGGGCACTACAAGGGGGATTACTACTGGGGGCACTACAAGGGGGAGCTTCTGCTGGGGCACTACAAGGGGGGCTACTACTGGGGGCACTACAAGGGGACTACTACTGGGGGCACTACAAGGAAGGGCTACTACTGGGGTCACTACAAGGGGGATTACTACTGGGGGCACTACAAGGGGGGGACTACTACTGGGGGCACTACAAGGGGGGGCTATTACTGGGGGCACTACAAGGTGGACTACTACTGGGGGCACTACAATGGGGGCTACTACTGGGGGCATTACAAGGGGATTACTACTGGGGGCATTACAAGGGGGCGACTACTACTGGGGGCATTACAAGGGGGTGGCTACTACTGGGGGCACTACAAGAGAGGGCTACTCCTGGGGGCACTAGAAAGGGGGGACTACTACTGGGGGCATTACAAGGGGGGAACTACTACTGGGGGCATTACAAGGGGGGAACTACTACTGGGGGCATTACAAGGGGGGACTTCTACTGGGGGCACTACAGGGGGATTACTACTGGGGGCATTACATGGGGGGCGTACTACTGGGGGCATTACAAAGGGGAGGACTACTACTGGGGGCACAACAAGGGGGGTTTACAACTGGGGGCACTACAAGGGGGGACTACTGGGGGCATTACAAGGGGGGGACTACTACTGGGGGCACTACAAGGGGGGGACTACTACTGGGGTCACTACAAGCTACAAGGGGGGACTACTACTGGGGGCACTACAAGGGGGGACTACTACTGGGGGAACTACAAGGGGGATTACTACTGGGGGCACTACAAGGGGGGACTACTACTGGGGGCACTACAAGGGGGGCTACTACTGGGGGCACTACAAGGGGGCTACTACTAGGGGCACTACAAGGGGGGCTACTACTGGGGGCACTACAAGGGGGATTACTACTGGGGGCACTACAAGGGGGGGACTACTACTGGGGGCACTACAAGGGGGGCTACTACTGGGGGCACTGCACAAGGGGGGAACTACTACTGGGGGCACTACAAGGAGGGCTACTACTGGGGGCACTACAAGGGGGGCTACTACTGGGGGCACTACAAGGGGGGAATTACTACTGGGGCACTACAAGGAGGGGCTACTACTGGTCGCACTACAAGGGGGATTACTACTGGGGGCACTACAAGGGGGGGCTACTACTGGGGGCACTACAAGGGGGGAAACTACTACTGGGGGCACTACAAGGGGGGGACTACTACTGGGGGCACTACAAGGGGGGGCTACTACTGGGGGAACTACAAGGGGGATTACTACTGGGGGCACTACAAGGGGGGACTACTACTGGGGGCACTACAAGGGGGGCTACTACTGGGGGCACTACAAGGGGGCTACTACTAGGGGCACTACAAGGGGGGCTACTACTGGGGGCACTACAAGGGGGATTACTACTGGGGGCACTACAAGGGGGGGACTACTACTGGGGGCACTACAAGGGGGGCTACTACTGGGGGCACTGCACAAGGGGGGAACTACTACTGGGGGCACTACAAGGAGGGGCTACTACTGGTCGCACTACAAGGGGGATTACTACTGGGGGCACTACAAGGGGGGGCTACTACTGGGGGCACTACAAGGGGGGGACTACTACTGGGGGCACTACAAGGGGGGGACTACTACTGGGGGCACTACAAGCTACAAGGGGGGACTACTACTGGGGGTACTACAAGGGGGATTACTACTGGGGGCACTACAAGGGGGGACTACTACTGGGGGCACTGCACAAGGGGGGAACTACTACTGGGGGCACTACAAGGAGGGCTACTACTGGGGGCACTACAAGGGGGGCTACTACTGGGGGCACTACAAGGGGGGAATTACTACTGGGGGCACTACAAGGAGGGGCTACTACTGGTCGCACTACAAGGGGGGCTTCTACTGGGGGCACTACAAGGGGGCTACTACTAGGGGCACTACAAGGGGGGCTACTACTGGGGGCACTACAAGGGGGATTACTACTGGGGGCACTACAAGGGGGGGACTACTACTGGGGGCACTACAAGGGGGGCTACTACTGGGGGCACTGCACAAGGGGGGAACTACTACTGGGGGCACTACAAGGAGGGCTACTACTGGGGGCACTACAAGGGGGGCTACTACTGGGGGCACTACAAGGAGGGGCTACTACTGGTCGCACTACAAGGGGGATTACTACTGGGGGCACTACAAGGGGGGGCTACTACTGGGGGCACTACAAGGGGGGAAACTACTACTGGGGGCACTACAAGGGGGGGACTACTACTGGGGGCACTACAAGGGGGGGCTACTACTGGTGGAACTACAAGGGGGATTACTACTGGGGGCACTACAAGGGGGGACTACTACTGGGGGCACTACAAGGGGGGCTACTACTGGGGGCACTACAAGGGGGCTACTACTAGGGGCACTACAAGGGGGGCTACTACTGGGGGCACTACAAGGGGGATTACTACTGGGGGCACTACAAGGGGGGGACTACTACTGGGGGCACTACAAGGGGGGCTACTACTGGGGGCACTGCACAAGGGGGGAACTACTACTGGGGGCACTACAAGGAGGGCTACTACTGGGGGCACTACAAGGGGGGCTACTACTGGGGGCACTACAAGGGGGGAATTACTACTGGGGGCACTACAAGGAGGGGCTACTACTGGTCGCACTACAAGGGGGATTACTACTGGGGGCACTACAAGGGGGGGCTACTACTGGGGGCACTACAAGGGGGGAAACTACTACTGGGGGCATTACAAGGGGGGAACTACTACTGTGGGCATTACAAGGGGGGGACTACTACTGGGGGCATTACAAGGGGGGATTACTACTGGGGGCATTACAAGGGGGGAACTACTACTGGGGGCATTACAAGGGGGGGACTACTACTGGGGGCACTACAGGGGGATTACTACTGGGGGCATTACAAGGGGGGGGACTACTACTGGGGACACTACAAGGGGGGGACTACTACTGGGGGCACTACAAGCTACAAGGGGGGACTACTACTGGGGGTACTACAAGGGGGATTACTACTGGGGGCACTACAAGGGGGGACTACTACTGGGGGCACTGCACAAGGGGGGAACTACTACTGGGGGCACTACAAGGAGGGCTACTACTGGGGGCACTACAAGGGGGGCTACTACTGGGGGCACTACAAGGGGGGGCTACTACTGGGGGCACTACAAGGGGGGAATTACTACTGGGGGCACTACAAGGAGGGGCTACTACTGGTCGCACTACAAGGGGGGCTTCTACTGGGGGCACTACAAGGGGGATTACTACTAGGGGCACTACAAGGGGGGGACTACTACTGGGGGCACAACAAAGGGGGGCTACTACTGGGGGCTCTACAAGGGGGACTACTACTG
Organism: Taudactylus pleione; assembly: GCA_031769625.1. Taxonomy (NCBI): domain Eukaryota; kingdom Metazoa; phylum Chordata; class Amphibia; order Anura; family Myobatrachidae; genus Taudactylus; species Taudactylus pleione. The sequence goes on from JAUIMM010000170.1 coordinate 607,378, forward strand.
GGGGCACTACAGTGGGGGCTACTACTGGGGGCATTACAAGGTGGATTACTACTGGGGGCATTACAAGGGGGGGACTACTACTGGGGACATTACAAGAGGGGGACTACTACTGGGGGCATTACAAGGGGGTGGCTACTACTGGGGGCACTACAAGAGGGGGCTACTACTGGGGGAACTAGAAAGGGGGTGGACTACTACTGGGGGCATTACAAGGGGGGAACTACTACTGGGGGCATTACAAGAGGGGGACTTCTGGGGGCATTACAAGGGGGGACTACTACTGGGGGCGCTACAGTGGGGATTACTACTGGGGGAATTACAAGGGGGGCTTACTACTGGGGGCATTACAAATGGGAGGACTACTACTGGGGGCACAACAAGGGGGGTTTACAACTGGGGGCACTACAATGGGAGAGACTACTACTGGGGACATTACAATGGGGGGACTACTACTGGGGGCACTACAAGAGGGGGACTACTACTGGGGTCACTACAAGCTACAAGGGGGGGACTACTACTGGGGGCACTGCACAGGGGGGACCACTACTGGGGCACTATATATTACTATTGGGGGCACTGCACAGGGGGGACCACTACTGGGGGCACTGTATAAGGGGCACTGCATAGGAAGATCACTACTAGGGGCACTACTGGTGGCCTGCATAAGGGGGTCCTCTCCTTGGGCACAGGGGGCACTGCATATGAGCACCACTACAGGGGGCTGCCCCATATCTTTATTTTTACTTTACATTAATTCCAAATGGAGCCACCTCCTCCCTGGAACACTTGATGGGGGGGGCGCCTAAGCACGCACGTGCTGCGGGCACCTTGGCTACACGCTACTCCTCTGCCAGGGCCACCTGCATGCATTTGCCCCCCAGGCTAAAAATTGCCAGCCAGCCCCTGGTCATGTATGTAGAGGTGTAATGATAAACGCGTAGGTGCTTGGTTTCGGTTTGCCTACTCACTAAGGAGCCCGACTGCACACCCTTCTCACAGCCTGGAGCGTCCCATCTTACCAGCCCGGCTACCCCATCTCACACGGAACATCGAGTAGCACTCCATCAGCTCCCCAGCAAGTGGGTAGATCTGCCAGCCACCGTGACTGCGGCTCTCACTACATCAACACAAGCCGAGGTGAGAACGGGAATACCTTTAATAAGCGGCTGCACAAGAGTCACCGCAACGCATGTAATCTCCCTCCGGCAGCCCTATCTGTCATCAACTCCCCGCTGGTCAGGAGATTCAGGGCCTGATTCAGAGCCGCTCGTAAGCGGCCACTCGTTCGCTCTGAGCGATCGCACAACCGCATGCGTATGGTTCGCAATGCGCATGCGCAAACCAGTCATTGCGGTCGGAAATCGTGCGCTCGTAAAACAGCGAGGGGCTGCTAATTTGATTGACAGAATGTACCGTGTGTGGGTGGTAACAGGGGAAGGTGCTTGAAAACGGGGTAGTGGAGATCCGAACGCAGGCGTGCCTAACGCTCAAAAGGGCGTTTAATGGGAGTGCATAATTAGTAAAGGTGCGTCATCGACCACGTCACTTGGTTGTCTTTTAGCCTGAACTGTTCGAAGTGATATCGGTAAGAAAAACCTACCACAAGCACTGCGAGCAGTTCAGACGCCTTTCGATGTACCCGATTAATCTAATAAATAATGGAGATGACATATGATGCGAGCGGCCAGGGGGCGTCTTTACAAAATAGCGAGCGCATGTTTCGTTCTCTCGCTCAGACATAGAGGCGTCAACACACCGCAAAGAGCGAGCGCACCATTTAAATATCCGGCCCCTTTTTAAGAACGAGCGTCCGCAAATAGCGTCCGGCTCTGAATCAGGCCCTCAGTTCGGCCCACAGAGTGTCCATTTCCTTATTTCAAGGGCTGTGATTTGGTATGGAATTTACAAGAGAACTTTCTGCTTCTCTTACTGCAAAGGAACATTGATTGTGTGTCACACATTGGATACAAGTAACATCATAATTCTCTTGCTCACCTTACATTCTAGTGACTTTTGGGCCCCTCTTTTTTATTTATTATTTTTTATTTTTCATTGTTTTGTGCATAATATGTTTGCTATATGGTAACATTGATTTTATCATTTAGAATACATTTACAATTTTTTACAAACGTACCTCACTGATTTAAATAAATTTTCATTAATACTTTCTCTCTCTATGGTTGCTTTTTTTATCATTATTTATGTATTGTTGTTAATGAGGCTGACTCCCTCATTCAACCATTTAGAGATTGACAAGTAATTGGAACTCTGCAGCGCCTGGATTTCTTTGTTTTATGATGTGGGACATGTATGTAGAGGTGTAATCATGTGCGTCATGTATGTAGAGGTGTAATGAGGTGAAATCATGTGGTACTTGTATGCAGAGGTGTAATGATGTGGGACATGTATGCAGAGGTGTAATGATGTGGGACATGTATGTAGAGGTGTAATGAGGTGAAATCATGTGGGACATGTATGCAGAGGTGTAATGATGTGTGAAATGTATGCAGAGGTGCAATGATGTGTGAAATGTATGAAGAGGTGCAATGATGGTGTGTAATGATGTGGGACATGTATGCGGAGGTGTAATGATGTGGGACATGTATGCAGAGGTGTAATGATGTAGGACATGTATGTAGAGGTGTAATGAGGTGAAATCATGTGGGACATGTATGCAGAGGTGTAATGATGTGGGTCATGTATGCAGAGGTGTAATGATGTGGGACTCGTATGCAGAGGTGTAATGATGTGGGACATGTATGCAGAGGTGTAATGATGTGGGACATGTATGCAGAGGTGTAATGAGGTGTAATGATGTGGGACATGTATGCAGAGGTGTAATGAGGTGTAATGATGTGGGACATGTATGCAGAGGTGTAATGAGGTGTAATGATGTGGGACATGTATGCAGAGGTGTAATGATGTGGGACATGTATGCAGAGGTGTAATGAGGTGTAATGATGTGGGACATGTATGCAGAGGTGTAATGATGTGGGATATGTATGCAGAGGTGTAATGAGGTGTAATGATGTGAGACTCGTATGCAGAGGTGTAATGATGTGGGACATGTATGCAGAGGTGTAATGATGTGGGACTCATATGTAGAGGTGTGATGATGTGGGACAAGTATGCAGAGGTGTAATGATGTGGGACATGTATGCAGAGGTGTAATGATGTGGGACATGTATGCAGAGGTGTAATGAGATGTAATGATGTGGGACATGTATGCAGAGGTGTAATGAGGTGTAATGATGTGGGACATGTATGCAGAGGTGTAATGATGTGGGACATGTATGCAGAGGTGTAATGAGGTGTAATGATGTGGGACATGTATGCAGAGGTGTAATGATGTGGGACATGTATGCAGAGGTGTAATGAGGTGTAATGATGTGGGACATGTATGCAGAGGTGTAATGATGTAGGACATGTATGTAGAGGTGTAATGAGATGAAATCATGTGGGACATGTATGCAGAGGTGTAATGATGTGGGACATGTATGCAGAGGTGTAATGAGGTGTAATGATGTGGGACATGTATGCAGAGGTGTAATGAGGTGTAATGATGTGGGACATGTATGCAGAGGTGTAATGATGTGGGACATGTATGCAGAGGTGTAATGATGTGGGACATGTATGCAGAGGTGTATTGAGGTGTAATGATGTGGGACATGTATGCAGAGGTGTAATGATGTGGGATATGTATGCAGAGGTGTAATGAGGTGTAATGATGTGAGACTCGTATGCAGAGGTGTAATGATGTGGGACATGTATGCAGAGGTGTAATGATGTGGGACTCGTATGTAGAGGTGTGATGATGTGGGACATGTATGCAGAGGTGTAATGATGTGGGACATGTATGCAGAGGTGTAATGATGTGGGACATGTATGCAGAGGTGTAATGAGATGTAATGATGTGGGACATGTATGCAGAGGTGTAATGAGGTGTAATGATGTGGGACATGTATGCAGAGGTGTAATGATGTGGGACATGTATGCAAAGGTGTAATGAGGTGTAATGATGTGGGACATGTATGCAGAGGTGTAATGATGTGGGACATGTATGCAGAGGTGTAATGAGGTGTAATGATGTGGGACATGTATGCAGAGGTGTAATGATGTAGGACATGTATGTAGAGGTGTAATGAGATGAAATCATGTGGGACATGTATGCAGAGGTGTAATGAGGTGAAATCATGTGAGACTCATATGCAGAGGTGTAATGATGTGGGACATGTATGCAGAGGTGTAATGATGTAGGACATGTATGTAGAGGTGTAATGATGTAGGACATGTATGCAGAGGTGTAATGATGTGGGACATGTATGTGGAGATGTAATGATGTGGGACATGTATGTGGAGATGTAATGATGTGGGACATTTATGGTGAGGTGATAATACTGTAGACATGTATGCAGAGGTGCTGTATTGATGGGGAATGGGTGTAATGATGTGGAACATGTATGGCGAGGTGTATTGATGGGTAATGGGTTCTTGAATTTTTAGATGGGACCTAAAAGTGTTCTTCCAACATTTTACAAACTTCTATAAAAACACTGAGCAACTACATGAAATACTTATTAATGTACCCCAAAACTCTTGCTGGCTGTCATTTTTCTACCATCACTAAAAAGAGCTTATTCAAAGTAGGGGTGTGCACCGGCCACTTTTCGTGTTTTGTGTTTTGGTTTTGGATCTTTCTTCGTGTTTTGGATCTGGATTGGTTTTGCCAAAACCACCCTTCCGTGTTTTGGGTTCTGGATTTTGTGTTTTGGATCTGTATTTTTTTGAAAAAAAGCATAAAAACAGCTAAAATCACAGAATTTGTGGGGTTTTCTGCTCTATTATTAACCTCAATTACCTTAATTTCCACTCATTTCCAGTCTATTCTGAACACCTCACACCTCACAATAGTGTTTTTATGTCCAAAAGGTTGCACCGAGGTAGCTGGATGACTATGCTAAGTGACACGAGTGGGCGGCACAAACACGTGACCCATCTAGGAGTGACACTGCAGTGGCAGACAGGATGGCAGTTTGAAAAACTAGGCCCCAAACAGTACATAATGCAAAGAGAAAAAAGAGGTGCAAGATGGAATTGTCCTCCACCCTCCCTTATGTTGTATAAACAGGACATGCACACTTTAGCAAACCAATAATTTCAGCGCCAGGGTCTGCCACACGACTGTGGCTGAAATGATTGGTTAGTTTGGGCCCCCACAAAACAAGCTGGCAATTAATCTGTCCCTGCACAAACTGGCTCTACGGAGGCAAGATGTCATCCTCATCCACCGATTCCTCACCCTCTTCAGTGTTGTGTACATCCTCATCCTCACAGAGTATTAATTTGTCCCCGCTGGAATCCACCACCACAGGTCTCTCTGTACGTTCTGGAGGCTGGTCTCCCTGGAAGAGTTGATAATTCATTTTTATGAACATCATCTTCTCCACATTTTGTGGAAGCAACCTCCTAGGTTCCCGGCTGCACTAAACACTCTTTCGGAGTACACACTGGAGGGGGGCAACTCAGGTAAAATAGAGCCAGTTTGTACAGGGGCCTCCAAATTGCCTCTTTTTCCTGCCAGTACAGGTACAGTCTGACATGTCTACTTGGATGCTGTCACCGATGTAATCCTTTAACAGACAGACGCACGCTTGTCGCTGCTGCTTTGAGGATGCAGGTGCGGCTACAGCCCACACAATTAACAAAGACAGAAAAAAAAAGAAGAATTTTTTATTTTTTGTGGAGCGCACTTTGAGGGTTATACCACCCTTTAACAGACAGATGCATGCTTGTCGCTGCTGCTTTGAGGATGCAGGTGCAGCTACTGCGCATACATTTCACACACAAACACAGAGAAAAATTTTTTATTTTTATTTTGGTTGGAGCGCACTTTGGGGGTTACACCACCCTTTAACAGACAAACGCACGCTTGGCGCTGCTGCTTTGTGGAAGCAGGTGCGGCTACAGCCCACACAATTCACAAAGACAGAAAAAAAAAGAATTTTTTATATTTTGTGGAGCGCACTTTGGGGGTTACAGCACCCTTTAACGGACAAGCCATCCGGCCCTTTACTCATGACACAGGAGCACGCTTGGCGTTGCTCCTTTGTTGATGCACGTGCAGCCACAGTGCACACAATTCACAAACACAGAAAATAATTCTTCCACCATTCTGTCAGTGGTGACAGTATCATATGCAGTGGCAGTAGACATGTCAGAAATTGTTGGCACGTCCTTCAGTCCGGACCAGATGTCCAAACCAGCCCTTGACTTATGACACAGGCACACGCTTGGCGCTGCTACTGTGTTGATGTACGTGCGGCTACTGCGCATACAGGGCCTGATTCAGAGCCGCTCGTAAGCGGCCGCTCGTTTGCTCCGAGCGATGTTCGCACATCTGCGCATGCGTATGGGTCATAATGCGCATGCGCCAACCAGTCATTGCGGTCGGAAATCGTGTGTTCGCAAAATAGCGAGTGCCTGCTAATTTGAGTGACAGGATGAGGCGTTTGTGGGTGGTAACGGGAAGGTGCTTGAAAACGGGGAGTGAAGATTCGAACGCAGGCGTGCCAAACGGTCAAAACAGGCGTTTTAACGGGGGTGCATAATTAACAAAGCATTGTCATCGGCCACGTCACTTGGTTGTCTTTTAGCCTGAACTGTTCGCATGATTGCGGTAGGAAAATCCAACCACAAGCACTGCGAGCAGTTCAGACGCCTTTCGATGTACTCGATTAATCTAATAAATAGCGGAGATGATGTATGATGCGATCGCTCAGACATAGAGGCGTCAACAGACCTCAAAGAGCGAGCGCTCTATTTAAATATCCGGCCCCTTTTTCTGAACCAGCGTGCGCAAATAGCGTCCGGCTCTGAATCAGGCCCACATTTCGCACACAAACACAGAAAAAAGAGAATTTTTTATTTTTTGTGGAGTGCACTTTGGGGGTTACACCACCCTTTAACAGACTTATGGTACACAGGCGCACGCTTGACGCTGCTCCTTTGTTGATGCACGTGCAGCCACAGTGCACACAATTCACAAACACAGAAAATTATTTTTGATTTTGTTTGGAGTGCACTTTGGGGGTTATAGCACCTTTTAACGGTCAAGGCAGCCGGCCCTTTACTTATGACACAGGCGCACGCTTGATGCTACTTTGTTGATACACGTGCGGCTACTGTGCACACAATTCGCAAACACAAAAAAATATATTTTTAAATTTTTTTTGGAGTGCACTTTGGGGGTTACAGCACCCTTTAACGGACAAGCCAGCCGGCCCCTTACTTATGGGACATAGGTGCACACTTGGCGCTGCTCCTTTGTTGATGCACGTGCAGCCACAGTGCACACAATTCACAAACACAGAAAATTATTTTTTATTTTGTTTGGAGTGCACTTTGGGGGTTATAGCACCTTTAACGGTCAAGCCAGCCGACCCTTTACTTATGACACAGGCGCACGGTTGGCGTTACTTTGTTGATGCACGTGCGGCTACTGTGCACACAATTCACAAACACGAAAAAATTTATATTTTTATTTTTTTTGGTGTGCACTTTGGGGGTTACAGCACCCTTTAATGGTCAAGCCAGCCGGCCCTTTACTTATGACACAGGCGCACGGTTGGCGTTACTTTGTTGATGCACGTACGGCTACTGCGCACACAATTCACAAACACAGAAAAAAACTAAATTTTTTTAATTGGAGTGCACTTTGGGGGAGCACCCCTGATGCACAGATCACCCCCTGGACAACACTACAGCACCCCTCTAGGACTACAGCCTTTATGGGACACTGCACAACACAGTCCAGCCAGCCCCTATAGACTTTGGAGTGGACACAGCCCCTATGGACAACTGACTGCACAACACAGCCCAGCCAGCCCCTCTGACAGCAGCACAACACAGCCCAGCCAGCCCCTATGGACAACAGCAGCACAACACAGCCCAGCCACCCCCTATGACAGCAGCACAACACAACCCAGCCAGCCCCTATGGACAACAGCAGCACAACACAGCCCAGCCAGCTCTAGCTCCCACCCTCCCTCTTCATTGTCCACAGCCAGAGTGAGAAATGGCGCAGACGCGGGGACCGTTTATAGAATACAAAACCCGCGAGTTCTGGAAGGCGGGATGATGACGTTTGCCTCGATTTCAGATCCGAGTCAGGCGGGAAAAGTCGAGTCTGACTCGGATACGACTCGGATCGGGGGGCTCGGGGGGGTTCGGATTTCAGAAATCCGAACCCACTCATCCCTACTTCAAAGGTGTCATTTATAGAACCACCAATATTTTGCTTATGATGTCCACTAACCACCATCTATACTGTCCTACTATCTCAGTTGCCACTAACCACCATCTATACTGTTCTTCTATCACAGTTGTCACTAACCACAATCTATACTGTCCTGCTATCTCATTTGCCACTAACCACCATCTATACTGTCCTGCTATGTCAATTGTCACTAATCATCATCTATACTGTCCTGCTATATAAGTTGTCACTAACCACCATCTATACTGTCCTACTATCTCAGTTGCCACTAACCACCATCTATCCTTCTATCTCAGTTACCACTAACCTTATATACTGTCCTGTTATCTCAGTTGTCACTAACAACAATCTATACTGTCCTCTCTCAGTTGCCACTAACCACCATCTATACTGTCCTGCTATCTCAGTTGTCACTAACCTCCATCTATACTGTCCCGCTATCTCAGTTGTCACTAACCATATCTATACTGTCCTGCTTTCTCAGCTGTCACTAACCACATCTATACTGTTCTGCTATCTCCGTTGTAATTATCCACCATCTATACTGTTCTGCTATCTCAGGTGTCACTAACCATATCTATACTGTCCTGCTATCTCAGTTGTAACTATCCACCATCTATACTGTTCTGCTATCTCAGGTGTCACTAACCACAATCTATACTGTCCTGCTATCTCAGCTGTCACTAACCACATCTATACTGTCCTGCTATCTCAGCTGTCACTAACCACATCTATACTGTCCTGCTTTCTCAGCTGTCACTAACCACATCTATACTGTCCTGCTTTCTCAGCTGTCACTAACCACATCTATACTGTTCTGCTATCTCCGTTGTAACTATCCACCATCTATACTGTTCTGCTATCTCAGGTGTCACTAACCATATCTATACTGTCCTGCTTTCTCAGCTGTCACTAACCACATTTATACTGTCCTGCTTTCTCAGCTGTCACTAACCACATTTATACTGTCCTGCTTTCTCAGCTGTCACTAACCACATTTATACTGTCCTGCTTTCTCAGCTGTCACTAACCACATCTATACTGTCCTGCTATCTCAGCTGTCACTAACCACATCTATACTGTTCTGCTATCTCCGTTGTAACTATCCACCATCTATACTGTTCTGCTATCTCAGGTGTCACTAACCATATCTATACTGTCCTGCTTTCTCAGCTGTCACTAACCACATTTATACTGTCCTGCTTTCTCAGCTGTCACTAACCACATTTATACTGTCCTGCTTTCTCAGCTGTCACTAACCACATTTATACTGTCCTGCTTTCTCAGCTGTCACTAACCACATCTATACTGTCCTGCTATCTCAGCTGTCACTAACCACATCTATACTGTCCTGCTTTCTAAGCTGTCACTAACCACATCTATACTGTCCTGCTTTCTCAGCTGTCACTAACCACATCTATACTGTTCTGCTATCTCCGTTGTAACTATCCACCATCTATACTGTTCTGCTATCTCAGGTGTCACTAACCATATCTATACTGTCCTGCTTTCTCAGCTGTCACTAACCACATTTATACTGTCCTGCTTTCTCAGCTGTCACTAACCACATTTATACTGTCCTGCTTTCTCAGCTGTCACTAACCACATTTATACTGTCCTGCTTTCTCAGCTGTCACTAACCACATCTATACTGTCCTGCTATCTCAGCTGTCACTAACCACATCTATACTGTCCTGCTTTCTCAGCTGTCACTAACCACATCTATACTGTCCTGCTTTCTCAGCTGTCACTAACCACATCTATACTGTTCTGCTATCTCCGTTGTAACTATCCACCATCTATACTGTTCTGCTATCTCAGGTGTCACTAACCATATCTATACTGTCCTGCTTTCTCAGCTGTCACTAACCACATTTATACTGTCCTGCTTTCTCAGCTGTCACTAACCACATTTATACTGTCCTGCTTTCTCAGCTGTCACTAACCACATTTATACTGTCCTGCTTTCTCAGCTGTCACTAACCACCATCTATACTGTCCTGCTATCTCAGTTGTAACTATCCACCATCTATACTGTTCTGCTATCTCAGGTGTCACTAACCACAATCTATACTGTCCTGCTATCTCAGCTGTCACTAACCACATCTATACTGTCCTGCTATCTCAGCTGTCACTAACCACATTTATACTGTCCTGCTTTCTCAGCTGTCACTAACCACATTTATACTGTCCTGCTTTCTCAGCTGTCACTAACCACCATCTATACTGTCCTGCTATCTCAGTTGTAACTATCCACCATCTATACTGTTCTGCTATCTCAGGTGTCACTAACCACAATCTATACTGTCCTGCTTTCTCAGCTGTCACTAACCACATCTATACTGTTCTGCTATCTCCGTTGTAACTATCCACCATCTATACTGTTCTGCTATCTCAGGTGTCACTAACCATATCTATACTGTCCTGCTTTCTCAGCTGTCACTAACCACATGTATACTGTCCTGCTTTCTCAGCTGTCACTAACCACATGTATACTGTCCTGCTTTCTCAGCTGTCACTAACCACATGTATACTGTCCTGCTTTCTCAGCTGTCACTAACCACATTTATACTGTCCTGCTTTCTCAGCTGTCACTAACCACATTTATACTGTCCTGCTTTCTCAGCTGTCACTAACCACATTTATACTGTCCTGCTTTCTCAGCTGTCACTAACCACATCTATACTGTCCTGCTTTCTCAGCTGTCACTAACCACCATCTATACTGTCCTGCTATCTCAGCTCAGCTGTCACTAACCACATCTATACTGTTCTGCTATCTCAGTTGTAACTATCCACCATCTATACTGTCCTGCTTTCTCAGCTGTCACTAACCACATTTATACTGTCCTGCTTTCTCAGCTGTCACTAACCACCATCTATACTGTCCTGCTATCTCAGTTGTAACTATCCACCATCTATACTGTTCTGCTATCTCAGGTGTCACTAATCACAATCTATACTGTCCTGCTTTCTCAGCTGTCACTAACCACATCTATACTGTTCTGCTATCTCCGTTGTAACTATCCACCATCTATACTGTTCTGCTATCTCAGGTGTCACTAACCATATCTATACTGTCCTGCTTTCTCAGTTGTAACTATCCACCATCTATACTGTTCTGCTATCACAGGTGTCACTAATCACAATCTATACTGTCCTGCTTTCTCAGCTGTCACTATCCACCATCTATACTGTTCTACTATCTCCGTTGTAACTATCCACCATCTATACTGTTCTGTTATCTCAGGTGTCACTAACCATATCTATACTGTCCTGCTTTCTCAGCTGTCACTAACCACATGTATACTGTCCTGCTTTCTCAGCTGTCACTAACCACATTTATACTGTCCTGCTATCTCAGCTCAGCTGTCACTAACCACCATCTATACTGTTCTGCTATCTCAGTTGTAACTATCCACCATCTATACTGTTCTGCTTTCTCAGCTGTCACTAACCACATGTATACTGTCCTGCTTTCTCAGCTCAGCTGTCACTAACCACATTTATACTGTCCTGCTTTCTAAGTTGACACTTTTTTGGGGTCCAGGATCATTTCTCCACTTTTCATGCACTACTAATTGAATGTCCCATTTCTCGGGTACCTGCATTTCCACGATGTACGTGAGTTTTTTGCTGCAAGCGCACTTTCACAAACTCACATCTAATTGAATTGACCCCTTAGAGAGCAATCTCACATGAGGGGAAAGCTGGCCTGCACTGATGAGCTTTTGCCCCGATAAGGACAAAACAGTTTGCCTGCAGGTGTGATTCTGTCTCCCCAGAGTCTTTAGTTCCCAATCCGTCACCCTGAAAAAGAGCGGTTATAATTAATGGGCAATTCTACAAAATAATACAAAAATTTGCCGATTTAGTTAACCATTTTCTGATTTGCCTATAAAAGTGATAAAGCTATTAAAAATATAATATGCGGATCAGACATGAGACTGGTGTCTCCTGAAACTATATATATATTTTTTTGGGAATGGCAAAATTTGGATCATTCCCAGGTCTCTTATGCAATTGTTGCTGAAAGGTGCCGCCCTGACAAGGCACTTTCCATGATAATTAGGTCATACTTTCCCCTGTGATCATGACTAAGTCATGTGCATTGACAATTGGCCCTGTGGATTACTGTATGTACCAGATCAATAAAAGTGAGGGTCTAGATTCTAGAAACACAACATCCTCATTTTGGGCCTGAATCTGAGTTGTGCACTATGCTGATGTCCACGTAAGTTAGCGTATTCTTTGCTACTGCATATGTGTTTGAATCCCTAGAAAGTCTCACGGCGCACGCGTCCCATGTCGCATGCCCACAGATCCGCTGGAGCGACTGGGCTGCACTGGCTCTGGAATGTAGTGGTCGCTCCTGGACGGTAACTGGGAGGTGGCTTTACGGACGCAGGCAGATATTCCATCTAGTGAGTGCGTTAAAGGTGCGTCGCCGGAGTGGTTACAGACTCAGGGCCTGATTCATTACGGATCGCCATTGCGGTCGCAGCTGCGATTACGCACGCTGTTCAGCGGCAAAAATATGCTAATGTTTGCAACCGCTCAGCCAGCATAGAGACGCAAACTACCGCTTCCTCACATCCGTAACACCTCGCAGTCCTGCGTATACATCGGTAACATTGAATAACACCAGCCTCTCACACAGAACTACAGCAGCTCTGACCTGTCTCAGACACTGCCTAGTTGTTTGTACACAAGCTGTGTATGCCGTTGCAGTGGCTAATTTATGCACACAAGGTGGGAGCGGCGCCGCGCGGGGGGGGTGGACGGTTAGGCTTTAGCAGAAACTTGCAGGGGGTGCGGGGTTTTTGGGAGAGTAGGCAGGTATGCCCTGAATATCAGAGACTTCGCACACACTCCCGGGAGAGTACGCCGTCCTCCCGTATCCAGCAGACTTCCACAGTGAAGTGGGCGCTCTGGGGCAGTGGTGTATCTATAATGGGTGCAGTGTGTGCGGGGCACATGGGCCCTCGGTTCCAGGGGGGCCCCGCACCGCACACACTGCACCCATATTTTTTTTAAACTTACCTGTCCGAGGTCCCGCGGCAGATGTCACTGCTGCACAGAACACCGGAAAAATGGCCACCGCGGCCATTTTTCCGGGGTTCTGCGCATGCGCAGTAGACTCCGGGCACACTCTAGTGCCCGGAGTCTAGTAATGCTCCGGTGGCTGGCCAGCCGCGTCAGTCGGCTGCCAGCAACCAGGGAGAGAGGAGGGGGCCCCGCACAGGGAGTGCACACGGGCCCCCTCCTCTCTTAAAACGCCCCTGCTCTGTGGGCTTTTGTATCATCGATCCCCTGCTACAGTGCCACAATTTGGGGCACCGCCTGCAACTCCCACCTTGATGTCTACTCCATGATCGGCTGGAGAGGTCAAGTAATGGCTAAAAGGTGCAAACTTACACCTTTCTGCCCATTTTACCCTCCCCTACTAGATGGATTCACACACCTCAGGGGCGGTTTAAGAGAGGAGGGGGCCCTTGTGTAGCCTCCGTTCGGGCCCCCTCCTCTTCGGCAGAGTAGTAGACTCTGGCTCTGCACCAGTCTTCTGCACATGTGCAGGTCTCCGGGAACATAGCATTTGTTCCCGGAGACTCCTCTATTGCGCATGCACAAATCTCCGGGAAAAATGCTGTCGCTCCATTGACCCACGTGATTTCTGTCTGCAGAGCCGACCAACACGGGACTACGAAGAGGTAAGTATCATATAATATGGGTGCTAGGTGGATCCCGCTGGACCCAGGGGCCCATGTGAACTGCACAACCCTGCACCCAATATAGATATGCCAATGACACCACCTCATTTTCATAGAGATCCACCTGCCCTATTGTATTCCGCCCAGGTGAGATCTGTCCGCTCCTGAACTTACACCGATTCTCTGAGTTATCCTGGGTAAGTTCATTGATAATTGTTTGCTACCAGTCCAACATAAGGGTAACACCACATAAGTCCACTACCCCTCTACCCAGCGCCATAGCAACCACAAGCCTAGTAATACATTTCCACCGGCCTTACTAGATGGGGCATCTCCGTGTTGTCGTAAATGGATGTTTCCCAAGGCAAAGACACACAACTGGGGCTTCAGTGCTTTTCTCCTACAGTCTACCCTCCACGCCATGCCTCCCAGAGCTGGCACCGATGGCTAGAAATGATCTCAAGACCCTTCAGAAATGAATTAAATCTATGGATACTGTGCCCCATTAGGAACCTCTACGTATATACAGTGTGCAATACCGGGCACAAAATGCTGCTGTTCTATGATAACTTTGCACCGTCACCCGTCATCCAGTGCCCCCCTTGCAGCGGATCCTCACAGTGCCCTCTTTGCAAAAGCAAGTTTCTGATGTGACCCTAAGGCAGGGGTGGGCAATAAGCGGCCCTCCAGCTGTTGTTGAACTACACATACCAGCATGCCTTGCAACGGTTTTTGCATGGCCAGATAGCACAACTGTAGCAGGGCATGATTGAATGTGTAGTTCTATAACAGCTGGGGGGACACTTACTGCCCGCCCCCCCTACCCTAAGGTTTGGCAAGGTGCAGCCAGAGAAATGTGTTGAGAAGATCAGGAGGGTGAATATCAGGTCGCTTAGTCCAAGGCTGGTCCTCAGCTCTTCTAGTGCATCAGGTAGCGCAGCCCTCACCTTGATCTGCGGGAATCAGTGATTGACTGGATAATGTATTATTTCTGGCCCTCTACCTCTACTGTGGGGGAATTACCACCACTTGTCATGGAAATATCCTTCACCATCAGGAGTTTGGCAGTCACAGCCAGGACATTACTCGACTTATACTCCCCCTAACAGGCTACCTTGTAGTCAGGCTCCAGTTTGAAGAACCGTCAAGGTGATGAAGAGCCACACTGGGAACATCAACCTGACCTATCTGTGGTCCAATTTTTTTGGACAGCTGCCATCTCTTCAACAGACCCCAAATACATGTGCTTGTTCAGCAAGGAACACCATAGTATGACACAGGGAGACAGGGTGACCACCGGGAAGGGGGGGGGGGGGTTGAACCGCCTGGTGGTCACTCTGTGGAGCTGTGTGACTTTCTTATGGTAGAATGGTGTTGCACTATTCCTGCACAATTCGTAACATTGGTAGACTAAATGGCACTGCGCACACTGGGCCCGATGTTGGGTCGGGAGCAAATTGTATGTATATTAGCCCCTATGTGGGGTTGTATGTATCTTCAGATGCTACCACCAGAACTGCATCTGGTATGCTAGTGGTTGTCATCATCATCATCTTTGTGCACCTACTGTGTATCGACTGCAAAGTACATGCCTCCAGGTGTATGCAGGTGTATTGTTTTTCTGCTTGTACCCAACTATATCTCTCTCTCTCTCTCTCTCTCTCTCTCTCTCTCTCTCTCTCTCTCTCTCTCTCTCTCTCTATATATATATATATATATATATATATATATATTTGGTGACACTCCCATCATATCTCATTCCAATTCATGTTTCTCATGAGATATAAGATTTTTGGGGAACCCCATAACGAGAAAACTATATGTATGTGCAGGTCATAAAATACCAATGAGAAAATTGATTTTCAGCTATTTTCTGAACATGTGGAGAAATTAAGATATCAAGAGTGGACTTAAAACCCGAGACAGTCACCTGCCAAGTGAGAGATTTTATAACCATGGTATAACAGCTAA